>CM039723.1:36777071-37977071 GCA_022539455.1 Dendrobium nobile
TTGATGATGTCAAATAATTTGTTGCAAGTAAGAACAAAAAACATTTCTTTTGTTTTTGTTTTTTGTATTTATATTTTTTTATTTTTTTATTTTTTTTAAATGAAACACAAGAAAAAAATAGGATATAAGAAAAAAAATAGGATGTGAAACACAAGAAAAAAATAGAATACCAAAAGCAAGTACAAAATAAAAGGAATGCATTTAGATAATAGGCATAACAACAGGTACAACAAACTTCTCCCCCTTTTGACAGCACAAAAAGGAGGAGCAACTAAAAGCAAAAAGCAAAAGAAGAAGAACTACAATGCAAACACAAACAATCTAAGCAGACGGGTCATGATCAGTTGGTAGTGGAGGTGGATTTGGTTGAAAATATTGAAATAGAGCATCGAAGCGGTGATCAATTGCAGTAAAACGTTCTCCAAACCATTGCATATCAATCTTGTGTTGCTGATGTTGTTCTTGAATATGCATGTCGAGACGAGTCTGTAGCTGGTCGAAGCGGGCAACTAAATCATCATTAGGGTGTGCTGGTGCTGGTGCAGGTGCTCGGGGTGCGGCATGGCGTTGTGGTCGAGCTGGAGCTGCGGCTGGGGCATCTTCTCCTTCTTCTTCATCAAAGACGGGTTCTTCAGGCTCGTGTCCCCGATGAAAGAGAATACGGAAGGAAGCATCCGTATAAAAAATAGGAAGCATGTTGGGTTCACCAGGGTAGGATAATTGATATTTATTATGGAGGATATATCCTATTAAGTCACCAAGAGCCAGATTCTGTTTCCGTCGAGTGGCAGGTAGATGAACAAAAGTCATGTGACGAATATAGTTGCTAATTAAATCGACCTCATCAAACTTAATGTTGGACATTATAAGATAGGTAGCGACGGATAAGGTCGGGGTCAGATTGATGCGGTCGCCACCTTTGGGTATGATAGAGGTTCGAAGAACATGTTGAATTATACGGGCATTTCGAGTTAAGGATTGAACAAGAGGTTGGTGTTGATGAAAAGCAATATTCCCAAGGACTCTATTTACATCGCTCGAATCAAATTCATCGGTAAGAAATGAGCGAACCATAGGTCCTTTAGTGGACAGCCCAATATATTGGGCAATGTCGGCTCTAGTTATCTCAATGGTGCGGCCACAAACAAAAGAGTCAAAAGTGGTGTTGTCGACGGTGTAGGTGAGGTTGGCGAGAAATTCAAAAAGAAGTTTAGAATTATATGGAAACGCCAGGGTGAGTAGGAATTGAAAGGTGGTGGAAGCAAAGAGGCCCATTACCTCGAAATTGAGAGCAGCCTGATTAAGCATTTTTTAAGGGGAAATTTTACAGGCTTTATATCGGTGGTAGGCTTCCTCATTTTCAGTGTTTAGAAAACGAGCAGGTTGGCGGCTTTACGAGGACGAGCTTCCAGCAGTCATCCGACCTCATTTAGACATTGCAAGAGGGCACGAAAACTAAGTGAAGGCTGAGTGAGGAGAGGTTTGAGTGAAAAGAACAACCTAGGCAAGGGTACTTATAGGAAATTTCAAAAATCGTACAGTACGATCTGGGACCGTACAGTATGATAGCCAATCAATATTCTGACCGGTCGTTTCGTGAAAAGGCAGTCAAATCGTATAGTATGATAGGTATCGTATAGTACGATCAGGCGAATTTCGACCGTCCCGAGGCCTCAGTATGACTTTTGACCAAATGTTTCATACTGTACGAACAGGTGTATCGTACAGTATGATACATAATAAATATCGTACCAAACAGCTTTAACTCATATTTGACATTTGTTCTGATGTGGATCGTACCGTACGAAAGGGATTTATCGTACAGTACGATACTCAATAATGTCATACCAACCGGATTTAATTCGTCCCAATCAGTTGCTGACGTGGATCGTATCGTACGAAGAAGAGATATCGTATAATATGGTAGGAAATAATACGGGATGAATACCGTACAGTACGATGTAGGTCGTACAGGATGATCAACAGAGCTGAAATCTGCTTGTTGGTGGACATTGAGATGTATCGTATAATACGATGTAGGTCGAACAGTACGATGAACAGTCAATGCAAAGTGTTGGTGTGGTGAGTGTGTGGTGATCAGGAGCAGCCCTAACAATTTTTTTTTTTTTATGCATTTATATCTATGACACTTAATCTAGTCCTCAAGGTGCTAAAGGTGTCGAAAGCTAAAGGTTTTGTGAATATGTCTGCCAATTGATCTCTTGTAGCGATGTGATGTAATTCTATATCTCCCTTAGCGACGTGATCTCTAATGAAATGATGTCTAATGTCTATGTGTTTCGTTCGAGAGTGTTGAATTGGGTTCTTAGAGATACAAATTGCACTTGTGTTGTCACACATGATCGAGATGGTTCCAACAGGTAGTCCAAGATCAAGAATTTGTTGTTTTAACTATAGTACTTGTGCAACACAACTTCCTACTGCAATATATTCTGCCTCGGCTGTGGAAAGTGCTACTGAGTTTTGATTCCTACTGGACCAAGAAAGTAATGATTGTCCGATGAATTGGCAGGTACCAGAGGTGCTCTTTCTATCTATCCTACATCCTTCAAAGTCAGAATCTGAGTGCCCTAGGATTTCAAAGGAAGTGCTGTGTCTGGGGTACCAAATTCCTAAGTTTGGGGTGCCTAGTAGATATCTAAGAATTCTTTTGACAGCAGTTAAGTGAGACTCTTTAGGATCGGCTTGGAAACGGGCACAAAGACACACACTAAACATTATGTCCGGTCTACTGGTAGTCAGGTAAAGAAGGGATCCAATCAGTCCTCTATATTTTTTCTGATCTACTGATTTTTCACTAGGATCTTTATCTAATTGGATTGTCGAACTCATTGAGGTGTTCATGGTTTTTGCACTATCCATTTCATATTTCCTTAAAATATCCTTAATATACTTTGATTGGCTAAGAAAAGTTCCATTATCCATTTATTTTACACTAAAGCCAAGAAAGTAATTAAGTTCTCCCATCATGCTCATTTCAAACTCATTACTCATTGTTTTTGAAAAATCATCACATAAGTTTTTATCCGAAGAACCAAACAAGATGTCGTCCACATATATTTGAACAATGAGAATTTCTTCTTTGACCTTTTATAAAATGAGTGTAGTATCTACACTACCCTTTTTAAATCCTCTATTTAAAAGAAATAAGCTAAGTCTTTCATACCATGCTCTAGGTGCTTGCTTTAATCCATACAGTGTATTTTTTAAATTAAATACATGGTTTGGAAATTGTGAACTTTCAAATCCGGGGGGTTGCTCAACGTAGACATCTTCCTTAATTTTCCGTTCAGAAATGCACTCTTTACATCCATTTGATATAACTTAAAGATTTTGAAGCAAGCAAAAGCTAAGAGCACTCTTATGGCTTCTAGTCTAGCAACCGGGGCAAAGGTTTCTTCAAAGTCTATCCCCTCAATCTGGTTGTACCCCTTAGCTACTAGTCTCGCTTTATTCCTTATTATTGTTCCTGAATCATTCACCTTATTCTTGAAGACCCATTTTGTTCCAACAACACTTTGCTCTTTAGGTCTCTTAAGTAACTCCCAAACATCATTCCTAGTGAATTGGTTCAGCTCTTCTTGCATTGTTAGAATCCAGAATTCATCTCCTAAGGCTTGATCTATACTTGTAGGTTCTATCATAGAGATGAATGCTGAGTGACTAACCTCCTTCCTAAGTCCATGCCTAGTCCTTACACCTTCTGAAGGGTCTCCTAAAATTAACTCTTTAGGATGACTAGAAGAATATCTCCATTCTCTAGGCAAAGCTTTCTGAGGTTCGACCCTATCTCCTAAGGTCATAGTCTCTACTCCTTAAATTGCCTCTATTTCATCATCTTCAATTTTAGTTTCTGAGGGCATATCTGATTCATCAAATGCCACATGGGTGGATTCTTCTACTACAAGGGTTCTCTTATTAAAAATTCTATAGGCCTTACCTACAGAAGAATAACCTAAGAAGACACCCTCATCAGACTTGGGATCAAATTTTCCTAAGGGATGTTTACCATTATTTAAGATGAAACACTTACACCCAAAGACATGTAAATGTGAAAGGTTTGGTGTCCTACCCTTAAGGAGTTCATATGGAGTTTTATTCAGCTTCGATCTAATGTTTACTCTGTTCAAAACATAACAGACTGTGTTGACTGCTTCTGCCCAAAAGTATCTAGGAAGGGTATACTCTGCTAACACTACCCTAGCAGCTTCTACCAAAGTTCTATTCTTCCTTTATGCTATGCCATTCTGTTGGGATGTTCTAGGGGCTGAGAAATTATGTTCTATTTCTATCTCTTGACAGAATGACTCAAACCTATCATTTTGAAACTCTCCACCATGATCGCTATGGATTGTTGATATTTCACAACCTAATTTTCGTTGAATCCATGTGGAGAATACTTTAAATTCCTCAAAAGACTCATTTTTGTGTGCTAAGAATCTTACCCAAGTAAATCTAGTGAAGTCATCTACAATCACAAATCCATAATTCTTTCCATCTAGACTGACTGTATTAACGGGTCCAAATAAGTCCATGTGTAGAATTTCTAGTGGCCTAGAGGTGATCACATCTCTAACTGAGTGAAAGGATGATTTGACTTATTTTCCTAGTTGGCAAGCATCACAGAAGTGATCCTTGGTAAAGTCTAACTTAGGTACACCTCTAACTAGGTTTTTCTGAGTGATGTTTTTAAGAGTTTTCATACTAGCATGGCATAGTCTCCTATGCCATAGCCACGAGTCATCAACTATTATTTTCAAACAAAATGATTTTGAGCTATCAACGCAATCAAGTTCTAACATGTAAACATTGTTCATTCGTTTTCCTTCTAAAATTATTTCATCAAATAAACTAATCAGGCATCTATCAGTAAAAAATTTAACATCAAAACCTTTGTCACACAGTTGACTAATGCTAAGTAAATTATGTTTCAAACCATCAACTAGTAAAATATTTTCAATTAAAAAATTCTTAGCATTACCAACGATACCTGAGCCTATCACCTTCCTGGTAGTGTTGTCTCCCTACGTTACTTTGCCTCCAGTTTTGGTCTCCAATAGGATGAACTTTTTCATATCTCTAGTCATGTGTCGTGAGCAGCCACTATCCAGGTACCACATGCTCTCACTAGGTCTTTTGTGAGAGCATCCCTACAACTTCATTCAAAGATTAGATTTGGGAACCCAAGTGAGTTTGGGTTCCTCCTTATGCTTGCATGAATGAGATGTATGCATGTTATGCTGTGATGGATGCAGTTTAGGTCTCCATACTAAGTGTGTCCTACGGTGAATTGTGCATGTGCGGGCTATGTGACCTAACATGCCACAAGAGAAACACCTAACGCCAGGAAATGGGTTTACTAATCTATGTGGGTGGTGGTGCCTTTTCCTAAGGTTTTGTGATGCATGCAGTGTTGGGGGTTTTCTAGGATGGCCTACTGTGAGTGATGCAATTTTATTTTCTAGTTCTTTTATTTTCTCACTATAAGTTTTATTTTGAGCTGTCAATCCATCAACTTCTATCAATAGCAAGTGCTCACTATGATCTACTTCTAATGCAAGTTTGTCTAGCCTATGAAAAGCTTCTTCTAGTTCAACATGAGTGGTTTTCAAGGATTCATGCTCTTCAGTTAATTCAACATGCTTCTTATTTAATGCATCATACTCATCAAGAAGTAACATATGATCTTTATCTAAATCAGAATTTCTTTAACTAAATTAGCATGCTCAATTTGTAAAGAACTAAATTCAATATTAAGCTTAGCATGCATCTTTTTTAATTTCCTATACGAGTCATGGATATTTTCAGAAATAAGCAATAATTCTTCATATGAATGTTGACATACCTCATCCTGATCCAATTGATCAAGGTTATCATTAGCCATAAGACACAAATTTGTTACCTCTTCCTCTGCTTCTTCTTCTAATGATTATGAGGCAGAGTCGGCCCAAAAAGCTTTCTGTGTCTTTGTCTTTCCTTTCTTATATTTAGCTTTGTCATCTCCTTTCTCCTTTGCTGGTTGATTCTTTAGATTGGGGCAATCAGCTCGAAGGTGACCTGGCTTCCTGCACTCAAAACAAATTGTACAGATGAAACCTTATTGGACCTTGAGCTCTTACCTTTATTCCAGCTGTTCTGATGACGCTTTTGTTTTCTCTTCAAGAAATTTTTGAACTGTCGGGTCATCGGTGCTATTTCATCGTCTTCCTCCCCTGTAGAGCTTTCACTTTCTGAGTTGCTAGCTTTTAATGCCACCGTCCACTCCTTTTTCTTTTCACCTGCATCACTTTGCCTTTGGCTCACTCCTTGCTCGTATGGAATGAGTGACCCAAGGAGGTTATTAATAGATAAACATTAAGGTCTTTGGACTCAGTGATAGCAGTTATCTTAGCATCATAGGAACTTGGTAGGCATATAAGAATTTTATTCACTTTCTAAGAATTTGAAATTTCTCTACCTAATGCATGCAAGGATGTCATGATTTGGGTGAACCTAGTGTACATGTCAGAGATTGTTTCGCTAGGTTTCATACGGAATAATTCATAATCATGTAGTAGAATGTTAAGCCTAGACTGTTTTACTTCGTTTGTTCCTTCGTATGTAATGCACAGTCTATCCCAAATCTCCTTACCAGAAGCACAAGTAGATACTCTCATATAGTCCTCAGATTTCAATGCACAAAAAAAGCAGTTTAAGCACTTAGCATTCAGTTGGGCTAACTCCCTATCCTCATTTCTCCATTTAATAAAAGGTACAGGAGTTTTCAAACCATTAACAATTCTAAACGGTGCAACATACCCATCATTTACTAACATCCACATGCGGTAATCTATAGATTGCAAAAATGTAGACATTCTAATTTTCCAGAAATCAAACGATATGTTATGAAAAAGTGGTGGACGAGTTATTGAATAACCCTCCGCAGTGTTATGATTACCAAAATTCGACATGATCATTTTTTCAAGGTTTTGTAAAACACTATTTTTGAAAAACAAGCTCTGATACCAATTGAAATTACTAAACGACAAGAGGGGGGGGTGAATTGTCAAAATCTTTTTCTTTATAAAAATAACCCTAAACAAGAGTTCTAATAATTTTTTTTATTCTTTTTGAAATTTTACAACAAAATTTTAAGCAAGTTTTCTTTCACAAATTTCACCATGCAATAGTTATGAAAATTAAATGCAAGAAAAAAATAAACGACGATAAGGAAAAAACACACCAAGAATTTTTATAGTGGTTCGGTCAAAAGATGACCTACGTCCACTCCCCGGAGTCCTCCGCTCTGGGATTTTCACTATCAAAATAGTTCTCCTTTTGCCCCCCTCGGCAAGGCGGAGAAGCCTTTACAAACCTCCCTTTCACCAACCCGGCGTGGCGGAGTGCCAAACTCTGTTTTCGCCCTCCTGGCGACGGCAGAGAACCTTCTCATTTTTCTCCCTCCTGGAGAAGGCAGAGAACCTCGAGGTAACGGATGTAGACGAGCCTTTCGCTTGGAGATCCTCCCTCAAATCCTTCTAGGGCCACAGGAGGAGCAAGATGCAGCAAGCTCGGAGCAACCGTGTGATCTCCCTCGCACTTCTTCTCCCTCACAACGCTGACTTCCTCCTTCCTCTCTCAACCCTCAAGAATGTTGAGTCCAGTAATTAGGTTGTTAAGCCTAAGTAAGTGTCCCAAGGCTACCAAGAGGGGGGTGAATTGGTAGATTTTAAAATTTTAAACCCTCTTAAAAATAAAGTTGAACCGAAATAAAATTTTCTTTTTAAAGTTAGTAGAAAAATATTTTTCAACCACAGAGTTGTTAAAACTGAAATTTAAAAGTGCGGAAACGTAAAAGCTATAAAGTAAATGACACCAGATTTATAGTGGTTCGGTCTATAACCAGACCTACATCCACTCCTCAGAAGCACCCTCTGAGTATTGCACTAATACCAATAGTGACTCTCCTTTTGCACCCACAGCAAGGCGGAGAAGCCCTTACAACACACTCTTTTCACCACTCCCCGGTGCGGCAGAGAACCGTCCGTCCTTTTACACAAAACCCAGTGTTGGCAGAGAACCGTCGTCCTTTCACACCCTCCAAGTGTAGGCAGAGAACCCTTCGTCCTTTCACACTCTCCTAGTGTGGGCAGAGAACCCTTCATCCTTTCACACTCTTCTAGTGTGGGCAGAGAACCCTTCGTCTGTTCACACTCTCCAAGTGTGGGCAGAGAACCCTTCGTCCTTTCACACTCTCCTAGTGTGGGCAGAGAACCCTTCGGCTGTTCACACTCTCCAAGTGTCGGCAGAGAACCGGACCTTCTTGAATGATCTTCTCACAAGAATCTAGAAGGAAGAAAGAAAAAGAGTGAAGAAATCCAATTTCACAAGTAGAGATTCTTACCTTAGCAATCCAAGTGAAGCCTTCTAGCTCCAATGGTAGGAATCCTCCTTTGAATGCTCTCTTCCACTCTCTCCTTGGCTATTCTCTCAAAAGGCACGAAGATCAAATGACAAAAAGATTGGGTGGCAGTCTAATTTGGACTATTTATATAAAAGACAAGTGAAACCGCCCAAAAACTGCAAACTTTCAATTCTGTACGTAGTGAATCGTCCTGTACGATCCTGGATCGTCCTGGACGATTTTACTTAAACGATCTGAAACGACCCAATTTGTATATGTGTACGAACTGACTTCGTACATCTGATCGTCCTGTACGAACTTGGTTCGTCCAGTACGAACGGTTATTACAAGGTCGGTTCTAGAAACTGCTGAAAACTGTTCTAAGTCGGTTTGTCGTTTGAACGAAAATGTGGTCGTCTGGACGAAACTTTTCCAGAGAGCCGATCGTCCTGGACGATTATTTATTTCGTCTGGACGAAAATTTTCCAGAGAACCTATCGCCGCGGACGATAACTTGTTTTCGTCTGTACGAAAAAAGTTCCAGAGAGCTGATCGTCCTGTACGATATTTATTTTCGTCTGGACGAAAATTTTCCAGAGGACTGGTCGCCTCGTACGATGGTAAAATTCGTCTGGACGAAAATTTTGCAGAGAACCCATCGCCTGGGACGATGATAAATTTCGTCCTGGACGAATAGGACTTAGAAAATTTTTCAAGGCAAGTTCCTATTCGTTCCAAGTGCTCTATAGGAGATAACTGACAGATCGTCCAGTACGATAAATATCGTCCTGTACGATCAGTATAGAATTTCAAGATCTCCTTATTTGTGTGTGTGTGAGATTTTATTCACTCAATTACAATCACTCCCTTTCAAAATTAATTCAAAGAAAAGATAAACATCAATTAAACATAATATCTCATGTTGAATTTGAATTGAAGTTTTCGTAGTCTGGAGTCTGATTTTCCTGAAATGTTAGTACACACAAGAGCAAGTGCAAATCTTCTGAAATTGTTAGGAGATAACTATACATTTGAACAATAATGTTTGGAATCATCAAAACTACATAAGTTGCATAAATATAACTCATTCAAATAGCAACTATTCAAACAATCTCCCCCTTTTTGATGATGGCAAAACAATTATTATTAGTATGGTTTTAAGTTAAAACACATCTTTTATCTCCTAAACTCCCCCTGAATTTATGAGTACATTAAAATAAGGAGGCATTAAAGAATAATATTTAACGAACAAAATTTTTGTTTTTTTTTGTTTTTTTTTTTTTTTTTAAATTGCAAACAGAACAACTAAAAAAGAAAAAACACAAACATACACAAACTAATAATTTCTCCCCCTTTTTGACAGCAACAAAAAGTGAAGAAGAAAAAGACCAGAAATGTAAATAATTATATGAAATTCATTGTTAAAATTTAATCTAAATGGTGATTGACATAGGGTATGCAATTTTAAACTAAAAACATTAGGTCAATCATAGAAATTCAGGAGATTTAAAAAGTGATATAACATTGTAAGTAAGAAGAATTTAGCAAAGACATGATTCAATTTAGACATTTGAATATAGAAAATCATTACAAGAGAGATGAAGAAAAAATTCTATATTTCAAAATTCAATAGAATATAAATGAACATAAGATCAATTTGAATTAAGAGATTGAAAGAATTTGGAAAGAAGAGAATTACCACATGTGGCGCTTTGCGCATCTTTTTCAACTTTTTGAGCACATTTTTGTGCATCTATTGATATTGAGCTGATTTTGTGCCTCTTTTTCATATTTGCGAACCATTGCGCATTTCTTTTGATTTTTTGTACTTTTTGTACAATTTTCAAGAGTAATTTTACACCAATTCTTTCCAAAATCAATAATCTAAAATTTCAAATATTTCTAAGTACATAAATATTATTTGAACAAAGAAATACAAAATAAGTAAACATCTAAATTGCAATAATAATTTTTAACTTTTATGTAGTCTAAATGAATAGACATGAATTTAAAAATTCTAATTACAACAAGTTTATAAACAACTTTTAAATTTTGAAAGACTAGATTTTCTAATGTAGATAATCTCCAATTACAATCTAATTTAAGCACTATGAAGATTAAATAATACTAATGAAATTCATAAAAATTAACCACATTTCAATAACAAATCAATACTGAAACAAGTGTGAAATGCATTGATTTAATAAAAAGATTACATTTCGCAAAAGCTAAACACAACATAAAATAAAAGACAAATACATACACTTAACAAAAACATTAACATAACAAGACAAAAAAAATGAGTAACAATTACAACAACACAACAAAAAATACAACACAAGTACTACAAAAACACATAAAATCATCTCTACTGTTGTCTGGAGGAGGAGGAGGAGAATGCCACCGAAAAGGTTAAAGTAGGAGGCCATCAACATTACATTGGTATTGATATCATGTACTTCATTTCTAATAACACCAATGTCATGTTGTTGCTGCACAAGTTGAGCATCAAATTGACGAAAATTTCGTACAGACGAAGTTCGTATTAAAAACTGTCTTATCCACTCAACCGCTGCATTCAATCGTCCCGACGTTTGAGAGCAAAAAAAATTCGTCCTGGACGATCACAGATCGTACAGACGATCCAATAAAAAACTGCTCTAAAACGGTTTAAATTTTCGCAAACTGTTCCTTTACACATCGTCCCGTACGAAAATATTTCGTCATGGACGATTTCCTCCAAAAAAATTAATTTTGATTTTTTTTAAACTTTTAAATTAACAAAATCAACAAAAACAATCAGAAACACAGAAAACATAAAACAAAATCATAAATCCAAAAACAATTCATTAAAAAAAAAAAATTCACAAAATTTCAAAAACAAAACATAACAAGTATCAATGTTTGCAAAGACATTTGAGTTAAGCATTCAAATCAATAACACCAAGCCTTGTTCTTAAAGTACTGAAGGTATCAAAGGCTAAAGGTTTTGTAAAAATGTCTGCAAGTTGATTTTCAGTTGAAACATGTATGAGTTCAATTTCTCCTTTGGATACGTGATCCCTTATGAAATGATGCCTTATATCGATGTGTTTGGTTCTAGAATGTTGAATAGGATTTTTTGAAATACAAATAGCACTAGTATTGTCACAATAAATTGGAATAGTGCCTATAGTTAATCCTAAGTCAATCAACTGTTGTTTTAACCAAAGTACTTGTGCCACACAACTTCCTAATGCAATGTATTCTGCTTCTGCAGTAGATAGTGCCACTGAATTTTGTTTTCTACTAGACCATGAAACTAATGAATTTCCAATGAATTGACATGTTCCAGAAGTGCTTTTCCTATCCACTCTACAGCCTGCAAAGTCAGAATCTGAGTAACCAATAATTTCAAATGAAGAGCTAAATTTAGGATACCAAATTCCTAAGTTTTGAGTTCCTAGTAGATATCTTAAAATCCTTTTTACTGCTGTCAAATGTGATTCTTTTGGATCTGATTGAAATCTAGCACATAGGCAAACACTAAACATAATATCTGGTCGGCTAGCAGTCAAGTAAAGTAAAGATCCAATTATCCCTCTAAATTTCTTTTGATCAACAGATTTTCCCTTAAGGTCCTTATCCAACTGAACTGAAGAACTCATTGGTGTACTAACAGGTTTAGCATTGTCCATTTCATATTTTTTGAGGATGTCCTTAATATATTTGTTTTGACTAAGAAAAGTACCTTCCTCAAGTTGCTTAATGCTAAATCCTAGAAAGTAATTTAAATCTCCCATTAGACTCATTTCGAATTCATTACTCATTGTTTTAGAAAAATCATCACAAAGATGTTTATTTGAAGATCCAAAGATGATGTCATCCACATAAATTTGAACAATAAGTATATCCTTTCCAATTTTTCTTAAAAAGAGAGTTGTATCCACACTTCCTTTTTCAAAAGATCTTTCAAGTAGGAAGGTGCTTAACCTCTCATACCAAGCCCTAGGTGCCTGTTTCAATCCATATAATGCCTTTTTTAATTTGAAAACATGATTTGGAAATTTAGAATTTTCAAAACCTGGAGGTTGTTCTACAAAAACATCTTCTTCAATTACTCCATTTAAAAAGGCACTTTTAACATCCATTTGAAACAATTTAAAACCTTTAAAACAGGCAAAGGCTAGTAAAACCCTAATTGCTTCAAGTCTAGCTACAGGGGCAAAAGTTTCCTCAAAATCAATTCCTTCAATTTGATTATACCCCTTAGCTACTAATCTAGCCTTATTTCTAATGACTACTCCTGAGTCATTCATTTTATTTTTGAACACCCACTTGGTTCCAACAACACTTTGATCTTTTGGCCTTGTAGTTAGTTCCCAAACTTTATTTCTTACAAATTGATTTAACTCTTCTTGCATGGCCAATATCCAAAATTCATCTGAAAGTGCTTGATCAATGTTAGTGGGTTCAATAGTTGAAATGAAGGCTGAATGATTGACTTCCTTGTTTAATCCACGCCTAGTTCTAACACCCTCACTTGGTTCACCTATAATTAATTCCTTTGGGTGATTTTTAGAGAATCTCAAATCTCTAGGCAAAGGGTCTTCTCTTTCTATATTTTCTTCCACATTTTCTTCCAAATTTAATCTATCAATCTTTTGGGAGTTTTCTTCAATTTCTTCTTCAACAACTTTTGGCTCTTCTATGTTTCCATTTTCATCAAAAACAACATGTGTGGTTTCTTCAATGACTAAAGTTCTTTTGTTGAATACTCTATAAGATTTTCCAATACTTGAATATCCAACAAAAATTCCTTCATCTGATTTTGGATCAAATTTTCCTAAGGCAGATTTTCCATTATTATGTATGAACACCTTGCAACCAAATACATGTAAATGAGACAAATTTGGTGTTCTACCTTTTACCAATTCATAGGGTGTTTTATTTAAATTTGATCTCACATTTACCCTATTCAGAACATAGCATGCAGTGTTAACCGCCTCAGCCCAAAAATATCTAGGAAGAGAGTATTCTGCTAACATTGCTCGGGCGGCTTCTATTAATGTTCTGTTCTTTCTTTCAACTACTCCATTTTGTTGAGGAGTTCTAGGTGCAGAAAAATTGTGATCAATCCCCTTTTCTTTACAGAAATCTTCAAATCTTTCATTTTCAAATTCTCCTCCATGATCACTTTGTATAGAAATTATTTCACATCCTAGTTTTCTTTGTATCCAAGTTGAAAAATTTCTGAATTCCTCAAATGATTCACTCTTATGAAAAAGAAATTTAACCCAGGTGAATCTTGAAAAATCATCTACTATTACAAATCCATATACCTTTCCTCCTAGACTAACCGTGCTTACAGGTCCAAAAAGATCCATGTGAAGAATTTCTAAAGGTTTACTGGTCCTAAGATCTTTATTGGATTTAAAAGAGGACTTCACTTGTTTTCCTAATTGACATGCATCACATAAGTGGTCCTTAGTAAAGTCTAGTTTAGGTATTCCTCTAACCAAATTCTTTTGGGTAATATTTCTAAGATTTTTCATACTAGAATGACAAAGTCTCCTATGCCAAAGCCATGATTCATCAGAAACAGTTTTCAAACAAAAAGCAGTAGGAGATTGAATACAATTTAAATCTAGCATGTAGACATTGTTCACCCTTTTTCCATTTAAAACAATTTTCCCATTTAGGCTAATTATGCAGCTAGTAGGTAAAAATTTTACATTATAGCCCTTATCACATAGCTGACTTATGCTAAGCAAATTATGTTTTAAGCCTTCAACTAATAAAACATTATCTATGAAAAAGTTTTTCAAATTTCCAATCTTACCTGATCCAACCACCTTCTTTGTGGTATTATCTCCAAGTGTAACCTTGCCTCCACTCCTGGCTTCCAGCGTTATGAATTGAGCAGTATCTCCAGTCATGTGCTTAGAACATCCGCTGTCCAGGTACCATATACTCTCACGAGGTCTTGTGTGAGAGTATACCTGCAAAATTCTCAATTGTTAGACCTGGGAACCCAAACTAGTTTGGGTTCACCTTTATGAAATTTATAATCAGATGCATGTGTGATATGTCTAGGTTTATGCATCTTAGTTCTCCACACCAAATTAGGTTTCATCTTTAAAGTGCAGGTGTGAGATATATGTCCCAAAAATCCACAATTGTTACATTTAACATTAGGAAAAATATTCCTATGTTTTCTTTCATATGATTGTCTTCTAAGGGATTTCATGAATTTAGGATAATATTTAGGATTTGTAAAATCTTCAAGTTTAGGGGGCTTCCTATTATCCTCGAGAGCTCTTATAGTAAGTTTGTAAAATGAATTCATATCCTCCAAGATTCGATTTGTATAATTGATTCTATATGTCTTGTGCTCAGATTCATCCTTAAATTTCTTAAATTCTTTTTCAAGTTCAGAATAGGATGATTTTAAATTTTCAAAATTTTTATTCAAGTCATCATATTCATCAAGTAGTTTCATGTGGTTGCTATCAATTAAAGCATGATCTTTCCTAAGGATTTCGTGTTCCTTATTAAGCTCTTCCAATTCTAAAACTAAACTAGAATGCATCTTTTTAGTTTTCCTATATGCATCATGCATGTGTTCAGAAACTTCAAACAGTTCATCATAGGTTAAATCACATACCTCTTCTTGATCTGATTGTTCAGCTTTATCTGCCATCAAGCAAAGGTTGGTGACTTCTTCTTCGTTTTCAGTCTCAGATGAGTCTGAAGCTGAGTCCGCCCAAAAAGCCTTTTGAAACTTCTTCTTGCCCTTTTTTACCATTGGTTTCTCCTCTACCTTCTCCTTGCTAGGAGTGCCTTTAAGTTTTGGACAATCAGTTTTTATATGACCTGGTTTCCTGCATTCATAACAAATCAATTCATTAGAAACCCTGCCATTTTTGTTATACTTACCTCTATTCCATTGCTGGCGTCTCTTCTGCTTCCTCTTTAAAAAGCTTCTGAATTGTCTAGTCATCAGTGCTATATCGTCTTCATCCTCAGGTTGTGAGTGTTCACTTTCTGACTCTTCCACATTTAATGCAAGATTCTTGTCCTTTCTTGGTTCACCTGCATCAATCTTTCTTTGACTTACTCCTTGCTCGTAAGCAATGAGTGAACCAAGAAGATTGTCAATAGAATAAATGTTCAGATCTTTTGACTCTGTAATTGCAGTAATTTTAGCATCGTATGTAGTAGGTAAACAACGAAGAATCTTATTTACCATTTCAGCATTAGTTAATTCCCTACCAAGTGCATGCAAAGAGGTGACAATTTGAGTGAATCTTGTGTACATGTCAGATATAGATTCATTAGGTTTCATGCGAAACAGTTCGTAGTCATGTAACAAGATATTGAGTCTTGATTGCTTAACCTCATTTGTCCCTTCATAAGTAATACAAAGTCTATCCCATATGTCTTTTCCGCTTTTACAAGTGGAAACTCGCATGTAGTCTTCAGATTTTAAAGCACAAAAGAAACTATTTAAACATTTCGCATTTAATTGTGCTAAGTCACGTTCTTCTATAGTCCAATCTGCATAGGGTGTATCTACCCTAATTCCATCAACTAATCTAGTTGGTTTTGTGTAACCTTCCTGGACTAGCATCCACATGCGATAATCAAGTGACTGTAAGAAAGTAGACATGCGTGTTTTCCAAAAATCAAAAGGAATATTATCAAACAGTGGAGGTCTAGTGATAGAGTAACCCTCAGGTGTGTTTCGGTTTCCAAATGTAGCCATCTACGTTAATCAAAAAGTAGTTCAAACTTATGATTTTGAAACTCTGCTCTGATACCACTTGTTGAGTCCAGTAATTAGGTTGTTAAGCCTAAGTAAGTGTCCCAAGGCTACCAAGAGGGGGGTGAATTGGTAGATTTTAAAATTTTAAACCCTCTTAAAAATAAAGTTGAACCGAAATAAAATTTTCTTTTTAAAGTTAGTAGAAAAATATTTTTCAACCACAGAGTTGTTAAAACTGAAATTTAAAAGTGCGGAAACGTAAAAGCTATAAAGTAAATGACACCAGATTTATAGTGGTTCGGTCTATAACCTGACCTACATCCACTCCTCAGAAGCACCCTCTGAGTATTGCACTAATACCAATAGTGACTCTCCTTTTGCACCCACAGCAAGGCGGAGAAGCCCTTACAACACACTCTTTTCACCACTCCCCGGTGCGGCAGAGAACCGTCCGTCCTTTTACACAAAACCCAGTGTTGGCAGAGAACCGTCGTCCTTTCACACCCTCCAAGTGTAGGCAGAGAACCCTTCGTCCTTTCACACTCTCCTAGTGTGGGCAGAGAACCCTTCGTCCTTTCACACTCTTCTAGTGTGGGCAGAGAACCCTTCGTCTGTTCACACTCTCCAAGTGTGGGCAGAGAACCCTTCGTCCTTTCACACTCTCCTAGTGTGGGCAGAGAACCCTTCGGCTGTTCACACTCTCCAAGTGTCGGCAGAGAACCGGACCTTCTTGAATGATCTTCTCACAAGAATCTAGAAGGAAGAAAGAAAAAGAGTGAAGAAATCCAATTTCACAAGTAGAGATTCTTACCTTAGCAATCCAAGTGAAGCCTTCTAGCTCCAATGGTAGGAATCCTCCTTTGAATGCTCTCTTCCACTCTCTCCTTGGCTATTCTCTCAAAAGGCACGAAGATCAAATGACAAAAAGATTGGGTGGCAGTCTAATTTGGACTATTTATATAAAAGACAAGTGAAACCGCCCAAAAACTGCAAACTTTCAATTCTGTACGTAGTGAATCGTCCTGTACGATCCTGGATCGTCCTGGACGATTTTACTTAAACGATCTGAAACGACCCAATTTGTATATGTGTACGAACTGACTTCGTACATCTGATCGTCCTGTACGAACTTGGTTCGTCCAGTACGAACGGTTATTACAAGGTCGGTTCTAGAAACTGCTGAAAACTGTTCTAAGTCGGTTTGTCGTTTGAACGAAAATGTGGTCGTCTGGACGAAACTTTTCCAGAGAGCCGATCGTCCTGGACGATTATTTATTTCGTCTGGACGAAAATTTTCCAGAGAACCTATCGCCGCGGACGATAACTTGTTTTCGTCTGTACGAAAAAAGTTCCAGAGAGCTGATCGTCCTGTACGATATTTATTTTCGTCTGGACGAAAATTTTCCAGAGGACTGGTCGCCTCGTACGATGGTAAAATTCGTCTGGACGAAAATTTTGCAGAGAACCCATCGCCTGGGACGATGATAAATTTCGTCCTGGACGAATAGGACTTAGAAAATTTTTCAAGGCAAGTTCCTATTCGTTCCAAGTGCTCTATAGGAGATAACTGACAGATCGTCCAGTACGATAAATATCGTCCTGTACGATCAGTATAGAATTTCAAGATCTCCTTATTTGTGTGTGTGTGTGAGATTTTATTCACTCAATTACAATCACTCCCTTTCAAAATTAATTCAAAGAAAAGATAAACATCAATTAAACATAATATCTCATGTTGAATTTGAATTGAAGTTTTCGTAGTCTGGAGTCTGATTTTCCTGAAATGTTAGTACACACAAGAGCAAGTGCAAATCTTCTGAAATTGTTAGGAGATAACTATACATTTGAACAATAATGTTTGGAATCATCAAAACTACATAAGTTGCATAAATATAACTCATTCAAATAGCAACTATTCAAACAAAGAACTTTTCTAGAGCTCTCTCCCTTGGAATCCCTCTCTAACCACGTTCACTTCCTCTGTGATTCTTACTGAAAAAGGACTTGATTGACATCTAAAAAAGACTCCAAAAACCCTCTGAATTCAAAAGTAGCCGTTATGGTTCGTACAATACGATTCAACATCGTATAGAACGATCTTTATAAACAGACGTCGTCCTGGTACGAAGGTGTACGAATAGTTCAAAAACAATTCGTACTGTACGATATAATATCGTACGGTACGATCCACAAAATACTATTCGTACAGGACGGTGGTCTGGACGATCAGATGTCATCTCTGTTCATCGTATAGTACAATTACTATCGTATAGTATGATGAAACAAAAACCAAGAGATCATCCAGGACGATATCCGGGAGGATCATACTTCGTCTCTGTTCATCGTATGGTACGATCGAGTTCGTACAGTATGATGTTCAAAATTTAATTAGCCCTGGATTAGATGCACTAATCTTAGGTTAATTTAAGTAAGTATTTAAAATAGATCGTATAGTACGAACAGGTTTGTACAGTACGAACGGCGCAAAATCACTTACTTAAACTAAACTATGGCTAGGGTTTGGATATGAACATATCGTATAGTACGAAGATATTCGTATAGTACGATCTATTCACAGAATCGTCCACATAGCTTTGATCGTACGGTACGAATTAAAATCATACAGTACGATCTCCAGAGATGAAATTTTATTACATTTTGTAGTTAAAAACAAACTCTCCCCCTGTGTGTGTGCATGGTTGCTCTTACTCTTATGTATTTCGTGGCCAGACTCAATAAAGGAAAAATAAAATAAATAGAAAAGTACAATGTTTGACTCATACTCCTAATCTACCCGGTCTTGAGTATTCCTTTCATCCTGAGTCACTTGTGATCTTTCTGAAATGTTAGTACTCAAGGACAATAGCAAATAAAATAATATTCAATGAAAAGTTGTTCCAAAACACTCATTATTTGGCATCATCAAAATCTCAAACTCGGGTCATGGGTTGCAACAGTGAGTATACTAAAAATAGCAACAATTTATCTCACATTCACCATATAGCAAGTGAAGGTTATAAAATGATTAAAAACATTATATTCATGATTATAATCATTGTTTTCCTTTTATCATATGTTTTGATCTTCTTTTCATTGCATCTGATTTACTACTAACTAAATGATTTATGTAGGGGTGTCAAAAAATGTCAAGACTCAGAATTAACTAAAGAAATTCAGTTTCGATTTGACTCGATTAATTTTTAGCTCAGGTTCAAATTGAACAAAAACCCAAAATTGACCTGATTATCATATAGGTTCAAGCTAAATAGGTCAAGCTGGCATTCAACGCATCATTTTCAAGTTAAACGAGTCATATTTGGATAAAAGGAATCATGTTAACATAAAAAATTGCACAATCTATATGATAAATGGATCATATTTGAGTTAGTTGGGTTTGGATCAAATATTTTGATACATATAATAAACAAGTCGGGTTTGTGTCAAGCATGCTCAAGTTAGGTAAACTTTAGGTTAGACCCAAACCTAACCCTCTTTTTATTTGTGCGGTTTTGGTATAATACCCTTTTGCTGAAATATATAAAATCACTTTAGCAAATGATATTATTTGGAGGGCTACCTCAACCAACATATGCTCAACCTCTTTTCTTTCCATTTGAAAGTCTACCAACTCTTACCACCTTTACATATACTTGGAGAAGTTGTGTTAGGGCATGTAGCTAAAAGTTTACTACATCAACCCCATAGGAATAGAGATCTTTTAAGTGGGGGAGAGTTGATGCAAAACATGAATCTAATTCTACTATGAGATCACGATCAACTGCTCAACATGGGATCAAGAGCTAAGATAGCACCATGAACAAAGAATAAAGCATCGATAAAAATACTTGATATGAAACTCAAAAAAATAATAATAAAAAATTAAAGCTTAGAAATCAAAATTTTATTCCAAAAGTTCTAAATTTTCAACCTTCATTTTATCATTTTCATATAAAACACTGATATTATTTTTCATTTATTTTAATTAGCTTTATGCTTAATTAGGAAACAATAGAGTGCCACCTCGTATGGGAGAGAGAATCTTAAAATGAACTTGAAATGGCTCGACTCCACTTTCTTATTTGCTTCACTAGATTTTATTTTTTCGTCAATTATTTATTTTTTATTTTTGAATTATACAATCTAATGTAAAAGTTTAAATATTACTGGAAATGAATGAAAGAGGAGGTTTTAGAATTTTTGAATTATACAATCTAATGTAAAAGTTTAACCTTAGCCGACCCCTACTCTTAGTCACCACCCCCAATACAATCATTCCTAACACTCCAGAGTAGTTCCACATTCTAAGCCTCCCATCACATCAAATTGAAACCTTGGAAAATCCATCCTAAAGTAAGATCACCATCACTTCATTTTCTTTCCCTGAATGGTGAGCAACTATCCAAAGAAACGCATATCAAAGGCAAGCAAGGAGGATCAAAATCTACTGCTACCCTTCAGATTATGAACTAAAATGCTCTGCCCAATAATGCCCCTCCTTCCTCTCGCTCAAGTCTCCCACTCATTCAAATCTTTCAACCAGTGTTCATCACCTCAATATCCAAGGCCTATCTCCAAAATTGTAAAACTCCGGTAACCAATCCTTCAATCACTCTAAGATATCAAACATATTAAATGTAAATCCTTTTCAATAACTTTGGTTCATTTTAACTTAGGTCTAGCCATTTCCATTCCTACCCCTCTTATGCTAATTTTATATACCTATGCAATGGATGAAATTCTAACTTTAGTTGCTCATGTCTAAGCTATCTGAGTGAATTTTTAACTACCTCTTAATCATTCTTTAATTATTTTTCCAACATATTCATTTTATTATTCTCATTTCTGCCTTCAACATTGCTATCAACAACCTATTTAGTTCCCAATGATTGGATTCTTATAACGGCACATACAATAATAGTTTTACAATATTTACCTTTAACTCTCAATAATATCATACATTCATCTTAATATTCTTATTTCCACCTATAACACTGCTAAAAGCAATGTTTTTATTACCCAATAGATGGATTCTTATGACAGCAGATATAATAGCAGCTTTATAAAATTCAAGTTTAACTCTATATGGTATCATTTTATCACAGAACATTCTTAAATTAAAAAAATTATGAATTTAGAATTACAAGACCTTCAAAGAGAATATGAAATCCTTAGGAAAGATCATGCTTTAATTGATAACAACCACATAAAATTACTTGATGAGTTTGACGATTTGAATAAGAACCATGAAATTTTAAAATCATACTATGATGAACTTCAAAAAGATTTTAAAAACAGTAAGGATGAATCAGAGAAGAAATTGTATCGAGTAAACTATACAAATTGTATCTTGAAAGATATGAATTCTTTTTATAAATTGAAGATAAAATCTCTCGAGGATAATAGGATACCACCAAGACTTGAAGATTTCATGAATCCTATTTTGTATCCTAAATTTATGCAATCCATAAATAGATAGAGAAATTATAGAAGATTAAGAAACCCCTTTTTAGAAGTCAAATGTCATAATTATGGATTGATTGAATATATAGCTCACACCTATACATTGAAGAAGAAAACTCATTTAGTGTGGAGACCTTTGATGCGTTAACCTAGACATATCATACATGCATCTGTTTATAATTTATAAAAAGTTGAACCCAAACTTGTTTGGGTTCCCAGGTCTAACATTTAATAATTTTGCAGGATCGCTCACACACAAGGCCTCATGAGAGCATATGATACCTAGAAAGTGGTTGCTCAAAGCATATGACTGGAGATACTGCTCAATTCATGTCGCTGGAAGCTAGGAGTGGAGGTAGGGTTACACTTGGAGATAACACCACAAGGAAGGTGGTAGGATCAGGTATGATTAGAAATTTTAAAAACTTTTTTATTGAAAATGTACTACTTGTAAAAGGCTTAAAACATAATTTGTTAAGTATTAGCCAGCTATGTGATAAAGGATACTATGTAAAAATTTTTCCTACTTGCTGCATATTAAGCCTAATTATAAATGATGTTTTGAATAGTATTCGGGAAAACAATGTGTATATGTTAAAATTGAATTACATTAAAACTCCTACTGCTTTTTGTTTAAAAATTATTTCTGACGAGTCATGGCTTTGGCACAGGAGACTTTGTCACTCTAACATGAAAAATCTTAGGAGCATTACCCAAAAGAAATTAGTGAGAGGTATGTCAAAACTAGACTTTACTATGGATCATCTTTCTGATGCATGTCAATTAGGAAAACAGATGAAGTCCTCTTTTAAGTCCAATAAGGATTTTAGAACTAGTAAACCATTGGAGATATTATATATGGATCTTTTTGGACAAGTTGGAACTATAAGTTTAGGAGGTAAGGTATATGGATTTGTAATTGTGGATGATTATTCTACATTCACATGGGCTAGATTTCTATATCATAAGAATGAATCATTTGAGGAGTTTAGAAATTTTTTAACTTGGATTCAAAAGAAACTAGGATGTGAAATTTTAACAATTCAGAGTGATTATGGAGGAGAATTTGAAAATAAAAAATTTAAGAATTTTTGCAAGAAAAAAGGAATTGATCACAATTTTTTTGCACTTAGAACCCCTCAATAGAATGGGGTAGTCGAAAGGAAAATAGAATATTAATAGAAGCCACTCGAGCCATGTTGGAATAATACTCACTTTCTTAATATTTTTGGGCTGAGGCGGTTAGCACAGCATATTATGTTCTAAATAAGGTGAATGTTAGATCAAATTTAAATAAAATACCCTATGAATTACTAAAGGAAAGAACACCTAATTTGTCACATTTGCATGTTTTTGGATGTAAGGTGTTCATATATAACAATGAAAAATCTGCCTTAGGAAAATTTGATCCGAAATCGGATGAAGAAATTTTTATAGAATACACAAGTATCGGAAAATCTTATAGAGTATTCAATAAAAGAACTTTAGTAATTGAGGAGACCACACATATTGTATTTGATGAATCTGGAATTTTTGAAGAATCAATTGTTGAAGAGGATGAGATAGAGATTTACTCCCAAAAGATTGAGAAATTAAATTTGGAAGAAAATTTGGAAATAGAAAACCCGATGACTAGAGATTTGAGATTTTCTAAAAAATCACACAAAGGAATTGATTATAGGTGAACCTAGTGAGGGTGTTAGGACTAGGCGTGGACTGAACAAAAAAGTTAATCATTCAGCCTTTATTTTAATGATAGAACCCACAAATATTGATAAAGCACTTTCGGATGAATTTTAGATATTAGTAATGCATGATGAATTAAATTAATTTTTAAGAAAAGAAGTTTGAGAATTAACTACAAGGCCAAAGGATCAAAGTGTAGTTGGAACTAAATGGGTATTCAAGAATAAAATGAATGACTTAGGAGTAGTCATTAGAAATAAGGCTAGATTAGTTGCTAAGGGTTATAATCAGATTAAAGGGATTAATTTTGATGAGACTTTTGCCCCTGTAGCTAGACTTGAAGCAATTAGAGTTTTGTTAGCTTTTGCCTGTTTTAGAGGATTTAAATTATACCAAATGGATGTTAAAAGAACCATTTTAAATGGGATAATTCAAGAGAATTTATATGTGGAACAACTTCCAGTTTTTCAAAATTCTAAACATCCAAATCATGTTTTCAAATTAAAAAAGGTATTATATGGATTAAAACAAACACTTAGGGCTTAGTATGAGAGATTGAGCACCTTCCTACTTGAGAGATCTTTTGAAAAAGCAAGTGTGGACACAACTCTCTTTTTGAAGAAATTGGGACAGAAAATACTCATTGTACAAATTTATGTTGAGGATATCATCTTTGGATCTACAAATAAAAATCTTTGTGATGATTTTTCTAAAATAATGAGTAGTGAATTTGAGATGAGTCTAATAAGAGATTTGAGTTATTTTCTAGGTTTTAGCATTAAGCAAACTGAGGAGGGTACATTTTTTAGTTAGTTGAAGTATGTTAATGACATCCTCAAAAAGTATGAAATGGATAATACTAAACCTGTTAATACACCTATGAGTTCTTCAGTTCAATTAGATAAGGACACTAAGGAAAAATTTGTTGATCAAAAGAAATTTAGAGGGATAATTGGATCTTTACTTTACTTGATAGCTAGCTAACCCGATATCATATTTAGTATTTGTTTATGTGCTAGATTTCAATCAGATCCAAAAGAATCATATTTGACAGCATGGAAAATGATTTTAAGGTATCTATTTGGAACTCAGAACTTAGGAATTTGATATCCTAAGTTTAGCTCTTCATTTGAAATAATTGGATTTTCAGACTCAGATTTTGCAAGTTGTAGGGTTGATAGAAAGATTACTTATGAAATATGTCAATTTATTGGAAATTCTTTAGTCTTTTGGTCCAGTAGAAAACAAAATTCAATAGCCCTATCTACTGCTGAAGCTGAATACATTGCCTTAGAAAGTTGTGTGGCACAAGTACTTTGATTGAAACAATAGTTGATTGATTTAGGATTAATAATAGGTATAATTCCTATTTATTGTGATAACACTAGTGCCATTTGTATCTCTAAAAATCCTATTCAACATTCAAGAACCAAACATATAGACATTAGGTATCATTTCATAAGTATCATATAATCAAAGGAGAAATTGAACTCAATCATGTATCAACAAAAAATCAACTTGCAGACATTTTTACTAAACCATTAGCCTTTGATACTTTCAGTACATTAAGAAGAAGACTTGGTGTGATTAACTTGAACATTTAATTACATATTTCTGCAACATTAATATTTGTATTTGCGTGTCTTTTGATTTTGTAATTTTCTGTATGTGTTTTTTAATGTTTTGTTTGTGCTTGATTTTGCAATCTCTGGTCTGTTTTTTTGTATACTTTAACATCAAGATTCATGATTTTTAAGTGTTGGCATGAAAATTTCAAAGTGTGAAATTCGTCTGTACAAAATTATTTTCGTACGGGATGAATCCTGTAGCGTATTAATGGTTGATTTGAATAGATTGCATGCAATTTTTTCAATTTTTTTAAATATTGTTCGTCTGTACGATTTGTGGCGATCGTCCGTACCATATGTATTCAATCGTATGTAAATATGTAGATGGTTATATGGATAAGTCCAATTTCTTTATTTCTGATCGTACATACGAACGTTCAGTTTGTACATATGAACACGTGGCAATTCAATATGGGGGACATTTCAAACCGTCATAAAAATGATCTTAAATAATTGATCATCTCGAACGAACACTTGTTCGTCTGTACGATCATTTGGTCAAAAGTCTGTACGAAAGGATGCCTCGTAACTTGCATGTTTATGAAAGGTTGTTTCATTTTTGGACACATTCGTTCATACATACGAAATTTATTTCGTACGTACGAACCCAAATTTGTCCTGGACGAAATAATTTTTGTTCGTACAAAAATTTGTTTTTTCTTTGAATTGAAAGATTTTGAACTTAAATCTCATTCACTTTAAAAACTCTTTCATTCCTCCAAATCTTCCTGATCTTCTCCATTGCTAGTTCAAGCAAAAGAGACAGGCAAAAGGTACATGCTAAGGGACCCCCCTCTAGAAACCCTAGAGAAAACTTTCTGTCAAAAGAAAATGAGGAATCCTTCATTAGGTTCGTATCCGCCAAGATCACTCCCTATAGAGTCCTTCTTCAAGAACAAATCACTTTTCAAATTATGAAACTTTTTGTTTCTACACAGTTTGCATTTATTCTGAGTCTAGTCCACCTCTATAACAAGGAAACCTTCCACTACTTCCTTGTAAATATGTCTTTTAACTCTGACCAAACTGTGATTAGATCGTATATTTTTAAGAAGAAAGTAGAGATAACAAAAGCGGATTTGGGAATACTTTTGAACTTAAGGACTTAAGCGATTAGATCCCATACTTTGACTTCTTCCTCCAACTTTAACTGGACTGCGATAAATGAAGTTATTAGAGGGTTTGGAAATGAAGTTCATTTACCTAAGGTGTACACTCTTAATCGTAATGCTCAAACCATTCAGCATGTTCTTTGAAGCTCCATTATTCCTAAAGTTGGGGATCGAGTAAATATTACCGCTCTTTTTTCCATAGTGACTTATTTGATTATGACAAACCAACCAATAGATGAAGCCCAACTGATCATTGACTATATTTATGGACTTTCTGAGATTGGCCTTGTCTCCCACAAGAGAAAGAAAAATATAGCCTTAGGACATCTTGTGACCTACATTTTGGAGAAGGATGCGAGGACAACTGGGTGCTATAGGCTTGAATATGGATATGATGAGTAGCTATTATAACTTCTTTGGCCAGCCACCTCCTCCTCTAGATCAGGGCCCCTCTGAGTGATGATTGTACTTCCTTATGATTCTCTCTACCAGATGTGATGCGATGTGATTATTAGCTGTTATGTTTTTATGATTCATGTCATGTTATGTGATGTTGATGTTTATGTTTTATCTTTTTTTGTGTAATGTGATTTGTTAATTTTTATGTTTTTATGTATTTGTGTCTTTGTATTGATATCATCCATACACAATGTATTATCTTCTATCAATGATATCAATAAAAGTTATCCTATCTTGTTTTACTGTTTTTTATTTCATTTCAAAAATATGTGTTAGCCTATATGATCATTCTTGAAATATTAATCTCACAAGTGTTATATTTATAATTGCAATACAAAATTGATTTCATTAGAAAATCCAATTTTTCAAAAATTTAAGTTGTGATTATAACTTGATCTAGTTAAGGAATGTCAATCTTATGTCTCTTGTTAGACTAACATAATTTTTATATTATTATTGTAATTATGATATTTTCTTATTTTATATTTCTCTTATCAATAAAATATTATTGTACTTAGAGAAATTTGATATTTTAGATTATTAATTTTGGAAAGATCAAGAATACACTTGAAAATGTACAAAATATCAAAAGAATGCACAATTGTTCACAAATTGAAAAAGAGGCACAAAATTAGCCCAAAAATAAAAAGATGCACAAAGTGTGCCACAAAAATTGTAAAGATGCGCAAAGGGCCACAAGTATATGGTCTTTCCTCAATCTTTTAATCTTTAAATTCAAATTAATCTTATGTGCAATTTTATTTTGTATTGAATTTTGAAATATAGAAATTTTTTATTCATATACTTTGCAATAATTTTTCTTATTTCATTGTCTAAACTGATTCATGATTTTGATATTTTTTCTTCTTTTCTATGTTATATCTATACTTAAATCTTATGAATCTTTCTATTTCTCTAATGCATTTAATTTATATTTGCAAATATAACTCAACCTCTTTACAGGATCAATTATCAAAGGCTCTTTATATGACTTCTTACATTTCTGTATTTGTTCTTTTTCTTTTTCTCTTTTTGCTGTTGTCAAAAAGGGAGAGATATATTATTTGAAGTATTATTTTTAAAGTCTCTTTAACATGTTATTCATATTCATATTTTTTTTTTGTGTTTTTATTTTTTGTTGTCTTCTTTGTGTTTAAATGTGATTGTTGTTATGTGTTTTTGAGTGTGTAAATATTTTAAAATTAAAAATTAGGATTTGTTCAACATAGAATCCCCTTATTCTCACATGTTTATTCATTCAGGAGGAGTTTAGGAGAAACTTAGGAATTTGAAACTTATACCAATAATAATTATTTTGTCATCATCAAAAAGGTGGAGTTTATTAAGAGAGTTACTACTTAGCTTTGCATGTTTCATATTCTTGTAACTTATATGTTTTGATGATTCCAAATATTATTATTTTGAGTATTACTTTCTCCTAACACATTTTGAAAGAATTATTTTTTTGCTCTTGTGTGTACTAACATATCAGGGAAATCATACTCGAGATTATTGAAGACTTCAAATCAAAGATCTGCTTGTTATTTTTTGTAACTTGGAGTCTGTATTTCTTTTACTTGAGTTGGAGAGAGTGTGATTGTAGTTAAGTAACTCAGTACACACACACCAGGGGAGAACTTTAAAATTCATAATTTTTAATACTGATCGTATAGGACAAACTATATTTATAAAGGATGATCAGATCAGTTATACACCTCCAGGAGCAAATGGAATGAGTAGAGGGTGAGCAAAAATGTTTCTAAGTGTTGTTCGTCCAGATGAATAGTCTCATTTGTCTCTGGATGATGTCCTCTAGATTTTTAGTTTGAACTGTTCATCCAGATGAATAATCCCATTCGTCCCTAAACAATGTCCTCTGGATTTTTAATTTGTACTGTTCGTCTAGATGAATAGTCCCATTCATCCCTGGACGATGTCCTCTGGATTTTCTATTTGAACTATTTGTCCAGACGAATAGTCCTATTCTTCCATGGACGATGTCCTATGGATTTTCAGTTTATTCAGTTCGTCCAGATGAATCGACACCTTCATCCTTGGACGATGTTCTCTGTTCTTTGAACTTGTGATTCATCTTATTTTTTCATCCCAACGAACCTTTGAAATAACTATTCGTATCGAACGAACTATGTTCATACAGGATGATGATCGGGTATGAAGGAATTTCGTACCAATGCATATTAAGTTTGTACGAAATAGTTTTTACACTATTCGTACGTAAAAAATTCGATCGTATGGGACTATCGAGTATGCACAGAATTAAAATTTTGCAGTCTTTGGACAGTTTTTTTGAGTCTTTCATATAAAAAGTCCACTTTAGACTGTCTTGAGGTTTTTATTTGTCCATTGGTCTTCGGGAAAATTGAAGGGAGATTAAAGGAGAGATTGAAAGAGAGTGTTCGAAGGAGAGTTCTTACTACTGGAGCGTGAAGGGTTCACTTGGTATTCAAAGGTAAAAATCTCCATTTGTTAATTATGGTTTCGTCACTCTTTTCTCTTGTCATTCTAGATTTCTCGTGAGAAGAACTTTCAAGGAGATCCGGTTCTCTGCCGACACTCAAGGAGTGTGAGATCCGGTGCTCTGCCTTAGGTTAGAAATGAAGTACCTTTGGTTTCTTATGAAATAAAATTTTGGCACACAACGATCTAGATGATGTCTAAATTGTGTTGTAGACCCAGTACATCATATGGTGAGGGCCCCCCCTTACAATGAATACATTCTCATTTCTTCTGACCATTAAAAAGTTTCACTTCCTTGAACTCTTCTAAAACAGAAGATGTCTTTTTTCATTTTCTTATTATAATAGGATTTACATCTTTTTCATGCTCGCATATACCAAAGACATCTCCTTCTACAACCTTATTTTCTTCCACTAAATCATTCTCATTCAACGCAATATTTTCTTGTACACTACCATATGGTACTTTATCTACAGTCTCCAAAATTATTTCTTCACTAATGTTATCTTCAATAATTGGTTCCGGTGACATCTAGATGGCTGAAGTTTAAATAGCACGTAATAAAGAGTAAAAATTAACATATGGAATATATAATGATATAACCATATATAACAAACAATTAGAAAAAAAAATTTAATTAATAATCCAAGTTAAAATAATTTGAATATTCAAACAAAAAAATGTTGTCACTGAAACCTACAACAAAAAAAGTTGAAGAAAGGCATTAGTTTTATAAAAGTGATCTATGTCATCTTTAACATCACAAGTGCATGCAAGAGGTGTTTTCTATTATTTGATTTATTATTTCAAAGCTGGCTTATAGGTGAAACCACTTAGATACATATGCGATAGGCTCATACAAGTGATCATTAAATTAAATTATTTATAATCATTTTGTTTTAGCCCAATTCACCAAACAGTTAAGTTTTGAGGTCATCATATCAAAACTTCTTTAATATCTGCTAATGATTCACTCGGCTAGCCTTTAAAGTAAGGTCAACACATAACAATAAGATAAAAAAAACAATTAAGAATATCTTTTACTTAATTATAATCTTATCCATTAAAAATTTTTGATAGAACGTAAGCCAAATAAATAATCAATAAACACAAAGCAATAAATCAATATTGATAGAACGTCAGCAAAAAAAAAAGGAAGACGTTTTAACCATACATGCATACACAAAGACATAATTGGCAGATATTCGGTTGGCACTTGGCCCTACTCGGCACGCCGCATATTTACCTTTCTGCATTTGTTGAAAAGAAAAAAATACCTATCAAGATGCTCCACAAAATTAACTAATGCTTGAGCACAATAAGAACTCCTCTAAACACAACTAGCCAAATCTTCTCCTGCTCGAGCACAAGAAGAACTTCATCCAAAAAAAAAAGAAGATTGAAGAATAAATGAACAATTAATAAAACTCTTAATATACTTACAGACCTAATCGAAGCAGCTAGTAACTCGAGCACCAGAGGAATGAAGCCCGGAAGCGATGCCCTAGGTGCTCATGAAGGGGAAGGACACCGCACTCATCTCTACCTCACAAAGAACCAAGCAGACCAGCTCTTCAATACGTTATTAAGTTTATTTACTTACTCTAGACCTCCAGTTTTTTCTTGCCCAGTCCAAATTCCAACTCACTCTGTCCTCCCGTAGAGGCGTAGATTGAATTCACAAATTTTAAATAGTATACCTTTTAATCGAGCCAGCTCGACGAGTGCTTGAGCTGAACAAGTCCTAACTCAAACCTGAGCTCGATAATACATTGAGCTTGAAATTTTGCTTGAGCTCGAGCTCGAAACAAGATAAGCTTGGATAGCGAGCTCATTAATCTATCAAGCTCGAGTTAGTTCATAGGTCATCTTAACTCAATTGTTCCCCTATATACTAGGCACCATATATAGCAATCAAGTTATGCTCCAACTATATATACTAATTATTCATAAAAGTGCATTTTCTTCTAAAAGATATGAAGTACAGCTAAGATACAAACACACATCCTCTCTTCCTCTAAATTCTAGATTTCCTTATTCATCTCATTGCATGGTTTTAATATATGACCATGGAACTTGAAAATGTGAAAAATTTTGTTATCTTCAAAGCTAATGGCACCATTGAGATATATTCTAATAATAAAATATAGGCCAATCCATCCAAATTTAAGTTTTTTATGGAAAAACCTCTTGAAATCAAATAGTAGAATATCTTGACTAGGATGAAATTTATAATCTAAAGCTTCACATTTATGCATTTTCTTTATATCTACCTTGTATCAACTTCTTGTATTCCTATAAACGTCATTACTAAACATATGAAGTTTAATAATCATAGCAAAATTCTGCATATGGATAAGGGAAAATGAATCTTCATTTTTTAAATGTTCTTCACTTCTAATCCAAGAGAAGGAATGTCTTTATTTGGTTCTACATATTGTTTATTTTGAATTTTTTAGGAAGAAGAAAATAATACTATACCCATGAACTAACAATGATTAAGAATTAAACTTCCAGCATGCCATTTTTATAATTTGTAAGTGAGAGTAAGTTTTAAATTTTGAATTTTTAAACTAGAATGTCTGGCTCATTGTTATTGCGCTCCCTCTTCTCTGAAGTTTTTTTAGAAACTAATGAAAATTAATAAAACTAATAATCCCTACTTATCGGACCTAAACTATAAATTTTGTTGCCTCCCTTCAAGCACTAAGTTTAAAATATTAAGCCTTAGTTCATAATATAATAAACCTAATCCTTTGTTGCCTCCCACACAATGTTAAGTTTATAGTCTTCAAATAGACTTTCCTGGATTTTTAAATTTGGCTGGGGTATATTATTTCCATTCTTCAAATGACTTCCATTAAGATCTTCTTATTTTTCTATAAGATTAACTTCAATATTACTAAATAAAGATCTAAGAGGACTAGTACTAATTGAAATTGTAAGGAGACTTAATTGGGTTTCCATATTTTTAATAGAAGTAGTTTGATTTTGCAATTGATTCCCTAACTACATATCTACATCCTCCAATGCAATTTTTTTTATTTCCAAATTGGTTACTTTGATTAAATCCTGGAGGATATGTAAGTCTAGGATTAAAAGTAGGTTGTTGAGAAGTGTTTCGATTTACTCCTTGATTATTATGCCTATTATTCCACTGGTTAATACCACCCATAGTATTTTACCAAATAAATTAGGATGGCTCCTCCAACCTGAATTATAGATATTTGACTAGGGATTATTTTGTATTCTAGTTACATTAATATTTTTAATTCCTTGCATATTATTATCTTCAATGGAATTTTGATCTCTTGGGGATTCAATTCATATTTTAGAATTTACTTCTTTTATATTCAACTTCTTATAAATTGCTATAACTTGTGTAGTCAAGATTGATAAAAGTATCATATTCATAAATTTCAGGTACTTTTTTTGGATTTACCTTATTAATAGGACACTAAAAATTATTATTAGTCATTTCCTCTATTATTTCATAAACTTCCTCAAAGGGCTTAGACATTAATGATCATCGAGCTGTAGTATCAGTTATAGCTCTAAAAGATCCTACTAATCCATTATAAAATGTTTAAATAATTAATTAATCATGTAATGTATGATGTGGGCATTTTCTTAAATCTTTCCCAACTCTACTGAATGGCTCTCCTTCACAATGAGTAAAAAACGTTATGCCTTTTAAGTTTGGCAGTTTTTTAATGTGAAAAATTCCTAGTAAGAAACTTATGACCCAACTCTTTCTAAGTAGTTATAGACCCTAGGGGTAAAAAATTCAACCACATTTTAGTTTTATCTCTTAGAGAAAAGGGAAACAATATAAGTCTAATAACATTACCACTAACACTATTGTACTTAAATGTTGTACAAATTTAAAAAAAAACTAGCAAAATATAAATTTGGATATTTTATTGGAGTTCCCCTAAACTAAGAGTTTTAAACCATTTGAATAAAAGTTGGTTTTAATTTAAAAATATTAGCTTAAATTATAGGTATATTTATGCTCTGATGAATTCTGTCTACTAAAGGGTTTGCATAATTCTTAAGAGGTTTGGAATGATTTTGTGGTAGCTCATGTTGAATTATTTTCAAAATCTTTTTGGTTTTCTGAATTTTAAATAGGGTTCTCTAAAATTCTGGATCAAATATCAAAAGTTTCTTTCTATGGCTATAAAGCATGCAACCATATAATATATATATATATATATATATATATATATATATATATATATATATATATATATATATATATATATATATATATATAAGTAGGTCTAACTATACAATTAATTCAATAATATAATTAAAATTTTACAAAAAGAGAAATACTTTCTTAGTAATGAAACAAAAAACTTGATGATGGGTGCTACGGTGGAGTGTAACTTTGAATTATAAAAATGATGCTTTATCTCTCGTAAATAATGCTTAAGTATTCTTTGATATAAATAATAAACCCCTCTTAATCTATGCAGGTATACAAGTTAAATTAAATAATAAAGTGATAGAGTATAATGTCAAACCTATGAGGAAGTATATTTTTTTAGTAATCGACTATTATTGTTTACTCTAATTGTAAAATTATTCTATTAAAAAAATTATTAGTTGTGGAGATTCAATTACTGAATAAAAATAGTTAAATAATGGATATAATATTTAAGTAAAGTTTTTTAAACTAATGAATGCAAATTGCGTATCTTTCCTAATGAAATTTTTATTTTTAATGTGATTTAGAACATATGCATCTCTAAATCTCTATCGAGCTTTTAGGGGTGAAAAGGATATATGCTGGCCACCTATAGTTATATCATTTCCTTAAGAACTTAGCAAAAATTACATCATATGTAAAGGTATGCAAACATATTATTTTAATATTCCTAGTTGTTCTTATATTACTCCGTCAAGGCTATACATCAAATTTTGTTTTAATTACACATATTGTCACTATGTGCATTAAATAAATAGTGGGATAATATTGAAAATATCTTTTATCTTTAGAGCATATTAATTTTTATTAGTACTTAATATGTTCTCTACATCATTAATCAAAAACTAAAGAATTAGCTAGATATGAAAGAAAAGATAAAAAGCTCATTTCCATTGAAATCATAGAAGAACGAAAATACAAGAGAATAATATCATTATTTTTACAAGCCTTCCTTAATGTACATATTCTCTTAAATAAACACTAACTAAAAACATTTATGGTTGTATCTAGTATTTCCCTAGTCTTTTTTAGATTTGACTCTGAGAGAGATCTAAAGAAATACTTTGAAAAGTATTGAAATTATATAAGAGACTGGACTTCCTAACAAACATAACTCAATGACAATTTCTACGTAAATATAAAGTAGGCAACTGGCACAACATTGGTTGAAAGATTGGTGCAACTGCGCCCAAAAGTCAAGTAAGGCAACTGCGCTACAATTTTAGCTTCATCATAGTGCTTGTTGATGTTGATCTATTACTTAGTGAACAATCACTTCATTTTATTCACAGATCATGTCCTTTGGAAGTTACAAATGCTACGTCATGGCGCTGCTAACTTTTTAATTCTATAATATCATAATCGTAATTTTGGCATCAAGGCGTGATAGATTGCAACATTGCGGCCCTTGAAGATAGTGAGCATGGCATTTTAAAGCTAACCATTTTTACATCATGGTGCTGTCCAACAGAGTAGTTGGTGCTGCCATGTTAATATTATGACACTCGAATAGTGCCTTTGGTGATGCTATAGTGTCTTTTGTCCAACCCCAAAGTGCTAGATGATACTTGGAATTTTTTGCCTTTTTTATATTTTTTTATGCATAACACAACTAAAATAATATATTTTCTCTGAAAGTATAATATATAAAATAATACATTATTTGCCTTATCACTAATCCATAAAATCTCATTCCATTCCAACTTAAAAATGACTATATAATATTTATACTATAATACATAGATTAAGAACAAAGTATATAGAAGATTAGAATAAATACTTGCCATATTGTATAAAAGGAAAAAGAAGAAATACCCATTTAGACTTAGACTAGAACTTAAATTGCAAATCAATTAGCTCTTTCCCTTTTCTGGACCCTAAAAACATGAAATAAAATATCTATGAGCTAACACATCTCAACATGCCATAAATACTGATCTAAATTTCCAAATGATTATTATATTAAGCATTTATAAGAAAATTATATGTAACATGATAAATTAGTGTGCTGACCAGGAATAGTAATAGCAGTTATCCATAATTTAGTGAATGATTCTAGGAAAGTTAAATAAACATGAATTCTTAACTTCATATTACATAATCAAGGTAACATATTTTCTCCTTTCACAAACACAATCCGATTATGATCCCTTATAACTCCCATCAGACAGATATTTTTAAAAAATTAGATTCCATAGAGTAGAGAAAAATTCAGGTCCTTCATAACATCTAATAAATAAAATTTTCCCTTTTTACGCACATATTTTAGCCCCTTATAACTTCTAATAGACATATGTCACCACAAACTCTTCAACATCATCAAATTTAACCAAATAAATATATATTTCATTACATTATAATATTAAAGCATATTTGAACTCATTACATAATTTCAAAATTTATTATAACAGTAGGAGACAAAAAGTCATTTACAGTAGAAATTTGTTTTTTAAGAAAATAACCAAATTTTTAGAGGTTGTACAAAACATTATTATAAAACTTTAATCGTATTATAGCCATATTTTTTAAAATTTTAATTATTTTTTATTCAATTAAACTAATTAATTCCTAAAATCCTTAATGTCAAATTTTGAAAAAACATAATAGTTTAGAATTGATATCTCTACAACATATATAATGTTATATGGTGAAAATTTTACTACTATAAAGTTACTCTCTTTTTTGGGTTAAAAATATAAATTAAATTAAAAAAAATTAGAAAAATCTCCATATTTTTGGGATAGGTAAAATGTGATCGACCTTGATATCGACATCTGTTAGAACTTGATTGATAACAAAAAAATGACTCGAAGTAGCTCAAAATGTACTCTTGCTTTATAAATATACATATATATCTCTCTCTCACTAAAGCTGACTGCTAAAAGACAAATGGTTTTAATGAAAAGTTGAAAAAATATGTAAAATATTAAATTTTTGTTTGACATCATGGAACCATGCGATGTTGGACACATTGCTCTTTAGAAAACTTATAGCTTTGCCACAATTATTACTCATTTAATCACTAAATTAATTATATATTTCTAAAACTACTTTCTTCAGGATGCTTCCAAACCCAATGTTGAGATGTCGTAAGGGGAATGTTAAAGTTTCACAAGCATACAAACAAACTACATGACCCACTCTAAAAAACATCCAAACTCTCAAAAGCCTACAAAATACTATACGATAAATGCAAAATTGTTCATCATGTATGAATTCAATGGATCATGTCAAAACAAGTTGAACTAAATACTGAATATGGAGGTATTGTATAATACACATTCCAAGGATGTGTACAAATCCCTTAGGTTATAGAGGATTTACCTCCTTAATAAGATTCATTTTCCAGCATGTTGACATTAGCACTTTATGACCCATTAGAAAGAAAGGTTTACCCTAATGAAAGATGGAAATAAGCTTCCTTATACGCAACCCACTATGAGCTTGCAATCACCATAATTCAATCACACTCACTCCTTCAAATAGCCTCGGGACCTTTCTCAGGGGCCAATGATGCGACCATAGGACTTACTATCATAAACTTATCTTGCATGATACACCTTTAGAATTTATGTTCATTAACCAATCAATGATAACTTAGCAAAGGGAAATTCATTTGAGATTAAAAGCTAAGCTAAATGGGAAGATCATGCCAACTATCCATTCAATATGGACACATATTATAAGTATACCTAATTAGATTATATTTGTTGCAACTTAGATTTCATAATTATGTTTTTATATAATATGAGTTTTTAGATGATGATAAAATATTATTATTGCGATTACTATTTCTCCTAACATACATTGGATATTGTTTCTTTGTGTTGTTTATGTGTACTAATATTTCAGGAAAATTATACTCTAGACTGTTGAAGAATTCAAGATAGTTTAGATTAGGATTTCATGCATTCGAGTATGTAATTTTTCTATTTATTTTAGTCTAAGAGAGTGTGATTCTAATTGGGCAGCCGTGCACACACATACTGGGGGAGTGAGTCAAAACTTTAATTTTTAAAACTAATCGTACTGTATGATTATTAAATTGTACTGGATGATTTGTCATAGTAGTTCCTCCAGAACATACTTAAGCAAATGATGCCTAAGAAAATTTTATACTGTTTGTACTATATGATAATGTTTTCATATAGACGACTCATAGAGTACAAAATGGATATGTATTAGTTTGTCCCAAATGAACTCACATTTTATTTGAACTGATCGTACTGTACGAAGTTGAGTTCATATAGATAACTCCCATAGTACAAAATGGGTGTGTACAAGTTCAACCCAAATCATCTCATTAGTTTTTGAAATGATCGTACTTAATGATTCTATACTCGTACAGATGACTTAAAGAGTACGAAATGGGGTCATCCACATTCATACCAAATGATTCATGATTTCTTTAAATAATTTTTACAATATAATATATGGTTCATACAGACGATTTGTAGTATACAAAGTGGGTTCATACAAAATTGTATCAGAAGAATTAGTTAAAATTTTGAATTATTCATACTGTATGATATTAATTTATACAGACAACTGAAAAAGTATAAAATCAGGTTTGTATATCGTACATGGATTTTTGAACTATTCATATGCTTGAAGTACAATCATACTGTATGATCTGAAGATGTTTAACTTGAAATTTTTAGTTTTTTGGATGCTTTTTTTTTTCTTTTATATATAAGGGTCCTAAAAACTATCACCTATTTTTTTCTGGAGATATTACTACAAATTTCTTTCAAGAGTGGAAAAGGAGAGTGTTAGGGAGAGTGTTTTAGGAGTTATGATTGAGAGATCTTTTGAGAGGAATTTGTGAGGGGATTCATAATATTGCCCAAAGAAAAGTATCTCTTACTTGTTCTTTAAGTTTCTCCCTACTTCCTTGAAGTCTTTTGAGAGAAGACATTCAAAAAAGATCTTGGTACTTTACCATCACTAGGAGTGTGAGAAAGGATGTTGGTACTCTACCATCACCAAGTGGGTGAGAAAGGATGTGTGTGCTCTTCTGTCACCAAAAGGTTGAGAAAGGATGTAGGTACTCTGCTTCACCAGAAGGGTGAGAAATGATTTTGGTGCTATGCCATCACCAAAAGGGTGAGAAAGGATATTGCTACTCTGCCATCACTAAGGAGTTGAGAAATGATTTCAGTACTCTGCTGCACTAGGGTTGGCTGAAGAGAGGTTATCATAAGGGATTCTTTGCCTTACTATCGAAGCAAAAGGAAAGTCACATTGATATAGTGGAATACTTGAAAAAGGAGTCTTCAAGGAGTGGACATAAGTCTAGTTGGACAAAACTATTATAAAATTTGATATTCTTCTATTCCTTTATTTTTACTGCTTTTTTATTTTATGCACATTTATTTATAGTGGTTGAAAAATATTTTGAGAAAATATATCATTGTGATAAGTATCATAAATCAATTTTCTAAACTTTCAAGAGATTTTAAAAATACCAATTCACCCTCTCCCTTTTTGTTAGTCTTGGGATAATCTTATTAGGTTTAATAACTTATATAAACTTTGAAGCAGTATTAGAGCCTATTTTCTAAAATTAAGGCTTAGACAACTTTTTGAAAATGATCATGGCTACTTATGGAAATCATAACACTCTTGAAGGATCTTTAATCACTAGATCACCACTATTTAATAACATTCCTTTCAAATTTTGGAAAACTCATATGTCTACTTTTCTTCAACGGCTTGACTATCTCATGTGAATTTTAGTATAGAAAGGCTACACTATACATAGTAAACTTATTGATGGCATTTGGACTGAAACACCATTTACTAATTGGACATTATAGGAAAAAGAACTAGCTCAGTTAAATGCAAAATGTTTAAATAATTTTTTTTTGTGACCTTAAATCTGAGGACTATATGTGTATTTCAACCTGTAAAACTAGAAAAGAGATTTGGGAGAGAATTTTCATAACGTATGAAAGAACTAATGAGGTAAAATAATCTAGATTAAACATTATATTACATGATTACAAACTTTTTTTCATGAAACCGAATGAATTAATCACTGACATGTATACTCATTTTACACAAACAATCACCTTATTGCATGCTTCAGGTAGGGAACTAATGAATTATAAAAAAATTAATAAAATTTTATATTATTTACCATTTCCTTATGATGCAAAGATAACTTCCATAATTGAATCAAAAGACCTAATTATTTATTCTATTGACAATCTACTTGGATCACTTATTGCTTATTAGCAAAGGGTGACTCAAAGAGAGATTGAAGCAGATGATAAGAGGAGGGAGAAAAATATTGTGTTGAAAGTGGATGAATTGAAAAGTGATAAGTCACAACCTGATGATGAAGATGATATTGCACTCTTGACGAGGCAATTCAAAAGTTTCCTAAGAAGAAAGCAATAAAGACGTCTGTAGTGGAACAAGGGTAAGTTTCATAAGAACATAAAAGTTTCTAATGATATAAATTATTATGAATGTAGATGTTCAAATCATATGATTGGAGACACAACATAATTTATAATGCTGGAAGCCATGAATGGAGGCAAAGTGACACTAGATATAATACTACAAGAAAAGTGGTAGGTATAGGTATTATTGACAATAAGAATAATTTCTTTATTGAGAATATATTTTTTGGTTGAAGGATTAAAACATAACTTGTTGAGTATTAATCAGCTTTGTGATAAGGGTTATAGTGTTAATTTTTTTCCTATAAGATGCATTATTAACCAAAATGGAATTGATGTGTTGCATGGAAATAAGATAAATAATATATACATGCTTGATTTAAACTTTGTTAAATCTTATAATTCTTTTTATCTCAAAATAATTCCTGATGAATCATGGTTATGATATAGAAGGCTTTATTATGCAAGCATAAAAATATTAGGAAGATTACCCAAAAAGAGTTGGTTAGAGGGATACCCAAACTAGACTTCACTAAGGATCACCTGTGTGATGCATGCCAATTAGGAAAATAAGTAAAGTCCTCCTTTCATTCAATTAAAGATCTTAGAACTAACAAACCACTAGAATTCATTCACATGAATCTTTTTAGATCAGATAACACTGTAAGTCTAAGAAGTAAAGTTTTTGGGTATGGAATCATTGATAACTTTTCAAGATTCACTTGGGTCAAATTCTTATCTCATAAGAGTCAATCATTTAATGAATTTAGAAATTTTTCTACTTGGATTCAAAGAAAGGTAGGGTGTGAAATTTTTTCAATTCAAAGTAATCATGGAGGAGAGTTTAAAAATGAAAATTTTGAAAATTTTTGTAGAGAACAAGGAATTAATCACAACTTTTTAGCACCTAAGACCCCTCAATATAATTTGATTGTTTAAAAAAAAGAAAAAAAAACTTTGATAGAAGCTGTTAGATCTATGTTGGCTGAATATTCACTTTCAAAATATTTTTGGGCTAAAACCATTAGTACAACATGTTATATTCTAAATAGGGTGAATATTAGATTTAAGTTGAGCAAGACACCCTATGAACTTCTTAAGGAGAGAACACCTAATCTTTCACATTTACATGTTTTTGGATGTAAGGTGTTTATTCATAATGACGTTAAAACTCTTTTAGGAAAATTTGATCCTAAATCTGATGAAAGAATTTTTTTAGGATATTCTAGTGTTGGAAAATCCTAGCGAGTTTTGAATAAGAGAACTTTGGCAGTAGATGAAACTACGCATATAATTTTTGATGAATCTAGTATTTTGAAAGAGCCAAGGTTGGAGGAAGAACATATTGAAGATATCCCCCAAGGAATTAAAAAGGCAAATTTAGAAGAAAAGGTTGGAATATAAAACACTTTGCCTAGAGAATATAAATTTTCTAAAAATTATCCTCAAGAATTGATTTTAGGTGAACCAAGTGAGGATGTTAGAACTAGTCATAGATTTAGCAAAGAAGTAAACCATTCAGCTTTTGTATCAATGATTGATCCCATTAATATAAATCAAGCACTTTCTAATGAATTTTAGATTTTAGCCATGTAGGAAGAATTGAATCAATTTGTTAGAAATAATATTTGGGAATTGATTGAAAGGTCTAAAGAACAAAGTGTTATAGGAACTAAAAGGGTCTTCAAAAACAAAATGAATGATTCAAGTGTAAGGGTATTACTAACATTTGCCTATTTTAAATGTTTTAAATTATTTCAAATGGATGTTAAGAGTATTTTTCTTAATGGGGTGATACAATAGGATGTTTACATTAAGTAACCTCCAGGTATTGAAAATTCAAAATTTTTAATCATGTGTTTAAATTGAAAAAGGCATTATATGGGTTAAAATAGACACTTAGGGATTGATATGAAAGGTTAAGCACTTTCCTACTAGAAAGATCATTTGTTAAAGGAAGTGTGTACACCATTCTCTTCTTAAAAAGGGTAGGAGATGACGTACTTATTATTCAAATATATATTGATTATATCTTATTTGGATCCACCAATAAAAATCTTTGTGACGATTTTTCAAAAGTAATGAGTAGTGAATTTGAAATGAGTTTGATGAGAGAATTAAGTTACATTCATAGTTTTAGCATAAAATAGAATGAGGATGGAACATTTCTTAATTAGTCAAAATATATTAAGGATATCCTCAAGAAATATGAAATGGATAGTGCTAAATCATTGAGTACACCAATGAGTTTGTCAGTGCAGTTATATAAGGACTCCAAGAAAAATCTATTAATCAAAAGAAATTTAGAGGAATAATTAGATAATAACTTTACTTAATTCTAGCAAACTAGATATCATATTTAGTGTATGTTTATTTGTTAGATTTCAAGCTAATCTAAAGGAATCACATCTGACTACTATTAAAAGAATTCTGAGATATCTTATGGAAACTCAAAACTTAGGGAATTGGTATCTTAAGCACAACTTTTCTTTTGAAATCATTGAATGTTCTGATTCAAAATTTGTAGGGTGTATGATCAAAAAAATACTTATGAAACTTTTCAATTTATAGGAAACTCTTTAGTTTCTTGGTCTAAAAGAAAACAAAATTTAGTAGTCCTTTCTACTACTGAAGCAAAATACATTACCATAGGTAGTTGTATAAAACATGTTCTTTGGTTAAAATAACAACTTCTTGATTTAGGATTTTCTGTTGGCACTATTCTAATTTTCTATGATATTATAAGTGTCATATGCATTTCAAAGAATCCTATTCAACATTTAAGAACCAAATATATAGATATAAGGCATCACTTCATTAGAGATCATGTGGCTAAAGGAGAAATTGAATTACATCATGTTGCTACATAGAATCAACTTGTAGATATTTTCACAAAACCATTGGCTTTTGAAATATTTAGCAGCTTAAGAATCAGATTAGGTGTGATTGATCTTACTGCTTAAAATTGAATTTATGCAATTAGATTTGTAATGTATTGATGTGTTTATTTATGTCTTAGTTTATTTATTTGTTAGTGTATTTTTATTTCTTTTGTTTGTGCTTATTTTTTTATTGTTAGTATTGGCTTTTGTTTTTCATGTTGCATATCATGAAACTTGGGTGATTTGTTTTTTGAAAAGAGTTTTTATGTTTATCATATCTTGTGTTAATTTTTCTTTCGTAATATGCAAACTTTTTATACTGTATGAATTATGTAGCCTGTACATAATATTTTTTCTGAGTTGAGCATATGAGATTGAAATCTTTTAATGCATATCATACTGTATAATGTTGTCATCATCTATACGATCATTTTTTTTTGCCTATACGAATGGGGATGGTTTTCCAAATGTCAGTTATTATTCACAAATCATACCTATAAAATTGTATTTTGCCTGTACAATCCTGTTGTCCGTTTCTCATGTGGATGAACCTATCCGTTAGAAATTATCATTATTATTCTAATTATTCTAGATGAATAGGTGTTTATATGTATGATTATATGGTCAAAAGGCTTGTATAAAATGACATCTTGGGAATGGAAGTTTATAAAAAGTAATTTCATTTTTGGTAGTTTTCTTTTATATGTATGTAATTATTTTTGTCTCGCATAATTTTAAAATTGTATGTACGATAAAATTTTTGTGTTGTACAATAAGTCATTTTTCTTTAAATTGAAAGGTATTCGATGGTTTTTCTTCCCAATCTTCTTTAACCTCAAACCATCTTGTGTCCTTTCTCAAGAAATGGCCAGTAGCAACAAGCATCCACGTACTATAAAAGCAACTTCTTCTCATTCTAGTAGAGGCAATAAATTTCTTTCTAAAGATAATGAGGAAGCCTATGGTTGTTATTTTGAAGCTAAGATTACCCCATCTCATCTCTTAATTCAAAGATATAATAACTTTCTTATTACGCCTCTTTTTGCCTCAACTTAATTTTATTTCGTCCTCATACTGATTTATTCCTATCAACATGACACATTTGATTTTTCCTTGCAAATATGAGAGTAAATGAAGATCACACTAGGATGAACTCATATGTCTTTAAGCAGTGGGTAGAAATAACCAAGGAAGATTTAGGCACCTTTCTTTATCTTAGAACTGAAGGGGTTAGGGCACACACCATGACCTCTAGATTTAATTTTGACTGGTCTAAAATTAATCAAACTTTTAGAGGTGTAGCTCAAGTCAATCATCTTTCTTGTGTGTATACCCTGAACTAGAATGCAGGATCATCCAACCCATTTTGAGAACTTCTATTATATCTAAAGCTGGTGATCATATCAACCTAACTCCTCTTTTGTCTACATTCATATACCTTATCATAACCAACACTCCCATGGATGAAGCCTGACTGATTATGGACTATATTTATAAGCTTTTTAATACTAAACTTCCTAATAATAGGAGAAAGAAAAACGTGGCTTTAGGACATTTGGTTGCCTATATTTTAGAAAAAAAGTACAACCTGATCTATCTTGATCCTCCTACTCAGCTTCTATTTACTTTACTAATGCTTCTTTCTGTGAATTTTTTAACCAAGATTAAGGATCTGAGGGAGAAGAAGGAGCCCCTACTCTAGTATCTGCACCTGCTCTTAGACTTGATCAGAATTTCTAAAGAAATGGTCTAGTATTTTGGTAGACTAGAATCACTTTTGAATCAACATTTTGGTCAAATTGATACACACCTAAACCAGTAAGATGCGAGGTATAATGAATACATGGGGTGGATTAGAGGTCAGATTGACTCAGTTAACATGAAAGTAGCTATAATTAGTAGCTACTTTAAGATATTCACCCCTCTGCCACCTCCAAACTAGGGTCCCTCAGTATTTTAGTTGTTACTTCTCTGTTGTACTTGTTGTTGAGATTTTATACTTATTGCTGAGATATTTCTTTTGACCTCCTTAAACAAAAACACGATTAACTTTAGCAATAGCATGCGGCGAATAGAGCTTGGTTCAATGATTAATTTTCTTCTATCCACCACCACCATCACCAAATCAGGATCCTCTATATCTCTAAGTGATTGATTTTATATTGACTTTGTTATCTTGTATTGTCTGGGTAGGATTCCTACTAGAAATGGTATATGTGTGATTATAAATAAGCATTTGAAGGATAATGTTATAAAAATTAATTAAATAAGAGATAAAATTATAGTTTCAAATATTATTATTGATGCTAAGATTAATAATATTATAAGTGTTTATACTCCTTAAGTAGGTTTGGATAAGACTTCAAAATTAAAATTTTTGAATGACTTAGAAGAATTAATACAAAAGATATCTCTTGTAGAAAGAATTTTTATTTGAGGATCTTTAAATGGACATGTTTGTAGAGAGGTAGATGATTTTAAGAGAATTCATGGTGGCCATGGGTTTGGAATGACAAATGATGCTGGTAAGACCATAATAGATTTTTCTTTAGCTTATCATTTTTTAATTGCTAATACCTTTCATAAGAAAAGAGATGAGCATCACATCACTTATAAAAATGAATATTGTAAAACTCGGATTGATTATTTTCTTGTAAGAAAATTATATCATTTAGATTACAATGATTGTAAATTTATTTGAGAGAAAATTTATGTATCGAACATCGATTATTAGTTTTGGACTTTATGATAATGTGGTAGTAAATAAAAAATAAAGTAAAATGATATTATAGGATTAGATGGGAGCATTTAAAGAATATTTACAAAAATATTTTTGAGAGTAAGATTTTAAATCTTATGATTTTATTTGTGTATGAGGATGCTAATGTTATGTGGGAAAAATGGCTACTAATATTAAAGCGTTGTAACAGATGTGATTGGAGTGTTAAAGGGAAAGCTCATAATAGTAAAAATAGTTGGTAGTGGAATTCAAATGTGCAAGAAAAGATAAAACAAAGAAGATTTGTTAAAAAAATTGGTTTATATGTAAAAATTTTAATAGTTGGGAAAGATATAAAGGCACACGTAAGGAATCTAGCAAAGCAATATGTGATGAAAAAATCATAGATTTTAATGATTTACATAACAAATTATATACTACAGAGGGAGAAAGATATATATATATATATATATATATATATATATATAAGGTTAGCCAAACAAAGAGATAGGAGTAGTAAGTATTTAGTTCAAGTGAAGTGTATTAAGGATGAACATCAAAAAGTACTTTCCTTAGAAGATGATATTCAACAAAGGAGGATAAGATACTTTGTTAAACTTTTTAATAATGAAGATAAAAATATGATTGACTTTAGTTACCTTAACAACCTAAATGAAAATAAAGATTTCAATTTTTATTGATGTATTAATAAAACTTAAGTTAGAGAGGCTTTAAAGAAAATGAAGTCTGGAAGAGCTGTTGGACCTAATAATATTCCAATAGAGTTATAGCAATGCTTAGGTGATAAAGGAATTTCTTGGCTTACTAAACTTTTAAATACTATTTTGAACACTACAAAGACATCATATTAGTGGAGAATGAGTGTGTTAATTCCTACTTTTAAGAATAAAAGTGGTGCACAAGATTGTGTGAAATATATAGGAATTAAGTTAATTTGAGCGAGTTATGGAGGATAGGTTGCTGCATGATAGTAATGTTTCTCAAAATCAATTTGGATTCATGCTAGGTAGGATTACTATGGAAGTCATACATTTTTTGAGAGGCTTAATGGATAAATATAGAGATAATAAGGAAGATCTACATATGAGGTTTATTGATTTAGAGAAAGCATATGATAAAATTCCACGAGAAGTGCTATGAAGATTTTTTGAATAGAAAGGAGTTAATAATACTTATATTCAAATCATTAAAGTTATGTATGCATAAGTTATTACTTGCGTTCAAACACAATGTGATTTGACTAAGTATTTTCCTATTTCTATTGGATTACATCAAGGATCAGTCTTAAGCCCATATCTTTTTTCTTTAGTCATGGATGTTTTGAGTAGATATTTGTAAGAGGATGCACCTTGGTGGATGCTTTTTTTCTCATGATATTTTCTTGCTGTAAGACTAGAGTGGGAAATGAAGAAAAACTTGAATTATAGAGGTCAACCTTAGAGTCTAAATGTTTTTTATTTTGTAGATCTAAAACTACATATATGGAGTGTAATTTTAGTAGTAATAGACCAAGTGAGGGGATTATGACTTTTAGATATATATTCATTAATAAGATTACACATTTTAGATATCTTGGATCTATTATTCAGATTGATGGTGAAATAGATGGGAATATTATCAGCATAATTGAAGTTGGATGGTTGAAGTGGAGGAATGCATCAAGCTTATTGTGTGATAGAAAGGTCCCCCTCAAACTTTAGGGAAAATTCTATAAGATGGGGTTGAGACCTACAATGCTTTATGGTGCCAAATATTGGCCATTAAAATAGAAGCATAATGCTAGGTTAAGCGGTGCAGAGATGTTGGTTCTCAGGTAGATGAGTGGCTTTACTGTTTGAGATAGGATACAAAATGAGTATATGCGTGAAAAGGTTGGAGTAGATTTAGTGGAAAATAAGATTAGAGAGAGTCACCTTAGATGGTTTGGTCATATAAAACAGTGGCCTTTCAATGACCCTATTAGGATAGTAGAGGTTTTAGATTTGACTTATACTAAGAAAGGTAGAGGTAGGCCTAAAAAGACTTGGTTATTAAATATTAGAAATTATCTTTCTTTTTTATATTTAAACAAGTATTTAACTTTTAACAGGATACATTGGAGAAAAAGGATTCATGTAGCCTATCCCACTTAAGTGTGACAAAGGGTTAATGTTGTTTTCATTATTTTTGCCTTTTGTTCTCTCGTGCCATTTTTCCTTATCTGTTTTATTATTTATTTCTCTTTTTAGATAATGTTAAAAGGGGAAGTAGAATGTTGTTGGTATGTTGTAATTCTTTTATGATTAGTCCAATTTTTGTTTATTCCTTTTTTTATTATGTGTTATTCTTGTTCTTCTCATTCATTCTTTATTAAAAAAACTCCCCGTTTTCCAAAAACTCAACTAGTTAGGGTGAGTTTAGGACATAGCAAAATTAATTTAGAATTATAACAAACAATGCTTGCCATCATAAAAAAGGGGAAGGTTGTTGCTAATCTACATCACGGTCTTCTGATTTTGATTTTAACAAATATTATTATGTTGTCCACTATGTCTTCTCCTATTATTATTTTTATTGGATATTTGTTATTGAGCACTAACATTTTAGGTCTGCCATATACAGTGCAAAGTGATCAACTCAATACTGGGAAGAAAAGGTTAAAGTTTCTTTAAGAATTTATATTTTTATTTTTATTTAATTTTAATTTTTTTGAGCCAAAGTTTTGTATTTAGTGAATGCTAAACTTGGTGACCGTGCACACATACATGGGAGTGAGAAAATGAGAAAGTTAGAAGTGTAAAATTTTTAAACTAATCATACTATATGATTTAGATCATACTATATGATAAGCAATTTTAAAAATGTTATAACAACTAATTGGCCCAAATAATGTTTTTTATACTAATCATATTATGTAGTTAATATCATAATGGATGATTAGTAGAAATCAAGATCTTAGTTGCCAATCATATTTTAGGCAAAAATTTAAAATTCAAAATTCATATAAATCGTATCTTATGATACTAATCATAACATATGATATAATCAAATCTTTCCTAATCTAATCCAGTAATTAGGGGATGGAATTTGGATTAATTAATTTAATCAGTAGGTACTATACAATTTAAATTATCTTACTATACGTTCACTTCCCTAATTGATAATTAATTTCTATAGATCATACATGATGATAATCTAATTTTATTGTGCTAATTATTTTGGATGAATCTTTATATCATACTTGATGATAAGTTTAAATACTTGAACTGAACATACAATGCCTTGTTCTTCACACAAGACTAACAAGGCTATATAAACTAGTCATACTGTATGATCTGTGATCGTACCAGATGATCAGTTATGATAGAATTAAATTATTAGGGTATTTATGAAGCGTTGTATTTAAGCTCTCTTAATATACTTGTTTTAAGTTTTTTTTGTCTATTGGGTTTTCTGGAGAAAGTGAGTTTTAAGAGAAATCTTGGAGAGCTTTGGGAAAGAGAAAGGAGTGGTTATGTGTGAGGGGATTTCATACAATTTCTTTGAGCAAGCTTCTGCCTTGTTTCCTATGAGTTTCTTGCATTGTTTCTTGGGTAGCTCTAGGAAGAAGAACTTCAGCCCGAAGTTCATTGAGGTTCTCTTCCTTCACTAGGAGGGTAAAATAGATATTAAGGTTCTTTTCCTTCAAAAGGAGGGTGAAAAAGTGGTCAATGTTCTTTTCCTTACTAGGTTGGTGAAAAAGTTATAAGGGCTTCTTTGCCTAGCTATGAGGGTAAAAGGAGAGATAAAAGTTCATGTAGGTTGATAGACCTTATAGAACCGTCCCAAGGCTAACTAAGAGTGGGGGAGGGGTGAATTAGTTAAAAAAAATCTTAGATTTTAAAACCTTTTTTATTCTTTTTTAGAAAATTAAATCATTAATTTTGAAACATGCAGTTGTTTATAAAAATGATTATCATAGAGGATTTTTTTAGCACAAAATTTTAAATATAGAAAAATAAAAATGCTAGAAAATTTTAAGATAATAAAAGAACACCAAATTTTATAGTGTTTCGGTCCAACTTGACCTACATCCACTCCTTGGAGACTCTTTCTCCACGTATTACAGTAAACAATAGTGACTCTACTTTTGTCCCCATAGCAAGGTGGAGAAGCCCATATAAACTCTCTTCCCCCAACTCAGTGCGACAAAGAATTGTCTCTTTCTACACTCTCCAAGTGATGGTAGCATACCTTCACATCGTTTTTCACCCTCTTGGTGAAGGTCGAGAACCTTGATCCATTATTGAAGATCTTCTCTCAAGAGCCTCAAAAAAATTTGGGTAGATACTTGAAGAAAAGAAAAAGTTCCTCACTTTGGACAAACCTATAAATCCCTCACAACTCCTCTTCACTAGATCTCTCACTCTTCACTCAAAAAATTTCTCCCAAACACACTCTCAGTGGTCTCTCTAAAGAGAAATTTGAGTAAAGGATCATCTAGAAAACATATAAAAAATCATCCAAAAACTAAAATTTTTAAGAGAATCGTTCTAATTTCATATTGTATGTTTGTGGATCATCTGGTTTGAATAGTTAAAACATTAGGGCTTTGTTTGGTATGAACTTGGATGAACTTAGTTTCATACTCTTTCTGTCGTTTGTACAAATGTTAGTTTTGTAAGGTCTAACAACCTATAAGTCCTTGGAAAAGTTCTATATTTAAGGTCTAACAGTTCTATAAGGTCTAACTTTTTGTGAAATTACTTCTCTACCAAAAGTATGTAATGAGGCAATAATATGAGTAAACATTGTATACATCTCAGAAATTGATCATTTGGTTTCATATGAAATAGTTCATAGTCATGTAATAAAATGTTCAACCAAGATTATTTTATCTCATTTGTTCCATCATAAGTCATGCAAAGTTTTTCCAATATTTCTTTTCCAGTATTGTATTTAGAAACACACATATAATCCTCAAATTTTAAAGTACAAAAAACTATTTAAACCTTTTGCATTTAATTATGCTAATTTTCTTTATCCTAAAGTCCATTTAGTAAATGTTGTTTCTATTCTAATTCCATCAACAATTCTAGTAGGTCTAATATAACCTTCATGTACTAATATCTACATATGATAGTCAAGTGATTGTAGAATGGTAGACATACAAGTTTTCTAAAAATCAAAAGAAATGTTATCAAATAAAGGTGATATAGTGATCGAGTATTCTTTAAAATTACTCCAGTTTCTAAAATTAGCCATGATCATTTTTCAAAATTTAGTCTAAAATTTGAAATTTTATCTGATACCACTTGAAAGTTCATGTAGGTTGTTAAAACTTATAGAACTGTCCCAAGGCTAACCAAGAGGGGGAGGGTGAATTGGTTATAAAAATATTATTATATTTTTGAAATCCTTTTTAGATATTTTTAGAAAATTAAATCACTAATCTTGAAACATGCAATTATTTATAGAAATGTTATTATAAAGAATGTTTCAACCATAAATCTTTAAATGCAGAAAAATAAAAATGAGGGAAAAATTAAAGACAACAGAAGAACACCAAATTTTATAGTGGTTCGGTCCAACTTGACCTTCATACACTCCATGTAGACTCCTTCTCCAGATGTTGCACTAAACATTAGTTACTTTTCTTTTTCCCCCACAGGAAGGTGAATAAACCCTTACAAACTTTTTCCAGCAATCCAGTGCAGTAGATAACCGTCACCATTTTTACTATCCAAGTGATGGCAACAAACCTTCACATCTTTTTTCACCCTACTCATGAAGGAAGAGAACCTTGATCTAATCTTAAAGATCTTCACCCAAGAGCCTCCAAAGAAGTTGGGTAGAAACTTGAAGAAAATAAAGAGATCCTCACTTTGAGCAACCTTATGAATCCCTCATAACTTCTCTTCACTAGATCTCTCACTCTTAACTCATAAAAGTTTTCCCAAATATAATCTCTCAATGGTCCCTCTCAAAAGAAATTCAAAGCTAAGGACAATTGAGATAGTTTTAGGAACTTTTATATAGAAAATACATAAAAAATTATCTTTAAAATAAAATTTTCAAGAGAACAATGCTACTTTTAAACTGTACGATTGGGATCATTCGGTACAAATAGTTCAAAAAATTAGGGCTTCATTTGGTACAAAATTAGACTAACTTAATTTCGTAGGTTGTCAATCATCTGTATGAAAGAAGATCGTATTGTACGAATAGTTTAAAAAATAAATGTGTTTGTTCGATATGATCTGGGATGAAATTAGTTTTATACTCTATCATTCATCTATATAAAGGTAGATTATATTAAATGAATAATTCAAAAAATAAATGTGTTCGGTTGGTACGATATGGTATGAACCTAATTTCATACTTTGTTAGTCGTCTGTACAAAGGCAAATTATAGTGTACGAATATTTCAAAGAATAAATATGTAGATTTGGTATGATTTGGTATGAACTAAATTTTGTACTATGTCAATTGTCTGTATGACTTGACATCGTATAATACGAACATTTAAAAAATTTAAGTCATTATTTGATTAACTGCATTCTGGAAGAAAAATATGTCAAATAGTATAATATGATTAGATATCATACAGTATGATTAATCATAAAAATTTATCACTCTCCTCCCTATGTGTGTGTGTACGGTTACTCAATTACAATCACACTTACTTAGACTCAAGAAATAAAAATAGAGATATACATACTCTATTAATTGATTCAACATTTTTTTGAAGTCTTCAGCAATCTGGAGTAGAATATGATTTTCCTAAAATGTTAGCACATACATAAACAAATAGAAATATCTAATTTTTGCTAGGAGAAATAATAAAATCAGAACATCAATATTTTTGTTATTGTAAAAAATCATAATCTCAATCTTGATTCTTGATTTTCATCAATCTCCCCCTCTTTAATGATTGCAAAAATAATTACTATTTTAATTATAAATTAAAGTTCTTTTCTCCTAAGTTCCCCCTCAATGAATGAAAAATAAAAAGAATGGGGAAAAAGAATATTGTCCTCCATTTTTTAATTTGATTTTTTTAAAACAAATACAAAACTCGCAAGAAATACACAAGAAAAACATCAAAAAACACAAACACCAAATCATAAACACATGACTAAGAAGACTTCAAACAAACACAACTACATCCCTTTTGACATCAGCAAAAAAATAAAAGCTTTTATGGAGGAATAAAAAACTTGATAACAAAAAGAATTTTATAATTTGCTAGACCAACATTAAATTCCTGATGAAAAAACTTGTATTTTAAATCAAATAACAAATAAGATAGAAAAAGTTGACCATGTGCAGTGTTCGTTTTGGAAAGCACAAATATCAAATAGAATAATTATCACAAAGATAATTAAATAAAAATTAAATATTTTCAAATTCAATAGTTAAAATTATTTAATGTAAGGATTTTTCTATGAACTAGAGATATAAGGGAAAGAACTAAATGTAGTGTGGGCTTATTTATGCCTCTATATCAACTAGAATTGGGAAATTATTGTTGATGCAATTTCATATCTTTTAAATTTGAACTTTATTCTACAAATATTGCACATATTTTTATATTGGGTTTATTTTGTGCCTCTTTTCAACTTTGGCATATTTTGTGCATCTTTTGACATTTTATTCTTTCCATAATGTAAATTAGCAAATCTTAGCATGTGTGAATATCTTCCAAATAAAAGAAAAACTCTCTCATATAAGGAAGAATAAATCACAAAAGAAAACCAAATAGATAACAATAAAATAAGCACATGGAACAAAAATAAAAGAAAAATAAGTCACAATTTTTGCAATAATTATAACTATAAGATAAATGTCTATTAGAATAGAATATGAAGATGATCTCCTCATTAAAATCTAATTATAAATTGATTTAAAGTTTTGAGTAGAAAAAACTAAGAAAATAACATTCTAATGCAAATAATTTAATATTTTTTTCTAAAAATTTTCTAGATTATTCAATAATAATTCATAGAAAATTTAAAAGGGAAAAGAAAAAAATCAACAACAACCAATTTTTTTAAAAAAGTAACACTAGTAAAACATAAAGAAAATACAACAATCACAAACAAAAAACATATAAATTTAACATCATAAAAACTGCAATAGTAAAACATTCAATATTCAACGGCCAAAATAAAAACTCGAAGGATCTTTATCATGAGGAGGCTATGGAGGACTGAACTGGGTAAAGTAGCTGTTGATATTAGCTATTTGAGCTTTAAGTGAATCAAATTGTCCTCTAACCCAGCTCATATCCTCATTATATATACAGCTCTGCAGGTCCAAACAAGTTTGAACAGGATCAAATCATTGATATATATGAGACTCAAATCTTTGGATCAAATCTTGGTAGAATTGATGCTCAAGTCCAAAAGTAGGAGCAGGTGTAGGTGCTAGAGCAAGTCCTCCTTCATCAAATTCATCTCCATCATCCCCTTGATCCCGGTGAGAAAAAATGCAAAATGAAGCATCAGTAAAATAGATAGGTGCATTATTTGGGGGATCAAGATGAATAAGATTGTATTTCTTCTCAAAGATGTAGGCAATCAAGTATCCTAAGGCCACATTCTTTTTCCTTCTAGTGGCAGTGAATATGAGGTTAGTAAGGTTTTTAATGTAGTCCAAAATCAACTGGGCTTCATTAAATGGAGTGTTTGACATAATGTAGTTTGTTACTATACTAAGCAAATGAGTAATATTGATTCGATCACCAGCTTTAGGAATAATTGAGATTCCTAAAACATGCTGGCTAATTCTAGCTTTTTAATTAAAAATATGAATAAGGGGTAAGTATTAGACTTAAGGTATACCCCTAAGAGTTTAATTTACGGCTGCCCAATAAAAATCACTTTTTGAAATCAAAGAATATTCCCTTACTCCTTTAGTTCTAAGATAGAAAAATGTGTCTAAGTCATCTTTAGAGATTTTTAATTGTTGGTGGAAGACATATGAGGAGATTGCAGAACAATCTAATTGGACCTTTAATTATGTAGGATTATTACGCTCAAATATAATTAAAGTTTTATTAATTTAATTAGTTTTTAATATAATACATGTTGATTAATCTCATATGTGTAAATGATATTAATCAATTTGAAGAATTGACTCAAAAAAATATATTTTTTCATAGAGATTATAGAATATCCCCTAAATGGAGCTACCCTAATAGGACAGATAGTCGGCCACAACATGCAGGCAAACATGTGCCTAAAAATGAAGAGAAGTGATAATATGTATACATGAGACCCAAATCAAGTTCGAGCTTACTTCTTGGTATGATTGTCTTTCTATGTCAGTCTAAATATTTTATTTAGTTATGAGTATAAAAGTTGATCCTTAAAGAGCCTAACTATATATCGACTGAAATAAAATTAACATGCAAGAAAGAAACCTAGGAAGATTTATGAAACTCATATTGTGCAAAAGTAATCCCAGCAATCAGATCACATGATAAAAATATATAAAGTAAATGTAAAAAATCCATGTGACAATTGCCACTTAATTATAACCTAAGGTTTGCAAAAAACTAAGAGTGGTCAGGTACCCCTAGCAACAACCCTAATTTTAATCTTAAAGTGGATTTAAGTAACTTTAAAATGGAATAATTTTATAAGTCTTCTTTTCTTGATCTTCCTCGCTTCTACGAGCTCCATGGATTTGTCTGATCGATGTATCCAAATGAAAATAAACTCCTCCCTAAAGTGATGTTTCTTTCCTCTTTTAATTTTTAAATAATCCTAATTTGAATCCCTAAATAAAAGGACCTCTCTCCTAAGGGATGCTTACCTCTTCTTAGGACTTCATATTTGATAGATTATATCCCATTAAAAAATAAATTTCACAACTCATGAATTTAAATTATATTTGAAAAATAAAAAGACTCTAATATAATATATACTTTCACAACTCGTGCTCTTTTTTCACCCACCTAGTTAAGGCAAAAAAACTTGTACTCCTTTTTTACTCTCTAACTAAAGCATAGAACATGACACTCCTTTTTCACCCTTTTGATGAAGGTATAGAACCCCAAATCACTTTCACCTTCCCTAGTGCAACAGAGTAGCTAGACCATTTTACACCAAACTGGTCTTCTTCCCAAATATTCCATAAAGATTAACCTTGGAACATAGAGGAACTCAAGTGTAAATTCACTAGGAAATTGTGTGGAACTCCCACTCACACTCCCTTGAAACCAACAAGGATCTTCTCACTCTCTTACAAACTCCACCCTTTCCTTCCCAATTTCTTGGCTCTCTGTCTAAGCTTTCTTCAAAGGAAAACTACTCAATGAATGCCCAAAGAATTTTGCGAAGTCTTATGAGAAAGCTTAAATAGAGGGATTAAAAAGATGATCGTACTGTATGATCCATGATTATCTAGTATGATTAGTTTAAATAGCATATTTGTACTATACAAAGAGTTATGTGATGTACAATTAGTCAAGTATTTGATCAGGCTGTATCAATTAATCCATATTTGATCATCTAATTACAATATTAATTTAGACAATATTTAATTATATCACCAAGTTTGATACCTATCGTACTATAAAATTAATACATATTTTGAATTTTTGAATATTACCTAAATTATGATTGGCAACTGAGATCTTAATTTTAATTTATCATCCTATACCATTTGGATTGTATAGTATGATTAGTTCAAATAGCTTTAATTATATAGTTAGTTGTTATAATGATTTTTGAATAGTTGATCGTACAATATGATTAGTCCAGAAAAATTATATTTCTTAAATTCTCACTATCTCACTCCCTTGAGTGTGCATGTGCACAATAAATATGTTAGCATACACCCTTAGAAGACTCGGCTCAAGAAATAAAAAAATAAATAAATGAATATTATAATTCTTTCAATACACACTTGTTTACCCAATCTTCACCCCTAAATCTCTATTTAAATTGCATGATGTTCCTAAAATTTTGGGACACACACAAATAAATATGTACTACATATACTAGGAGAAATAAAGAAATAATCAATAATACTTGTTATCATAAAAAATATAATTTGGGTGCCCGAGTTGCAATAGATCGAAATTGAATTAATACTAGCGTGGTGCTACAAATGGCATGCTCCACCACCAGTAGATCTAATCCTAAGGAAGGAAATTATGATGACTCATATCTAACCATGGGGAGAATAAAGCGAGAGTGGTGCTATAAAGGTTGTGCTCTATTATAAGAAGATTTAAACTTGACTGGGAGATTAATTCCTAGAAAAGGAAACCAGGATGGTGCCACAAGGGGTGTGTTCCATCACTAGTGGATCTAATCCTAAGGAAAGAAAGCATGATGGCTCAAATCTAATCTCGATCATGGAAAGGTAGAGTGGCACAACAAGGGGCATATTATAATACTAGCAAATGATCATATATAAAAGAAGCTTTAGGAGGGGACTTATACCTAACCATAGAGGATTTGAAATGTTTCACTAGAATTTGAAATATGGATAAATTTGATTCAATTTGATTCAAAACTTGAAGATCTTTTAATTTGTTGAAAATTTGGATTACATCAAGCATATTATTTCTTAAGGAAAGCTTATTGACCAGAAGCATCAGGTGACTTTTTTTGCAATCAACTAATTGGTTGAAGCCTACTTCATAGATTATCTCTATGATAAAAGGTCATTCTTATGCAGGTTCAAACATTCCACTGATATTTCAGCGGGCTATGATAGACCTCCTAAGAATTAGGATCAAGTTTTCTACATGGAAAGTTTTAGGTCACACTAACTTATTATAAGCTTGAACAATTCAGGCCTTATAAAACTCTAGGTTCTAGTTAGATTAGCGGTGATGCTCCTCAAGGCCTTTGAGCTCTTCTAACCAAAGTTGCACTTTTGTTTAGTTGTGATATAATTATGTATTATAATCCATAGTGAAGGTATTTAAACCTCCAAAGGGAGCATGACCTCATACCCATACACTAATGCAAATGGAGTGGATTGGGTCGGGGTCATATAAGTAGTACAATAGGACCACAGGCTTCCACCAACCTAACATTCTAGTGGTCTCTATTATTACATAAGGTCTTTTTAATGATTCACACAAATGTTTTGTTGAAGGCCTCAGCTAATCCATTAACACTTGGAATATAGATTGTTGAGTATCTCTAATTAATACCATGACATTTTACAAAAAATTTTATTTTTGTGGACGTGAATATTGACCCATTATGTAATTGCATATACACCAAACTATTGGCTAAATAAGGTTAGAGAGAGAAAGATAGAGAGAGAAATTATAAGAAAATAGAAAGTTTTGCGTTGGATTTTTAAATTTCTAGTTCGCGATTTTTCTATTGAAGCCGATGGCAATGGAGGGTCGCCAGCCACCAATGGTCGGCGGTCCAGTGGATGCTCGCCAAATTCTTGTAGGGAATTCTCACATTCTAGTAAGGCCATTTTCATCATCTCCTCCAACATTTGGAGATGGACTTCCAGGTTTTGCTCGAGGAACAAAATCTAAGATCAGATCAGGAATGCCTTTAGTTATTAATGAAGGAGGACTGTTATCTTCTTCTAAAAAGATTTTCAAAGTTATTAGTAAAGGGAAAAGTGTAATGGTTGAAGATACTGCTAAACCTCGGTTCAAAAAAGGAAAAGTTTCTGGAATGATGGAGTCAGGGGATGCTTCTCCATCGGCAAAGTTATTTTAAAAAAATGTTAGAGGATATTTTGATGGTGGAATAAGGTTCTAAAATACAAAATTGTATTGCTGAAACAAATGTTTGGACCTTGATTATGATCGAGATGTCGATGAAACCTTACTGAGTTCAATGAAGGAAGCTACTGTTGGGGTTAGTGAAAATCGGGAAGTGAATAATTCTGATTTGGTGAGAGTTCATTAATGCAATCTAGGAGAATTGGGGATGTGTAAGGAAGTCTTGAATGAAGTCACAACAAGACCTATGTCTTCTAATTAACTAAATGTTTGGAGTAACAAGGAGAATGAGTTTTTATCTGAAGATGGATCGCCTGTTAAACTGCATGTGGATAATGAGTTGGAGAACTCTAGGAAGCTTCAAAACTCAATAGTAATTAAAGTATTTGGAAGCATATTTCCATTCCCAATAGTAAGCACTGAGCTAAGGAGGCAGTGGGCTCCTTTTGGGAAGTTTCATCTAACAATACTTGGATTGGACTGGGTCCTTTATTCTTTCTATGATAAAACTTCATTGGAAGCAGTCTTCTCAAATGAACCTTGGTTTGTCAATGGGAAGATCATCGGAATGGACAGATGGTCACCAAATTTCTCTCCCACATCCTTAAAAGGTTTTTTGCTCCTATTTGGATTAGAATTTCAAACCTTCCTTTACAATGTAGGGATGAAATCAATATTTGTAGAAGTGCCTCAATGGTTGGAAAATCTTACATGATTGATGGAAACATGTTCCAATGGGGAAGGAGGAAGTTTGGGAGGGTTTGTGTTCGTATCAAATTGGAAACTCAATTGCCTCTTGGATTATGGGTGGAAGGGAGCTCTGGAAAGTTCTTTCAAAAAATAGAATATGAAAGAATTCCAGAATTCTATTTTGGTTGTGGCAAAATTGGACATATGAAGAATGAATGTTGAGAGAAGTGTATGGATGAAAATATTGTTTCAAAGGAAGTGGGAAGATCATCTAAGCAAACAGAGGAAGGAAGCTCAAAAATTAAGAAATCTACACCTGCTGAAGCTCCTAGTGTTGCAAAAGATGGACATGGTTCATGGTTGCAAGTTAGTTATGGGGGGAAAAGAAATACAAAATATGCTTACAGGAAAATAATCCCTCGAGACAATGATCAAATGGTGAATAAAATTTTTGAAGGAGATACAAATGAACTTAGATGGAGATTTGTTGAAGCTGAGAAGAACTCAACAGTGGAAGAGGTTGTTGTTCAGACAAAAAAAGCTGATGGAATTAAATAGACTGAGAAGGTACAAAGTCAAAAAACATTGGAAAATTCAGCCATGGTGATCATTGAAGCTAACAATATGTCCTTCAAATCATTTAATATTGTCTTTCAAAATAAATTCAATATCTTAGATGGATTGGTAGAGGAAGGAGAGATTGTTTTCTCTGAGGAGGTTGAAGAAATGAATGGGTTAAACAAAGATACAAAAGTTATTCTCAAGAGTAACATGGAGGAAATGAAGGAGGTAATTGATATTAAGGAAGGTTGTTCCTCTAATGTTAAAAAGAAAATATCTAAACAATTAAAAGGATTGGGACCTATTAATTTGGCTCCTAGGAGTAGGAGAGCTGAAGTTAATATTAAAGATAAGCTGGGGACTTTATCCCCTCTTATTCAATGACTTCTTCAATATCTTTTTGGAATTGTAGAGGAGCAAGGAAGAAGAAAGCTTCTCTTTACTTGAAGGAGGTTGTTAAGGAGTATGGGGTCTTTTTTATTAGTTTATTAGAAACCAAAATTTCGAATTTTGAAAAAAGGGATGTTAATATTTTAATTGGCTCAGAGAGGAATTTCTTTCAAGTCTCATCAGAAAGATTGTCAGGGGGTATTCTTATGGTGTGGAAATCAAGTATAGCCAATTTTCAAATTTTAGAAGCTTCATCACAATTTATTATTGGTGATTTGGAGGTTCCTAACAAAGGCAAGTGGAGGATTTCTTCAATTAATAGTAACAAGGATGTCTAAAAAAGGAGAAGGCTTTGAAAAAGTTTAGAATACTATTCCTCTAAGGATTTGCCTATGGTGATAGGTGGAGATTTTAATTATATTCTTTTAAGGGAAGATAAGAGGGGAGGGAAAAGATTCAAAGTTTACCTAGAATCAAAAGAAGTGAATACTTTTCTAACTTGCAATGATTTTCATGTAGTTGGGTATGTGGGACCAAGGTTCACTTAGTGTAACAACAAAAAAGGCTTGATAGATGCTTCTTAAACTCGGCTGCATTAAATTCATCAAATCATTTTGTGGTGAGGCATTTGGCTCGTGTGGCTTCAGATCATTGCTCGGTTCTCTTAAATCTCATGGTTTAGTAAGTAACTAAGAAGGTCTTAAGGTTTGAAGATATTTGGGCCTCTAATAAGGTTTCAGCTGTAGTGGTTAGAGGTGTTTGGATGAGGAAATGGGAAGGCAGCTTAGCCAGTATCCTAAATTTTAAAATGAAGAAATCATTAAAGGCATTATTTGACTCGAGTAAAGCAAAAATGAAAAGTTTATTTTCATTGAAAAGTGATCTGTTTAAACAAATAGAGGATCTTCAAATGAAAGAAGCAAATGAAGGAGATCTTTCGAAAGAGGAATGCTGGTTACTAAAAGTGAAGGTGGGTGAACTTATCTCCACACTAGCTCGGTTGGACACATAATGGAGGCAAAGGGCTAAGGTGAAGTGAATGTTGGAGGGAGATCGAACTTTGTGGAATGCCATCAATGATTTTTTTTGAATCATCAGATATGGACTCAAATTGGAAGGAGACAATTATTGTGCTTATTCTAGAAGTTAGCAACCCATTAGCCCCTTCAAACTATAGACCTATAAGCTTATGTAATACTATTTATAAATTGGTGGCACAAATTCTTATGAATAGGATGTCTTCTATAATCCCTAAATTGATCTTAGAAGAGCAAGCGGTTTTCTTAAAAGGATGATCTCTATCAGATCATGTGTTGATAGCTCAAGGGGTTTTGCTTAAACAAAGGCATTCTCATTCTTCAAAAGGTGTTGTTTCTTTCAAAATTGACATGGAGCAGGCCTATGACTCTATGGTGTGGCCCACTTTGGTGAAAGATTTGAATTATCTTGGTCCTCCTAAAATTTCTAATCTAATTTTGGAATGTGTAAAGGACTCAAAATTCTCTATTTTAATCAATGCCAATTTGTCAAATTGGATAGATGGTCAAAGTTTTTTTCGACAAGGATGTCCCTTGTCTCCATATCTATTTATTCTTTGTGCTAAGTTGTTATCAAATTCTTTTAAACAAAGAGGAGGCATCATTGGAGTTCAGTTGTGTTCAAACGGGCCTAGAATTTCCCACTTGTTGTATGTTGATGATGTGATTATCTTCTCGGAAGCCAACTTGAAGGTAGTCAAGGAGATAAAAATAATTATGGAAATTTTCTGTGGTTGGTCGAGTTTAACAATAAATTTCAGCAACTCTTTTATGGTATTAGGCAAAATAGTTAGTCGAAGAAGGAGAAGTCAATTGCCCGGATTATGGGGTTCAAAACAGCTAAGGAGTTGTCATATCTTGGAGTAAAGTTAGCAATGAGAAGGCTAATAAAAGAAGATTTTCAGTTTATTATTGACAAGGCTTTGAGAATGACAAATATATGGGGAGGAAAATTGATATCCTTGGAGGGTAAAATTTTGTTAACTAAACAAATCTTGTTATCATTCACCATCTTTCATTGTACCAATTCTCTAGTACCTAAGAGTGTACTTGATGAGGTAGACAAGATTTGTAGAAGCTTTATTTGGAACAAATCCAATAGAAGACATGGGATCCACTATGTCAATTGGAATGTCGTGTGCTTTCCATTGAAATGGGGAGGTAGAGCTCTTCACTCTTGTTCAAGTAAAGTAGAACCGTTGAGAGCCAAAATTGCATGGAGGTACATGGATGATAAAGAATCCTTGCTGCACAAAGTATTCCATCCGAAATATGGAAACTTGTTGGAAAATGTTGCAACGAAGAGGACGGGGTCACCTGCTTGGAAGATCATCATGGATGGAGGTAAATCACTAAGGCCTTTAATTAGATGGAATGTCGCTAATGGAGAAGGTATTGATGTATTCATTGACACATGGATATTGGATAAAAGTATTAGCAAATGGCCTATCTTTGTTACTTCACATGATAGTAGCAATTTTTTGGTTTCTAACTTCATTACTAATGGAGGATGGAATGTGGAAGTAATAAGCAAATTTATAGGAAGGAAAAGATATTGTAAATGTAATCTCACAAATTAATATTTCCTCTGAAATGGAAAAAGATAAGATGGAGTTGCTGTATCAGAAAATGGGAAGTCCATCTCTTCTATGGTGTTTGAGAGTTCGGTTATACACACTACTTCGAAGCCGTTTTGGAGCTAGAATTAAAAAAAGGCAATTTGAACCCAAAGGTGGGGACTCTATGGTGGAGAATTTTTAACAATGGCCTTCCTACTTATCATTTCCTTGAGTATAGAAGATTGCAAAGGGGAAATTAATGCCAGAGGAACTGATATGGAAGATTGTGATCATGTTGCTGCTAGGTGTGTAAAGCTGAAGGAAGTTCTACATCAAATATGTAAATGAGGTTTTGCGGTTCAGGTTTTTGACTCCTTGATAGATTGTTGTAATTGGCTGTCCAGCCAAAGTTCCTTTAGGATTAATTTGTAATGTAATGTGGTATTCTTTATATGGAAATCAAGGAACAAGTTGATTCACAATGGGAAGGAAGATAGCTCCTTGATTATTGGTTCTAATGTAGTGAGTTATTCTTCAATTTCTGCTGAAGGAATTGGTAAAGTCTCAGGTATATGGGATGCTAATCAGTCTTCTATATTTTCCCATTAGCTCTTGGTAAAGTCTCAAGTATATGGGATGCTTGAGAATAGTTATCCCATTAGCCCTTCTTTGTCTCCTTCCTTATAGGCCAAAACCCTTATTTGATCTCTTATTCCACCACCTAATCTTCCCCTAAAATAATGACTTATATTCTAAACTAAATTCCTAATAAGCCCATTATGCACAATAATCCACCACCTATAAAGCTAATTCTCAAATCCTTATCTTCTAAGCAATTTTCTTCGTATTATAACAACACACTTCAAAAAAAATGTCTTACTTATAAAAACAATCATTAGCTGCGATTAGGGGTGCAAATGATTCAAGCCAACTCATGAGCCGGCTTGAGCTTAACGAGCTCGTGAGTCGAGCTTATCGAGTATCGATCGAGTTCAAGAAAAAATTCAAGCTCGATCCATAAATGAGCTTGAGTTTTTTTTTTTTTTTGAGAAGATGCAATAGCATTAATAAAAATAAAAATAGGTAAAAAAAAGTCTAAGTGATAGTATACCTATCACTTTCCTCCTTTAACATAAACCTGCTTGAGTTCGATACGTAGTCTGTCCGACTTGAGTGCTCGACAAGCGGCTTGAGTATTGTAAGCGTGGAACAGCAGAAGTGAGAAAGGCCAAAATTGAAATGCGAATTGTGGAACTAGACGTGTCACGTGCAGTGGGTTCATTAGGTCTTTTTTTCCTGGGTCGTGAGAAGCATTGGGTCACCGTTCCCATTCATGACCTAGACTTCTCCGCTCTTCATTTTCATCCATTCTTCATGCGAGAGGAGACTCAGCGGGTAGAGGGATAACAATTTTCCTATTGTTTGATAGTCGGTGGTCTCCTCCTCACAGTTGTCGGTGGAAAGCTTGGTGATCCAATCCTAGCAGTCGGATTTCTCATCCTTTTTTGTAAGCTCTTATTTTTATTTCAAATATTTTTTTTAATGTTTAGATTTGTTCCATTCTTCATGTGTGGTGGCTCTTTATTCAATTTTGTTTTGATCTTTCTTCAGATTTATAAAGGCCCTTCTCCAATCTCCTCTTCCTACTGATATTTTTCCTTTTATCTCTCATGCCCTCCTTTTTGTTCACTGTCTAGTCTCCTTACAGCTTTACTGCTCTGTGAAGAGCTAGGAGAGAAGATTCAGACGTGCTCAAAATAATAACGTCAGAATCAATAACAGGTTTCTTAAAATCTGATAAGCATGTTTTCAAATGGGAGGATCGGTTAGTATTATAGCCTTCTGTATTTTTATTTTATATTTCTTCCCTTCAAATCAAGAGGTAACTCTTTACTCATTTTTGTTTTTATCTTTAATCAGGAGAACTGATCTTGAAAGTTCATATTCATTTTTCAAAAGAAGAGGTTGCCGGCTTGCCCCTGAACTTGTGTTGTTACTAAAGATTTTAATCAATTTTTTTATGTATTTTTTCATCTTTTTTCAGATCTATTAATATTGGAAAATAGGATTCTTTATTAAGTTTTTTTCTTTATAAATAACTCCAGATTTGTTTAACTTACCTTAGTGCGTTAGTTATCGGCTTGATGTTAAAGAACTTATGTTTACTCAATTTAAGTAAAAGTTATCAGCTTAACAGAACTGATATCTTTTTTGTTTACTCAGTTTAAGTAGATTCTTTTTTATGTTTTTTTCTTTGTACAGAACTCCAGATATGTTTATCGCATCTTAGTGACGTCAGTTCATATTTACTTAGTTTTTTTTTCTTTCTTCAGATCTATTTTCATGAAGGGTCTTAAAGATTCATATTCAAGCTCTAAAGATATGGTATCTAATTTTGTGTATAATTTTTAGTTAATGTCATTTGTCGTTTTTAAAGTTAAGATTGTGTATCTGATATGAGAAATGCAAATAATTTTCTTTGGATAGTTTTTAATTTTGACTTTGTTTGTTATATGTTTCCGTGACAACATCTTTTTGTTTGTATATTCAAATTATTTTAGCTCGGAGAGTTAATTTTGTTTTATTTCCTAATTGTTTATCTTCTAGATGTTACCTGAACTAATTGTTGAAGATAACATTAGTGAGGAGATAATTTTGGAGACTGTAGATGAAGTACCATATGGTAGGGTATAAGTAGATATTGGGTTGAATGAAAATGATGATGTAGTGGAAGAAAATAAGGTTATAGAAGGATATGTTCTAGGCATATGTGAGCAGGAAGAAGCAAATCTTGTTGCAATAAAAAAATGAAAGAAGACATCATCTGTTTGGGACAAGTTTAAGGAAGTAAAACTTGTTAATGGTCAGAAGAAAGGAGAATGCATTCATTATATGAGGGCACTTGCCATAGGAAATACTGGGTCGACAACACAATTTAGACGTCATCTAGATCATTATGTGGCTATTATTCATTTCATAAAAAACCAAAATGTACTTCATTTTCAACCTAAGAAAATTGATTCTATAGCTGATAACTCACAAGAAAGTGGTAGTTTGACAATATTTTCGTATGACAATTCTAAAGGTTGAGAGAGTATTGCACACTATATTTTGGTCAATGAAAATCCATTTTCAGTTGTGAAGAGTTTGATTTTAATCTTGTTTTGAAGACTATGTTACCCTATTTTTTAAAATACTCAAGAGCAATAGCTCGTAGTGATGTTTTATTAATATATGAGAAGGAGAAAAAAACTTCAGAATGCATTGAAAAGTCAAAAACTAAATAATATCTTATATGGTTATCACATGACATTATGTGGATTCAAATTGAAAATTGCATAAGCGTTTACTAAGTTTTCTACACTTGTCTCCTCCTCGCACAACTACAGAAATAATTGACACTTTCCATAAATCACTAGATGTATGGGATTTGGAAAACAAAGTATTCACATTATCAGTTGATAATGCATATAATAATGACCGTGCTATCAAACTCCTTAAAGATAACTTTTGTGTAAGGAAGAATTTATTTTTTGGTCGGAAAATATTTCATGTTTGTTATTGTGCCAACATTCTAAATTTAATGGTTAAAGATGGTATTAAAAGCATTGAACTTGTAGTGGAGAAAATTTGAGATGCAGTTAGTTTTTTATACGCTTCTGAAGGCAAGTTACTTTGATTTACTGATGTTATTCATTAGTTGCATTTACCTACTAGAAAATTGATAATGAATTGTCCAACAAGGTGGAACTCAACCTATAATATGGTTACTATGGCACTTCAGCTAAGGGAAGCATTCACTTCATATGGTGAGAGGGAAGTTACTTATCACAACTGTCCAACTAAAGATGAATTGAATAATATAGAGAAGGTTTGTGATGTTCTTGATTTCTTCAATGAAGCCACTAATATAATTTATGGCTCTAACTATCCAAGTTTAAATCTATTTTTGTCCCAAATTTGTCAAGAAGGTCATAGATGATAGATAAGTTTCTTCTGATGAATTTATAAGGAACATGACAATGAGAATGAAAGAAAAATTAGATAAATATTGGGGAGAATGTAGATGCTCATGACATTTGATGCTATTATGGATCCTAGAATAAAATTTCTAATGATAAAGTTTACATATTCAAAGATCTATGGTGACCAAAGTGGTCAAAATATCTCCTACGTTCGTATATTGTTATATGAACTGTTCAAAGAGTACACAACAAACTTTAAAGAAGAAGCAAAAGGAGCTTGTGATACATTTCGATTAAGAAAGGAGGGTTCAAAAGTTGAAGGTAATTCTTCAAGAACTTCTCAGGAAGGTGTTTCAAATAAATATAGTGGATGACTTGATTTTACAGCATATGTATATGAAAAAATAAGTAAGAAACCTGCTAAATCAGATTTGGATAATTATCTTGAAGATGACTTAGAGATTTGTCCACCTGGTAAGACTTTTGATGTTATTGGGTGGTAGAAAAGCAACCAAGCAAAATATCGCATATTATCAAGACTAGCAGTGGAGATACTAACAATTGCTATTAGCACAGTTGCTTCTGAATCCACCTTCTCAGTAGGTGAGCGAGTGGTTGATACATATCATTCTAAATTGGGGATTGAAATGGTTCAGGCATTAATATGTTGGTCGAATAGGGTTCGTGCTCACTATGGTCTGAAGGGAAGAATGAAGGTATTCATTTTTTTAATTCTTGTGTAACTCATTTAATGTTTATATTATAACTGATATACTTTGCAATTATTTATAGGAAGAGGATGATGATGATGAAATCGAGATACCAATACCTTGCACTTGAAGATTGTTATCATGGTAAATTTCTAGTCAATGATTAATCTCATGGCTTATCATCTTTTATTTAAATTTAATATTCTTATGGTTTTTTGGAAAAGTTTTTCTTTAATTTAATTTACTATTCGATTTACTATTATTGCATGTCAATGATAAAATCAATTTATTGTTCTTGAATGTTAATATAAACTTGCTAAATTAATTTACTGTTCTTGCATATCAATGATACAATCATGTTATTTGTGGATGATTCATTAGATCCATTTGAAAATGATTGTAGAAACAACAGTTGTGCCATCTCTGCTATATTCTTCAGTTGATCAGAAAATTTTATGTCAAACTTTTGAATCTGTACTTCACTATTTGGAAAGTGGTTTATTTTCACCCAAATATTTGAACTTGAGCAGTTCTTTTTTCAATAGAATTAAAGTATCTTTATGTTAGTTGTGTTTTTCTTGCATGGGATATTTGATAAAATAAAACTGTCTAATGGAGTGGAGAGAGGATCTAATATATTACATTGACTACATGTGTGGAGGAAAAGATAGAAAAACATAAGGATACAATAAATAATCATTTCATTTAAGTACTGATTCCTTAGTAAGGTTTTTAATGCTCTCCTTTTTAATTGCGCCTTTGCAGGTAGATGAAGATGAAGGAGATATGGGAAACTTTGAATTTCGTTGCACTGTATTTTTTTAAGAGTTGTTTGAGATATATTATATATGACTATGCTTTAGGAAAATTGTAATTTTATTCTACAGTATTGACTATTTCATATCATTCATTTATTATGTTCATCTCAAAAGTCATGAATGATGGCTAGACTCTTGGACCATGCTAATCTTTATGGATTCCTGTGGTTTATTCTTGTCAAGAGAATGTAATTTTTTTATTGCTTTATATATTTTAGATATTATCTAAATAGCATCATATTTTTTTAAGTAACTTATAATGTGCTTTTTAATGACAAAGAATTAAAAATTAAAAAAAAAATCATCATTTTTTAATGTGAAAAATTCTTAAAAAATAATCAAATTGAGCTTGTAATCGAGCCAAGCTCTAGCTCACTATTCGAGCTCGAGCTAACGAGCCTAAAATGACCTTGGAAATCAGACACACGAGTCGAGCTCGAGCAGCCTGCATAATTAATGAGCTCGGCTCAAACAACCTTTGGCTCGAGCTCGACTCGACTAATTTGCACCCCTAGTTGCGTTGATATTGTCTATATATATATTTATCATAAGTTTCTTGGTAATGTTCACAAAATTGATAGAACTTTTTGTTTAATTTTAATGTAAATTTATAATTATCTTAGGAGTCCCTCGATAGTTGGTGGGTTTTCAATAAAGGTATGAAGAGTTTTACTGGCTTTTAGATTATGATTTCATTGATGTTGATTTTTGAAATTGTGTTATTTATGATTCTAATTATTGATATTTGGATCCTTGTATTGCTGCTTTTATTTTATATATATTATAATCTAACACCCTTTTGTCTTTAGCTGGTAGTTGATAGTGGAATCAACTCATTACTGTGAAGTGTGGTTGTTTGTTTGATGTTGTTGTTTATGAATATGATAAATTTTTTTAGTTAACATAAACAGATGTAGTTATTAGGATGGGCTTGTATGTTATAACATAAATTGGCAAATGGATCTTATCTATATGTTTAGTTGACGTAGTAAATTAATAATGATTGATTTCTTATATATTGAAGTGTTAAAGTTCGTTAGGGATGTTAAGCCCTATGAACTAGTCCCGAGATTAACCAACAGGGGGGGGGGGGTTGAATTAGTATTTTAAAAAAATCTTTTAAACCAAAAGTATGATTATCACAAACCAAAATTACCACGGAAAAATAAGTGCGGAAAAATTAAAGTACGGAAGCAGTAAAAAGAACACAAGGTTTTATAGTGGTTTGGTCAACTTGACCTACATCTACTCCCTGGAGGCGCCCTCCGAGTATTGCACTACCAACGTGACTCTCCTTTAGCCCCAACAGCTAGGCCGAGAAGCCCTCACAAAAAAACCTCCTTTTTGCCACACCCGGCAAGGCAGAGAACCCAACTCCTTTTTCTTCCTCCTGAAGCAGGCAGAGAACCACGATCACTTGCTGAAACTTAACTCTCCCAACCCTTCCAAGGACAAGAGACTCTAGGGAAGAAGAAGTGGAACAATGCTTGGAGCAACCCTTGTGAACCCCCTCACAAGCTCCCCCTCACAAGATCCTCTCTCTCTCTCCCTCTCTCTCTCTCTCCTTTAGGTTTTCTCAAGTTAAGACAACAGCTAAGGATGTTCAAAAATGTTGAACAAGAGCTCTTAAATAGAAGAGCTTCAAAGGAGCTCATTAATTGCAAGTTGCCGACTTTATCGTCCAGGGCGATATTGAAATCATCCTGGTCGATCAGTACAAATCTCATAAGATCGGCCAGGGCATCGCCGTAAATGCAAACTGGATGATTAAAAATTTGCTTGATCATCCTGGACGATCTCACGATCGTCCCGACCGATCAGTTCAAATCAGAGGAAAATTATCCAGAGCATCGCCCTGAATTTAAGCTGTCTGATCCAAATGAGCCACGAGCAACCAAGGGTTTTTGAATGGATCGTCCAGGCCGATCTTGCAATCATCCAGGACGATGTGATCGAATCAATCATCCTTAATTACTCCCATTATTGTCTGATCAATTTAAGCATAATTATATATATATCGTCCGGGCTAATTAAAGAATCGTCCTGGTTGATTTCCAAAAATATAAAATACCTAAATTGATCATGGCAACAATTTCTTTCTGTATTGAGCATATCGTCCAGGCCGATATAGGTATCGTCTAGGCCGATCAGTTAATTACGGCTGCCTTAACTAAGAAATCCTGATTAGATCTTCTATTTTGAACTTGGTCGTCCAGGACTATATAAATATCGTCGGGGCCGATGTGAGTAAAAACACAAGTTCTAAATATATCAAGTGTGTGTGTAGGGTTAATTAACATCAGTTACTTCAAATAATTACAATAAACTCAAGAAAGAAAAGAAAATTATAGACTAACTCAACCCTAATCTACCCAGTCTTGAGCTGATTGCGATTTTCGTCCGATCTTTGAATCCTGAAAATGTCAGCAGTAAAGGTAATCGAAAAGAAGCAAGAGTGTTTGCTAATCATCAAAATATAATTCATGAAATCTGCAACAATCTCCCCCTTTTTTATGATGGCAAACACTTTGACAATTAATCCAAAAATAGTAGTGGTAAACTTGGAATTGAAAGTGAAAGCATACAAATGAACCCCTCTCCCCCTTTTGACATCTCAAAAAGGAGGAGGAAACTAAGAAACAAATCAAAAGTTTTTTTTTTTTTTAACAAGGCATGAACATGATGTAGTACTCCATGTGATTGATTTGTAAAAAATTTGTGAGCTAATGAATCAGCATAAAAAAATCCATAAAATGGTATAATATTCGTTCATGATTACCCTTAGCTCGGACTTTCTTTTAGGGTAGAATTGTCTTTGGAAATCAATGACCTAACTCAAAGAAATCAATTTGATAGAAAAAAGGATCCATTCATTACTTGTTTCCAAAAAAAATCTCTTATAAAATAATGAACCAAAGTGAATTTGTCACAATCGTAAAACAATCGAAATCAAGCCTTTGATATATGAAATCTTCTAAGTTTTAAAAGATTTTAAAGGAGATGAGATCTTGCTTTTGGTGGGCTCATTTCATGCCTCTTGTCAATTGATACACTTTGTGTATATAATTTTTTTTTTCAATTTTGGCGTCATTGCGCATCTTTTGTTGGCATCATTGACCAAAAATTTTATTTTTGCAAGCTTCATTCTCTTCTTAGTTATGAGTTTATCTTCTATATATTAGAGAATATGAGCTCTCTCTCTAACATAGGAAAGAACAATTCACAAAATAGAATCAATAACCAATGACAAGAATAACAAGAAATCTTGATGTGCCAAAAAGACTTTGATCATTATAAATACAAGATAGATTTGCTTTGACAAGTTTAGAAAAGATCTTAATTTCACATACAATTATTAGTTTGAAATAGATTTTTGATTAGAAAAGAAAACTGTGCCACTAAAATAGATTAGAGAAAGAGACACAATTAACAGTATATTTTTATCATCTAATAGATTTAAGAGATGTGAAACATTGACTACAAATTTTCAAACCCAAGGATAAGGCATACGATATCATTTTAGCGATGGTTTTGGAAACCAAATTAAAAGAACATGAAAGTAAAATAAATCAAACACAAACTGAAAGTAAAGCAAAGAAGGAGAAAAGAACAATAAAGAGTAAAAAGGAAAAGAAAATTAAAAAATAAAAAGAACAAAAGCAAAGGAAGAAAGTAAAAGATCAAGTTCATGCAGTTATGTCAATCACACCCAATATGGTCCTTAAAGAGCTGAAAGTATCGAAGGCCAGTGGTTTAGTAAACAGCCAGTTGATTTTCAGTAGTCACATGGTGTAAATCAATGTCTCTCTTAGTCATATGATCTCTAATAAAGTGATGTCTAATGTCAATGTGCTTAGTCCTTGAATGTTGGATATGATTCTTAGAAATGCATATGGCATTAGTGTTGTCACAAAAGATTGAGATGGTACCTACAGGTAATCCTAAATCCAATACATGTTGTTTCAACCAAAGGACTTGGGCCACATAACCAATACATGTTGTTTCAACCAAAGGACTTGGGCCACATAACTCTCCAACGTAATGTACTCCGCTTCAGTAGTGGAAAGTGCAACAGAGTTTTGCTTTCTACTAGACCATAAGACCAAAGATTGTCCTATGAATTGACAAGTTTCTGAAGTACTTTTTCTATCCACTTTGCATCTTGGAAAATCAGAGTCAGAAAATCTAATTATCTCAAAAGATGTGCTGTGCCTCGGATACCAAATCCCTAAGTTTTGGGTCCCCAAAAGTTATCTAAAAATTCTCTTAACAGCAGTCAGGTGGGACTCCTTGGGTTCAGCTTGAAACCTAGGACAAAGGCAAACACTAAACATAATATCAGGTCGGCTAGTAGTCAGGTAAAGTAAGGATCCAATAATGCCTCTATTCTTCTTTTAGTCAACAGACTTACCACTTGGGTCCTTATCGAATAGAACACTAGAAGTCATGGGAGTATTGATTGGTTTAGCTTTATCCATCTCATACTTTTTCAAAATGTCTTTTATGTATTTTGTTTGATTTAAAAAGGTTCCATCATCCAATTGTTTTATGCTAAAACCCAAAAAGTAGGACAACTCTCCCATCAAACTCATCTCAAACTCTTTACTCATTATTTTAGAGAACTCATCACAAAGTTTTTTATTAGAACTTCCAAAAAGTATGTCATCCACATAAATCTGAACAAAGAGCAAATCATCTCCAACTTTCCTAAGAAAAAAGGTGGTGTCTATGCTCGCCTTAACAAACTCCCTTTCTAGTAAAAATGTGCTAAGCCTTTCATACCAAGCTCTTGGTGCTTGTTTTAACCCATATAAAGCCTTTTTTAATTTAAAAATATGATTTGGACATTGGGAGCTCTCAAAACCTGGGGGTTGTTCTACGAACACATCATCTTTTATTTTCCCATTTAAAAAGGCACTCTTAACATCCATTTAAAAAAGCTTAAATCCTTTATAACAGGCAAAGGCTAATAGCACTCTAATGACTTCCAATCTCGCTACAGGGGAAAAAGTCTCCTCAAAGTCTATCCCTTCTATTTGGTTATACCCCTTAGCCACTAATCTTGCTTTATTCCTTATCACTACTCCAGAATCATTCACCTTGTTCTTAAAGACCCACTTTGTTCCAACTACACTTTGTCCCTTAGGTCTTTCTACAAGCTCCCAAACATCATTCCTAACAAATTGATTCAAATCCTCTTACATGGCTAAAATCTAAAACTCATCAGTAAGGGCTTGGTTTATGTTGGTGGGTTCAGTCATTGAGATAAAGGCAGAGTGGTTCACCTCCTTCTTAAGTCCATGTCTAGTCCTAACTCCATCAGAAAGCTCTCATAAGATCAAATCCTTGAGGTGACTTGTAGAGTATCTCCAATCTCTAGGCAATGTGTGAGACAGTCCAATCCTTTCCTCCAAATCTATATTTTCTACTCCTTGGGTGACTTCTCCTACTCCTTCAATGTTTTAGTGACCTACTCCCTTCTCCAAATATTCTACTTTAGTGGTAACCTCTCCAACATCATCATCATCCTCAACTCCAGGCTTTTTAGGATTAGACTCATCAAATACTACATGTGTAGTCTCTTTCACCATCAAAGTCCTCTTGTTAAACACCCTAAAAGACTTCTCAACACTAGAATATCCCAAGAACACTCATTCATCAGATTTATGATCAAATTTGCCCAAGTGAGATATCCCATTGTTGTGAATGAAAACCTTACAACCAAAGACATGAAGGTGGGAAAGATTGGGTGTCCTACCCTTAAGGATATCATAGGGCGTCTTATTTAGTTTGGCTCTAACATTCACCCTATTCAACACATAACAAGCTGTGTTAACCGCTTCAGCCAAAAGTATTTTATAAGTGAATACTCAGCAAGCATGGCTCTAGCGGCTTCCACCAAGGACCGGTTCTTCCTTTCAGCTATCCCGTTATGCTAAGGGGTCCTAGGAGCTGAGAAGTTGTGGCTAATCCCATTGTCCTCACAAAAATCTCTAAATCTTTCATTCTCAAACTCTCCCCCATGATCACTATGGATGGTTAAGATCTGACAACCTAGCTTTTTCTGAATCCAAGTAGAAAATATTCTAAACTCCTCAAAAGACTCATGTTTATGTGAAAGAAATCTAGTCCAAGTGAACCTTGAGTAGTCATCAACAATCACCAAACCATAAACTTTCCCTCTCAAGCTGGTAGTGCTAATGAGTCCAAACAAATCCATGTGAAGGACTTCTAAAGGTTTAGAGGTGCTAATGTCCTTAGTGGGGTGAAAAGTAGAGTGGACTTGCTTTCCTAGTTGGTAGGCATCACAAAAGTGGTCTTTTGAAAACTTGAGTTTGGGGACACCTCTAAGTAGGTCTTCTTAGGTTACTTTCCTAAGGGTTTTCATACTTGCATGACCTAATCTCCTATGCCATAATAATGAATCATCAACAACTATTTTTAACTAAAATAAAGCAATGCTTTCAATGTTATTTAAATCAAGCATGTATACGTTGTTGATCCTTTTTTCCTGCAAAATAGTATTGTTAGTTAAACTTACAATGCATGAATTTGCAAAGAATTGCACAATGAAGCCTTTGTCACAAAGTTGATTGATGTTGAGCAGGTTGTGTTTTAATTCATCTACAAGCAAAACATTTTCAATCATAAGGTTCTTGGAATTACCAGTTATACCTGAGCCTACCACCTTCTTGGTGGTGTTGTCTCCAAGAGTAACCTTGCATCCAGTCCTGGACTCCAGCAAAATAAATTGATTGTCATCACCAATCATATGTCGAGAGCATCTGCTGTCCAAGTACCACATACTCTCACGAGGCCTTTTGTGAGAGCCCACCTACAAAATTATCAAATGTCAGATATAGGAACCCAAACAGGTTTGGGTCCCTCATTATGAAAAGTAGAATGCAATGCATATGTGGTATGTTGTAAATCATGCACCTTTGGTCTCCACACCCAACGTGTACTATGGTGAACAGTGCAAGTGTGTGAGATGTGTCCTAGCATGCCGCATGAAAAACATCTAACACCTGGAAAAAATTTCTTAAATGATTTGAGTTATAATGCATCTTCCTAGGTTTTGGCTTTTGATCAAGTGTTGGTGTCATCCTAGTTTTCTTAAATGTATCTAATTCATTTTGAATCCTCAAGTTAGTAAATTTTAAGGCATCATTATCAATCCTCAAATTTTTCTCCATCTCTTTAGACTTTTTAAAATCAGATTCAAGTGAGGTGTGTGTGACTTTTAGTGACTCATGCTCTTCAATTAATTCACAATGCTTTTTGTTTAATTCATCAAATTCATCAAGTAGGGTCATGTAATTTGAATCAATCGTAGAATGATCTTTGAGAATAAATTCAATTAATTCATGCTCTTTTTGTAAATTCAAAAATTCTAATTTCAAGCTAGCATGTGTTTTCTTAAGTTTCCTATATGATGCATGAATTTTTTTAAAAACTTCAAGAAGTTGATCGTAGGAAAGTTCACAGACCTCTTCTTGATCAAGATTATCGTTTGCCATTAAGCACAAGTTTGTTGGCTCATCTTCTGGTTCCATCTCCGATGAATTTGATGCAGAATCCGCCCAAAATACCTTTTGAAGTCTCTTTTTATCTTTCCTAAACTTGGATTTCTCCTCAATCTTTTCCTTGCTTGTATGCGTCTTAAGTGTAGGGCAATCAGCTTTTACGTGTCCGGGCTTCCTGCATTCATAACAAACCATATCAGACAATCCTATAGAATATTTATTATCCTTACATTTTTTTCCAATTTTGATGATACTTTTGGTTCTTCCTTAGAAAGCTTTTGAATTGCCTTGTGATAAAGGCAATGTCATCCCTCTAAGACCCGAAAGAATCAGAGTCAGATTTGTGTGCCTTCAGTGCCACTATTTTCTCTCTCTTTTTCTCACCTGCATCAAGATTTCTTTGATTCACCCCTTGCTCATAAGCAATGAGTGAGCCAAGTTATCAATCGAATAGGTGTTTAAATCCTTAGATTCTGTGATTGTAGTGATTTTAGCATCAAAAGACGAAGGCAAGCATCTTAAAATCTTTTTTACCTTTTTATAATTTGAAAGTTCTCTTTTTAAGGCATGCAAAGAAGTTACCATTTGAGTAAACCTTGTATACATATAAGAAATTGGTTCAGAAGGTTTCATACAAAAAAGTTTGTTGTCATGCAAGAGAATATTCAAACGAGATTGTTTCACTTCATTGGTTCCTACATAAGTAATGCAGAACTTATCCTAAATCCCTTTTCCAGTAGAATAAGTAGAAACGTGCATGTAATCTTCAGACTTTAAAGCACAGAAAAAATAGTTCAAACACTTCACATTCAAATGAGCTAAATCTCTTTCATCGGTAGTCCATTCAGTAAAAGTGACTTTAGTTTTAAGTTCGTTAACTTCATGAGTAGGTGGAGAATATCCTTCTTTAATAAGCATCCACATGCGATAGTTAGTTGAATGCAAAAAAGTAGCCATGCGAGTTTTCCAAAAATCAAAAGGAAGGTTGTAAAAAAAAGGAGGTCGTGTAATAGAATATCCTTCAGTTGTATTACGATTTCCAAAGTTAGCCATGGATCAAAATTCAAAAAGTTTTCAAACTTTATTTTTATGAATCCCGCTTTGATACCACTTAAAAGTTCGTTAGGGATGTTAAGCCCTATGAACTAGTCTCGAGGCTAACCAAGACGGGGGGGGCGGGGGGGGGGGGGGGTGAATTGGTATTTTTAAAAATTCTTTAAAATCAAAAGAATGATTATCACAAATCAAAATTACCACGGAAAAATAAGTGCGAAAAAGTTAAAGTACGGAAGTAGTAAAAAGAACACAAGGTTTTATAGTGGTTCGGTCAACTTGACCTACGTCCACTCCCCGGAGGCTCCCACCTAGTATTACACTACCAACGTGGCTCTCCTTTAGCCCCCACAGCTAGGCGGAGAAGTCCTCACAAAAACACCTCCTTTTTTCCACACCCGGTAAGGCAGAGAACCCAACTCCTTTTGCTTTCTCCTGAATCAGGCAGAGAACCACGATCACTTGCTAAAACTTACCTCTACCAACCCTTCCAAGGACAAGAGACTCTAGGGAAGAAGAAGTGGAACAATGCTTGGAGGAACCCTTGTGAACCCCCTCACAAGCTCCCCCTCACAAGATCCTCTCTCTCTCCCTCCCTCTCTCTCTCTCTCTCTCTCTCTCTCTCGCTCTCTCTCTCTCCTTTAGGTTTTTTTCAGGTCAAGGCAGCAGCTAAGGATGTTCAAAATTGTTGAACAAGAGCTCTTAAATAGAAGAGTTCTAAAAGGAGCTCATTAATTACAAGTTGCCGACTTTATCGTCCAGGACGATATTGAAATCGACCTGGCCAATCAGTACAAATCTCATAAGATCGACCAGAGCATTGCCCTGAATGCAAATTGGATGATTAAAAATTTGCTTGATCGTCCCGAACACTCTCACGATTGTCACGGTCGATCAGTTCAAATCAGAGGAAATTCATCCAGAGCATCGCCCTGAATTTGAGCTGTCCGATCCAAATCGGCCAGGACCAACCAAGGAATTTTGAATAGATTGTCCAAGCCAATCTTGCAATCTTCTAGGACGATGTGATCGTATCAATCATCCTTAATTACTCCCGTGATTGTCTGATCATATTAGGCATAATTATACAATATTGTCCAGGCCGATCAAATAATCGTCTTGGCCGATTTCTAAAAATATAGAATGCTTAAATTGATCATGGCGGCAATTTCTTTCTGTATTGAGCATATCGTCCTGGCCAATATAAGTATCGTCCAAGCCGATCAGTTAATTACGGCTACCTTATCTAAGAAATTCTGATTAGATCTTCTGTTTTGAACTCGATCATCTTGGACGATATAAATATCGTTCGGGCCGATGTGAGTAAAAACACAAGTTCAAAATCTCTCAAGTGTGTGTGTGTAGGGTTACTTAACATTAGTCACTTCAAACAATTACAATTGACTCAAGAAAGTAAAGAATCTTACAGACTGACTCAACCCTAATCTACCTAGTCTTGAGCTGATTCCGATTTCCGTCCAATCTTTGAATCCTGAAAATGTCAGCAGTAAAGGCAGTCGAAAAGAAGCAAGAGTGTTTGCTAATCATCAAAACATAATTCATGGAATCTGCAACAAAGTGATCAATTCTTATGTATTAATCTTTTGTCATAGAGTAATGTGTAATTTGGAGAAAATGATTCTTTTTATTGAGATACTTTCATTTCTTAATTTTGCCCGATCATTATTACATGCCAACTATAGAGCTACTGAATAGTCTTTTGACTCTTTCCGCTATTAATTTTTGTAAGCATTTATGCTGTAATAGAAGGAAGAAATCTATATTCTCTTTTTTGAATTATTTTGCCCTCATTTCTTTTGATCAAAGTAAAAAAATATATTATTTTTCATTAGTATAATTAATAATTAGAATTACTTATAGGGATAAAATTAAAATTTTTTTCTTTCTATCATAGAAAATATAATTAAATTTTTTATAATTTGAATTCTTAATTTAAATTTTTATTCACTTAAATGCATGTTCAATAAAACTTATTTTCCCCAAGTAATATTTAAAGTTAAAATTTTGCATCAAAATTCCATCTATGTGACGAACTCCATTTTTGTAAATTGCACTATGTGTCGTAATAATTTCTATTTACAATTAGCCTTTTCTCACATAAATAGGCACTTTTGTTTTAAGTGAAATTTCCCTTTACAACTAGATTTATCGACACAATCAGATTCTATACAGAGCTAAAAATTTGTTCTATTTGCGAGTTAGATTTTTTTTTTTAATTTTGGAAAACAAATTAACCCTTTTATAAAAATCTAATTATTTGATATAAAATCCTCTAATTAACTGATAATTATCTTATGCCTTAAACTAAATTCTCACTCATAATACTACAAAAATTTTGAGTGTTCTATTTTTATTTATTTAAAGAAATAACATGTTATGACATTGGAAAAGTGCAAGAATATTCTAACTTTTTGAACATTCATCATTAGTTGTTATATCAAACATAGGGCCAAAACCGACGGCCGACACCTTTCACCAAATTTGGATTGATAGGAATGGAAATAATTTATAATTTCATATCAAACTTAAACTTATGAAAACACAAGAAAGTTGGTAATATAGGAATAAGCCCAAGCAATAGACATTTGTTTCCTTCTTTATAGGTCAAAACACTTATTTGATCTCTTCTTCCACCACCTAATCTTCCCTTTAAACAATGACTTATCCTCTAAACTAAACCCCAATACCCCATTATGCACAAAAATCCTTCGTCTATAAATCCCAACCTCCACTTGGCTAACTCTAAGTTATCCTAAGCATAGCTTCAAAGTTTTATTCTCATGGAGACTTATTCTTCTCTACTCTTCAATTATATCACAATCTCTTCTTCTTTTTGCTTCTAATAGAGAAGAATTTTCTAGTATTAGTGCGAGAGCTTGCCAGAGAACACCATGTCATTAACATCAAGTCACTATTATCAAGCAACTCCTACTCTGTGCCTGATAATGGTTTTCAAGCAATTTCAATAATTTCTTAATACCCTATTGGAGACTTTTTTTCATAAATTAATTAAAAAGATAATAAATCATGATATAATTAAGCTCATTTGATAGATGTTACAAGGTTAAGCTCATTTGATAGATATCCCTAGCTTAAATATGATGAAAACAACGATTAATACGTATATTAATTAGTGTTTAAATTATGATCGAAATGAGTGTTGCAAATCTATTTTCATGACTTATGTTTTGATGATTGACAAACACTGTTGATTCTCTTGGACTGCCTGTTACTTCTAACTTTTCAGGAATCGAAGATCGGACGAACAAACGAAGACAGTTCAAGATTGCGTAGGTTTAGGGTTGAGTCAGTCTGTACTTTGTTTTTTCTCTTCTTGAGTCTATTTGTAATGTTCAAAGAGACTGATGCTAAATAACCCTACACACACACTTGAAAGACTTAGAATTTCTGTTTTTACCCACATCGGCCAAGATGATATTTACATCGTCCTGGACAATCAGGCTTAAAACAGAAAATCTAAACAAGGATTCTTAATTAAGAAAGCTGTCATTAATAGATTGTCCTAAATGATACGTGTATCAGCCAGGACGATAAGCTCAAAATAGAAAGAAGTTGCCGTCATAAACAATTAAGGTATTCTATAATTTTTAGTAATCGGCCAGGACGATCTTGGATCGGCCTGGACGATATTCACAATTATGCCTTAATTAATCAGACAAATCAAGGAAGTAATTAAGGATGATTGATATGATCATATCGTCTTGAACGATCTATTCAATAACCTTAGTTAATTCTGGACGATAAATATCGGCCAGCTCGAATTCAGGGCGTTGCTCTAGATGATTTTCCTCTAATTTGAACTGATCATCAGAGACGATCGTGAGATCGGCCTGGACGATCCAGCTAATTTTCAATCATCCAGTTTGCATCCAGGGTTATGCTCTGGCCGATCTTCTGAGATTTGTTCTGATCGGCCAGGACGATGTCCATATCGGCCTGGACGATATAGTCGGCAACTTACAATTAATGAGCTCCTTTGAAGCTCTTCTATTTAAGAGCTCTTGTTCAACGTTTTGAATAATCTTTTGCTGCTGCCTTGACCTGAGAAGACCTTGAGGAGAGAAAGAGAGAGAGAGGGAGAGAGAGAGGATCTTATGAGGGGGAGCTTATGAGGGGATTCACAAGGGTTGCTTCAAGGATCGCTCTGCTTCTTCCTCGTCTAGGGTTTCTCTTCCGTGGAAGGGTCAGTAGAGGTAAGAATTCAGCATCTGATTGAGGTTCTCTGCCAGCTTCAGGAGGAAGCAAAAGGAGATAAATTCTCTGCCTTGCCGGGGTGGAAAAAAGGAGGTTCTTTGTAAAGGCTTCTCTGCATAGCTGTAGGGGCTAAAGGAGAGTCACGAGTGTAGTGCAATAGTCGGAGGGTGCCTCCGGGGAGTGGACGTAGGTCGAGTTGACCGAACCACTATAAATTTTTATGTTCTTGTTTCTTGCTTCCGCACTTTAATTTCCACACTTATTTTTCTTGTGGTGTGAATATGGTGTATGTGATTTTAGTTGTTTGTGAAAAGAAATTTTTTAAAATACCAATTCATCCTCCCTCTTGGTTAGCTTGGGCCAGTTCTATAGGGCTTAACATCCCTAACGAACTTTCAATGAGCCCTTACAAGCTCAATATGGTCCACGAGCACATCCTGTGCTCATCCCACGTACGCAAGGACAAGCCATCTCATATTGAGCTCCTCCATCGGAATCAAGCCCGCGTTGACAACATCCACCATCAGGTCACCATCGCCCGCCTCAACCCTATTGGTAGCTCTCTTGTTGCATGAGTTCCGGAAAGCATCAGTCGTGGTCTTGGTACTGATAACTATATCATCGACATTGGCCTAGGCACCCCTACCAAGTCATTCTCATTTACATTCGACACTGACAACGATCTCACATGGACCCAATGTATCCCCTGCGTCAATTACTATAACAAAAAACACCCACTTTATGAACAAACTCAGTCCTCCACCTTCACCAGCATCTCATGAAACTCCAACTATTGTACCCAACTTGATCAATTTGTTTGCCCCTCTACCTCCACCTATCTCTATGAGGTAGAATTTACACAGGTTCACTATTGTCTATGATGTGGGGAACTTAAAAATTCACTTTGGGACTCATGGTTGTAGCTAGTGATGGATCCATTGAGTTGATTGGGTTAAATGCAATGTATTGATGTAGCTAGAATGAAAATGTTTCATCATGTTGGTTTTAAAATCGAGGTGTGTGGGATAACAAATGTAGTCATGAAAAAAAAGAGTTTAGTTGTATCCAAATTTTATGATATAATTAAACATCAAATGAAGTAAACTTTATATGAGTTGATGAAAACCCTAAAGATGTGCTTAATTTCTTTATAATTAAGGGGGAATGATGACATGAATTGTTGGAGGTAAGAATTTTGATTATCAGAGGTAAAAGGTCATTTTTCTTTGCAGAAGAGCTTATACATAAAGAGAATAAAGACTGCTTGTTGTGATGATTTTTGTTCAGTATTAAACTCATACAAAGTAAATTCATCAAATATTTTTCTTAAACTTAACCCTTATGGCTCTCATTTGAGCTTCAATTTTCAATTTTGTTCTAGTTTGTAAATGGAAGCATTTAAGGCTTGTGACTTAAAAAAAATAAAAAAAAAAATTTAAGGCTTGTGATTTTTCTAAACTCATTTGGCTGTATAACTTAACACCATAAAGCTTTGATGCAATTAATCTCATATTTCTTAAATAGGGGGATGCAAACTGACATATAGATCACTTTTGCTACCTTAGAATACATGACCTCTAGTTGATAACAAAAGCTCCCAACCAACATATCAATGAGAGTTTCGTAATGATCAACAATGTGATTTACATTTTTATAATTTTAAAGAATTATTTTCCTAAATATTATGGCCCCACACGAAAAACATTCTAACTCATGTATGTGTTTGTTCATCCATAATTATTATACAATTTTGCACAGTGAGTGGGGCCGAAGGTAGCGACATTGAAGCCTTTTCCAAAGTGTCTTAATGAAATTTTGCACTTCATCTGATCTGTGATATAATTTGATATGTTCCAAACACATTAAGCTTTTATAGTAAAATAAAAGAGCAAATTAAGGGGGCATGAGCGGACTAATGCTCTCACTTGAATTAATTTTTATGTTTATATATATATTATATAATTTCATTTATATAAATAGAATTTTTATAAAAAAAATAATTTATGAACCCTCTAAAATCTTGGATTTTAAAATTATAAATAGCTATTGAAGAAATATTTATAAAATTTTAAAATAATTAATTTGTTTGTCTAATTAAAAAAAATATAACTATGCCACTATCAAAGAAAAACTCTATATCACCAACAAGTTCTCTACGATATTGATTCATAGAAGCGTTATGATATCATGGCATTGCTATTTTTCTTCGATGGAAGTCTGCTCATCGAAGAGTATTATGACTAGGAATGTGTCGTTGAGACCTTCTTTGAGTACTTAGAGGTTGAACCAAACAAACAAGTAAAGTATGTTTCTTGTAGGTTGAGATATGGTGCTAGTGCTTGGTGGGCACCATTGCTGTAATTGAGACACAGAGAAGGGAAAAGATGGATTTGGAATTGGTATAAGATGGAATCGCTTTTGAGGGCTCATTTCCTTCCCACTAATTTTGTGTAAATACTTTACCCGAAATATCAGCATTGTGTGCAAGTATCTCGTTTTGTAATGAATATATAAAAGAATTCTATAGGTTAAGTGCATGGAACAATCTTAATGAATCCCATATTCAAATCATTGCACAATATATTGGGGGCCTAAATGACATCTAATACAACAAATTGGAGTTGCGCTCGGTGTGGTCATTATCGCAGGTTGTTAATTTTGTGTTGTATGCCAAAATGTAGCTCAGCAGGCATTCAAAATCACACTCAACTCATCTCCAGTTCATTGAATTAGCTGTTGAAGGTAATATATCCAATAACCACTAACTAAAAAGCTTACAACTTTGCCACAAATCAAATCACCCAACCATATCTCAGTTGTGATTAATCAGGAATAAGTCCAATAACCACTGGAAGCTAAATATTTTGCTTGGAGAGGACAATGAATGAAATTTTATAGGATGTGGCTTCATTTGGTTATGTTCAAGAAAGAATGGAAGGCATACAATTCGAGAGTCTGGAAAAGCCTGACTTAGCTAATCTAATTTTCTCCCTATTAAAGGACTATTTCAACTCTTTCTAACCAAATTCATCTCATTATTTGATATTCCACGAGTAAGCAAAATAGAAATAATTAAAGAAATATTGGTGATCATTATAAAAGTTTGTATATCATCTCGTAATATTCACAGTATCTAGTAACTTCTTTTAGGAGTTTGCATGCATAATATATTTATTTTAACAAATGTCAAAAATGATTGGAGAATAATGCCATCATATGATAAGTTCTATCATGAAGATGAATAAAATGACAATTGTCAAGTATTACATTACACTTTTTAAACATACCAATCATTATGTCCTTATTGCAACCACCTAGCATATAAGGATTCTAAAACTCCAAAACCTAATTAACTCATGCTCAATTCATATGAGGCCTTACATAGATTATAAAAGCCAAAAGATAAATAAATTATTTATGAAATTGGTAGCATGATATAATTTTTTGTCTTATAACATATGGCAAAATTAGTTACATGTTCAATAATTTTTTGTTGGCTTTGTACATGAACTAGAGATATATTGATTGAGTGCCATTAATTTAGAACATATAAAACTTAAATGATTTTTTTTTTCCATCTAAATTCCATGGAGGACAATTTATCATAAATGTTGATCGCTAACTTTAGCATTTGTATGCTTGTATATATAGATAATAAAATATAAACATGTAGGTCTCAATTAATCTTCCAATAATATAATTTGATAATAAATTTTTCCTTCATTAAACATACAAATCACATGCTCAATTTGTCTTTGGCTAATTCTCAAATCCTTATCTTCTAAGCAATTTTCTTCATATTATAACATTACACTTCAAAACTATGTCTTGCTTATCAAAACAACCATTAGTTGTGATTTTATTGTCTACTTCATATATCTATATATATATATATATATATACACAAATTTGATAGAACTTCATGTTTATTTTTTATGTAAAATTTATAATTAACTTATGAGTCGCTTGTTGACCTCATAATTCGAGGTCAAATTTGTTTTTTTCGACTCTAGTACCTAGGTCTTCGTAGCCTAGTGTAGATGTCACCTGCAGGATTTCCCTTAGGTGGATACCTAATGACATAGCACGGACTCGACCTTTTATTCCAATTAAATCAAAATCAAATCAAATTAACTCAAATTGAATTCGATTTCAATGGCTCTGATTAACCCGTTTTGACTCGTCACAAGTATATATATAATAATAATTAATACGTCGTCAAAAATTATCTTAATCGGGCACGAATCTCGATGCAAAATCAAGTTTGGAAACTTCAAAAATTAATTCGGAGACCATCCGAACTCCGATTTCAGCAAACTTATAGTCGAACTGAGCGTCTCAGGAATACAAACCCAACGACACCAAGATCAACCCAATCCGAGCCCAAATGAGTCCGAATCAAGGGCTCAAAGCATTGTTGGAAGGTTCAAAACGCAATTTGAGTTACCAAACGGTCTCCGATTTTGACGATCTTATACTCGAATCAAACGGCTCAATGAGACAAATCCAATGAGCCCAAGATCACCTAATTCTGAAATCACTAAGGCCTTCAAATATCCAACGAACGGTCCACAGTCAAAGGGTTCAGCAACAACCCATAAGCACCCACTCTCCCTCTCCCTCAACCCAAAACCGCCCACTCTCCTCTCCCTCAACCGACCTTCTCTCATCTCCCTCTCTAAAAAAAAAAATTCAGAACTCCTCCTTCCCATTCGCAGGGAACTCAAACACCCACTCTCCTCTCCTCTTCAAGTTACAGGAAATCAGCTTCCTCTCCATACGAAGCTTCCTCCGTCGCTCCTACAGCAGTTGCACGCCGGCGATCTTCTAAATCTTGGGTATATCCTCTACATATTCATCTTCTTTCTTTTCCTTTTAACAATTTTAATGATAAAAAAGTGATTTGAGAAAGTTTAGTGCTATCATTTTAAAAGGAGAAGAAAGTATATCAGATTAAAAATGTGAGAATTCTTCTTTCCATTGTTTTCTCTTATTGCAAAGAGAAGGATTCTCTTTCATTTTAACTCAATTTTGTTTGGATTTTCAACGATTCTCGAATGTTTGAGTTGTTAGATTGGAGATGCCCTTTTCATTTATTTTCTGTTAAGTTTAAGAATTTATTTTCTCTTTTGAAAAGTTTCTTGAGCATGTATAGAAGAGATATGAAATGATTCATCACCGGCATCTTTCATGGTCAAGGTTATTTATGTTGGTTGCTTTAACTGTAAAGAGAAAGTTTAAAAGCATTACATGTATGATTACGTCCCTTATCATTTAAAGCAACGATCTTTTGTTTGAAATCTTGGTTTATCCCTTTATAGAAATTGTGTTTGAATTATTTGTAATAGAGATTTCGAAATAGCATTGGTATATTTTCTTCTTCTTAATAACTCATGATCATGAAAAATTACAATCTTGATGAATATGGTATATTGTCGGTAGACTCAAGTGAGATTAGTAAGTTTGTTGAAATCTCTACTTATACTTCATATTTCAATTTTAGAGAATAAGTGGTTCAAATGCAAGTTTGTGTGTTCTACATTGGGAATTTTCATAAGTCTTTGGAAAGAGTAAGTTAGCATCAATTGTTGTTTCTCATTATTTTTGTTGGAAAGTGTAAGTTTTAAAATGAAAATGTGTGGATTTTGAATGGTGTGTTTCGAAAGCTTTTTGTGTGAGACATTGGAAAGTAAAGTGCGTTATAAATGTGTACTCTAAAAAGGTGGATTATATATACGTATTCAAAGAGAAAATAAGTATGATTTTAAAATGAGTTTTTGTGGTTTTGAATGGTGAATAGTGAAATGAGTTTTGTATTTAAGTTTGAAAAGTAAAAGTGGAATGACATGTGTGACTTTTCAAAAAGTTTAAAAAAAAAGTGCATGTATATTTTAGAGGTGAAGTTGTTTTGTATATAAATTGATAAGTGAATAGTATGTATATTGAGAATCGTTTTGTGTGAAAAGTATGTGTTAGAAAACAAAAATAAGAAGTGGAGTTTGTTGATTAAAAAGGTAGAAGTATATATTAGAAGTGTGTATGTATCTCTAAGAAAGCAAATAATATATTTGAAAAGTGGCTTGTGTGTGTGCTTTAAAAGATGAAAATTGTGTATCTCCCAGAAAAGTTGAATTGTGTTAGAACTTGTGTGAGTTTGAGAGAGTAGAAATTATATATTTTGAAAAAGAAAAAGTAAAGTGTATGTGTTAAACGTAAAAGATTTCTTTTCCTCCCTATCTCTCTTCTTCTTCTATCCCTTTCTTGTGCCTCGGGATAAAAATTGGAAAGGTATATAATATGAATTCAAAAGTGAAAGTATGAGAGTTTTGGAGAAGGGGTTGTGTGGATTTTTGAGAGTAAAAGGGTTTCAGTGATTTTTGGAAAGTAAAATTTTAAATAAGTGTAAAAGTTCTCTTTCTTTTCTACCCCTCTCTATCTTTCCACTTTCTTATGCTTCGAAATAAATATGAAATATGTGTTCAAAAGTAAAGGTCCCAAAAGCCAAAGCAACAGAACCGGTATTCAAGCCCGAAGAAAGGTACGTCTTTTATTTTCAATGAATTTCAATTATTATTTTATTAATTATTAAATGTATTTTCTAATCCCTGCTTTCCCTTGTTTCTTTGTTTTATTTGCATAAACTATATGGAATGGTACAGGTCGAGGGAACAAAAGGACAAGGAGCTAATGACGTCAGTCGTCTCTATCCAACTGGGTAGTGGTGCTATGGGCAAAACCACCGGGTCGTAGCCCCCAGTGACTGTGAGTATTTCTAAACTTAGAAATCCTTTAGGGACCCCTTGATGTGGTGTGCGTAAAGTATTCCCTTAGGTCCCTGTAGTAACTTTAATTTAATTAGGATTACTTTTTGTTTTTAGATCCCCAAACTTCTTTTACATATGCGTAAAGTTCTAAGGGTTAGTAATAACAAATATTTTCACCTATATAACAGAAGTGACATTTAAGGACTAAAATTAAGGACCGGGTCTTAGAAAACTTAGACTTAGGATGCATGTACATTTTAGGATAGAGACATATAACATAGAAAACTTAGTGACATTCATTTATTATTATTATTATTATTATTATTATTATTATTTTATTTTATTTTATTTTTACTTATTTATTTTACAAATTAAATTAAATTAACTAAAAATTTTCTTTTAAATAATAATTAATTAAGGACATATCAAAACTACATAACCTATTGCACACACTTAGATTTGTTTGCTAGGACAACCGACTCTAGTTTTAGGTTAGGTCGTTGTTTATTTTTTTACTGTTGTGTGACGGGCTTTTTCTCGTGTTTTATTGCATGCTTGTTGTAAAATATTGGTGTGTTTGTTTATTTATTTTTACTGTACTCTGTGTTGTGATTTGATTAACGATTAGATTACCCATAGGTTAGGAGCGATCTGGATTGTTAATATGATTTTCTGCAGGTGGCCACACTCGTGCAGGGCAGAAAAATGGGGCTAATTAATCAATAATTTTATAAAATGCTACAGGTGCTTCAGCTGCTTATTCCACAAATAAAAAGGGTGTGGCCAAGTGTGTCTGGTTAATTTAATTTCAAATGTAAATATATAACTGCGTGGGATGATTTTTATTATAAATTACTTAGGATAACCCTGCAGGTGGACTAGATTTTTCATTTTCTTTCTGTGAAATGTAATGTAAATGTAAATGTGTTTGAAAAATCAATAAATGTGAAAGTGATTTTTGAAAGTGGGATATCACACCCAATTTGGAATCTAAAGAAAGTAGAATATACTTTAAAGGATTATTCTCTTTTATTTGGAAAGCCAAATTAGGATGATTTAATATCCAAATAGAAAAGAAAATACCCCTCTTAGGGATGATTTTCTCTTCATTTGGATATCCAGAACCCGGTGGACCCGAGAAGCTTGTAGAAGAAGAAAAGACAGAATGAGAAGACTGAAGAAAGAAGATGAAGAAATAAAGATTCAAGCAACTGTATATCCCAGTTTAAAAATCACTCGCGTCATTCTTAGGATTAGAATCCAGGTTTGTTGGCAGTGGTGCCCGGCCACTTTACTTTTCTGCAAATTCTGGGTGTAATATGGACATTGGACATTATATTTTGGATTATTTAATTTGTTTGTTTACATTATTTGTGCAGTAGCTTTTTTTAGGGCCCTTGCCTGTCGTGTTTTGTTAGGGTACGCTCAAAATTCTTTTACTTGAAATTCTAATAAAACTTTTAGGCTCACATAGTAACTCTAACGATCTAAGAAGTAAGCTCGAGATCGCCGAGAGTCAGCATAAGCATATTAATACTTTATCTTCCTTGTTAGGCACCTCCCCACCTGTGGGTTCTAGCAGACCACTTGACCTATGAGGGTGCAGTTCTGTCAAAAGGAAGTTATGCAATCTCTAGAAAAAAACCTATTTTCTAAGCCTAATTTTAAAACTGCTTCATATTCATTTTATGCATTCGAGTCAATTAGCATACATTGCATTAGATATAAACTAAAAAGAGTCTAAAATATTAATTGCATTTCTAGACATTTATCACCCTACATAAGTTGAGGGGCTAATTAGGAATTATCTTAGATGTCGGCCCCCAATTCCTTAAAACTTAAACAACGTCCCTACCCATCTTTTATAAGAGACTGGATACATGGATTTAAAGCGCCTAGGTGGTTAGCTGGCTCCCCAATCCAGGCCGGGGTAAGTCCAGATTTGCACCTCATTAGTTAGGTTCGAGTCACTATTTTATAGTACCCAAATTAGATTTAGGTTCTGAGGCAGATTCTTTTTAGATCTTAAGTCCTCACCCTCCGGAAATATAATCCCAAATTTCTAATAAAATCTCAATTTAAACATAAAATTTCTCTCTTAAAATGTAAAGCCTAATATAGGGTAGACTGAGGTTGCTTCTGAGTTTCTCAGAATCTGGCTCCTCCTACTTTTCTTCCTTTGACTCGCTAATAAATGTTCAACATTGAGCTTTCTCCTTGAAAATTCATACTTCTATTTCCTTGTCTTTTACTTTGTAGTCAGAAGGGTATGAAATCACTGCTTTAATCGAGAGTTTTCTTAAGAGTATCCCTCCTATGATGTAATTAACTATAAGAGCTTGCTTTTATAGGGATTTGAGAACCCCAGATTAAAATAAACTTTATTTTATTCATATAAAATAAGGGAAGAATCTTTGGGAATCCAGATGTCTTTAAAAACTTCATTTTTAATCTTAAATATACTTATAGGATGTTATTATTATCTTTTTAGATAATATAATATCCTGTTTGTTATATTCAATTTTAGAAATGATGAATTTTATAAAACTCATTCTTATTTTTGGATGTCTTGAGAAATGATATAATATTCTTCTTGCTATATCTAAATAAAAGAATGGAAAATTTTTCAAAAAAAGCTTATTTCTATTTTTAAATACATTCTTAAGAATTTCATGTTTATTTTTCGAAATAATATGTTATTCTCTGAATTGTGTTTGATTATAGAAATATCAATTTTCAAAACCCTATTTTGATATTGAATCCATTATAGAATATTGTGTCAGTCTTTCGAGATTGAACTTTATTCTCAATGTAGTATTCGATTACAAAATAGGAGAAATCAAAACTGCGTGACACAACAATTTTTCCCACCATCGCTCAATAGTTGGCGTGTTTTCAGTAAAGGCATGAAGAGTTTTACTTGGCATTTAGATTATGATTTCGTCATGGTTGATTTATGAAATTGTACTATTTATGATTCTAATTAATGAATTTTGGATTGTTGTATTAATGCTTTTATTTTAGATATCTTCTGATATAATACCCTTTTTTTCTTTATCTAATAGTGAAATCAACTCATTACTATGAAATCTAGCTGTTTGTTTGATGTTGTTGCATATGAATATGATCAATTTTTTAGTTAACATAAAAAACTGTAGTCATTATGATAATGAATTTCCCCTTGTAAAAGTGAAATTGATGAGAGGATTTGTTTGTATGTTAAAACATGAATTGACAAATGGATCATATCGTTATGTTTAGTTGATATAGTAAATTAATAATGATTGATTTCTTATATATTGAAGTGATCAATTCTTATGTAATAATATTTTATTATAGAGTAATTTGTAATTTGGGGAAAATGATTTGTTTATTGAGATACTTTCATTTCTTAATTTCATCTAATCATTATTACATGCCAATTGTGGAAGTATTGAACATACTTTCAACTCTTTCCTTTGTTGATTATGTAAGCAGATACTTATACTATAATAGAAATAACAAATCTATATTATCTTTTTTGAAATTTTTTGCCCTTATTTCTTTTGATCAAAGTTAAAAAATATATAATTTTTCACTAATATAATTATTAATTAGCATTACATTTAGGGATAAAAATAATAATTTTATCTTTTTATCACAAAAAATATAATTTAAATTTTGATAATATAATTTTTTCTATTTAAATTTATTTTCACTTGAATTTGATGCACATGCAATAAAACTAATTATCCAAAATCTCGACTGCAATTTGCTCTTTTAAATATGTTATATGAAATATTTTATGTTGCAATATTGGACCAGATTTCCATCCATGTGACAAAGTCCAATTATGTGAAATGCACAAAGTGTCATAACAATTTTTATTTACAATTAGCCATTTCTTGCATAAATACGCACTTCTTTTAAAGTGAAATTTCCCTTCACAATTTTGTGTTGGGAAAGTAACGCCACACAGGGTCTGTAAACAAGAAAGGAAAAATACAGTAGAAAAAAAAAACTATCAGGATTTAATATGGAAAATGTGAAATGTGAAAAAGACCCGATAGCCACAAAACACCAAGAAATTCATTATTAAAATTGGGAGATTTTGTACACGTCTTTTTCTTTCTCGCTCTCTCTTTGTCCTGTTCTCTACCCATTATAAAAAAGAGACAAACATAAAACAAACCAAGGAGTGCAACACTTGTAACATTGTGAAGCCAATTTTAGAGTGCCACAACACTCCACTCTATGTCTCTAGTCTGACTGACAGCAAAATAGCATTCAAATCCAGAGTGTTGTGGCACTTCTCTCTTTATCTATTTGTTTTACTATACAAAGTTTCAATGTTATATGAAAAAATAAACAAAAAATTGGTACACAACACTAGAACCTAAGCAAATTGAGGACCCGTGTAACCCCTCAACGAGCTCAACCAAAATAATTGAGGTCCTATATAGTAATGCAACTTGATTGATCGACACAATCAGATTCTACACATAGCTAAAACTTTGTTCTATTTGTGAGTTAGATTTTTCAGTTTATTAAAATAAATTATTTAAATTACCCATTTTGTGAAAAAAAATTAATATTCAATATAAAATCCTCAAATTAACTAATAATTATCTTAAGCCCTAAACTAAATTCTCACTCAGAATACTATCCAAATTATGTATGTTCTTTTTTATTTCTTTTAAAAAATAACAAGTTATGTTGTGGGAAAGCTACCAGCATATTTTAACTTTTCAACACTCATTATTCATTGTTATGTTTATATTTGATCAGTAGCAGGCAATGAATGTTGCAACACTCCTACAACCCAAAACCATCAAATGAAAGATAAAGACACATATCCCTGGCAAGCAAAAGGTGATCAATTGGCGACACATGCAAATACCTATGGGGCATTATGGGAAACCCGTCATACACACAATACACTATCTACAAGAAGATATGAAAGAACTGCAGTTAATATATGTGTCCAGAGAGCACCACAGAAGATTTGTTAGTGCACAATGATCTACATGCAGAAAGCTATAAGTAGTGCATGAAAGTCTACTTGTATAAAATGGGCAAATGGCTATTGTGCAACACTACAACAAGAGATTCATTAGTACACAATAATCTACTTGCAGAAAGTAACAAGTAGTACATGACAGTCTACTAGTATGAAACAAGAAAATTACTATTGTGTAATGCTATAGCAAGAGATTCATTAGTACATAATAATCTACATTTAGAAAATAATAAGTAGTGCATGTCAATCTACCTGAATGAAACAAGAAAATGACTATTTTACAACAACAACACACCAAGAGATTCATTAGTGCACAACAATCTATCTGTAAAAAGCAAAAAGCAGTGCACGATAGTCTATATGTATGAAATGGGAAAATGATTATTATGCAATGCCACAATAGAAGATTCATTAGTGCATAACAATCTACTTGCAGAAAGCAGCAAGTAGTGCATAATAATCTACATGTATGAAATAGGAAAATTATTATTATACAACAACACACTAGGAGATTTATTAGTGTATAACAACCTACCTATAGAGAGAAACAATTAGTGCACGATAGTCTACATATATGAAAAGGGAAAATGATTATTTTTCAACACCATAGTAAGAGATTTGTTAGTGCGCAATAATTTGCCTGTGAAAAGAAACAAGTAGTGCACCATAATATACTTGTATGAAACAGATAAATGACTATTGTACAACACCATAACATAAGATTGGTTAGTGCACAAAAATCGACATAACATAATAGCCTACCTGTATGAAATGGGAAAATGACTATTGTGCATCGACATAGCATGAGATTCGTTAGTGCACAATATTATACTTGTAGAAAATAATAAGCAGTATACAACAGTCTACCTATATGAAGAAGGCAAAAGACCCTAGTGCGAAGCCATGCTGTCAGATTTATAACATTCATATAAGATGACAAAAGACATCCACAAGCTACGACATTATGCTCCCAGATCTGTAATACTCATACAAGTAGACATGAGGCATTTACAATTCCAATGATGCATGATGTCATGCCACAGGATCTACAACATGCACACAAGTGGAGAGAAGGCATCTTCAAACTCTCAAATAGAGTGTTGCACACATTCAAATGACAGTTGCTCGCACAATTGATCAGCATTAAAATGCTTCCATACATGTACTGCGACATGTATAAATATAAAAGCAAAATTGCATATACAAGCACATTAACCAGTATACATGTATGAATATACACTAGCATGGGCCCCGACGAGCGTGTTAAGGGTGCACTCGTGAGGTCTAAGGATGTAGCATGGGTCAATGATAAATTTAAGTTTGAGCTCGATCCATATATGTGAGTAAATATGTGTAGACATGGCTAAAACTATCAAACAGGTATATAGTCACGACGTCAACCAGGATATTTATTTTAAAATATTCATAATAGGCATTCAAGGTCTATAAATAATAAAATTTCACAAATAAAAGCATACAATTGATAATGAACTAGATCCTCTATTGATAGGTAGATAAAGTCAATAGAGTTCAAATCCATAAAATAAAATAGCTCATGAACACCCTGATGATAGTCGTGTCAAATGTTTATCTCAACCGGAGGGGATCTTATATTTTCAAATGCCGTCAAACTTTAAAAAATAACAAATATCTTTAAATGACCTCAAATTCAACTCGGTGATGACCGTACTAAACGTAAATCTCAACTTAAGGGGTTAATTTTTAATGTTTCAAATGCCTCCCAAAATCCCATGAAAAATCCAAGACTATAAAAATACCAAAACTCAAAATTTAAAATTAAAATCAACTGTCAAAATGCATGAAGCAAATTCCATCCACCCTCTGCATCAATTTATTGATGTGGATAAATTTAAACATCCTTTTAGTTTATAAAAAGCTAATGTTTGGTCATGAATATCACTATGATTTATTCTCAAATAGTCTTTTGCTAGTAGGAATGTGACATGTGTTCTCTAATCAATTATTTTGCCACCAAATGGTACTGCAAGTAAACAATTATAACATGAGCCCTCTGAACAGAATGGTTTCCACCAAATTGCACCATTAAATTACGGTCATGGCTAGACCCCATATTCTCCCTAATGGCACTAAATTCTTGAGATATGAATTAATATGATATGATCAATAGGGAATAATGCCCTCTGTTATCTTAGGTGGATACAAATTTATCCACTTAGAAAAATACTCACCCAAAACCTATAAAGTACCCGTGGATGAAAAATAACCCATAGATGCTGACAAGGATCCTTCGGTCAGGTTGGGTCAACTACCTCCTTAACTAGGTAGACCATGGACCATGATGACTTGGGATGACAGAACCATGGGTTCTTGATTAGGCTTATCACCATTTCCACCATCATCTACTTTAAGTGAATGATGGTAAAATTTCAAATGTTAAATATTAAATTTTCAAAAAACCTAAATCTACACTGCTACTATATGCCAGATATGTATCTTTATATATCTAATTGATGACTAACCTTTATCAAAATTTCTCTATCATTATCAAGAGGGATAATTAACTATAGGGGATTGCGCCTATAGTAGACCATAACTTTAGATCATAAAATCCTTGCAAAATTACGGTTAAATCTCTGGGTAATTTCTTATTTCAAACCCATTCTACCTTGTGAAAAATTACCTTATCACATAATCTATTAAAACTCTTCATAAAGCAAGGGATGCGAGGTCGCTAATTATAGGACCCCACAAGAGGACAATTTATCATAAATGTTTATGGGCAACTTTAGCAATTGTATGCATACACACACACACACACACACACACACACACACAAATGACATGATTTATTCTAAGTTGAGCTCAATTTTAAGTTAGTTCAAACTAACTTGAGCTTATCACACACATTACAAGCTTGGTTTATTTATTTTTCGTAAAAGTTGCACTTGTTGCACTTAGTGCACATGCAATTTGTGTGGAATATTATATTATAGATAAAAGGATTCACGTAGCCGACTCCATGTTGTGAGATAAAGGCTTGTTGTTGTTGTATGTAAAACATAATTTATAAACCTAATAAATAATTCTCTTTTATCATAGGGTTAATTTATTTTTTTACTCTCATATCATTGGATAAATCTAAGTGTTTATGGTATTGCTATAGTTGAGCACTAAAAGCATGTGAAGCATATTTTAAAAATATATTTTTTTCATTTTATAAACTTTTCTTGTTGAGACATTTTTCTTTTTTAGTCATTTGACTTGAACATTATAAGTTAAGATTTTGTTTATAAACTAATTTTGTCAAAAAGATTCAATAATAAAATATAAACATCTAGGTGTCAATTAATCATCCAATATTATCATTAGATAATAAATTTTGCCTTCATTAAATTTACATATCACATTCTCAAATCTTTATCTTCTAAGCAATTTTCTTCGTATTGTAACATTACACATCAAAAATATGTCTTGCTTTTCAATACAATCTTTAGTTGCAATGACATTGTCTGCTTCATATATATATATATATATATAGTGTGTGTGTGTGTGTGTGTGTCATAGGTTTCTTGGTAACGTACACAAAATTGATAGAAGGTTATGTTTATTTTTTATGTAAATTTATAATTATCTTATGAGTACCACGATAGTTGGTGGGTTTTCAATAAAGATATGAAGAATTTTATTAGGCATTTTGATTATGATTTCATTGTGGTTAATTTATGAAATAATACTATTTATGATTCAAATTAATGAATTTTGGATTCATGTATTACTGCTTTTTTCTATATATCTTCTGATCTAATACCATTTTTGTCTTTAGCTGATAGATGATAGTGGAATCAACTCATTACTATGAAGTTTACCTATTTGTTTGATGTTGTTGCACATGAATATGATAATGCTTTTTAGTTAACATAAAAAGTTGTAGTCATTCTGATGATGATTTTCCCATTGCAAAAGAAGAACTGATGAGAGGATGGGCTTGTATGTTGTAACATAAATTGACAAATGGATATTATCTATATGTTTAGTTGATATAGAAAATTAATAATGATAGATTTCTTATATAATGAAGTGATCAATTCTTATGTATTAATCTTTAGTTTAGAGTACTCTTTAGTTAGGAGAAAATGAATTGTTTTTTAAGATACTTTCATTTCTTAATTTCGCTTAATCATTATTACATGCCAATTGTGGAACTACTGAACAGTATTTTGACTCTTTCCTCTATAAATTATGTAAGCATTTATTTATACAGTAATAGATGGCAGAAATCTATATTCTCGTTTTTGAAATATTTTGCCCTCAATTATTTTGATAAAAGTTAAAAAATATATTATTTTTCTTTAATACAATTAATAATTACAATTACTTATAAGGATAAAAATTAATAATGTTATCTTTTTATCATAGAAAATATAATTTAATTTTTGATAATATAAATTTTTATTCACTTGTATTTAATGCATATGCAAAAAAACTAATTATCCCAACTCTCGGCTGCAATTTGTTTTTTTCAAAAAATTATCTGAAATATTTAAGTTATAATATTGCATAAGCTTTCCATATATGTAATGAACTTGATTTTTGTGAATTACACTAAGTACCATAACAATCTCTATTTACAGTTAGCTATTTATTTCATAATTATGCACTTTTGTTTTATGTGAAATTGCCCTTCACAAGATTGTAATTATCCCAACTCTCGGCTGCAATTTGTTTTTTTCAAAAAATTATCTAAAATATTTTAAGTTATAATATTGCATAAGCTTTCCATATATGTAATGAACTCGATTTTTGTGAATTACACTAAGTACCATAACAATCTCTATTTACAGTTAGCTATTTATTTCATAATTATGCACTTTTGTTTTATGTGAAATTTCCCTTCACAAGATTGTGTTGGGAAAGTAACCCCCACCACATCTACAAACAAGAAAGAGAAAATGCAGTAACAAAAAAAGTCTATCAGGATTTAATGTGGAAAAATATGAAATCTAAAAATGACACCAGAGCCACACAACACCAAGAAATTTATTATTAAATTTTAGAGAATTTGTACACATCCTTTTCTTCTCGCTCTCTAATTATCTCTCTTTATTCCTTACACTATTCTCTACAAGTAATAGATAAAGAGACCAACATAAAACTGACCAAGGGGTGCAACACTTGTAACATTACAGCACCAGGTTTAGAGTGTAACGACAATCCACTCTATGTCTCTAGTCTTTTTGACAGAATAATATCAATGAAATCTAGAGTGTTGTGCGCTTCTTTCTCTTTCTATCTCCAACCCAATATATATATATATATATATATATATATATATAATGTTGCAGTGTTGTATGGAGAAAATAAAAAAAAAATAGGAACAATACACTAGAACCCAAACACATGGAGGACTCGTGCAACCCCTCAACGAGCTCAACCAACATAATTGAGGTCCCATAAAGTAATACAACTTGATTAATCAACATAATTAGATTCTACATAGAGCTAAAAATTTATTCTATTTGTTAGTTAGATTTTTTATTTTGTTAAATAAATTACCCAGTTTGTAAAAAAATCTAATTATTTGATATAAAATCATCTGATTAACTAACAATAATCTTGTGCCCTAAACTAAATTCTCACTCAGAGTACTCTTAAAATTTTGTATTTTTTCCCTTTAAAAAATAACAAGTTATGAATGGGAATGCTACAAGCATATTCTAACTTTTCAATACTCATCATTAGCTGTTATATTTATACTTGATCAAACATAGGGCCAAAACTGATAGCTTACAACTTTCAACACTTTTGGATTGATAGGAATGCAAATAATTTATAACTTCATATCAAACTAAAACTTAAGAAAAAATTAGCAAGTAGGTAATATAAGAACAAGCCCAAGCAATAGACATTTGTCTCCTTCTTTATATGCCCAAACCCTTATTTGATCTCTTCTTCCACCACCTAATCTTCCCTTAAAATAATGACTTATCTTCTAAACTAAATTCCTAATAACCCTATTATGTGCAATACTCCCCCCTTTAAAGCCCCACCTCCACTTGGCTTACTCCTCCAAATTGTCCTAAGCAAAGCTTGAAAGTTCTATTCTCATGATGACTTCTTCTTCTCTACTATACTGTTATATTCCTCTCAAATTGGTCATCTTTTTGCCTCTAATAGAGAAGAATTTTCTAGTATCATCACGAGATCTTGTCAAAGAACACCATGTCATTGACGTCAAGTCATTGTTGCCGAGTAGCTCGTGCTCCATGCCTGATAAAAGTTTGCGAGCAATTTCAATAATTTCTTAATACCCTATTGGAGAAAATTCTTTTCATAACTTAATTAGAATAATAATAAATTATGTAGCAATTAAGCTCATTTGATAGATATCACAAGATTAAGCTCTTTTGATAGGTATCACAAGCTTAAACATGATATTAAAAACTCAATACATACATTAATTAGCTCTTCCAATTGTGACAAGCACGAGCCCTTCCTAACTCAACGTGGTCCACCAGCTTGCCTGTGCTCATCTCAGGTGCTCCAGGACAAGCAATCCTAGTTAGAGCTCCTTCATCGGGACCAAATCCGTATTGACTACATCCACCGTCGGGTAGCCAATGCCACCACCCACCTCAACCCTGTTGGCGGATATCTTTTTGTACAAGTTTCGGTAAGCATCGACCATGCTCTTGGTACCAATGACCATATCATCAAAATAGGCCAAGGCACCCCTACCAAGACCTTCTGAGTTATGTTTGACACTGGTAGCGATCTTACTTGGACCCAATGTGTTCCCTGTGTTAACTGTTATAATAAAAAGATCCATTTTATGACCCAACCCAGTCCTCCACCTTCACGACATCTCATGCAACTCAATCTATTGTACCCAACTCGATCGATTTGATTGCTTACCTACTTCCACCTGTCTTTACGATGAAATATATGTCAAATATTCTTGTACTAAAGGCTACTTCATTTAAGACATCTTGACATTCTCCTCTGATACTTTACAAAACTTCCGCTATGGTTGTGGGCATAACAATAGTGGGCATTTCGGACAAGAAGCTGGGATATTAGGCCTCGGCCGGGGGGCTATTTCAATTATTTCCCAGACAGCTCAATTATATGGCAATGTATTCTCATATTGTCTACAATTGGGGTTCAACACAATTGGACATCTCGAACTAGGTAGGTCTGTCTCTGGTGTGAAGTATACACCAATGCTAACCAACCCAAACCTGCCATCCTTCTACTTCCTCAAGCTCATTACCATTTATATTAGGAGTGTAGAGATAGACTTTTCACCTAGTGGAATTGTGTTGGACTCTGGCACAATGTTTAGCCGCCTACCATCCACTGTCTACTCTATCCCTTGTAGCATTTTCAAAAAGAAATGACCAATTACCCGATGGCGCCGCCTCTGTTCAATCTCTACACATGCTATGACCTAACTAACTACCCATAGGTGGAGGTGCCGAATATTTCGTTGATCTATGACGACAAAGTGAGGACTTTCATAGATGGCACAGAGATACTTTACATTCCTATTGTATCTCGAGCTCGTTTTGCCTTCGATGAAAATAAATATGATAGTAATTTTGTGATCATTTGTAATATGAAGCAACACATATTCGATGTAGTATATGATGCAGAGAACTTAGAAAATGGCTTTGGGGCTAATGGTTGTAGCTAGTGATGGATTGATCGAGTTGATTGGGTTAGATGCAATGTATTGATGTAGCTAGAATAAATAGGTTTCATCATGTTGGTTGTAAAATTAGAGCGTGTGGGAGAATAAATATAATCATGAAAAAAAAGTTCAATTGTTCCAATTTTTATGAAGTAATTAAATATTAAATAAAGACAACTTTATATGAGTTGATGAAAACCATTAAGATGTGCTTAATTTGTCTATAATTAAGGCAGAATGATGACATTAATTATTGGAGGTTAGAATTTTAATTATCAGATATAAAATGTCATCTTTCTTCGCAGAAGAGTTTATACTTAAAATGCATGAAGTCAGCTTGATTTGATGATTTTTGTTCAGTGTCAGACCCTTACTAAGCAAAATCATCACATATTTTTCTTCAATTTGACCCTTTTGGTTGTCATATTGGCTTTAATTTTCTTTTTTGATATGTTTTGTAAATGGAAGCATTTAAGGCTTATGAGTTTTGCCAACCCATTAGGCTGTACAACTTAACACCTTAAAGCTTTGATATAACAATTCTCATATTCTTTAAATATGGGGACATTTAGGCTAATTTAGGCAAACTCGCATACCGATCACTTACACAACCTTAGAATACAAGACCTCTAGTTTATAGCCAAAGCTCCCAACAACCGATCAATGAGATGAGCATAATTATCAATTATGTTATTTACATTTTTATATTTTGAAGAATTTATTTTCTAAATATTATGCCCCCAAATGAAAACTTCTTTAACTCCACCATATCTACATGCATCATGCATGTGAATGTTCATCCATAATTATTATAAAATTTTTAAACCTATGTTCATCCATTAAAAAAAAATGTTTTGGTCTCCAGCTCAGGCTTCAATGAGTGGAGCCAAAGCCATCGGCATTGAAGCCCTTTCCAAAGTGTCTTCATAACATTTTACACTTCATCTGATCAGTGATATAATTTGATATGTTCCAAACACATTAAACATTTATAATATAATAAAAGGGGGAATTAAGGGCGCATGAGTGGACTAATGCTCTCACTTGAAATAATTTTTATGTTTTATATATCATATAATTTCAATTATATAAATAGAATTTTTATAACAAAAAAAATTAAATTTATGAACCCTCTAAAATTTTAGAATTTAAATTTATTAATAGATATTAAACAAATATTGATAAAATTTTTAAAATAATTAATTTGGGTGTTTGATTAAAAATAGTTATGATTCTGCCATTATCCAAGAAAAACTCTATATCACCAACAAGCTCTCTACGATATTGATTTGGAGCAGCATTATGATACCATGGCACTAATTTTGTTCTTCATTTGATGTCTGCTCATCAAAGACTACTAGAACTAGGAACATGCCATTGAGACCTTCTTTGAGTACATGGAGAATGCACCAGACAATCAAGTGAAGTATGTTGTTTGTAGGTTAAGAGAAGGTACTAGTGCTTTGTGGGCACAATTGCTACAAATGAGACACATAGAAGTGAAATGACAAATTTGGAGTTGGTATAAGTTTAAATAGCTTTCCAGGACTCATTTCCTTCCCACTGATTTGAGCAAATACTTTACCTGAAATATCACCATTGTGTGCAAGGGGCTCATTCAGTAAGTGAATATATAGAAGAATTCTGCAGGTTGAGTACATGGAACAATCTCAATGAATCCCATATTCAAATAATTGAACGACATTTCGGGGGCCTAAATGACATCTTATTTAACAAATTGGAGTTGAGTTCGATGTGGTTATTACCTCAGCTTGTTATGAAGATGAAGTAGAAGATATATAAATACTAATTCTATTTGAAGATTCATTAAACTGTGGTTGTAAAATTTATTTTTTTTCTAGTACAATATCAACTTCTAATAAGCTTAAAATTACTTTTGTTGAGTTCAAATTGGATAAGCATGAGAATGTTGATGGCTCGATTTCTTCTTAGATTTCTCCTCATATTCAACTTGAAAGCTTTTGTTGGTCCTTTTTTTTATTATGACAGGTTGTCTATCCATCTAGACTAGTAATTTTTTATTTTTAATGTGACATTATGAGCTTGAGCTCTTTTGATTTTCTTTTTTTTTTTAACTTCCAATTTATATTGTAAAAAACTTAGAGTCATTTGTAATTTTAATTACCATAGAAAGCATATGAATCATTTGAAATGGGCCAGAAAAAATTTTAAAGAACATCTTGATTGTTAGGAAAACACTACAAAAAAAATATCTATTTCCGACGGAATGACAAATGTACGATTACTCATCAGAAATACCTGTGGGATTACCTATGGATTTGATGATGGAAATTTTTGCGGTGTTTTTCGACGGTCTTCCGGAATTTTACTAGCTAAAATTCTCCAGTCAAATGACGCATATTTTAAGTTAGCCGAGGTGTTTTCTGGCAAATTCTTTGAAGCACTTTTACCGGAAGGATTGCCACCAGAATACCGTCTGCTTACTTAACATCGAAGGCATTTGCTGGTGGAATATTAGATGGTAAAATTACGGCAAAAATTCTGCCGAGAAGAAGCCTCCATCAACATTTAGCCCTTTACTCTGTCAAATTAGGAGAATTTCCTCTCCTACATCCATTCTCATGTGAAACCCTTTCACATTCATCGGTCGGTCCTACTGCTTCCAATCGGCTATTCTCGTTGATTTTACTCCGTCCCACTTCCTCTCTAAGGTCATTCATCCTCTGTACTTGCCCTTCACCCGTGTTTGGTAAGTTTTCTCTATCAATCTACTCTCCGATTAATTTTTTGGTCACAGTTCTCCAATTTTTAGGGATATGGGATTCCTCAAAATATGTTTTAACATAAGTGAATGCTAATTTAGTTGTAGGCATTTTTTTTATAAGAGTGAATTTTCATATACTTTACCAATGTATCAAAGCCTTTCATCCAAATGCAAAGTTCAAAAGTATTTAATACTATATTTGAAGTCTTCGAATCTTTCCTAAATGTACATAAAATTTAGCAAATATTTGAGACTTTATATTAGGAAGGATGTGCATAAATATGAACTAAACAAAAATTTTGAGTGGGGGTGAAAGAAACTAGTATATAAATTTATTTAATTAATTGTATCTCTAAAAAGTATTTATAAAACACTAGAAAGTTTGCACAACCAAACATATTCGGTGGTTAGAGTCATAATTGATAGGCTATTTGATACTTCATGACATTTTAAATATGTTTTTTTTTTTTTTTTTTTTTGTGGGCTTTCATTTTAGGCTTTAAAGTTGTGTAATGCCCAATGCTAGCCCTCAATATAAAATTTCTTAATACTAGATGATCAGGTACTTTGCTTGAAGTTGTGGCCAAAGTTTCTAATGTACATATTAATTCAATAATGTTTATAATAATTGATTCAGAAATAATGAATCATGGATGTAATCGATGATTATATTAAGATAATTAATAATATTGATAGAAATTTTTGTTTTATTTCATGCCGATGTAATCATATAATATATGCATTAAGCATAGTATTTCTAATTGATCATCATGGATCTTATACTTTTTTACTTTAAAATAAATATCATAACAAAGTTTAAATGTAATAGCTATTATGATAAATATCACTTGACCTCTAAAATTTATAATAACCTATCATGATATATGTTTTGTATATCTAATATACTTTTGGAGAGAGTGGAAAGTTGCTTGGAAGTTCCCTCTATGCTATTAAGTAACATTTTTTTGATTAGATGGAGAAAAATATTTGATCTATTTATATGTTGGTTTTTATTGATTAAGTGTGATATGGATATTAGAAATCAGAGCTAGAGAATGTTAGAAAATCTCAAGCTAACATGCATATGCAATAAAGTTAGATATTACAAGAGTTGTAGAAAATGGGGGAGCAATTTTGAAGAAAGTAGTCAGCATCGACAGAGGAGAATGATGATATATACAAATTTTAACAAAACTATGTGTTTGTAAATTATATGACGAGTTTTTATTGTATAAGAACTAGTCGTTTATTGTTGAATTATTTGAATATTTGTTTATATTTGAATGTGTAATTACTTTAGCATTAATATTCTTGTGCAATGTTGAAATGTGATTGTAGAAATGTTATGTTATACAATAATTGAGGCAAGGCTGTAATTTTTTTTTTGCGCTATAAGTTTTTGATGGATTTGCGATGAAAAAAATCGTAGAAAATGATGATACAATGAGTTTGCTCTAAGTGCAGTCTAAGTTTTTGGCAAGATTTGAAGACAGTATAAAATACTTTTGTATCTTATAATAATATTAAAAATAATATCAAGATAGAATCGTAAAAAATGACTAAAAGTGTATTATATTGAAGACAAATAGCTCTTCTTCGCAAGAATGCAATTTGAAAACATGATTTCGTTGCTTTTTGTTACTTAAACATTTTTAATTCTTGCACTAAAAAAACATGTTCTGTGGTTTGCTTTCGATTTCTGTTTAAACATTTCTTAGCTTTTTTTACCATGTTCTGAATTAATAAAGTTATTTGCCTAACAAAAATTATTATGATTATACCATAATCAAAAGTAAACATAGAGCTAGAGTTTAAGGATTTAAAAACAAGACATTAGAAGTAATTAGCATGACAATGTCATTCAGCTGGCTACTTTCATTATCACTACTGCTCTTGCGTGCAAACTCTCTGTAGGATTGTAGATATCCCTTTGATCATGGTTCTAAATGCAAGAAGTTCACTTTGGGCAGTTTTTTCTTAGGTTTTATTTTTGTACAATTTTCACATTTTCTTTGATTATTCTTTAGAGAGAGTAATCTTAGATAGTTTGGTCATATAAAACATCCGCCTTCTAATGAGCCGGTTAGAGGGTAGATGTATTAGATTTGACTTATATTAAAAAGGTAGAAGTAGACCTAAAAAGGCTTGGTTAGAAAGTATTAGAAATTATATATTTTTATAATATTTAAATGATAATTTTACTCTTAACATGACACAATAAAGAAAGAGTATTCATGTAGACCATCCCATGTAGTAGGATAAAGGGTTGATGATGTTGTTGTTGTATAAATCTATAGCTTTTTTTAAACATTTTTATGATGAGAGTTTTTTATATTAAATATTTTTCTAGAGTGGGATAAGTATAAGGATGTTATTGTTTATTTTTTCAAAAGAGAAAAAGGCAAATTAATCACAGTAATTTAAAATATATATATAGGCACTTCTCAGCAATAGTTTTATTACTATTTAATATAACTATTACATACAGTTGAGCTATCTCAAGTAAATTCAAAGCATTATTTAGTTGAGATATCAAGACTCACACCATCTCTACCATAACTTGTTAGTAGTATTGGAAGCTCAATATTTGTTTTGGAGAGGACGATGAATGAAATGTTGCAGGATGTGGCTTCATTTGGCTATGTACAAGCATGGACGGAAAGCATATTCTTCGAGAAACTGGAAAAGCCTGACTTACCTAATCCAATTTTCTCCCACTTAAAGGACTATTTCAGCTCTTTCTAACCTAATTCATCTCATGATTTGACCTTCCACTGGTAAGCAAAATAGAAATAATTAAAGAAATATTGGTGATCATTATAAAAGTTTGTATAGCATCTCATAATTGTCAAAATTTCTAGTAACTTCTTTTATGAATTTGCAAGTATAATATATTTATTTTTACAAATTTCACAAATGCTTGGATAATAACGTCATCATATGATAAGTTATATCACGAAGATGAATAAAATGACAATTGTCATGAATAAGGATTCTAAAATTCCAAAACCAAATTAACTCTTGGTCAGTTCATACATGGGTTATATACAGACATTACCTACTCTGAAAACCCTCTGCTCCTTCCTGTTCGACTAGAGTTTCCCTAGCTCCTGGTGGTTCTGGTCGCTCTATTGCGGGGCTTTCTTTTACTTCCATTCTTGAAGATCTCATGGAGCGCCACTAGCGTGGTTCTAGGGAGTTCATCTGTGGGGCCAGGGATCCATTTCAGAAAAGTCCTTTCTTTTGTTTCTACTCATTGTTGACCTCATTATTCGAGGTCAATTTCAATGGAATTAATCTATTGCTTCTAGGTCTTTATAACTTAGCATAGACGTCGCCTGCAGGATTCCCTTTACGTGGATACCCACTGACGTAGTGCTGACTTGGCTTTCTAAGCCTACCCGACACCAATTTTATTTCAAACATGATAACTTAAACCGATACGTCATGGATCGATTCAAGTTAAATCAGCACACCACCGAGCAAGTTGACTCGAATCGAGTTTTATTTGAATAACAATAGCTCCGTTTAACCCAATCTAACTCATCACGAGTTAATTGAAACATAAGTAATACCAATCAAATTAATTAAATTAATTCAAACCTATCTAAATTAAAATTTTAATTAATTTTACTTAATTAACGTACAAATTTCATTAAAATCGATTTTCTATATATTTTAAAATTAATCAATTATGATTTAATCTACAAATTTATTTGAACTTAATTAAAGAATCATTTTGCCGCTGTCTATTAATTTTAAAATTAAGAGATGCAGTTTTGGCACCGTTTCCCGAGATTAAGAGTGGCAGTTAGAGCCCAATTCGGTTATCCCTTCCGATCCCAATTCCTGCCAGAAATTCATTCGTGAAGATCCCACTTGACTTCGAACTTTTATTCTATCTAGTGAACGTACGCAGAGGAAGGTTCGATTTTAGACAAAAAAGCGCCTGTACCGAGTTTTTTGAAAAAACTCGGTACACCTCGGTAAAACTCGGTACAGGCGCTTTTTTGCCTAAAACCAAACCTTCCTCTGCGTACGTTCACTGGATAGAAGAAAAATTCACAGACATCTCTCTCTTCCTCCCGGCAAAATATTAGTCCGGTCATTGTAGGTCAGGACATCCTATAAAAACTTGCTACGTGGACTGTGCGCTTTGACTGCGCTTTAGGTGCACTTTGACTGCGCTTTATTTGCGCTTTACATGCATTTTACCTGCGCTTTTGATTGCGCTTTTTTGAGTCAAAGCCAGTCCACGTGGCAAATATTTAGTAGATGTCCGGACTTATTTCTAGGTTCGATGTCCTGACCTAATAATTTGCCCTTCCTCCCTGCTTGCTTGAACTCCTCCCTTGCATGAAAAATCCTCCTCCGTTTAGGCCTCTTTAGGCAATCATTGTCTTTACTTCTTCCACCGACCTTACTGAGCATAACCTGCAAAAAAAATGTGTAGGTCTTCTTTATTTGATTAAAAGTTTAAAATTCATATTGTACATTTTACTGTCAGAAAGTTTGAGTGATATATATTTTGTTCTTATTACGTAGTCGTCTTATCTTGGTTAAATACTGTCAGTATATATATATATATATATATTCGTTTAAGATCATCAATAAATGAAATTGGCGTAAAGTAATTGAGATAATTGAGATTGGCGTCAGATCATCAATATAAAATTCTCTAAATTCAAACCATCTATATACAGCAAGTTGATGATTGATTTCCTATAGCTATGTTTAATTGTAATATTTATAAAAGAAATGGGATAATTGCTTAACAGCAAAGGTTTATGAAATTATTAAAGGGTTGTATGCACATTTGAATATTTGCTTAATATTTTGGTTTTGAAATTATAATCCCATCAAAGTGTTTAGATATGAATTTTATGTATAACATAATAAACGTACACGAATGATCAATAAATGAAAAGAAAATTGCTATTCTAAAATATGTTTGAGTTTCCAAAAGTGGAATGAAATCATTTTATTAAGTTGAAATATATAAATGAATTAGATTTTTGTTGTTGTAATGTTTCGAAAACAATTTGCCCATTTATTCTAAATAATAATAAGATTGATAAATGATTAAAATACTATAAATAATATTATGAATAGCTCCAAAATTTTATAAATAACTTTATCACAGCTAGGCAATACTTATATTAAAACTAAATTAAGACTCGCATTGCTTATTTAAATTATATGGAAGATTATATCCAATCATGACATTAATATTTGAACTTATTTCATCCTCCCTAATGTTTCATATGAAATTTTCTTCTACATATTTCTTTGTGCTATTTTTGAGATACACTTAAGATTATTTGGAAAATATGCCTAGTTTCCAAGCCCCTCCCCCCCACAAAAATACGTTTCAATTTAAATAGTATTTTTTTAATTATAATTACTTCCTATTATTAAACATGTTTTTAATACTTGTTTTTTCTCTTTTTTATTTATACGAACTGCGAGGAATGGTACCGATCGAGTGAACAAAAGGACAAGGGACTAAAGTCATCAGTCATCTCCATCCAACCGAATGGAGGTGCTACGGATGGAACCACTGGGTCGTAGCCTTCGGTGACTGTAAGTATTCTAAAACTTAGAAACCCCTAGGAGGCCCTTAGTGTGATTTGTGCGAACCCTTCTCCCTTTGGTCATTGTAGTAACTTCAATTTTATTAGGATCATTTTTATTTTATTTTAGATCCTTAAACCCATTTACATGTGCGCAATATCCTAAGGGTTAGTGATAACAAACTTTTTCATCCCATATAATATTACTAACATTTAAGGACAAAAATTAAGGACTGAGTCTTAGAAAACTTAGACTTAGGATGCATGCACACTTTAGAGTAGAAACATATAACATAAAAATCTTAGTGACACCAAATTTTAGGATTAGTGAATATATTTAACATAAATGCAATCAACTCTAAATAATAATCAAATAATCATTAAAATTTTCTTAAAAAAATAGAAATTATTGCTATAAACAATAATTTTAACCAATATAAACCAATTTTATAAAGAGATAAATAACATATATTTGTTTAATGAAAGTAAATAAAATACACAAGTAATTGAATATTGAATATACAAATAGAATTAACATAATTCAATAAAATATTAAAATCAAAAACATAACCATAATTATCTTAAATAATTTTTAAAGAAATATTGATAAATTCAAATCAATTAAATAATATGAATAATAAAAAAATGATAATAAATCTAAAAAAATTAATAAATCATTAAAAATCAAATAAAATATTAAAAAATATAATAAATATTTAACAATTTAATAAATTAATGAAGAATTCAATAATTCACTTTAAATTAAAAAACAAGGATCAAAATATTAAATAAAAATCTTTAAAAAATTTATTAAACCATTAACACTTCAATAAATCATTAAAAACTCAATAAATCATTTTAAAAATAATAAATCATTTAAAATCTAATAAATCATTAAAAACTAAGTAAATAGGTAAATTAAATAATAAAATAATTAAAAAAATGATTAATTAAAATACACTAACGAATCAATTCTTTTAAGCATTCTTAATAATTAAAATTTAACCTAAAAGTGAATTCTAAAAATATTAAAGGTACTAAAACTTAAATCTTAACATAACCCCCTCGTGCCTTGACCTTCCAAAAAAATTATTCAATCAACTAGAAATTTTCAACCAAAAACTGACTTAGGATATATCCAAACTACAGAGGCTATTACACACACTTAGATTTGTTTGTTAGGACAATCGACTCTAGCTTTAGGTTAGACCGGTATTTACTTTTTGCTACTGTGTGATGGGCTGTCTCATTATTTTCATTGTATGTTAGTTATAAAATGTTTGAAGTGAGTGTTTATTTTTTTTACTATTCTTTGTGATATGATTTTATTGATGATTAGATTACTCATATGTTAGGAGCGATCTGATTGTTCATAAAATTTTCTACAGGTGATCACACTCATGCAGGATAATAAAAGGGGGCTTATTAATTAATAATTATATAAATGCTACAGGTGCTTCAGCTGCTTGGCCTTCAAATAAAAAAGAGTGTGACTAAATATTGTTGAGTCTAGTAATTAGGTTGTTAAGCCTATGTTAATGTCCCAAGGCTACCAAGAGGGGGGGTGAATTGGTAGTTTAAAAATTTTAATCCCTCTTTTAAAAATTATGTTAAACCGAAATGAAAATATTTCTTTTAAGTTTTTGTAGAAAATGTTTTTCAACCACAGAGTTTTTAAAACTAAAAATTAAAATGCGGAAACGTAAAAACAATAAAGTAAATGACACCAGATTTATAGTGGTTCGGTCTAAAACCAGACCTACATCCACTCCCCAGAGGCACCCTCTGAGTATTGCACTAATACTAATAGTGGCTCTCCTTTTGCACCCACAGCAAGGCGGAGAAGCCTTTACAACACACTCTTTTCACCACTACCCGGTGCGACAGAGAATCGTCGTCCTTTACATAATCCCCAGTGTTGTCAGAGAACCGTCCATCCTTTCACACAATCCCCAGTGTTGGTAGAGAACCATCCGTCCTTTCACACAATCCCTAGTGTTAGCAGAGAACCGTCGTCCTTTCACACTCTCCTAGTGTGGGCAGAGAACCCTTTGGCTGTTCACACTCTCCAAGTGTAGGCAGCGAACCCTTCGGCTATTCACACTCTCCAAGTGTAGGCAGCGAACCTTTTGGCTATTCACACTCTCCAAGTGTAGGTAGCGAACCTTTCGGCTATTCACACTCTCCAAGTGTAGGCAGCTAACTTTCGTCTGTTCACACTCTCCAAGTGTCGGCAGAGAACTGGATCTCCTTGACAGATCTTCTCACAAGAATCTAGAAGGAAGAAGGAAAACAGTGAAGTAATCCAAATTCACAAGTAGAGATTCTTACCTTTGAACTCCAAGTAAAGCCTTCACGCTCCAGTGGTAGGAATCCTCCCATGAATGCACTCTTCCACTCTCTCCTTGGCTATTCTCTCAAGAGGCACGAAGATCAAATGACAAAAAGATTGGGTGGCAGTCTAATTTGGACTATTTATAGAAAAGATAAGAAAAACTGCCCAAAAACTATAAGTATTCAATTCTGTACGCAGTGGATCGTCCCGTACGATCGTGGATCTTCTTGGACGATTTTACTTAAACGCTTTGAAACGACCCTATTTGTATATGTCTACGAAATGTCTTCGTACACACTGATCGTCCCGTATGAACTAAGTTCATCCGGTACGAACGGTTATTACTAGGTCGGTTCTAGAAACTGCTGAAAACCGTTCTAAGTCGGTTAATCGTCTGGACGAAAATTGGTTCGTCTAGACGAAATTTTTACAGAGAACTGATCATCCTGGATGATTTTTAATTTCGTATGGACAAAAATTTTACAGAGGACCAATCTTTTTGTACGATAATTTAATTTCGTCTGGACGAAAATTTTACAAATGCCAGATCGTCCTGGACGATATTTAATTTGGTTCTGGACGAATAGGACTTAGAAAAATTTTTTTCAAGCCAGTTCCTATTCGTTCCATGTGCTCAATAGGAGATAACTGTCTGATTGTCCCATACGAACGGATATCATCCCGTACGATCAGTATAAATTTTATATGATCTCCTTATGTGTGTGTGTATATTTTTATTCACTCAAATTACAATCACTCCCTTTCAATTTTATTTCAAAGAAAAGTACAAGCTTCAAATTTACAAAGTATTTCATGCTGAATTTGATTTGAAGTCTTCACAGTCTGGAGTTTGATTTTCCTGAAATGTTAGTACACACAAGAGCAAATACAAATCTTCTAAAATTGTTAGGAGATGACTACATATTTGAATAATAATGTTTGGAATCATCAAAACTATACAAGTTGCAAAAATGTAAAACATGCAAATAGAAACTATCTTAACAATCTCCCCTTTTTTATGATGGCAAAACAATTATTGTTTGTATGATTTCAATTTAAACAAATCTCCTAAACTCTCCCTGAATTGATGAATACATGAAAATAAGGAGGCATTTTGAACCAAAGAACAATATTTTTGTTTTTTAAAAAAAAAGTTTAACAAAATAACACAAGCCATAGACACAAAGTCAAACACAAAATCAAAATGCAAAAAAAACAAACAAAACATACAAACACAATAATTTCTCCCCCTTTTTGACAACAACAAAAAGTGAAGAAGAAATAGATAAGAAATGTATGTAATTATATGAAATCCATTTGAAAATTTAATCTAAAGAGTGATTTAGATAAGGTATGCAATCTAAAAGTAATAACATTAGGTAAATCATAGAGATTCATAGAATTTAAGAAGTGATATAACATTGTAAATAAGAAGAATTTATCAAAAACATTATTTAATTTAGACATTTGAATATAGAAAATCATTACAAGAGAGATGAATAAAAAATTCTATATTTCAAAGTTCAATAAATATAAATGAACATAAGATCAATTTGAATTAAGAGATTGAAAGAATTTAGAAAGAAGAGAATTACCACATGTGGCGCTTTGCGCATCTTTTTCAAATTTTTGACACATTTTTGTGCATCTTTTGACATTGGGCTAATTTTATGCCTCTTTTTCATATTTGCGAACCTTTGCACATTCCTTTTGATTTTTGTACTCTTTGTACAATTTTCAAAAGTAATTGAAACCAATTCTTTCCAAGATCAATAATCTAAATTTTCAAATTTTTCTAAGTACATAAATATCACTTGAGCAAAGAAATACAAAATAAGAAAAATATCTAAATTGCAATAATAATATTAACTTTTATGTAGTCTAAATGAATAGACATGAGATTAAAAATTCTAATTATGACAAGTTATAAACAAATTTTAAATTTAGAAAGACTAGATTTTCTAATGAAATTAATCTCAAATTACAATCTAATTTAAGCATAATTAAGATTAATAAAGACTAATGAAATTTCATAAAAATTAAGCACATTTCATAAACAAACCAAATTTAAATCAACTACAACAGATATTGATATTCATGAAAAAGATTACAGTATCATTTCATAATATCAATACAAAAGAAAATACACTAAAGTTTTAAACAAAGACAAGCAAATACAACTAGAACAAACACTAGAACAAACACTAAAATAAACACAAATACAACAAACATAAAGAAAATCATCGCTCATTCTCTATTCTTCTGGAGGAGGAGAAGGAATACCACCAAATAGGTTGAAGTAGGAGGCCATCAACATAACATTGGTATTGATTTCATAAACTTCATTTATAATACTACCAATGTCTTGTTGCTGCTGTAGAAGTTGAGCATCAATTTGATCAAATCTTTGATCAACATGAGTCTCAAGTCTATCGAATTTCTCAATCAAATTCTGATAATCTGATTGAGGTGCAGAAGTTTGCTCTCCTTCTTCTTCTTCTTCAGAAGCACTGACATGTGCTTTTCCTTTTTCCTCCTTGAAATTTGCTTTGAAAGAAGCATCATTGTAGTAGACCGCCTCTTCAAATTCATCATCATCAGGATGCACTAAATTGTATTTCTTTTCCAAAATATATGTAACTAAGTGTCCTAATGAGATATTCCTTTTTCTCTTATGTTCTACATGCCCAATTTCTGAAAGCTCATAAAGATGGTCTAGGATAAGTTGGGCTTCATCGATAGGCTTACGATCCATAATCAAAAATGTCAAAACAGAAAGAAGTGGGGTAATATTGATCCTATCACCAGCTTTAGGAATGATTGAAGATCGAAGAATATGCTGAATGATTCGAGCATTTTTGGTCATTCCTGAAATTCTAGCAACATGATATGTCAGGCCATTTTCTCTAATCACCCTATCGACTTCATACCATTTGAAAGTGTTCTCATTCATAAGGGTGTGGGCACTATAACCTTTAGTTCTTATGTTTAGAAATGCACCTATGTCGTGCTTGGTGATTTCAACTTTTTGTTTGAAAACATAAGAACTTATGTAGGAGTGGTTGGAATTGAAACTCATGTTGGCTAGGAAATAGAGAAAAGTTTGTTTGTTGTAGAGGTGGACGAGAGAAAGAATGAATCCAAACTGGGTAGAGGAAAAAAGGTGCATTACCTTGAAATGTATCTCGCTTTAAATCAGAATGCGAGAGGGAGTTATTTTGGCAGAGGCAAAACGAGGAAAGGATTCCTCATTTTCTTTTGACAGAAAATTTTTAGAGCCATTTCTGTGAGGTTTCTTCGCCAACACCATTTGTCTTTTGCTTGAGGAGGCCATTTTCGATTTGAAGTCGAAAGGGATTGAATGTGAAGTTTGGAGATGTGATTATTGAGTTAGAAAGCCTTCATATTTAAAGAAAACGATACGTTCGTCCTGGACGAAAACAGTTCGTCCTGGACGAAAATTATCGTTCGTCTGGACGAAAAAATTTCGTACAGACGATCCAATTCGTCCAAAATGAAACGACTTTTCGTAATCAGCATAACTTACGATGCATCCTTTCGTACAGACTTTTGACTTCACCGATCGTACAGACGATCAAAAGTTAATTCATTTTAATGTCAGTGGAAAACCGTCCCCTACAACGAAATGATGTCTGTTCCTCTGGATGAACAAAAAGTTCGTACGGACGAACTTCATATTTAAAACTGTCTTATCCACTCAACCGCTGCATTCAATCGTCCCGACGTTTGAGAGAAAAAATTTTGTCCTGGACGATCATAAGATCGTACAGACGAACTACATTAAAAGCTGCTCTCAAAACGGTTAGAATTCTCGCAAAATAAAATTTGCACACATCGTTCAGTACGAAAAATTTCGTTCCGGACAATTTCCACACATTTTTGGATTTTTTGAATTTTTATCAAACTAAAACAACTAAACATTCAAAACACGGAAAACAAAGAAAAAACCACAGACTCTAAAATAAACTCATTCAAAACATACAAAAATCACAAAATCAAAACAAAACAAAAACAAATAAACTAAGAAAACATAAATAATAATGTTGCAAAAATATTTTTATTTAAGCATTCAAATCAATAACACCAAGCCTTGTTCTTAATGTACTGAAGGTATCAAAGGCTAAAGGTTTTGTAAAAATGTCTACCAGTTGATTTTCAGTTGAAACATGTGTAAGTTCAATTTCTCCCTTGGATACATGATCCCTTATGAAATGATGCCTTATGTCAATGTGTTTAGTTCTAGAATGTTGAATAGGATTTTTAAAAATGCAAATAGCACTAGTATTATCACAATAAATTGGAATAGTGCCTATAGTTAATCCTAAATCAATCAACTGTTGTTTTAACCAAAGTACTTGTGCCACACAACTTCCTAATGCAATGTATTCTGCTTCTGCAGTAGATAGGGCTACTGAATTTTGTTTTCTACTGGACCAAGAAACTAATGAATTTCCAATGAATTGACATATTCCAGAAGTGCTTTTCCTATCCACTCTACAGCCTACAAAGTAAAAATCTGAATAACCAACAATTTTAAATGAAGAGCTAAACTTAGGATACCAAATTCCTAAGTTTTGAGTTCCTAGTAAGTATCTTAAAATTCTTTTCACTGTTGTCAAATGTGATACTTTTGGATCTGATTAAAATCTAGCACATAAGCAAACATTGAACATAATATCTGGTCGGCTAGCAGTCAAGTAAAGAAAAGATCCAATAATCTCTCTATATTTCTTTTGATCAATAGATTTTCCCTTAAGGTCTTTATCCAACTGAACTGAGGAACTCATTGGTGTACTAACAGGTTTAACATTGTCCATTTCATATTTCTTGAGGATGTCCTTAATATATTTGGTTTGACTAAGAAATGTTTCTTCCTCAAGTTGCTTAATGCTAAAACCTAGAAAGTAATTTAAATCTCTCATTAAACTCATTTCAAATTCATTACTCATTATTTTAGAAAAATCATCATAAAGATTTTTATTTGAAGATACAAAGATGATATCATCCATATAAATTTGAACAATGAGTATATTATTTCCAAATTTCTTTAAAAAAAGAGTTGTATCCACACTTCCTTTTTCGAAAGATCTTTCAAGTAGCAAGGTGCTCAACCTCTCATATCAAGCCCTAGGTGCCTGTTTCAATCCATATAATGCCTTTTTTAACTTGAAAACATGATTTGGGTATTTTGAATTTTCAAAGCCTGGAGGTTGCTCTAGAAAAACATCTTCTTCAATAACCCCATTCAAAAAGGCACTTTTGACATCCATTTGAAACAATTTAAAACCTTTAAAACAGGCAAAGGAAAGTAAAACCCTAATTGCTTCAAGTCTTGCTACAGGGGCAAAGGTCTCCTCAAAATCAATTCATTCAATTTGATTATACCCCTTAGCAACAAATCTAGCCTTATTTCTAATGACTACTCCTGAGTCATTTATTTTATTTTTGAACACCCACTTGGTTCCAACAACACTTTGATCTTTTGGCCTTGAGGTTAATTCCCAAACTTTATTTCTTACAAATTGATTCAACTCTTCTTGCATGGCCAATATCCAAAATTCATCATAAAGTGCTTGATCAATATTAGTGGGTTCTATTGTTAAAATAAAGGCTGAATGATTGACTTCCTTATTTAATCCACGCCTAGTTCTAACACCCTCACTAGGTTCACCTATAATCAATTCTCTTGGGTGGTTTTTAGAAAATCTCAAATCTCTAGGCAAAGGGTTTTCTCTTTCGAAGTTCTCTTCCACATTTTCTTTCAAATTTATTCTATCCATCTTTTGGGAGTTTTCCTCAATCTCATCTTCAACAACATTTGGCTCTTCCAAATTTCCAGATTCATCAAATACAACATGTGTGGTTTCTTAAATGACCAAAGTTCTTTTGTTGAATACCTTATAAGATTTTCCAACACTTGAATATCCAATAAAAATTCCTTCATCTGATTTTGGATCAAATTTTCCTAAGGCAGATTTTCCATTGTTATGAATGAGCACCTTACAACCAAAAACGTGCAAAAGAGACAAGTTAGGTGTTCTACCTTTTAGCAACTTATAGGGTGTTTTATTTAAATTTGATCTCACATTCACCCTATTCAGAACATAACATGCAGTGCTAACCGCCTCAGCCGAAAAATATCTTGGAAGTGAGTATTCTGCCAACATTGCTCGGGCGGCTTCTATTAATGTTCTGTTTTTCCTTTCAACTACCCCATTTTGTTGAGGGGTTCTAGGTGCAGAAAAATTGTGATCAATCCCTTTTTCTTTACAAAAATTTTCAAATCTTTCATTTTCAAATTCTCCTCCATGATCACTTTATAAAGAAATTATTTCACATCCTAGTTTTCTTTGAATTCAAGTTAAAAAATTTCTGAATTCCTTAAATGATTTACTTTTATGAAAAAGAAATCTAACCCAAGTGAATCTTGAGAAATCATTCACTATAACAAATCCGTTTACCTTCCCTCCTAGACTTACAGTTCCTACTGGTCCAAAAAGATCAATGTGAAGAATTTCCAAAGGTTTACTGGTCCTAAGATCCTTATTGGACTTAAAAGAGGACTTCACTTGTTTTCCTAATTGACTTGCATCACAAAGGTGGTACTTAGTAAAGACTAGTTTTGGTATACCTCTCACTAAGTTCTTTTGGGTAATTCTCCTAAGATTTTTCATACTAGAATGACAAAATCTCCTATGCCAAAGCCATGATTCATCAGAAACAGTTTTCAAACAAAAAGCAGTAGGAGTTTGAATAGAATTCAAATCTTGCATGTAAACATTGTTTACCCTTTTTCCATTTAAAACTTCTTTCCCATTTAGGCTTAATATGCAGTTAGTAGGTAAAAATTTTACATTATATTCCTTGTCACATAGCTGACTAATACTTAACAGATTATGTTTTAAGCCTTCAACCAATAACACATTGTCTATAAAAAAGTTTTTGAAATTTCCAATCATACCAGATCCAACCACTTTCTTTATGGTATTATCTCCAAGTGTAACCTTGCCTCCATTTCTGGCTTCCAGCGTTATGAATTGAGCAGTATCTCCAGTCATATAATTTGAACATCCGCTGTCCAGGTACCATATGCTCCCATGAGGTCTTGTGTGAGAGCAATCCTGCAAAACTCTCAACTGTTAAACCTGGGAACCCATACAGGTTTGGGTTCACCTTTTAGCAATTTATAATCAGATGCATGTATGATATGTCTAGGTTTATGCATCTTAGGTCTCCACACCAAATTAGATTTCATCTTCAAAGTACAGGTGTGAGCTATATGTCCCAAAAATCCATAATTATTACATTTAACATTAGGAAAAATATTCCTAAGTTTTCTTCCATATGATTGTCTTCTAAGGAATTTCATGAATTTAGGATAATATTTAGGATTTATAAAATCTTCAAATTTAGGGGGTTTCCTATTATCCTCGAGAGCTCTTATTGTCAGTTTATAGAATGAATTCATATCTTCCAAGATTCGATTTGTATAATTAATTCTATATGTTTTGCTCTATGATTCATCCTTAAAAATTTTAAATTCTTTTTCAAGATCAGCATAGGATGATTTTAAATTCTCAAAATTCTTATTCAAGTCATCATACTCGTCAAGTAGTTTCATGTGGTTGTTATCTATTAATGCATGATCTTTCCTAAGGATTTCATTTTCCCTTTTAAGCTCTTCTAGTTTTAAACTTAAACTAGCATGCATCTTTTTCATTTTCCTATATGCATCATGCATGTGTTCAGAAACTTCAAACAATTCATCATAGGTTAAGTCACATACCTTTTCTTGATCTGAGTATTCAACATTGTCTGCCATCAAGCAAAGGTTGGTGACCTCTTCTTCTTTTTCAGTCTCAGATGAGTCTGAAGCTGAGTCTGCCCAGAAAGCTCTTTGAAACTTCTTCTTGCCCTTCTTTACCATTGGTTTTTCCTCTACCTTCTCCTTGCTAGGAGTGGCTTTGAGTTTTGGGCAATCAGTCTTTATATGACCTGGTTTCCTGCATTCATAACAAATTACTTCATTAGAAACCTTGTCATTTCTGTTAAACTTACCTCTATTCCATTACTGGCGTCTCTTCTGCTTCCTCTTTAAAAAGCTTCTGAATTGTCAAGTCAACAGTGCAATATCATCTTCATCCTCAGGTTGTGAGTGTTCACTCTCTGACTCTTCCACTTTTAGTGCAATATTCTTCTCCTTTCGTGGTTCACCTGCATCAATCTTTCTTTGACTTACTCCTTGCTCATAAGCAATGAGTGAACCAAGAAGATTGTCAATAGAATAAATGTTTAGATCTTTAGACTCTGTGATTGCAGTAATTTTAGCATCATAAGCAGTAGGTAAACAACGAAGAATCTTATTAACCATTTCAGCATTAGTTAATTCCCTACCAAGTGCATGCAAAGAAGTGACAATTTGTGAGAATCTTGTGTACATGTCAGAAATAGATTCATTTGGTTTCATGTGAAACAACGCATAGTCATGTAGCAAGATATTGAGTCTTGATTGCTTAACCTCATTAGTCCCTTCATAACTTATACAAAGTCTATCCCATATGTCCTTTCCACTTTTGTAACTGGAAACTCGCATGTAGTCTTCAGATTTTAAAGCACAAAAGAAACTATTTAGACATTTGGCATTTAGTTGTGCTAAGTCACGTTCTTCTATAGTCCAATCTATAAAAGGTGTTTCTACCCTAACTCCATCAACTAATCTAGTTGGTTTTGTGTAACCTTCCTGGACTAGCATCAACATGCGATAATCAAGTGACAGTAAGAAGGTAGACATGCATGTTTTCCAAAAATCAAAAGGAATATTATCAAACAGTAGAGGTCTAGTGATAGAGTAACCCTCAGGTGTGTTTCGGTTTCCGAATGTTGCCATCTACGTTAATCAAAAAGTAGTTCAAACTTATGATTTTGAAACGAAGCTCTGATACCACTTGTTGAGTCTAGTAATTAGGTTGTTAAGCCTAAGTTAATGTCCCAAGGCTACCAAGTGGGGGGGTGAATTGGTAGTTTAAAAATTTTAAGCCCTCTTTTAAAAATTATGTTGAACCGAAATGAAAATGTTTCTTCTAAGTTTTTGTAGAAAATGTTTTTCAACCACAGAGTTTTTAAAACTAAAAATTAAAATGCAGAAATGTAAAAATAGTAAAGTAAATAACACCAAATTTATAGTGGTTCGGTCTAAAACCAGACCTACATCCACTCCCCAGAGGCACCCTCTGAGTATTGCACTAATACCAATAGTGACTCTACTTTTGCACCCACAGCAAGGCGGAGAAGCCTTTACAACACACACTTTTAACCACTACCCGGTGTGGCAGAGAACCGTCGTCCTTTTACACAATCCCCAGTGTTGGCAGAGAACCATCCATCTTTTCACACAATCCCCAGTGTTGGCAGAGAACCATCCATCCTTTCACACAATCCCTAGTGTTGGCAAAGAATCGTCGTCCTTTCACACTCTCGTAGTGTGGGTAGAGAACCCTTCGGCTGTTCACACTCTCCAAGTGTAGGCAGCGAACCCTTCAGCTATTCACACTCTCCAAGTGTAGGCAGCGAACCTTTCGGCTATTCACAATCTCCTAGTGTAGGCAGCGAACCTTTCGGCTATTCACACTCTCCATGTGTAGGCAACTAACCTTTCGTCTGTTCACACTCTCCAAGTGTTGGCAGAGAATCGGATCTCGTTGACAAATCTTCTCACAAGAATCTAGAAGGAAGAAGGAAAAGAGTGAAGTAATCCCAATTCATAAGTAGAGATTCTTACCTTTGAACTCCAAATGAAGCCTTCACGCTCCAGTGGTAGGAATCCTCCCTTGAATGCACTCTTCCACACTCTCCTTGGCTATTCTCTCAAGAGGCATGAAGATCAAATGATAAAAAGATTGGGTGGCAGTCTAATTTTTTATAGAAAAGACAAGAAAAACCGTCAAAAAACTGCAATTATACAATTCTGTACGCAGTGGATCGTCCCGTACGATCTTGGATCATCCTGGACGATTTTACTTAAAGGCTTTGAAATGACCCTATTTGTATATGTGTACGAAATGTCTTCGTACACACTGATCATCCCATACGAACTAAGTTCGTTCGGTACGAACAGTTATTACTAGGTCGGTTCTAGAAACTGCTGAAAATCGTTCTAAGTCGGTTAATCGTCTGGATGAAAATTGGTTCGTCTAGACAAAATTTTTACAGAGAATTGATCGTCCTGGACGATTTTTAATTTCGTCTGGACGAAAATTTTACAGAGGACCAATAGTCATGTACGATAATTTAATTTCGTTTGGACGAAGATTTTACAGAGGCCAGATCGTCCTGGACGATATTTAATTTTGTCCTGGACGAATAGGACTTAGAAAAATTTTTTTTCAAGCCAGTTTCTATTTGTTCCATGTGCTCAATAGGAGATAACTGTCTCATCGTCCCGTATGAACGGATATCATCCCGTACGTTCAGTATAAATTTTATATGATCTCCTTATGTGTGTGTATGTTTTTATTCACTCAAATTACAATCACTCCCTTTCAATTTTATTTCAAAGAAAAGTACAAGCTTCAAATTTACAAAGTATTTCATGCTGAATTTGATTTGAAGTCTTCGCAGTCTGGAGTTTGATTTTCCTGAAATTTTAGTACACACAAGAGCAAATACAAATCTTCTAAAATTGTTAGGAGATAACTACATATTTAAACAATAATGTTTGGAATCATCAAAACTATACAAGTTGCAAAAATGTAAAGCATGCAAATAACAACTATCTTAACAAATATGGCTAGTGAATTCAATTTAAATGTGAATATATAACTGCTTGGGAATGATTTTTTTATAAATACGTAGAATAACCCTGCAGGTTATATAGATTTTTTTTCTTTCTGGGATGTAAATGAAATGTAGATGTAATTTGTTAAAATTAAGTATTGCAAATGTGATTTAAAAGTGGGATATCACATCTAACATGGAATCTAAAGGAAATAGAACAACCCTTAAGGTTGTGTTCCCTTTTATTTGGTAAGTAAGGTTAGGATGATTCTAATATCCAAAGGGAAAAGAAAATATCCCTTTGGAGATGAGTTTCTTTTCATTTGGATATCTAGGCTCGACGGATCGGAGGAGCTCATAGAAGAAGAAAAGATAAAATGAAGAGATGAAAGGAAGAGGACGAAGAAATAAAGATAAGAAAAAAAAAAGTATATCCCATTTAAAAATCACTTGTGTTAGTCTTAGGATTAGAATTTGAGTTTGTTATCAGTGGTGCCCTATAACTTTACTTTTTCAGTAAATTTTGGGTGTAAATAAATTGGCACTTGCCTTATAAACATTGGACGTTATATTTTTGGATAATTTAAATTGATATATTTACATTATTTATACAGTAAAATTGCATGTTTTTTTTAAGTTTTCTTGCATGTCGTATTTTTTTTTAGCCTTGATATGATCAGAGTATTTAGTGAGGGTACGATAATAGTTTTATAATTCAAACATTAATAAATTTTTTAGGCTCACATAAAAACTCTAACGATCTAAGAAGTAAGCTCGGGACTGTCGAAAGTCATCATATGCATATTATTATTTTTCTTCCTTATTAGGTACCTCCCAACCTGTGCGTTTGGGAAAACCACCTAGCCTATGAGGGTGCAATCTGTCAAGGGGATGTTGTGTAATCTCTAGGAAAAAATTTATTTTCTAAGCCTAATTTTAAAATTGCTTTATAATTATTTTATACATTCAAGTCAACTAGTATGCATTGCATTAGATATAAATAAAAAAAATGTCTAAAAAGTTAATTGCATTTTATTTTCAGGCATCATTCACCCGATATAAGTTGAGGGGAAATTTAGGATATGACTTAGATGTTGGCCATTAATTATTTAAAACTTAAACAATATCCCTACCAATCTTGCATAAAGAGACCAGACATATAGTTTTAACGCACCAAGGTGATTAGTTGGCTCCCTAATCCAAGCTGAGGTAAGTCTAGATTTGCACTTTATTAGATAGGTTCAGGCCACTACTTTGTAGTACCCAATTTAGATTTAGGTTTTAATTCAGATTTTTAAATATTAAGTCCTCACTTTCAAAGAAAATAATCATAAATTTTTAATAAAATATCAACTCAAATATAAAATTTCACTCTTAAATTATAAAGCTCAACATAGGGTAGACTGAGATACCCTTAGAGCATCTCAGAATCTGGTACCTCCTCCATTTTCTCCTTTGACTCATCAATAACTATTCAACATTGAGCTTTCTCCTTAAAAAATCTTTACTTATATTCCTTGTATTTTACTTTATAGTCAAAGAGTACGAAATCACTATTTTAATTGAGAGTTTTCTTAGGAGTATTCCTCATAAGATGTAATTAACTATAAGGGTTTTCTCTTATAGGGATTTGAGAACCCCAAACTAAAATAAACCTTATTTTATTCATATAAAATAAGAAAAAAATCTTTGAGAATACAGATATCTTTAAAACTTCATTTCTAACTTTAAATATACTTATAGGATGTTATTGTTATCTTTTCATATAATATAATATCTTGTTTGTTATATTCAGCTTTGGAAATAATGAATTTTATAAAACTCATTCCTGCTTTAGATGTATTAAAGAATGTTATGTTCATTTTTTGAGATAATATAATGTTCTCTTTCTTACATCTTATTGAAAGAGTAGATAATTTTTTTTTAAAAAAAATTCTATTTCTATTTTTAAACACATTCTATAGAATTTCTTGTTCATCTTTCGAGATGATATGTTATTCTTTGAATTATGTTTGATTATAGAAATATTATTTTTTTAATGCTATTTTGATATTAAATCCATTTTAAAATATTATGTTAGTCTCCTGAGATTATACTTTACTCTCAATTCAGTATTCGATTAAAAAATAGTAGAACTCAAAATCTATGTGGCAGCAACACATTTTCCCCCAACATTCATGCCTAGTTTTCATAGCGGGTAGTAGGTTATTAGATCCCAATTTTTTGAGTGGGAAGGTCCAACCTTATTCCTTTAGAGATGCATTTTCCTGTGGATTAAGTTTACAAAATTTTTTGATATTAAAATTTTCTCTCACCGTGGATTGCCATCATTGTGGATTTCAGAAGAGGAGGTTTCTTGCACTTTTTCTCCCCTTTGAGTTTGCTTTAGTTGGCAAGTTCCTAGGTCGGATACCTTCGATTGATGTTATCAAGTTGTTCTTTTTTAACCTCAAGCTTAATGGTGATTTCTCTGTGATTGTGCTTAATTCTAAGTACATGTTGATTAAGCTTGTGAATAATCTGGATTACTGTAGGGTGTTTGCTCACCAATCTTATTTTGTGAGAAATTTCTTTATGATGTTCAAATGGACACCTTCATTTGATATTGAAGATGAATCCCCCATTATTCCTATTTGGGTTTTGTTTCCCAATCTTAGACCACACCTTTTTTCTCCTTAAATCCTTTATGACCTTCATTCTATGTTTGACCGACCTCTTAAAATTGATAATGCTACTTCTTCTGATTCCCATCCATCTGTTGCTTGAGTTCTTGTGGAGTTAGATGTTACAAAACAATTTCCATATAAGGTCATCCCAATAGCATGGGTTACATTCAATCAGTAGTCTTTGAGGACTTCTTATTATTCTCGTTGTAAATCTTTGGGTCACAAAAAATTGGAGTGTAGTCTTTTACATCCTCAACCTACTTATGTTGGTATTAGTGGAGAGAAAGGGGCTAATGTTAAGCTGGAATATGGGCTTTGTAATGTTTATAGTGCTCTCGATAAGGCTGAATAGGTTGGTGTGAATCCTTTGGTTATTTATCCTTTGAAAGATGAAGGAGATGGAACAAATGTTGTGGACCTTTCAGTTTTAGATGACCCTCCTACTTGCATTGATTTGGAAGTTAGTGGGGGTTCTTCTAAGGTGGTGGAGGCTTTTGTTCCATCTCCTTATGGTCTGGATGGTTATGCTGGTCTTATCGTAAATAGTGTTAGTTTGTATGTTGATTTGGCTGATAGTGGTGCTGGTGAATTGGAGATTTTGGAGCATCTTACTTTAATTCTACGAATCAGTGTGTTATTCCCTGTGGGGTTAATTTCGAATTATGTAATGTTAACATGCATGGTTTTAATGATCCTTCTATTTATATCGTAGACGTTTCTGTGACTATTATTACTAATGAAGAGTTAAAAGCTCATTTGAATATAAATTATTCTTGTGTGTCTCAAATAGATTGGATTGATGATTCTTTCTCTTCACATGTTGGGGGTGTTGGGGACGCGTTGGATGGGCATGAGGAGTATCTCAATGATATATTTAATTTGAATGTGAATCTCTTAGAGGAAAAGGTTTTCTCTCAGAGGGGGTGAAAACATCATCAATGCAAACACAAAATAAAGTAAATTTATTGCTTTAGAAGTTATGACATGTATGTGTTATATTTGTATGGAGGGTTGCACAGGTGGTCTTTATGGTTTTATTTTGTTGTTTGTTTTTTGTTTCTACCTGCTATAATAACTATTGGTTGGTCAACTACTCGAATTTGGACCATGACGAGGCAGGTTCCTGCTCGCCCCCTGATGGACTTCACTTGTTTGGCAACCTTTCTGGTTAATTCTCTGCATAGTTCTGTTCTTTTGCTCAGGTTTTGGCGGCTTTTGTTTATTTGAGACTTCTCATGGTTTTATAGTCTTCCTCCAAGGATGGTCCAAGTCAGCCAATGGGTTGGCTTTTTGAGTCTGGCTACCTTCAAGGATTTTCTTTTTCCTTTTATTTTCAGAATACTTTACATTCTGTCGATTACTGTATTGTTTTGGCTGTTTTTTTCTTGTTTTGACCTCTTTATGGCCTTGCTTTGTATGTCTCTATTCTTATTTGAATAATTCAATTTCTCTTTTGACTCTATCTAATTGCTAATAAAGGATTGGTTCATTATCAGCTTTATATTATTATTAGTTAATTATTATTAGTTAATTATTATTATTATAGGCCAAACCTGAATGTATAAAATAATTTTTTGGGTCGATATATAAAAAGTCAATTATCCAGGTCGATGCTGCGACCTAGGCGATATTGTTCGTGAACATAAACGAGCTGAACGCTAGGTTGTTCAAGATTTTTATTTAGCTATCTAGTATTGACAAAGTTGTTCTAACATGTTCATTTACCTTATCGAACGAACATAACAAGCTCTTATCGAGCCGATCCACGAGTAGTTCGTCGAATGCTCAGTTCATTTGTAGCCCTACCGCGATCGTATATTTGTTCATTGGTTCAAGTCATGTTGACTTCTGTCCTATCAAGGAGAAAGATTAGACTTGAACTTCATTTCTTGACCCACGTAGTATCCTCATACGTCACGTGTAACACATTGATCGGAGCCCATGAGGGTATTTAGGGGATATTTTTATAATTATCCATTGAATCTTGTCTACTCTATCTAACTACTGATATAGGATTGGGTTTATTGCTAGTTTTATGCTTTTATTTATTTCTTTGATGGCTCGAGCAGTGTCGACTGCTTTCTACCTGTATAGAAGGATCGGGCTCAAACTTAGGTTCATCATTTGACCAGTGCAATATCCCTATATATCATGTGTGACCATAACACACTCGTCAAGGCCCATGCAAGTATTTAGGGGACATTTTCAAAATTTTTGATGTTGATCAGCATTGCGGGCAATTGTCATTTGTATACAATGTTCTATTTGGAAGCTCATATACGGCTTATGACCGTTATAGGCATATTATAGATTTAATGGCGTGATGTCATACTATGGGTTACTCATTGCTTTTTATATATAGATTTTTGTGCACTTAGAAATCTTCTACTATTGCATGTGGATGCTACAATTTAATGCATCACCCTTAATAGATTGTTGTACTACAATGTTACTCATTGCTTTTTAAAGATAGATTGTTGTGCACTAAGAAATCTTCTACTATTGCATGTGGATGCTACAATTTAATGCATCACCCTTATATTTTTCTTATGGATGGCATGTTGGATGTATGATGAATCTTATACAATAGTTACGATAGTATGTATGTGTGTTTGCACTTGTTGCAATCTTTGATTTTTACAGTACATCGTCTTATGGTGCCTGTAGGAAGGTAGATATATTCATTCATAGAATCATCACATTCATCGTATGTCAACCATCACAGTTTGAAGGTGTTGATATCTATTACTATTATTTCACATCTACTGACAGATGATGCATCATATGTGCATATGTGTTCATGGGGGTCTATGATGCTTACAACACTTTATCATTGATGCTTACATATAAGCTGCATCAACAGTGGTTATTTGTAAGTAATGCTCTACAATCATTACAATCCTTCTTACGTCTACTTGTAGATAAATTGTTATGTTAGTCTCCACTTCTTTGGACATGTTGGTGAGAATACTATCATGTTTGTTATGTACCAACTATCACCACTTTCAGGAGAATTAATATAACAACTTATGAATTATTGTTGATTTCCAGTGAGTTATGTCCACTAAACTTACATTTGTATTAGTGTTTTCAAGGAGCGTTTCACATTCACGAACATCAAACATCATTGCTTACAAAATAGATTGATATATTGATTTTCCATCTTATGTTGGTTGTTGGGTGTGTGATGGTCATCACCCATTTCTCTGTATTCTTTGGTTGATAAATTTCTACCTTCTTTGTATATCAACCTTCAAAGTTCATAGATGTCTATATTATTTTCTCATATGCTAATTAATATATGTCGTAGGAATGCCACTACTTTTATTATGCATCCTTCACACTTTGCTTGTGAGCAAATCACTGCATATTCTTATGTTATTCTTTATATGTGGCTCGTTGTATGCATGACCAATCTCCTACAACGATTCATATGACCTTATATGTATTAGAAATGTGTTGTCCTTTGCTTGCAGGTTGTGTGTTAATTGGATTGTTAGTTGAGATCAACAGCATGGAGACTATTGTATTCATTACATATCTTTGTTATCACTTACAAATAATATATTTTATACACCATATACCTTTTGCTATGCCGCTAGATGATTTATAAATGAAATTTCCATCGCTTCCTGCTAGCATTTGCTTATTACCTAATATACTTGACATATTCATTAAAAGTTTGCATTATTATATGTCAACTTGTGTTGGTTGTGGGAGGATCACATGCCAACTTGCACTTGTTTGTAAATTGCTTGTAATTATGTTCAACACAAGTTTCCCATTTGCTCATTGATATTTGTGTTGACCTCATTTTTGTATGAGGTCACTTTGATCCTTTCCTGAACTCTAGACCCTAGGACTTCCTGGACCCTAGGATCCTTCTAGTCTCCAGACTCTAGGATCAATCTAAATCTTAGGACAATTGAGACCAAAATCCAAGGTCAAGGGCTTAGGTCCTGAAAGCCTTTTCTAGTGCTTTTTCAAATACTTCAGAACCCAGTCAACTGACCCCTGATTCAGAGTCTCTCAATTGCAGGTTCATAATACATCCTTCTAGGGCCAGCCCTCCAAGTTTGAGCTCAATTTGATGTCTCTAGTACCAGAAACTTAACCCATTTCCAAAGACTACAAAACCTTCAAATATTTATGGCCTATGCCACTAGACCTGTCACCCAGTGGAATTTGACCCTGGAGCTCCCTCCAAACCCTTTGACCCTTTCTAGTCCTTTAATATTAATATGTTAAGCATTAATATACATTTTTTGGATCCACTCTAGTCCAAAATTGACTTGAGGCCAAAATGGCCAAAATACCCTTTACGAGGATTTTTGAACTCTTTGACCAAATTTCATTAAGATGCAACTTTATCAACCCTTGAAACCTCCTCCAATCATTTTCAAACATTATTTGGGACTTATTAGACCCAACCTTAAACCCTGTGTGAACCTGGTTTACCTGGTATACCTACATTGACTCAATGATCCATTAAGAGACCAAACATGCTATTTGACCCAAATGACCTTTCTAAACTTTGAGACCCCTCCCATTAGGTTTATATGATCAAATTGAATCCAAAAGACCATACTCTTGGTCCTAGGATAACTTGGTTGACCAAGTCAACCATGTTTGATTAAATCTCCCATATACCCCCCTTTCATCCAAACCCTTTTACCACAACCATTTCAATCCCACTTAAACTCACGGGGTGACCCCTTAGGCCTCCAAGAGATCCATTTTGGAAACCTAAGTCTTGGGCTCACTTGTTTTGGCCATTTAGCTTGACCCAAGTGCCCAAAAAGAGGACCCTCTTGATCCATTTTTCAATCCTAACCAAATTGGATGCAATCTAAGGTTCCTTTTGGTCTCCCTTGACCTAATGCATCTTCTCTAGACAGCCCTACCATTGAATCAACTTTGTCCAAGAGTTAGGCTAACCCAAAGTGGCCAAAACCACTTGGGATTGAGCCAAATCCCACCCTAAGCTCAATTGAACCTAGCCAACAAATCCATTAGGTGGCCTTAGGTCCAATACACCTGCCTGAGCTAGCCCAAGTCTTGGGTTGAGTTGGGTCAACTTTTGGGCTAGCCCAAAGTATCCAAGACCACATTAACCCAAACAATTTCCCATTTTAGGCCAATTCAAACCTAATTGCCACCTGCATTGGGTTCACTAGACGCAAACCCACTTCCCATATCAAACACAGGGTCTGGCTTGCTCGGGTCGAGCCCAATTCAACCCAAACCCAACAAGTGTGGGTCAACCCGAGCCACCCGATCGAATTGGTCTCTCCCAGGTCCAATTAAGCTCACCCTTAAGCTCATCGCTTTACCATATTCCTTTCTAGGTCATCCCAACCCAAACCATGGTTGGAGACGGTTGGAACTGATGGTGTATGAACTCCGATGCCCCCCCCCCTTTCCAGTATGACTCAAAGCCTTCTAAAGGCTGAACTCGTCATCTTGGGTGAAAAAATGGGCCTCATAGTTAAAATCTTGAGGCGCATATTGGAATAAGAGTTTATGAAACATCTGCACCAAATTAAGATCATCCGCAAGCTCGATCCGAGTAGTTCACTTCTTCTTCTCGACAAAGTTTTGAATAAGGTTGAGGGCACTATGATTGTCCCCTTCAATGATGACTCTAGCAGTGTCAAACATCTAGTCCTTGAGTGCCAGATTAATCTAAATAATGTCTTGGAGTTACACTTGTGTGATGTCCCAGAGCTTAATCACCTAACCACATGCTTCAAGCAGAGTCCCATTGACATTACAGATTACCAGTCCAAGCCCCCCCCCAATTGGAGTGCAATAAATCACCATCAATGTTCATCTTGATCCAGGTTTGAGGAGGGGGGGGGGGGGGGGGGGGGGGGGCACCAAGAAGGTATCGTAGGTAACCCATAAGGTTGGGTGTGGCCCTAGTGCTCTGGAGAGGAACCAGCAACATGATAAGAGACTACACCTGAAGTTTCGGCATTGGGTAGAAGTTTGACATTAGTCAGCAGCCAGGCAGAACTCCAGAGTTATGTAAAGGTTTCATGTCGGGTAGAAGCCCGATGATGAGCGGAAGTTCAATGTTGGGTAGAAGTTTTACGTTAGTCGGCGGTCGGGAAAATACTCCGGTGTTAGATTACATTCGGACAGAACACCGGCGTCGGTAGGATGCTGGGTGACAGTTCAGCGGTGGTCGAGGATGAGTCTCTTCCTTCTCTTCCTTGCTTCATTCTCTTCTCTTCTTGCTTGGGCCTCCTTCTTCCCCCTCTTTCGGATCCCTTTCTATGAGAAATGAGGGGTTTATTTATAGTTTTCTGAGAGTGGAATGGCCTGTAAATAATAGGAAGATTAATTATAAATTGTGAGTGGTTTGAATTGATGACCGAGGTTGAATCCTTTGATCATAGACCATTTATTAGGCATTTGAATCTTAATGATATCAAAATTTTATGATCTTGAGCTCGTTAGATTCATTTAGCCGAGCCGCTCAATTCGACTATAAGTATGTCATGTTTGGAAACTATTTGGTAGTCCAAATTATGGTCTGAATATTATGAATGTGCCTTTGGCCTTTGATTTGGACCAGTTTGAGCTTGGATTGGGTTGAATTTTGTGTCGTTGGGTTTGTAATTTTGAGATGTTCATTTCGACTATAAGTTTGCTGAAATCGAAGTTCAGATGATCTCCAATTAAATTTTTGAAGTTTCCAACTTGATTTTGTGTCGATATTTGTGATCGGTCATGATAATTTTTAGATGATACATCAAAAATCATCACAACCCACATTCCTTACTAGAAGATCCACACCATTTGGATCCTCCCTCACCTTCTCTTTAATAACATCCAAAGAAGAAACAACCAAAACTGGACGCTTAGCATTCCCAGCAAGAATAGGGAGTGGATTAGATAGAGAAGCAGAAGAACACTCACCTTTCAGGTGACCAAGATGCTTACAGGACACATAAAAATCAAGAAACATATCCATTTGCACCTTTTAGATATACCCTGATTCCTCAGGCCCAAGCCAAATTTGTGAAGGAAAGCTTTAGAAATGTTCAGCTCCACTAATACACGCGCAAGGGAAGGTCTAGAACAAATAGATGTAGCATTATTAACCTTTAAGGGTTGATCGAACATTGCACCCAAAGCATGGAAAATACGAGGAGAGAACAAATGGGGTCTTAGATTTGGAAAGGAAACCCAAATCGGAATCACAGGGGACTAAAAACCAATATCTAGTAGCGGAGACCATTTTGAAAGTTTAATGAAATAGTTCTACATCAAATAGGAATGATGGCAAAAACCTCTACTATAATCTAGGTCATTTGAAAGTTTTATCAGAATATGCGCCTGATCAAAGACCGTGACAGAAAAATCAGAATTAAGCTTCAGCGAGAAAAAAAAACTTACGACATCCAGATATGGATGCTTCGTAAGAAAAAAAAAAACAAACCAGGGAAAATTGAAAGGGAATAGATAGAGAATTAATTTCCTCTTCTGAAATCCATAGCGAGGGTAAACCATAGAAAGTACCTTGATGAAGCTCAGGAAAACAAACAGACAATGACAAACCAGAAAGGGCATCAACAAATGATCGCGATTTAAATGAGCCATCTAAGAAACCTAGATCAGCCACATATCTCACTTCCATTTCGATCGCAAATGGTTGGAGGAGGACAAGATAAAGCAGCCAAACCAGAAAAACCAGCAAAGCAAATATAACAACAAGTGGGGAAGGAAAGAAAACTTCCCTACAGCCTCCAGCTGAGAGCAATCCGAGATTCAGAGGCAGAGAGCTCCAAGTTGTCTACATTCTACACATGCGAAAACTCCAACTTACCCCAACACGTATGCACGAAGCCTTATATGTATCATCAATGCTCTTCTTCCCCAATATAGCAAAAGATAACCTACAAATGCAAAATTTTCTAGGGAAAAGGTGCAATAAGTCATGAGCGGATGTGGACACAAGTTCATAGTGAGAAGGGGTAGAGCAGAGTCGACGACAAAAGATTTGAGAAAATTTTGTATCTCATTGTCTCCTACCAACAATTCACAAACAAAATCAAGTTGCGCAAGTGACCTTTTATCAGAAAACATCTTTCCCTAAGTCCGACCATAGCGGTTGGTGTTTTACTCAACTTCTCGTCTTCTACAAAAATGAATTACAGATTTCTCAAGATCATAAATCTCAACTTCTTCCAGCTCACAAACCTCCATATCTTCTTCAGTATTTCATCACATCCACCCAACAGGAGTAGAACCAAGCTTCTCATGTTGGATTAGCAACATATCTACCAAGGATTTCCTCGGCTAGACTTCTTCAAGCAATAATACACATACCCAAATCCAGAAATCAGCTCCTCCAAGTTTATTTCTAAGGTTCGAACATCCCCGTTATTTTTTTTACTTTTTGTTCATTCCAATTTATATTCGAACTTAATTTCAAGGTATAATGCCGATTAATTACACATTTTAATAACTCTCCTCTCAGATAATTTTCATCTGTAAAATTTTTTTTGTTTTTAAATTTGCATCTATATTTGGATCTAATATCTCATCCAAGAGATTCTTCGCTCCCTCTATAAGTTCATCTTTCCACAAGGCATGGACAAGCATATTGCAATTAATAAAATTGTTATTTTCTTGTTTGCAATACTATTTATCAGATCGAAATATTTCTTATACACTTTTTAATTCATGAAATTTTAAATAATTTTTATAAATGCAGTAATATTCTTCTTTATTTGTTTCTTCATAATATCATTTAATTTGTTAGGTTGACAGGATGAGAAAATGTTTTAGCAATAAGAGGGAGTTAATTAAGCAGGAGTTCAGAGGAGAACAAAAAATGTTGAAATAAGAAGGTTCATTATTTTTTGGCATGTTCATGTTTTGTTTTATGCCTTTGAGCTTCATCAATATTTTGAGTAAGGTATGGCACTCCTTATAAGTCACATCTTGGATCAGGAAAGCAATACACCCAGGAAATATGGGACGTGATGAAGGGATATAAAAACTTACTTTGTATTCACAGAGAGAATCATATATATATGCTAGTGATACAACAAGATATACATGTATGTATGTATTATTGTAAACAAAGGAAGTGAAATAAAGAGGCAATTCGATAATAGAAGTTCAAATAACCAATACATGCAAATAAAAAAAATTCTGATACAAGCCAACGTAATTATAAATAGAATGAAAAGCAGAAAATCAACTACCAAGGTTGTGCAAATTCAATATGAATCTAAACTCGACTCTCACTATAAATGAAAGAACTATTTAATTTGGTGACTAAAACTATAAGGAGAAGAGAGAGAGATGAGGAGGAGAGCGAAATGAACTTACTATAGAGTAAGAGAAGATTAGGATACGTTCACCAAAGGTTGTTGTTAGGATGAGAGGTTTTTATGAGAGAGAAAAGAGGAGGAAGGATATGGGAGAGGTATGACGGCTACTACAAGAGTGGGAGGGGAAATATGATGTCCTATTTTTCATTTACCTCCTTAAATGTATATATATATATATATATATATATATATATATATATATATATATATATATACAGAGAGAGAGAGAGAGAGAGAGAGAGAGAGAGAGAGAGAGAGAGAGAGAGAGAGAGAATCAAAATGAGCGATAGGATCATGAAATTATCATGGTTGCACAAAAATAAGAAATAGGTTCTCAAATGGGTGACTGATCGTGCGCGGTTGATTAAGATTTGGGAAAAATCAGAGTTAAAAGGGGTTTTGTTCGTGTTGCTCCGACTCAGCAAATGAAACATCTGGACCAGCCAGTCTGGGCTTAGATATTACATTATAGGTGCTAAATCATTCCAACAACTTCAAATAGGTTCTTGCTTCGGATGAAGAGCAAATATTACATTTCATTTAATATCTAAATTATTCAACCTATTGTCTCAAAATCTTATTAGATTGAGTATTGATATTGAATAGGCTAGTAATTGCATTGAACTTATAAATGAACTATTCTTGTGATTTCCAACCACAAATCATCACCGATTTTAATATACACATACCATGTATCTACTTTTGAAAGTTTCTCTACTTTTTATCTAAATTCATGCATATATGTATTTATTATATATATAAATATTTATTATATGAAATTTATTTATAATATTTATATTTAAGCATATTTATAATATTTATATTTAAGCATATATATAACATTGGAGGATTATGAGAGTTGCTCTAGTGATTACTATTCTGAAAAAATATTGCCAACTTATGATGAAATGGTAATTATTTAATTTAATAAGGTATTTTTAGCATAAGGTTTTTTGCTTCACTATAAGAAAAATGCCAATTAGCAATAGTTTTTTATGGCGGTTGTTCCAGCAGTTCTGGAAATTACTGGCAGTTTTGGAAGCTTCATGATTACTACTTTACTTGAATAAGAAGTCTTGCAAGACTTCAGGTCAAAGTGAAGATAAACGAGTGTGGGAGTTACTCTCTAAACATCCTTTTAAGTTTCACAATATATTTTCAAGATGTCAGAAGTAATATTTAATGATTTACTTTGCAAATTGAATGATTTCATGGGCTACATGGTTCACATAGAACTAGTGGCAAAGAAGTGCTTGGAATTACTTTGTTCATTCTAGGATGGATTGAACTTGGAAGAGATAACTCAAATAGATTTCAATATTCTACAAAAGTATTTAGCAAATATTTCTCTATGGTGCTTCATGCATTGGTGTATTTAGAGATCAATATTATTTTACCAAAAGATAAATAATTTTTTAATATTCCTGCACAAATTATCAATGATATGATGCATATGTCATATTTCAAGGACTGTATATAGGCAATTAATGAAACTCATGTTGACGTCCGCATTCCTACTGAATATCAAATTCCTTATGTAGGGCACAACATTCACATACATAGAATAGCATGGCAGTACGTGATTTTAATATGTGCTTCATATTTGTTACAGCTGTATGAGAGGGTTCAACTCATGATGATCATATCTTCCAATATGTCATAAGGGATCCAAGATGCAATTTTTCTACATTGTCTTTAGGTACTTTTTTTTGAATAAATAAACATGAGTTTAGTAAGGATATTTTATATTATAATATATGAGAAAATTAATCTAGTTGGCAACATGTAAATTTTATTTAGTTGATGCTAGTTACCCGCTTCAAAGGGGATTTTCTTAAGCCTTATCCAGAGACACGATATTATATACTAAGTTTTGTTCGAAGTAGTCAACATACTAGAGGTCAACGAGAGGTATTTAATAGAAGACATTCCTGATTGAGAAGTGTAATAGGACATGCTTTTGGTTTGTGGAAGAAGAAATAAAAAATTCTAAGATATATTTCAAACTACTCATTCTAGACAAAAGCATCTTATTGTAGTTCTTTCAATGGTTCTATATAATTACATACAAAGACATCAATCAAGAACTGATACGAAATTTGAGGAATATGACATCGGTGAAAATTTTGTTCATCCATAGTCACACGAGTACAAAGCAGGAGAAGAAGTTGAACTTTTAAAAAACATGGATGGTGTTGTAGACTTTCTAGATGGTGTAGTCGCGAATGAGATAATTGATGTTAGAGAGAATATTGCAATGCAGTTATACAATTGCAGCATATACTCCATTTAACTTCAACTTTAATTCAATTTGAATATTGCATAAGTAGTTTATATTATTGATAAATAAATTTAATAATTAATTAATGATGTGTTGATTATAATATATTTAATTATATATGTTAGATTTCAAGTTTTTTGATGAAAATTGAAAAGCAACAAATATTCCTACAAAGTCGCCCATGAAACCACAATTGTTTAGTTTTTTTCTTTATTGTTAGAGTTTATGTTTATGTACTTGTAGTTATTTTTTATTGATGATTGTACCTATATTTATTATGTGTAAGGATCATCATAGTGAAATGATAATATGGTTATGAATTTCTTACTTCCAACAATTAACTTGATTTGAACTTTGAAATTGTTGTCAATGTTCAACATATGCACTTAAAATAATAAATGTATATCCTCATGACATGTATATGTATAAATAAAAAATAAATAGATTTCTTTTTAAATTTATTTGTAATGCAGTTTATATATGTTAAAAGTTATTATAAGATGAAAAAAAAGGTTTACATATAACTCAATTTTTATATAGTTAAAGATTAATATATGCAATGAAAGACCTCAAATCTATGTGGGAAAAAGAAATAAATATATAAAATAAATTTAAATTGTACGAATCACACATGCAAGCTTCAAAATAAAAATAAAGGTTTTGAAAACCGGATTGGACAACGAACTGGAAGAAGGAAAGGTTCACGGTTCGACCGGTTCGACCGGTCGAATCGAGGTCGAACCGGATGTCGTAATAAAAAATAATATTATTACAAAAATATAATGTTAAATTTTCCTATAATACCTTAATTCTACATTCTATTTTCATAGCTTCTATTTCAAATAACATAAATATGACATCAATTAAGTTTATAAAATAAAAAGATATAACACATAATATAAGTGTCGCATCAAATAAGTCAATAAAACATAAATAAATGCATAGTTTTTGTTATCAAACAAAATGTTCATAATTTCATATCAAGTCAAACATCAACATTCAAATATAAATATGGAAATAAATCTAGGAGTCGTCTCCTAGATTTGAAGCATCAAAAGTTATATCCATAAATCCTTGTTCATCATAACATTCCCCTCCAAAAGCATCAATATCGTCATTGACAAATATTTCAATGTCATTTCGAACATCATCTAGGACATCATCATCTGCATATTAGAAATATAAAATATTATATATTTATATAATATATATTAAACATCTCTTCCAAATAATATAACTTAAACTAATTATTAACTTATGTAGAGGTTCTTTAGTACAACTAGTATTAAGTTCTTCAGTAATTTGAATGACATCTTTATCATATATTTCATTCTCTAAATTCTCCAAAATAAACTCTGAAATTGATTTTTCATCAAAATCCACCATCTATATTCTTCTATAATCCAAAGGATTGTAGTTTTTTTTTTTGTTTGAAATATAAATATAATTAAAAGATCATTAAGTTATACAATCATACAAAAATGACATCTACATATAATTAAAAGTCATGTATTCATACCTATTCCTCAAATTGAGGTTGTATCTAACAAATACAAGATCATTAAGCCTTTGATGCTATAAATAATTTATTCTCTTCATATGAATTTGTTCAAATACACTCCAATTCCTTTCACATCCAGAAGATGAAGATGTTTGGCTAAGAATTCTAACAACTAATTTCTTTAAATATCAGACACTTGATCTGTACATCTTCCACCATTCATCTACAAAGAGATAAATATTAGTTAGTTAATATCTGACATGCATGAAAGAATAAATGCATTCTAACATATTTGTTTCACTTACCAGGCTACATTTCTTTTGCCATCCATAGAGCAATTGGTTTGCAAAGCTTTCCAAATTGTCACGGAAAAGCCTAACTTCTGTTAAGATAGTTGCTATTTGCATGTTTTACATTTTTGCAACTTGTATAGTTTTGATGATTCCAAATATTGTTCAAATGTGTTGATTATCTCCTAACAATTTTAGCAGATTTGTATTTGCTCTTGTGTGTACTAACATTTCAGGTGAATCAAACTCTCAAACACAAAGTCTTCAAATCAAATTCAGCAAAAAATACTTTTAGTTTTTGAAGCTTCAAATTATCATTTAAATTGAGAGGGAGTGATTGTAATTGAGTGAATAAAAATATACGCACACACATAAGGAGATCATATAAAATTTATACTGATCGTACGGGACGATATCAGTTCATACGGGACGATCAGACAGTTATCTTCTATTAAGATCACATGGAACGAATAGGAACTGGCAAGAAAATTTTTTCTAAGTCCTATTCATCCAGGACGAAATTAAATATCGTCCGGGACAATTTGCTCTCTGTAAGATTTTCGTCCAGACAAAAATAAATTTTTGTACAGGACGATTTGGTCTCTGTAAGATTTTTGTCCGGACGAACCAATTTTTGTCCAGACGATACAACCGACTTAGGATGGTTTTTCCATATTCATTCTGTAGTTTTTTGAACCGACCTTGGTATAACCGTTCGTACCGGACGAACCTTGTTCGTACGGGACGATCAACTTGTACGAAAATATTCCGTACACATATACAAACAGGTTAGTTTCAAGGGTTTTAAGTAATATCGTCCAGGACGATCCACGATCGTACTGGACGATCCACTGCGTACAGAATTGTATACTTGTAGTTTTTGGGCGGTTTTTCTTGTCTTTTGTATAAATAGTCCAAATTAGACTACCACCCAATCTTTTTGTCATTTGATCTTCGTGCCTATTGAGAGAAAAGTCAAGGAGAGAGTGTGAGAGAGCATTCAAAGGAGGATTCCTACCATTGGAGCATGAAGGCTTCACTTGGAGTTTATAGGTAAGAATCTCTACTTGTGAATTGGAATTACTTCACTCTTTTCTTTCTTCCTTCTAGATTTCTGGTGAGAAGATCAGTCAAGGAGATCTGGTTCGCTGTCGACACTTGGAGAGTGTGAATAGCCGAAGGGTTCGCTGCCTATACTTGAAGAGTGTGAACAGCCGTAGGGTTCTCTGCCCACACTAGGAGAGTGTGAAAGGATGAAGGGTTCTTTGCCCTCACTAGGAGAGTGTGAAAGAACGTAGGGTTCTCTGCCCACACTAGGAGAGTGTGAAAGGATGAAGGGTTCTCTGCCCACACTAGGAGAGTGTGAAAGGATGAAGGGTTCTCTGCCCACACTATGAGAGTGTGAAAGGACGGAAGGTTCTCTGCCAACGCTGGGGATTATGTAAAAGGACGACGGTTATCTACCGCACCGGGTAGTGGTGAAAAGAGTGTTTTGTAAAGGCTTCTCCACCTTGCTGTGGATGCAAAAGGAGAGTCACTATTGGTATTAGTGCAATACTCAGAGGGTGCCTCTGGGGAGTGGATGTAGGTCTGTTTTAGACCGAACCACTATAAATCTTGTGTCATTTACTTTACTGCTTTTTATTTTCTGCATTTTACTTTTATTTAAAAAACTCTGTGGTTGAAAAATGTTTTCTATAAAAACTTAATAAAAATTTTCATTTCGGTTCAACACATTTTTCAAAGAGGGTTAAGTTTTTTAAAATACCAATTCACCCCCCTCTTGGTAGCCTTGGGACATTAACTTAGGTCTAACAACCTATTTACTAGACTCAACAAGTGGTATCAGAGCTTCGTTTCAAAATCATAAGTTTAAACTACTTTTTGATTAACGTAGATGTCTACATTCGGAAATCGAAATACACCTGAGGATTACTCTATTACTAGACCTCCACTGTTTGACAATATACCTTTTGATTTTTGGAAAACACTCATGTCTACTTTCTTACAGTCACTTGATTATCGTATGAGGATCCTAGTCCAGGAAGGTTATACAAAACCAACAAGATTAGTTGATGGAGTTAGGGTAGAAACACCTTTTGTATAATGGACTATAGAAGAACGTGACTTAGCACAACTAAATGCCAAATGTTTAAATAGCTTCTTTTGTGTTTTAAAATCTGAAGACTATATGTGGTTTTCCACTTGCAAAAGTGGAAAGGACATATGGGATAGACTTTGTATAAGTTATGAAGGGACTAATGAGGTTAAGCAATCAAGACTCAATATCTTGTTACATGACTATGCGTTATTTCGCATGAAACCAAATGAATCTATTTCTGACATGTACACAAGATTCTCACAAATTGTCACTTCTTTGCATGCACTTGGTAGGGAATTAACTAATGCTGAAATGGTTAATAAGATTCTTCGTTGTTTACCTACTGCTTATGATGCTAAAATTACTGCAATCACAGAGTCTAAAGATCTAAACATTTATTCTATTGACAATCTTCTTGGTTCACTCATTGCTTATGAGCAAGGAGTAAGTCAAAGAAAGATTGATGCAGGTGAACCACGAAAGGAGAAGAATATTGCACTAAAAGTGGAAGAGTCAGAGAGTGAACACTCACAACCTGAGGATGAAGACGATATTACATTAATGACTAGACAATTCAGAAGCTTTTTAAAAAGGAAGCAGAAGAGACGCCAGCAATGGAATAGAGGTAAGTTTAACAGAAATGGCAAGTTTTCTAATGAAGTGATTTGTTATGAATGTAGGAAACCAGGTCATATCAAGACTGATTTCCCAAAACTCAAAGCCACTCTTAGCAAGGAGAAGGTAGAGGAGAAACCAATTGTAAAGAAGGGCAAGAAGAAATTTCAAAGAGCTTTTTGGGCGGACTCAGCTTCAGACTCATTTGAGACTGAAAAAGAAGAAGAAGTCACCAATCTTTGCTTGATGGCAGATAATGTTGATCAATCAGATCAAGAAGAGGTATGTGACTTAACCTATGATGAAATGTTTGAAGTTTTTGAACACATGCATGATGCATATAGGAAAATGAAAAAGATGCATGCTAGTTTAAGTTTAGAACTGGAAGAACTTAATAAGAAACATGAAATCCTTAGGAAAGATCATGCATTAATAGATGACAACCACGTGAAACTACTTGACGAATATGATGACTTGAATAAGAATTTTGAAAATTTAAAATCATCCTATGCTGATCTTGAAAAAGAATTTAAAAATTTTAAGGATGAATCTGAGAGCAAAACATATTGAATTAATTAAACAAATCGAATCTTGAAAGATATGAATTCATTTTATAAATTGACAATAAGAGCTCTTAAGGATAATAGGATACCCCCTAAACTTGAAGATTTTACAAATCCTAAATATTATCATAAATATATGAAATCCCTTAGAGACAAATAAATGGAAGAAAACTTATGAATATTTTTTCTAATGTTAAATGTAATAATTATGGATTTTTGGGACATATAGCTCACACCTGTACTTTGAAGATGAAATCTAATTTGGTGTGGAGACCTAAGATGCATAAACCTAGGCATATCATACATGCATCTGATTATAAATTTCTAGAAGGTGAACCCAAACTTGTTTGGGTTCCAAGGTCTAACATTTGATAATTTTGCAGGATTGCTCTCACATAAGACCTCGTGGGAGCATATGGTACCTGGACAGCGGATGTTCAAATCATATGGTTGGAGATACTACTCAATTCATAACGCTGGAAGCTAGGAGTGGAGGCAAGGTTACACTTAGAGATAATGCCATAAAGAAAGTGGTTGGATCAAGTATGATTGGAAATTTTAAAAACTTTTTCATAGACAATGTGTTATTGGTTGAAGGCTTAAAATATAATTTATTAAGTATAAGTCAGCTATGTGATAAGGGCTATAATGTAAAATTTTTACCTACTAGCTGCATATTAAGCCTAAATGGGAAAGAAGTTTTAAATGGAAAAAGGGTAAACAATGTTTACATGCTAGATTTGAATTGTATTCAATCTCCTATTGCTTTTTGTTTGAAAACTGCTTCTGATGAATCATGGCTTTGACATAGGAGACTTTGTCATTCTAGTATGAAAAATCTTAGGAGAATTACCCAAAAGAACTTAGTGAGAGGTATACCAAAACTAGACTTTACTAAGGACCACCATTGTGATGCATGTCAATTAGAAAAATAAGTAAAGTCCTCCTTTAAGTCCAATAAGTATCTTAGGACTAGTAAACCATTGGAAATTCTTCACATGGATCTTTTTGGACCAGTAGAAACTGTAAGTCTAGGAGGGAAGGTATATGAATTTGTTATAGTGGGTGATTTCTCAAGATTCACTTGGGTTAGATTTCTTTTTCATAAGAGTGAATCGTTTGAGGAATTTAGAAAATTTTTTACTTGGATTCAAAGAAAATTAGGGTGTGAAATAATTTCTATACAAAGTGATCATGGAGGAAAATTTGAAAATGAAAGATTTGAAAATTTTTGTAAAGAAAAAGGGATTGATCACAATTTTTCTGCACCTAAAATCCCTAAAAAAAATGGGGTAGTCGAAAGGAAAAATAGAACATTAATAGAAGCCGCCCGAGCAATGTTGGCAGAATACTCACTTCCTAAATATTTTTGGGTTGAGGCGGTTAGCACTGCATGTTTTGTTCTGAATAGGGTGAATGTGAGATCGAATTTAAATAAAACACCATATGAGTTGCTAAAAGGTAGAACACCTAATTTGTCTCATTTGCATGTTTTTGGTTGCAAGGTGTTCATTCATAATAATGGAAAATCTGCCTTAGGAAAATTTGATCCAAAATCAGATGAAGGAATTTTTGTTGATATTCAAGTGTTGAAAAATATTATAGGGTATTCAACAAAAGAACTTTGGTCATTGAAGAAAACACACATGTTGTATTTGATGAATCTAGAAATTTGGAATAGTCAAATGTTGTTGAAGATGAGATTGAGGAAAACTCCCAAAATATTGATAAAATAAATTTGGAAGAAAATATGGAAGAGAATTTGGAAATAGAAAACCCTTTGCCTAGAGATTTGAGATTTTCTAAAAACCACCCAAGAGAATTAATTATAGGTGAACCTACTGAGGGTGTTAGAACTAGGCGTGCAATAAACAAGGAAGTCAATCATTCAGTCTTTATTTCAACTATAGAACCCACTAATATTGATCAAGCACTTTCTGATGAATTTTGGATATTGGCCATGTAAGAAGAGTTGAATCAATTTGCAAGAAATAAAGTTTGGAAATTAACTTCAAGGCCAAAAGATCAAAGTGTTGTTGGAACCAAGTAGGTGTTCAAAAATAAAATGAATGACTCAGGAGTAGTCATTATAAATAAGGCTAGATTAGTTGCTAAGGGGTATAATCAAATTGAAGGAATTGATTTTGAGGAGACTTTTGCCCCTGTAGCTAGATTTGAAGTAATTAGGGTTTTACTTGCCTTTGCCTATTTTAATGGTTTAAATTATTTCAAATGGATGTCAAAAGTGCCTTTTTAATTGGGGTAATTGAAGAAGATGTTTTTGTGGAACAACCTCCAGGTTTTGAAAATTCTAAATACCCAAATCATGTTTTCAAGTTAAAAAAAGGTATTATATGGATTGAAACAGGCACCTAGGGCTTGGTATGAGAGATTGAGCTCCTTCCTACTTAAAAGATCTTTTGAAAAAGGAAGTGTGGATACAACTCTCTTTTTAAAGAAATTTGGAAAAGATAATCATTGTTCAAATTTATGTGGATGATATCATTTTTGGATCTTCAAATAAAAATCTTTTTTATGATTTTTCTAAAATAATGAGTAGTGAATTTGAAATGAGTCTAATGGGAGATTTAAATTACTTTATAGGCTTTAGAATTAAGCAACTTGAGGAAGGTACATTTCTTAGTCAAACTAAATATGTTAAGGACATCCTCAAAAAATATGAAATGGACAATGCTAAACTTATTAGTACACCAATGAGTTCCTCAGTTCAGCTGGATAAGGATCCTAAGGGAAAATCTGTTGATCAAAAGAAATATAGAGGGATTATTGGATCTTTACATTACTTGACTGCTAGCTGACCAGATATTATGTTCAGTGTTTGCTTATATGCTAGATTTCAATCAGATCCAAAAGAATCACATTTGACAGCAGTGAAAAGGATTTTAAGATATTTACTAGGAACTCAGAACTTAGGGATTTGGTATCCTAAGTTTAGCTCTTCATTTGAAATTATCGGTTATTCAGATTCTGACTTTGCAGGCTGTAGAGTGGATAGAAAAAGTACTTCTGAAACATGTCAATTCATTGGAAATTCATTAGTTTCATAGTCTAGTAGAAAACAAAATTCAGTGGCCCTATCTACTGTAGAAGTAGAATAAATTGCATTAGGAAGTTGTGTGGCACAAGTACTTTGGTTAAAACAATAGTTGATTGATTTAGGATTAATTATAGGCACTATTCCAATTTATTGTGATAATACTAGTGCTATTTGCATTTCCAAAAATCCTATTCAATATTCTAGAACCAAACACATTGACATAATGCATCATTTCATAAGGGATCATGTATCCAAGGGAGAAATTGAACTTACTCATGTTTCTACTGAAAATCAACTTGCAGACATTTTTACAAAACCTTTAGCCTTTGATACTTTCAGTACATTAAGAACAAGGCTTGGTGTAATTGATTTAAATGCTTAAATAAAAATGTTTTTGCAACATTGATATTCCTGTTTTCGTAGTTTATATTTTTATGATTTTTGTTTTTGTGATTTTTTTTGTTTGTTTTGAGTGATTTTATTTTATAGTCTGTGTATTTGTCATTGTCTAGTGTGATTTGTGTGTTTTTGATTTTCTTTGATAAAAATTCAAAAAATCCAAAAATTTGTGGTAATCGTCCAGGACGAAAATTTTTGTACGGGACGATGTGTGTAAAATACAGTTTGCATGATTTGGAACATCTTGAGAGTAGTTTTTAATGTAGTTCGTCTGTACGATCTGCATGATCGTCCATGACGAAATGTTTTTTTCTCAAACGTCGAGACGATTGAATGCAGTAGTTGAATGTATAAGGCAGTTTTAATTACGAACTTCGTCCGTACGAACTTTTGGTTCGTCCAGACGAACAGACGTCGATTCATAGCGGGGGACGATTTTCAATTGCCATTAAAACAAATTAACTTTTGATCGTCTGTACGAAATTTGTTTTGTCTGTACGATCGGTCAAGTCAAAAAGTCTGTACGAAAGGACGTATCGTAAATTGTGTTGATTACGAAAAGCCGTTACATTTTGGACGAATTTGATCGTCTGTACGAAATTGTTTTCACCCAGACGAACAATATTTTTCGTCTAGGATGAACATTTTTAGTCCAGGACGAACGTATCATTTTCTTTAAATGAGATGATTTTCTAACTCAACAATCACATTTCCAAACATCTCTTTCAATCCCTTTCGATCAACAATGGCCTCCTCTAGCAAGCGACAAAAGGTGTTAGCAAAGAAACCTCATAGGAATGCTTATGAGAACTTTCTTTCAAAAGCAAATGAGGAATCCTTTCCTCGATTTGCTTATGCAAAAATCACTCCTTCTCGCATTCTGATTCAAAGTGAGATAAACTTCAAGGTAATGCACCTTTTTGCTTCCACTCAGTTTGGATTTATCCTAACTCTCATCCACCTCTACAACAAACAAACCTTCCTTTACTTCCTAGCAAATATGAGTTTCAACTCCGACCACTCTTCTGTTAGTTCTTATGTTTTTAAACAAAAAGTTGAAATCACTAAGCATGACTTAGGTGCTTTTCTCAACTTAAGAACTGAAGGTTTTAGAGCCCACACTCTTATGAACGATAACACCTTCAAGTGGTTTCAAATCAATAGGGTGATTAGAGAAAATATCATAGATCATCATATTGCTAGAGTTTCTGGATTGATCAAAAATGCTCGAATCATCCAGCACATTCTCAGATCTTCTATTATTCCAAAAGCTGGTGATAGAATCAACATTACTCCACTCCTTTTTGTTGTGACATTTTTTATCATGAGAGATAGTCCTATTGATGAAGCCCAACTTATCTTAGACCATCTTTATGGGCTTTCTGAAATTGGGCATGCAGATTAGAAAAGAAAAAGGAATATTTCATTAGGTCACTTGATTACCTTCATTTTGGAAAAAAAATACAATCTAGTGCATCCTGATGAAGAATATGAAGAGCCGGTCTACTACAATGATGCTTCTTTTAGAGCGATCTTCAAGGAGCAAAAAGAGAAAGCACATGCCAGTGCTTCTGAAGAAGAAGAAGTAGGAGAGCAAACATCTGCATCTCAATCAAATTATCAGAATTTGATTGAGAAATTTGATAGACTTGAGACTCATTTTGATCAACGATTTGATCAAATTGATGCTAAACTTCAGCAGCAACAACAGGACATTGGTAATATAAGAAATGAAGTCCATGAAATTAATACCAATGTTATGTTGATGACTTCCTACTTCAACTTATTTGGTGGCATTCCTCCTCCTCCTCCAGAAGAATAGAAATTTGCGTGATGATTTTCTAGATGTTTCTTGTATCAGTGTTTGTTTTTAGTTGTGTTTATTTAATAGTTCAATGTATTTTTTTCTTTTTGTTTTAGTATTGATATTATGAATTGATATTGTAATCTTTTCATTAATATCAATATATGTTGTATTTTCTTTAGAATTGAATTGCTTTTAAAATTTATTTTCTTATGAATTTTATTAGTCTTTTTAATCTTAATTGTGCTTAAATTAGATTGTAATTTGAGATTAATTTCATTAGAAAATCTAGTCTTTCTAAATTTAAAATTTGTTTATAACTTGTTATAATTAGAATTTTTAATTTCATGTCTATTCATTTAGACTACATTAAATTTAATATTATTGCAATTTAGATGTTTTCTTATTTTGTTTTTCTTTGTTCAAGTGATATTTTTGCACTTAGAAAATTTTAAAATTTTATATTATTGATCTTGGAAAGAGTTGGTATCAATTACTCTTGAAAATTGTACAAAGAGTACAAAAATCAAAAGGAATGCGCAAAGGTTCGCAAATGTGAAAAAGAGGCATAAAATATGCCCAATGTAAAAAGATGCACAAAAATGTGCCAAAAATTTGAAAAAAGATGCGCAAAGCGCCACATGTGGTAATTCTCTTCTTTCCAGATTCTTTCAATCTCTTAATTCAAATGATCTTATGTTCGTTTATATTTCTATTGAACTTTGAAATATACAATTTTTATTCATCTCTCTTGTAAAGATTTTCTTTATCTCAAATGTCTAAATTGAATCATGTCTTTGATAAATTCTTCTTACTTACAATGTTATATCACTTCTTAAATTCTATGAATTTCTATGATTTACCTAATGTTATTAGTTTTAGATTGCATACCTTATGTCAATCACTCTTTAGATTAAATTTTCAAATGGATTTCATATAATTACTTATATTTCTTATCTATTTCTTCTTCACTTTTTGTTGTTGTCAAAAAGGGGGAGAAATTATTGTGTTTGTTTGTTTGTATTTTAGTTTTGTGTCATTTGGTTTGTCATTTGGCTTTTGTGTCATTTGTTAAAAAATTTTTTTTTGAAAAACAAAAATTGTGTTCTTTAGTTCAAAATGCCTACTAATTTTCATGTATTCATCATTTCAAGGGGAGTTTAGGAGATTTTGTTTTAAAATTGAAATCATACAAACAATAATTGTTTTGCCATCATCAAAAAGGGGGAGATTGTTAAGATAGTTGCTATTTGCATGTTTTACATTTTTGCAACTTGTATAGTTTTGATGATTCCAAATATTATTCAAATGTGTTGATTATCTCCTAATAATTTTAGAAGATTTGTATTTGCTCTTGTGTGTACTAACATTTCAGGTGAATCAAACTCTCAAACATGAAGTCTTCAAATCAAATTCAGTAAAAAATACATTTAGTTTTTTAAGCTTAAAATTATCATTTAAATTGAGAGAGAGTGATTGTAATTGAGTGAATAAAAACATACACACACACATAAAGAGATCATATAAAATTTATACTGATCGTACAGGATGATATCAATTCGTACAGGACGATCAGACAGTTATCTCCTATTAAGATCACATGGAACAAATAGGAACTGGCAAGAAAATTTTTTGTAAGTCCTATTCGTCCAGGACGAAATTAAATATCGTCCGGGACGATTTGCTCTCTATAAGATTTTTGTCCAGATGAAAATAAATTTTTGTACAGGACGATTTGGTCTCTGCAAGATTTTTGTCCGGACGAACAAATTTTCGTCCAGACGATACAACCGACTTAGGACGGTTTTTTCATATTGATTCTGCAGTTTTTGGAACTGACCTTGGTATAACAGTTCGTACCGGACGAACCTTGTTCGTACGGGACGATCAGCTTGTACAAAAATATTTCGTACACATATACAAACAGGTTCATTTCAAGTGTTTTAAGTAATACAGTCCAGGACGATCCACGATCGTACGGGACGATCCACTGCGTACAGAATAGAATACTTGCAGTTTTTGGGTGGTTTTTTTTATCTTTTGTATAAATAGTCCAAATTAGACTGCCACCCAATCTTTTTGTCATTTGAACTTCGTGCCTATTGAGAGAAGAGTCAAGGAGAGAGTGTGAGAGAGCATTCAAAGGAGGATTCCTACCACTGGAGCGTGAAGGCTTCACTTGGAGTTTAAAGGTAAAAATCTCTACTTGTGAATTGGGATTACTTCACTCTTTTCTTTCTTCCTTCTAGATTTCTTGTGAGAAGATCAGCCAAGGAGTTCCGGTTCGCTGCCGACACTTGGAGAGTGTGAATAGCCGAAGGGTTTGCTGCCTACACTTGGAGAGTGTAAACAGCCGTAGGGTTCTCTGCCCACACTAGGAGAGTGTGAAAGGACGAAGGGTTCTCTGCCCACACTAGGAGAGTGTGAAAGGACGTAGGGTTCTCTGCCCACACTAGGAGAGTGTGAAAGGACGAAGGGTTCTCTGCCCACATTAGAAGAGTGTGAAAGGATGAAGGGTTCTCTGCCCACACTAGGAGAGTGTGAAAGGACGGAAGGTTCTCTGCCAACACTGGGGATTGTGTAAAAGGACGATGATTCTCTACCGCACCAGGTAGTGGTGAAAAGAGTGTTTTGTAAAGGCTTCTCTGCCTTGCTGTGGGTACGAAAGGAGAGTCACTATTGTTATTAGTGCAATACTCAGAGGGGGCCTCTGGGGAGTGGATGTAGGTCTTGTTTAGACCGAACCACTATAAATCTTGTGTCATTTACTTTACTGCTTTTTATTTTCTGCATTTTACTTTTGTTTAAAACACTCTTTGGTTGAAAAATGTTTTCTTTAAAAACTTAATAAAAAATTTCATTTCGGTTCAACACATTTTTCAAAGAGGGTTAAGTTTTTTAAAATACCAATTCACCCCCCCTCTTGGTAGCCTTGGGACATTAACTTAGGTCTAACAACCTATTTACCAGACTCAATGACTTCATTCATTATTACTGATGGTTTAGGACACATATATTTATTTCCGATCAGTTCAATTAAACCTTGAATCACTTCAAGTTTGATGCATAAATTATCTTTATCATATTGAAAATATGGATTAAGGAAATAGGCTACATAATGTACACCTTATAATACTATCTTCTTAGCTAACTATCCCATCTCCTCTTTATAATACTTGTGTAAGGTTTGTACAACCATTTGAAATTTCTAAACATTAACTTGATTGCTTTCCTTGCTATGTACATTCCATCGTAAAGAAATCTTAATGATGGTTTTTCATCAGAATCCACAATTCTCAATAATCGAATTAAAGGCCCAATCAATTTGGAACATACCAAACAATCATTCCAAAATTTATTATTTAAAATCATAGATGATGCTTCTTTCCCTTTTACTGTTTTGGAAATCTTTAAATCAAAGAAAGCTTTGCTTTTTATAAAAGCCTGTAAATGTTTCTTGTGTTCATATATGCTTTTCAATGTGATGAAAGTTGTAGCAAATCTAGTAGCTCTAGGCATAATAATCTCTTTCAAACCTTGTAATTTTCTTAGCCAAGCTAAAATGAAGACATGATTGTAGATAAAAATTGTAATTTGAAGCTCTTTTGGCAAGATCCTCAATATGAGGAATGTTCCCAAAATCTCTAAGAACAAGATTTAAACAGTGAGCTAAACATGGAGACCAATAAATGTTTCCAAACCTTTCATGCAGTAATTCCCCAGCCTTTTTATAATTTGCATAATTAACTGTTACAAGCTGCACAACATTCTGTGGCCCTACCCATTCAACAACTTCACAAAATAATGAACAAAGTGTCTTGGCATCCTTTGTAATATCATAAGTATTAATAGCTTTCAGGAAAGCTACGCCTTGGCATTGAAGGGAATGCAACTCTCATAAAACCAACTTCCAACTGCTAAATCAACACGATTTATGGCTTCTTTGGAAGCCATTACACTTTTCAATGATGGTTGGGGGACCTGGTTTAGTTCTTAGTGCAAAATAGTTATCTGTTTCATCTTTCTTTCTCTTCCCTTTATCAAGTCCTTCATGGTGTGAATCAGAGGTTCATGACTTGGGAAGTGATGAAGATCCCCTTCATTATTTATATGTTCATTAACAAATACTGTTGTGTTCTGCTTTAACTCCTCCTGGGTTTGTTGTTTTGACTTTCCTATTTCTTTTAAATTTTCTTGCATCTAGTGACGAATGTCATGTGGGACTTTTTTGCACAAAGATATGTTACCTCTTATTCCTGTTAGAAGCTACTATATCCTATTAATTACTCCAACTTTATAAATAACCCCACAATATAGGCATCTATATTGTTTTTTTCCATCTGCACCTTTACTTTCACTACAATGACTCCAAGCAATATCGATCTTTTCATGCACACTATGTGACAAATTTGTTGGTAGATCCATATTATACAAAATGCTAAGGTTATGTGGAGTCATAGCTACATTGCACTATCAATAGCAAATAAATAGAACAATAATAATGAAATTTTTCTAGAACATACATGGAAATTAATCAAATACTATTACATTGTAAAAATTAAAAGAAGAATCATGAAATAAATTTGCAGAATCAACATCATAGAACAATATTGCTAATAATCAACTAAATTAGATCAAACACGACTAAAGAGTAATTAAACAACTATATTAAGGGCTTCAGTACAGGACAATTTATGTTATTAACATATTTGCTCAAACTTTTCATAGTAGAAAATTATCAATCGAAGGAATCCTACAAAGTATTCTATTCTACTATGGGATAGCTGTAGTGGGAAATCTCAAGGCACATGAAAAGCATCCATGTCACTTTTTAAAGGAACAAAAAAGAGCTGCCATAGGATAATTAATCAAATACAGTTAAATTCTCACAATTTGTGAGGCTCTCGGCATAGTAGAATAGAATATGAAATTAATTAAATAAACTAAAATTCCATTGCTAGAAATCAGCTCAACATAACTAAAATATGTTTGAGCAGAATAAATCAATAAAGTAAATAAAAACTAAAAAACATTTTGCCATAGGATAATCTTTTGCCAAGCATAAAAACTAAAAAAAGTTTTGTGTGATTTCATTAGAGATTCTCATAATGTGTGTGGCTCTTGGCTGCAAAAAGGAGCAAGGAGAACTGGAGAAGTGCGTGAAAATTAAAAAACTCATAGTGGGTAGGAGAGGAGAACTTCACCAAGAGAAGGAGCCTTCAATGAGTTCAATCAGCTTTGTCGCTCCGGCAAAACAACTCCTTCCATCCATCTTCCATCGTCCCATCCGAGAAGAGTCGCGTCTGGAGGAATCGAGAAGGAATAGCTGAATAGGGTTTGTATTTTCTTTGTTATGAGCTCTCTTTTCTCTAAGCCCTTGGATTAAATCGGATGGCTCAAAAATTGCATCATTCGAACCGGCCGGTTTTTTTGAACTAGACCAGTTTCCCGGTTTGGCGGTTGAACCAACGGTTCGACCGGTTCAATCCCGGTTCTTGCTGGGGCGGTTCTTAAGCTGCCCTAACCGGCCAGCCGGCCTGTTCACGGTATAACCGTTTGAACCGGCCTGTCCAGTCTGGTTTTAAAAATGTTGCTAAAAATCACTTGATTGATAGTCAAAGATCCCAACCAGCAGATCAAGATGAGATGTGTTATGATATACTTGCATTTATCCCACATAATAGCTTGTTATTGTTACAAGAAAAATGATAATATTCTGAGAATTTAGGCTTCATTTGAGAGTTTTTTACAGCTTTGTAAAACTATTATAGAAAACATAAATTTTAAAGCTGTCGTGGAAAATAAATTTTTATACAATTTTTTTATAACAATAAAATAATAGTGGTCAAATAGAAATTATAAATGCAGTCTAAAAAATAAAACTGTAGAAAAGCTTCCTCTGACAAATGAAACGTACAAAATAATAAGATAAAACTTTAAAAAATGAACAAATTTGTGAAGGTAAATTTCTTTCCAGTTTTTAAATGGCAAGTGCTTCTCGCATTATTTGCAGTTTTAAAATTAGGAATGTCAAAATGGGTTTCGAGCCAAGTTCCAATTCAACCCGAAATTAACCTGCCTTCAACTGATCTTACTCAATTAGACAAACACATCATTAATCCAGACTCAAAACCCAGCCGCCTATATTCAGATTGATCCGACCTGACGCGTTACACGAGAGAGCAATTAGGCGAGTGTCTGGCGTGACTGTGTGAGCACTTGTGTGAGGCTGAGCGCAAGTGCTAGTGAGGGCTAGCCTGTGAGCAAGCGAGGGCGCAGCTATGAGTGGGTGAGGGAGACATTTTGAGTGGGCAACTACAACTCCACAAGAGTTGGTGCGAGGTGGCAAGCATGATACGGGGCGAGGCAAGTGAAAATGTCGGAGATGCGGTTTGCTTTTGAGGTGTTGTGCGAGAGGGGGACACGAATTTGAACTCGGGTGGATTCCGGGTTAGTTGACGTGAACAATCCTGATTTTAAAAATGGGTACAAACGTATGACCTAAACTTGACTCGTTATCAAAATTGGCAAACCCAACCCTCAATTTTCTTGGGGGTTTGGGTCGAATTTTTGAGTCGCGTAATTAATTGCCAACCTTATTTTAAATTTCCTTTATTGATTAAACTAATGGTGTCATAAATTTTTTTTTTTTCTATTAGAAAGATCTTAACACAAGTTAGTGTAGGCTAAGCAAAAATATATTTATTGGTCAATTAAAAGGAGTAAATTATTACTGTTGAGTTTACATTTTTATCTGTATAAATTATATTAGATTATAATGCTAATATGATATTTAAACTAGATTTGGTTAAATTTTCTAATCAAATTCTTCTCAAAATGATATTAAAAAGTTGATAGATGATATTTCTATTATATTTGATTAAATGAAATTATATTATTTTGATTTGCACATGGTACAAAATTAATGAAGATACTTTGATTAAATTTATGACAAAATAAAAAAATATTAAAATATTTATATATAATTAGTAGAACAAATATCATTAAACTTCACATATGAGTTTTTCAACACATAGAATAATTTCATAGATAAAGTATAAATTTATGAGGGTAATTGTTGCAAAATTTCTGAAAAAATAATAAATTTTATTATTTTTTTGAGAAATTAAATGACTCAAGATAATATATTCATGTTACATATCAACGTTCAGAGCTAATTAAAATAAAAACAGTGTTATAATATCTAGATCCAAAATTTTTATGATATTGAGATATATTAATATAAAAATTATATGAAATATATAAATCTCTTTACTGCGACATACCAAAGAAGAGCTTGTGCAATATATTTAAATTGACATAATTAGCATTGATTTGTTTATGGCATATTTGCATTTGGGCATATTCAATAATTTATGCATTTTTTTTAAATGTAATCTTTTTTCATAACTCACAAAGCAGCAAGTTATGTTATGGTCTTTAAATGCTTAATCGGTTTAATTGATTGCAAAATACAAATGAATTATTATTAATTATTCTATCTTTTTTGGGATATTTAATTATTTATACAATAAGTAGATGGTTCAAGAAAGGTTTTAAAAATCAGACTAGATTGGCTGGTTCAACCGATAAATTATCCGATCTAATCCAACTTAAAAACTGACTTCACATTGAACCGAGCTAAACCAGGAAAAATGAGCAGTTCAACAAGTGAACCAATCCATATTGGGAAGAATTGGCCAGCACTATAAATTTTTTTTTTAATTAAATTATAAATAATAATATAATTTACTTTATTAAATGCTTATAAATTTTTTATTAAATATTGAGATTAATTATACTATAATATATGCATGTCATCTCACAAATTATGTTTTGTTATAAAGTTTGTACTTCACATTATATAAAGAGTTAAAATATAACTATCTCAAACTCTTTATCAAACTCTCCTATGATGTGGGATTAAAAAAGTTGAATGAATATTATATGAGTTAGAATATGAGTTTGGGTTTGGTTGGGATACTAATTTGTGTTGGTTAGGCTGCGAATTTGGGTTGGTTGCTCTATGAATTTGGATTGATTGGGCTGAAAAGTTTTTCTATTTGTATTATAAATTTGTTATAATATATATTATAAGAATAAATAATATAAGTTTTTAATATTATAAATTTATATATTATATTAGTATTCTTATTATAAATTTGTTCTAATGTATATTAAAAAAATCTCATTTATTATCACTAGAATAAAATGTAAAATTTACTTATAATTTAATATTAGATATTCATAAATATAATATAATTAAACTATATGTCTAATAACTTAATTATAATATATAATTATATTCATCATTAAATTTAATTAAAATATTTAATAATTTAATTATATTGAAAGATAAAATGTGATAATCTACTAAAAGTACAAATTTTAAATTCTTAGAATTATAAGATTTAAGATTAGACTGTCATAATTATTAAATTTTCAATAATATTATTATTTATTATATCATCCTATTCGACCCGAATTTTAACGGTGAATCTCTTCTTATTTCGGTTCATTATTGGGCCCAAAGCCCCACCAAATTTTTTTTGTGACGAATAAGCACTGTCCTTAGGCCAGTGCAAAATCCCGATCGACCTGGCATGCAACTCACACCAATTTACACGGGCCAATACTTAAGGCTTTCACTGCTTAAAGTTAGTGGAGGTCGACAGAAGCCTACTTACAGATGAAAAATATAGCCACTTCTTATCATTGAGGCTTAGGTGGGATTGAAAGGTTCCCTTTTTTTTTTTAACATTTTTAAGTCCCATTAGCTTGAAAAAAAATTAAGGAATGATAAATGAAAAGAAATACGACTTTTTCTTAATTTTTTTGTTAAGATATAATTAAAAAGGGAAGAAGTCAAACAAAAAATTTTGAGATTTTTAGCTTACTTTCCAATCAAATTTATACAAAATATGAGGAGATTTATGCTTCGTTTGGCACTTCTTCTATAATGTTTCTTAAATCTGGTATTAAAAAATTGCTTTAAGATGTAGTAAGAAAGCTATCTAAAATGAAACCTTAATGATTGATAACAAAATATTCGATTGCATCCTATGATTATATATCTTCTATTTCAATTTCATTGTTAACTAGTGCTTCACTTTCTTCTACTTAAGCAACTGTCAGAGCCATAATTTTTTTTTTTCAATCAAACGCACAAATTAATTATTTTAAAAAATGTATCAATATTTCTTTAATAGTTATTTATAATTTTAAATTCTAAAAAATTTAGATGGTGCATAAATTAAATTTTTTAATAAAATTATAGTCATATAATTAAAAAATATGATACATAAAAACATAAAAAATATTTCCAGTGAGATGCCGATAAAGTTGTCGGTACCAAGATCAACACCGTTGTTTTTCGAAACTCCAAAAGAAAGAGAGTCCTTAACAGAGTCGAGGCGGTCAGTGGCGGCAGCGGCTTGCCACTAGATTAGTAGACGCATGCTTGATCCTGACGGAGGATCTCCATATGGGACGGTTTGTACTGTTGCGGCTAGGATGAGCATGAGTCGTACCGATGGACCACCATGAGCTTGGAAGGATTAGTGCTTTCCACAATTGGAACAGTTGTGCACAATAAGAAAATGAACAAAACATCATATAAACGAAAGAGAAAAAATGCAAAATTCTTACATCTGAAAGAATAAATGAACATCTAAAAAATTGTCATTTTACATTTAATTTTACGTAGTTGATTTACAAAAGCATACGTTTTTACAATATTCAACATATAAATTTTTATAGAATATATTCTAAGTGAATGTATGTGAAACATCACAATTACATAGACTATTGTTGAACTGTTTATAAATTCTTCGTTGAAGATTTGGGCAAGTTTAAAAACTTGATATGCTTTGAAGGTGAACACAGTTTTGTTGTATTTTCCTTTATGACAGATTTCTCCGTTGAAAAACAAAGGTCAACAAAATATATGTTGCCTCATTATATACATTGAAAAGAAATTATTATGTAAGTAAAATACACCTTACTCTTAAGCTTTATCTTCTTTTCCAATGGCTATGTAAAGAATGTGAATTCCTCCAATCCAATCTCGATCTTCATCACCTGTTTCTTATTTTTTTCTCAACGTGTGCCAAAGCTTTTATCCCACAAAAATCCTAAATATTTGATAGCTTTCACGGGTCTCTTTTTTAAAAACATAAAAAATCAGTGAGCTATCGCGAATTCAAAATTTTCATAGCTGGGCTAAATCTGGTCTTCAAGTCTTAAAAAATACACGTGTCTTAATTTAATTGGAGTATGGACATAGACTACGTCCATAGTCCCCACAGAATAATTTCTCTTCTTAAAGACTGTCAAGCTTACGTAGGCATCATTCCAAAAGAGATAATTTGTTTATTTATTTATTAATTTTGTATTCAAAAAAATTTTTTTTTTCTCAGATAGTTGTTGATGTTGTACAATCTATTATTAATGGCTCAATACAAATCACAATGCTTGAAAATTCTTGATGTTGTTAGTTAGTTATCATTTTTTATTGATTACATTAAAGGGTTGACTGTTGCTTTGGCATAAGCATTCTATATTTATTCACCTTCATATATGTGAATAAATGTATTTGATATGTCATCAAAAATTTAACTTGATCGGGCAAGAATCTCAATGCAAAATCAAGCTAGAAACTTCCAAAATTAATATTGGGACAATCCAAACTCTGATTTCTGTAAACTTATATTTGAACTGACCATCTCAAGAATATGAACCCAACGACACCAAATCCAACCTAATTCGAGTCCAAACGGGTCCAAATCAATGGTTAGAAGTGCTATTGGATGGTTCAAACCACAATTTGTATTACTAAATGGTTTTCAAACATAAAGTGCTTATAGTCAAATCGAGCAGCTTGACAAGACAAATCCAACAAGCCTAAGATCACCAAAATCCAACATAACTAAGACATTCAAATGTCCATTAAATGGTCCATGATCAAGGGATTCAACATCGGCTGTCCATTCAACCACTCCCCATTTACCCTTGATCTTTCACCTATTTACGGGCCATGCCACTCCAAAAATCTATAAATAGACCCCTCATTTCTCTTAAAAATGGATCCAAAGCAAGGAGAGAAGAAGAGATGAGAAGAAATAAGAGAAGGAAGAGAACGAAGAAGCTCCTCCTTGACCACCGCCGGAGTTTTATCGGCCCACCCCTTGAAGCCCTCGCCTTCATCGGACCACCATATGGGCCCTCAACTACATCGAACCACCACTTGAGGCCCTCGACTTCACCAGACAACCACCTGAGGCCCTCACCTTTGCCGTACCACCACTTGAGTCCATCACCTTTGCCGGAACACGACTTGAGGCCCACTCCTTCACCGGACCACCGCCTGACAACGTTGCTCCTCCGGACCACCGCCTAAGGCCCTCACCTTCATGGACCACTGCCTAAGGGCCTAAACTCTACCAAATCAACACTTGAGGCACTAAACTCTGCCAGACCATCAATTGACTCCTAAATTTTGCCAAGTCACTATCATACTACTAGCTGAAGCCCTAACTTCAAAGTGACATCGGATTTAACACTAGATTTCAACCATACGGTTGACATTTGTATTATGTTCTTCCTCAAGGATGAGTTAGCCCATTGTATTCAACTCAAATTCTAGTGAAATCTTTTTAATAGGCTAGGCCCCATGGTTTTTCACCTTTCAAGGGTTTTCCACGTAAAAAATCCCGTGTTCTCTATGTGTGAGTTGTATATCCGTGCAATGCTAAGACATACGATTAGAACTCTATTGCTGTGTATATTCTAACCCGCAACAGTTTGGCACCATCTATGGGAATAATTCAATCCCACTATCTTAAGTGCTACTATAAATGGCTAACATGCGCAATAATCGTACCTTGGGAGCCTCCTACTCAAATTAACATCAATCCTGGAATCAGTCACTGAATTAGGGATGCCAAGCATCTACTTCTTTTTACCCCAGTGACCGAAACCTTGCCAGAGAAGGGACATCAGGACCATCCCTAGAAGATTGTATCATAATGATGGAGGAGTCTCACATCGCTGAACTCCACCGTAATGCCCTACGGCATGAATTATAAAGACTAGTCTGAGAGGAGTTCCCCGTTGGAGATATAAGATAATCTTTTTTCCAACGATACATTTAGGAATCGTCACCTTTTACAGAAGCCATCCTTCAACACCCCATTCTAGCAAAATTCAAACTACCGAGCATTGATTCATACGACAAAACATCTGACCCTTAAGTACATATCGATCACTATAGGACCATAATGCACATCCAACGAGGCTCTGACGTGCTCCTTTGCCAAGTCTTCTTAGCTACCCTCAAAGGGCAAGCTTGAATATAGTTTTATTCACTCCCAGTGGGATCCATTCTAATGTTCATCAAGTTAGCCAAAATATTTGTCAAACAATTTGTTGCCAATCGGAGGATGGTCAGAGACTCTTCTCACCTCTCAGGAATTTGCTATAATGAAAATGAGTCCCTCAAGGAGTACTTTCTTTGATTTTCTACTAAGGTGCGGAAAATTCCAAGGGTAGATCCCGAGTTACTTAAAGGTGTATTCCTCGGAGGACTTCATCCTGACCCCTTCTACTCAGTACTCATGCAAGATATGGTTTATTCATATGCAGACCTGATCCATTGTGTGGAGGCCCAAATCTCAGTTGATAAAGCCATTAATGTTCATATGAAACAATTTGAGCAAACAATTGGGAAGCATAAAATTACACAAAGAATGGAGAATCCATCCTCATAGTGGAAGAAGAAAGGAAACTATAATCTTTCCCCTCGGCCCTCATAGTCATGACGAGAGCCTCGCCAAGGGAAGGAGTACATGCCATTTAATGTATTTCGAATAAATGTATTGATGTCCATCTGAGACCAAGAGAGCGTGAAGTGGCCACACCCTTTGAACCCCAACGTAAAAAAACTAAGAGAAATATTGCCACTTCCATTGTAGTCGTGGGCACACTACTGAAGCATGCAGACAGCTCAAGGAAGAAATCAAGAGACTGATCTAACAAGGCTATCTTTGATAATTCATCTAGAACCCACTGGCACAAGATGGGGGTGGTTCGATTGGGGGGCAGAATCAACATAAAAGACAATCATCAAATAATCGTTAAGTGGCTGGATAATTGAAACCATTGCTGGAGGATCTATAATGCCTAGTCAAATCTTAATTGCAGCCATCAAAGAGCCGATGGCAAAGAAGTCTCACACCGATCACTCCATTTCCTTCAATGATTCTAACTTAGAGGGAATAAAGACCCCCCATTAAGACCCACTTGTAATAAGTGACGGGATTGGCGACCCGTGCTATAAAGTTAAAATGATCTTGATTGACAACGAGAGCTTCATATATGTCTTATTCTACTCCACTTTTCTCAACATGGGCCTTACTTGAGAGAAGTTCCAACTTACTGTAGGTCCATTATATGGATTTAACAGTTGACCTGTGTGAGTGGAAGGTACGATAAGCCTTCCCATTATGTTGGGAAAATTTCCCCCACAGGCTACACACTCCATCCAGTTTATTATCGTGAAGTTAGAATCAGCTTACAATGCTATCTTCGGAAGGCCTCTCTAGTTAATCTTTGGGATTATTGCTTTGATCCCTCACTTTAAACTAAAATTTCTTACCCCAGTAGGGATTGGCAATATACGAGGAGATTAGAAAGTAGCACAATCTTGCTATCTCAGGTAGGCTCAACCTCGCCCATTAGTTACCTAAAGCATCTAAGATTTTGATCTTCGTGGTGAAGATTTTCCTTAGAGGGCCACCCCCTTAGAAGACATTACTTGTGTCTCTCTATCAGATGAGCACCCTTTAAGAACAATACAAATTAGATCACTTCAATTAGATGAAGAAAAGAAAATGTATGTTGATTTTCTACTTACAAATCAAGATATATTTACATGGAGTCTGGTGACATGCCTGGAATAAACTCTGAAGTAACCATTCCCTTAAGGTTAACCTGACATACAACCCAGTGATCCAAAAGAAGTGAAACTCCGCCAGACCATTAACTGATTTCTGAATTCTACCAAGTCACTGTTGGATTACTAACTAACGCCCCAACTTCAAAGTGACGCTAGATTTAACACTAGATTTCAACCATATGGTTGACATTTGTAATCTGATCGCCCTCAAGTACGAGTCAGCCCATTGTATTCAACTCAAATTCTAGTGAAATCTTTTCAACTGGCTAGGCCCCATGGTTTTCCCCTGTTCAGGGTTTTCCACATAAAAAATACTGTGTTCTCTATATGTGAGTTAGATATCCGTGCAACGCTAAGACATAAAATTACAACTCTATCACCACGTATATTCTAGCCCGCAACAGTATTAAATAGAGGTAAATTCATTGCCACCTTTTGGAAGTTTTAACTTTGCCATCATTTAAATGGATGTATCTAATATTATAATGCTTTTTTTAATTTGAATGGCATGATAGCTCACAAATTGTAATTTTTTTTAATATCTTTTACTATTTATATTTTTTTCCCAAGGTAGGATCAAATATTTGAATATTCTTCAAAGTACACTCCCTTTATTGTTAATTAAATCTATGCTTCTTAATTGATCATTCAATTCAATATTCCTTTATCTTATAAAATTCTATGTTTCCTATATCCCTTTAGTGCTTTATATTGAGAATATGATCTTCCATGGAAGAAGGGAAATTTCTCTCCATCTAATACATTGTTATTATGATAATTCTTGATACCAAACCCTTTGCAACCCTGTACTTCTCAACTAATCCTCCATTTTGTTTTAACTCATAAAGGTTCATTAATAATGTGATATTCTTTTGTAGTTTAACACTTTCATCTTTCCATATCCATACCGACACATTGATGAGAAAGATAATTTCTTAGGTAAAAAAATTAAATGTGAAACTTTTTGCCATAAAATTCATTATTTAAATGTTAATATTCCAAAATTTAATTTATATTATGGGAAGCATGATATATCTGAATTTATCTTGAAAACCTTCTTATCAATGATGATGTTCAACGCTTTGTAGAAGAGCATATTTTTGGCCAATCTACTATAACAGCTTCATATCAACATTGATACTTTTACAGCCAAATCGTCAAGAGTAGCAATATTCAAATATTATGTAAGCGGTAACTTCTTTTTCATTATTTCATTTATCCTTCAATATGTCAAATGTATATATCATTGATACATCCTCAAAACATTTTCTTGATCAGGCACAGATCTTGAGGTAAAATCAACTTGGAAACTTCTAAAATTAAAATTGAGACCATCTGAACTCCGATTTTAGTAAACTTATAGTTTAATTGAGCGTCTCAAAAATACAAACCCAACAATAACAAGTTCGACTCAATCCGAGCCCAAATGGGACAAAATCAAGGGTCCAAAGCACTACGAGAGGGTTCAAACCACAATTTGGGTTACCAAATGATTTGCAAACATGATGTGCTTATAGTCGAATCGAGCGGCTTGACTAGACAATCTAACGAGCCCAAGATCACAAAATTTCAACATCACTAAACATTCAAATGTCCATTAAGCGATCCATGATCAAGGGATTCAATATCGTCAGTCCATCCAAGCCACTTCCATATGCCCTTCATATCCCACATATTTACGGGCCATGCTACTCTAGGATTATATAAATAGACACATCCTTCCTCTTAAAAAGGGAGGCTCCAAGCAAGAGAGCAAGAGAGAGATCGGAGATTGCTCTTGCCTCTTCGCGCCTCATTAACCACCGCCTGGAGTTATGCCGGATCACAACCTCAGACACAGACTTGTGCTGGACCACCACATGAGGCCCTGACTTCTGCCTGACCACCACTTGAGGCTCGGACTTCTGCTGGACCACCGCCTGAGGCCCAAACTTCTGCCAAACCACCACTAAGTTCCGAACTTCTATCGGACTACCATATGAGGCCTGGACTTCTGCTGTACCATCACCTGAGGCCAAGACATCTACCGGACCACCACCTGAGGCCCAAAATTCTATCAGACCATCATCTTAGGGCTAGACTTTTGTCGGACCACCACTTGAGGCCCATACTTTTGCCGGGCCACCACATGAGGCCCAGAGTTCTACTAGAGAACCACCATACTACAACAGTCTTTATGACCCTAATCTTTAGTCAACTATGATCTTTTGGACTCTTGTCTCCTATTGACTATGGTCCTTCCGACCCACATCACCTACTACGATCCTTCCGATTTAAATTGCCAGACTATGATCTTTTTAACTTCGGTCTCCTGTATACTACGGTCCTTCTGACCTACATCGCCAGAAAATAATCTTTCTGACCCGGTCTTTTGCCTACTATGGTCTTTCTGACTTCTATCATATCACCTATATTCCTACCGACCAAACAAACATGTCTATATTGATTATTATAACTCCCACCATGTAATGCGCTCTATATGATGTACATTTGTGACATCAAGCTAATGACTTCTCCCTAAGAAGGCCCTCATTTGTGAAATTACTAAACGACAAGAGGGGGGGGGGGGGTGAATTGTAAAAGTCTTTTTCTTAATAAAATTAACCCTAAACAAGAGTTCTAATTTTTTTGTTGTTTTTGAAATTTTAGAACAAAAATTTATGCAATTTTACTTTCACAAAATTTCACATGCAATAGATATGACAAATTTAAAATGCAAGCAAAAAGTAAACAACGATAAGGAAAGAACACACCAAGAATTTTATAGTGGTTCGGTCAAAATATGACCTACGTCCACTCCCCGGAGTCCTCCACTCCGGGATTTTCACTATCAAAATAGTTCTCCTTTTGCCCCCCTCGGCAAGGAGGAGAAGCATGTACAAACCTCCCTTTCACCAACCCGGCGTGGCGGAATACCAAACTCTGTTTTGGCCCTCCTGGCGACGGCAGAGAACCTTCTCATTTTTCTCCCTCCTGGAGAAGGCAGAGAACCTCGAGGTAACGGATGTAGACGAGCCTTTCCCTTGGAGATCCTCTCTCAAATCCTTCTCGGGCCACAGGAGGAGCAAGATGCAGCAAGCTTGGAGCAACCGTGTGATCTCCCTCACACCTCTTCTCCCTCACAACGCTCACCTCCTCCTTCCTCTCTCAACCCTCAAGAATTTCTCTAGAGTTTTCTCCCTTGGAATCCCTCTCTTACCACGTTCACCCCCTCTGTAAATCTTTTTGAAAAAGAACTTGATTGATATCTAAAAAAGGCTCCAAAAACCTCTGAATTCAAAAGTAGACGTTACTGTTCGTACAGTACGATTCAACATCGTACAATACGATCTTCATAAACAGACGTCGTCCTGGTACGAAGATGTACGAACAGTTCAAAAACAATTCATACTGTACGATATAATATCGTTCGGTACGATCCAACAAGATACTATTCGTACAGGATGGTGGTCTGGACGATCGGATGTCGTCTCTGTTCATCGTATGGTACGATTACTATCGTACAGTATGATGTGACAAAAACCAAGAGTTCGTCCAGGATGATATCCGGGATGATCATACTTCGTCTCTGTTCATCGTATGGTACGATCGAGTTCGTATAGTACGATATTCAAATTTTAATTAGGCCTGAATTACATGCACTAATCACGGGTTAATTTAAGTAAGTATTAAAAACGGATCATATTGTACGAACCTATTCGTACAGTACGAACGGCGCAAAATCACTTACTTAAATTAAATCACGGCTAGGGTTTTGGATCTGAACATATCGTACAGTATGAAATACTTTATACAGTACGATCTATTCACAGAATTGTCCACATAGCTTGGATCGTACGGTACAAAATAAAATCTTACAGTACGATCTCCAGAGAAGATTTTTAGTTACATTTTGCAGTTAAAAAAAACTCTCCCCCTGTGTTTGTGCATGGTTGCTCTTACTATTATGCATTTTGTGGCCAGACTCAATAAAGTAAAAATACAATAAATGGAAAATACAATGTTTGACTCATACTCCTAATCTACCCGGTCTTGAGTCTTTCTTTCTTCCTGAGTCAATTGTGATCTTTCTGAAATGTTAGTGCTCAAGGAAAATAACAAATAAAATAATAATCAATGAAAAGCTGTTCCAAAACACTCATTATTTGGCATCATCAAAATCTCAAACTCGGGGTCATGGGTTGCAACAATCTCCCCCTTTTGATGTCAAATAATTTGTTGCAAGTAAGAAAGAAAAACATTTCTTTTGTTTTTTTTTGTTTTTTTTTTTTTAAACAAGAAAGAAAAAAAAGATACTACAAGCAAGTACGAAACAAAAAGAAATGCATTTAGATAATCAGGCATTACAACATTACAACAAACTTCTCCCCCTTTTGACAGCACAAAAAGGAGGAGCAAATAAAAGCACAAAAGCAAAAAAAAGAGAAAAACTACAATGCAAACACAGACAATCTAGTCAGACGGGTCCTGATCAATTGGTGGTGGAGGTGGATTTGGCTGAAAGTATTGAAATAGAGTATCGAAGCGGTGATCAATTGCAGTAAAACGCTCTCCAAACCATTGCATATCAGCCTCGTGTTGCTGATGTTGTTCTTGAATATGCATGTCGAGACGAGACTGCAGCTGGTCGATGCGGGCGACTAAATCATCATTTGGGTGTGCTGGTGCTGGAGCTGGTGCAGGTGCTCGGGGTGCGGCATGGCGTCGTGGTCGAGCTGGAGCTGCGGCTGGTGCATCTTCTCCTTCTTCTTCATCAAAGACGGGTTCTTCAGGCTCATGTCCCCGATGAAAGAGGATACGGAAGGAAGCATCCGTATAAAAAATAGGAAGCATGTCGGGTTCACCAGGGTAGAATAATTGATATTTATGGTAGAGGATATATCCTATTAGGTGACCAAGAGCCAGATTCTGTTTCCGTCGAGTGGTGGGAAGACGAACAAAAGTCATGTGCCGAATATAGTTACTAATCAAATCGACCTCATCAAACTTAATGTTGGACATAATAAGGTAGGTAGCGACTGACAAGGTAGGGGTCAGATTGATGCGGTCGCCACCTTTGGGTATGATAGAGGTTCGAAGAACATGTTGAATTATACGGGCATTTCGGGTTAAGGATTGGACTAGAGGCTGGTGTTGATGAAAAACAGTATTCCTAAGGACTCTATTTACATCGCTCCAATCAAAATCATCGGTAAGAAACGAGCGAACCATAGGTCCTTCAGTGGACAGCCCAATATGTTGGGCGATGTCGGCTCTAGTTATTTCAACGGGGCGGCCACAAACAAAGGAGTGAAAAGTGGTGTTATCGACGGTGTAGGTGAGGTTGGCGAGAAATTCAAAAAGAAGTTTAGAATTATATGGAAACGCTAGGGTGAGTAGGAATTGAAAGGTGGTGGAGGCAAAGAGGCCCATTACCTCGAAATTTAGAGCGGCTTGATTAAGCATTTTTGAGGGGAAAATTTTGCAGGCTTTGTATCGATAGTAGGCTTCCTCATTCTCACTATTCAGAAAGTGATCAGGTTGACGACTGGATGAGGACGAGCTTCCGGCAGTCATCCGACCTCGTTTAGACATTGCAGGAGGGCACAAAAACGAAGTGAAGGCTGAGTGAGGAGAGGGTTGAGTGAATTGAACAGCCTAGGCAAGGGTATTTATAGAAATTTCCGTAAATCGTACAGTACGATCTGGGATCGTACAGTACGATATCAAATTAATATTCTGACCGGTCGTTTCGAGAAAAGGCAGTCAAATCGTACAGTACGATAGGTATCGTACAGTACGATCAGGCGAATATCGATCGTCCCGAGGCCCTCAGTATGACTTTTGACCAAAAGTTTTGTACTGTACGAATAGGTGGATCGTACAGTACGATACATAATAAATATCGTACCGAACAGCTTTAACTCAAATTTGTCCTTTTGTGATGATGTGGATCATACCGTACGAAGCGAAAGGATTGTACAGTACGATACTCAATAATGTCGTACCAACCGGCTTTAATTCATCCCAATCCGTTGCTGACGTGGATCGTATTGTACGAAGAAGAGGAATCGTACAATACGGTAGGCAATTATGCGGGAAGATTATCGTACAGTACGATGTACATCGTACAGAATGATCAACAGAGCTGAAATATGCCTATTAGTGGATGTTAGATTGTGATATATCGTACAGTACGATATCGATCGTACAGTAGGATGAACAGTCAATGTAAGTGTTGGTGTGGTGAGTGTGTGGTGATCAGGAGCAGCCCTAAAGTTTTTTTTTGTTTTTGTTTTTTTTTTGTTTTTGTTTTTATGCATTTATATCTATGACACCTAATCTAATCCTCAAGGTGCTAAAGGTGTCAAAAGCTAATGGTTTTGTGAATATGTCTGCCAATTAATCTCCTGTAGCGATGTGATGTAATTCTATATCTCCCTTAGCGACGTGATCTCTAATGAAATGATGTCTAATGTCTATGTGTTTCGTTCGAGAGTGTTGAATTGGATTCTTAGAGATACAAATTGCACTTGTGTTGTCACACATGATCGAGATGGTTCCAATAGGTAGTCCAAGATCAAGAATTTGTTGTTTTAACCATAGTACTTGTGCAACACAACTTCCTACTGCAATATATTCTGCCTCGGCTGTGGAAAGTGCTACTGAGTTTTGCTTCCTACTGGACCAAGAAACTAATGATTGTCCGATGAATTGGCAGGTACCAGAGGTGCTCTTTCTATCTATCCTACATCCTGCAAAGTCAGAATCTGAGTACCCTAGGATTTCAAAGGAAGTGCTGTGTCTGGGATACCAAATTCCTAAGTTTGGGGTGCCTAGTAGATATCTAAGAATTCTTTTGACAGCAGTTAAGTGAGACTCTTTAGGATCAGCTTGGAAACGGGCACAAAGGCACACACTAAACATTATGTCCTGTCTACTGGCAGTCAAGTAAAGAAGGGATCCAATCATTCCTCTATATTTTTTCTGATCTACTGATTTTCCACTAGGATCCTTATCTAATTGGATTGTCGAACTCATTGGGGTGTTCATGGGTTTTGGACTATCCATTTCATATTTCTTTAAAATATCCTTAATATACTTTGATTGGCTAAGAAAGGTTCCATTATCCATTTGTTTTACACTAAAGCCAAGAAAGTAATTAAGCTCTCCCATCATGCTCATTTCAAACTCATTACTCATTGTTTTTGAAAATTCATCGCATAAGTTTTTATCCGAGGATCCAAACAAGATGTCATCTACATATATTTGAACAATGAGAATTTCTTCTTTGACCTTTTGTAAAAAGAGTGTAGTATCTACACTACCCTTTTGAAATCCTCTATCCAAAAGAAATGAGATAAGTCTTTCATACCATGCTCTAGGTGCTTGCTTTAATCCATATAGTGCCCTTTTTAATTTGAATACATGGTTTGGAAATTGTGAGCTTTCAAATCCGGGGGTTGCTCAACGTAGACATCTTCCTTAATTACCCCGTTCAAAAATGCACTCTTTACATCCATTTGATATAACTTAAAGTTCTTGAAGCAAGCAAAAGCTAAGAGCACTCTTATGGCTTCTAGTCTAGCAAACGGGGCAAAGGTTTCTTCAAAGTCTATTCCCTCAATCTGGTTGTACCCCTTAGCTACTAGCCTTGCTTTATTCCTTATTATTGTTCCTGAATCATTCACCTTATTCTTGAAGACCCATTTTGTTCCAACAACACTCTGCTCTTTAGGTCTCTTAACTAACTCCCAAACATCATTCCTGGTGAATTGGTTCAGCTCTTCTTGCATTGCTAGAATCCAAAATTCATCTCCTAAGGCTTGATCTATACTTGTAGGTTCTATCATAGAGATGAAAGCTGAGTGACTAACCTCCTTCCTAAGTCCATGCCTAGTTCTTACACCTTCTGAAGGGTCTCCTAAAATTAACTCTTTAGGATGACTAGAAGAATATCTCCATTCTCTAGGCAAAACTTCCTGAGATTCGACCCTTTCTCCTAAGGTCATAGTCTCTACTCCTTGAATTGCCTCTATTTCATCATCTTCAATTTTAGTTTCTGAGGGCATATCTGATTCATCAAATACCACATGGGTGGATTCTTCTACTACAAGGGTTCTCTTATTAAAAATTCTATAGGCCTTACCTATAGAAGAATAGCCTAAGAAGACACCCTCATCAGACTTGGGATCGAATTTTCCTAAGGGATGTTTACCATTATTTAAGATGAAGCACTTACACCCAAAGACATGTAAATGTGAAAGGTTTGGTGTCCTTCCCTTAAGGAGTTCATATGGAGTTTTATTCAGCTTCGATCTAATGTATACTCTATTCAAAACATAACAGGCTGTGTTGACTGCTTCTGCCCAAAAGTATCTAGAAAGGGTATACTCCGCTAACATTGCCCTAGCAGCTTCTACCAAGGTTCTATTTTTCCTTTCTGCTATGCCATTCTGTTGGGGTGTTCTAGGAGCTGAGAAATTGTGTTCTATTCCTATCTCTTGACAGAATGACTCAAACCTATCATTTTTGAACTCTCCACTATGATCGCTATGGATTGTTGATATTTCACAACCTAATTTCGTTGAATCCATGTGGAGAAAACTTTAAATTCCTCAAAAGACTCATTTTTGTGTTCTAAGAATCTTACCCAAGTAAATCTAGTGAAGTCATCTACAATCACAAATCCATAATTCTTTCCACCTAGACTGGCTGTACTAACGGGTCCAAATAAATCCATGTGTAGAATTTCTAGTGGCCTAGAGGTGATCACGTCTCTAATAGAGTGAAAGGATGATTTGACTTGTTTTCCTTGTTGGCAAGCATCACATAAGTGATCCTTGGTGAATTCTAACTTAGGTACACCTCTAACTAGGTTTTTCTGAGTGATGTTTCTAAGAGTTTTCATGCTAGCATGACATAGTCTCCTATGCCATAGCCACGAGTCATCAACTATTATTTTCAAGCAAAATGATTTTGAGTTTTCTACATGATCAAGGTCTAACATGTAAACATTGTTCATTCGTTTTCCTTCTAAAATTACTTCATCAAATAAACTAATCAGGCATCTATCAGTAAAAAATTTAACATCAAAACCTTTGTCACACAGTTGACTAATGCTAAGTAAATTATGTTTCAAACCATCAACTAGTAAAACATTTTCAATTAAAAAATTATTAGCATTACCAACGATACCTGAGCCTATTACCTTCCTGGTAGTGTTGTCTCCCAACGTTACTTTGCCTCCAGTTTTGGTCTCCAATAGGATGAACTTCTTCATATCTCCAGTCATGTGTCGCGAGCAGCCACTATCCAGGTACCACATGCTCTCACAAGGTCTTTTGTGAGAGCATCCCTACAATTTCATTCAAAGATTAGATTTGGGAACCCAAGTGAGTTTGGGTTCCTCCTTATGCTTGCATGAATGAGATGTATGCATGTTATGTTGTGATGGATGCAGTTTAGGTCTCCATACTAAGTGTGTCCTACGGTGAATTGTGCATGTGCGGGCTATGTGACCTAACATGCCACAAGAGAAGCACCTAACACCAGGAAATGGTTTTACTAATCTATGACTATTGTTGATTTTTTTCTGGTGGTGCCTCTTCCTAAGGTTTTGTGATGCATGCTGTGTTGGGGGTTTTCTAGGATGGCCTATTGTGAGTGATGCAATTTCATTTTCTAGTTCTTTTATCTTTTCACTATAAGTTTTATTTTGAGCTGTCAATCCATCAACTTCTATCAATAGCAAGTGCTCACTATGATCTACTTCTAATGCAAGTGCAGTTAGTTTTTCAAACTCTACATCTAGTTCAATATGTGATGTTTTCAAGGATTCATGCGCTTCAATTAGTTCAATATGCTTCTTATTTAATGCATAATACTCATCAAGAAGTAACATGTGATCTTTATCTAAATCAGAATTTTCTTTAACTAAGTTAGCATGCTCAATTTGTAAGAAACTAAATTCAATATTAAGTTTAGCATGCATTTTCTTCAGTTTCCTATACGAGTCATGAATATTCTCAGAAATAAGCAATATTCATCATAAGAAAGTTGACATACCTCATCCTGATCCAATTGATCAAGGTTATCATTAGCCATAAGACACAAATTTGTTACCTCCTCCTCTGCTTCTTCTTCTGATGATTCTGAGGCAGAGTCGGCACAAAAAGCTTTCTATGTCTTTGTCTTTCCTCTCTTGTATTTAACTTTGTCATCTCCTTTCTCCTTTGCTGGTTGACTCTTCAGATTAGGACAATCGGCTCGAAGGTGACCAGGCTTCCTGCACTCAAAGCAAATTGTATCAGATGAAACCTTATTGGACCTTGAGCTCTTACCTTTATTCCAGCTGTTCTGATGACGCTTCTATTTTCTCTTCAGGAAATTTTTGAACTGTCGGGTCATCAGTGCTATTTCATCTTCTTCCTCCCCTGCAGAGCTTTCACTTTCTGAGTTGCTAGCTTTTAATGCCACCGTCTGCTCCTTTTTCTTTTCACCTGCATCACTTTGCCTTTGGCTCACTCGTTGCTCGTATGCAATGAGTGACCCGAGGAGGTTATCAATAGAATAAACATTAAGATCTTTGGACTCAGTGATAGCAGTTATCTTAGCATTATAGGAACTAGGTAGGCATCTAAGAATTTTGTTTACTTTCTCAGAATTTGAAATTTCTCTACCTAATGCATGCAAGGATGTCACGATTTGGGTGAACCTAGTGTACATGTCAGAAATTGTTTCGCTAGGTTTCATACGGAATAATTCATAATCATGCAGTAGAATGTTAAGCCTAGACTGTTTTACTTCGTTTGTTCCTTCGTATGTAATGCACAGTCTATCCCAAATCTCCTTACCAGAAGCACAAGTAGATACTCTCATATAGTCCTCAGATTTCAATGCACAAAAAAAGCAGTTTAAGCACTTAGCATTCAGTTGGGCTAATTCCCTATCCTCATTGCTCCATTCAATAAATGGTACAGGAGTTTTCAAACCATTAACAATTTTAAACGGTGCAACATACCCATCATTTACTAACATCCACATGCGGTAATCTATAGATTGCAAAAATGTAGACTTTCTAATTATCCAAAAATCAAACGGTATGTTATCAAAAAGTGGTGGACGAGTTATTGAATAACCCTCCGCAGTGTTACGATTACCAAAATTCGACATGATCGTTTTTTTTTCAAGGTTTTCTAAAACACTATTTTTGAAAAACTAGCTCTGATACCAATTGAAATTACTAAACGACAAGAGGGGGGTGAATTGTAAAAGTTTTTTTCTTAATAAAATTAACCCTAAACAAGAGTTCTAATTTTTTTGTTGTTTTTGAAATTTTAGAACAAAAATTTATGCAATTTTACTTTCACAAAATTTCACATGCAATAGATATGACAAATTTAAAATGCATGCAAAAAGTAAACAACGATAAGGAAAGAAAACACCAAGAATTTTATAGTGGTTCGGTCAAAATATGACCTACGTCCACTCCGCGGAGTCCTCCACTCCGGGATTTTCACTATCAAAATAGTTCTCTTTTTGCCCCCCTCGCCAAGGCGGAGAAGCCTGTACAAACCTCCCTTTCACCAACCCGGCGTGGCGGAATACCAAACTCTGTTTTCGCCCTCCTGGCGATGGCAGAGAACCTTCTCGTTTTTCTTCCTCCTGGAGAAGGCAGAGAACCTCGAGGTAACGGATGTAGATGAGCCTTTCCCTTGGAGATCCTCTCTCAAATCCTTCTCGGGCCACAGGAGGAGCAAGATGCAGCAAGCTTGGAGCAACCGTGTGATCTCCCTCACACCTCTTCTCCCTCACAACGCTCATCTCCTCCTTCCTCTCTCAACCCTCAAGAATTTCTCTAGAGTTTTCTCCCTTGGAATCCCTCTCTTACCACGTTCACCCCCTCTGTAAATCTTTTTGAAAAAGAACTTGATTGATATCTAAAAAAGGCTCCAAAAACCTCTGAATTCAAAAGTAGTCATTACTGTTCGTACAGTACGATTCAACATCGTACAGTACGATCTTCATAAACAGACATCGTCCTGGTACGAAGGTGTACGAATAGTTCAAAAACAATTCGTACTATACGATATAATATCGTACAGTACGATCCAACAAGATACTATTCGTACAGGACGATGGTCTGGACGATCGGATGTCGTCTCTGTTCATCGTATGGTACGATTACTATCGTACAGTACGATGTGACAAAAACCAAGAGATCATCCAGGACGATATCCGGAACGATCATACTTCGTCTCTGTTCATCGTATGGTACGATCAAGTTCGTACAGTACAATGTTCAAATTTTAATTAGGCCTGAATTACATGCACTAATCACGGGTTAATTTAAGTAAGTATTAAAAACAGATCGTACTGTACGAACCTGTTCGTACAGTACGAACGGCGCAAAATCACTTACTTAAATTAAATCACGGCTAGGGTTTTGGATCTGAACATATCGTACAGTACGAAATACTTCGTACAGTACGATCTATTCACAGAATTGTCCACATAGCTTGGATCGTACGGTACGAAATTAAATCGTACAGTATGATCTCCAGAGAAGAATTTTAGTTATATTTTGCAGTTAAAAAAAACTCTCCCCCTGTGTGTGTGCATGGTTGCTCTTACTCTTACGCATTTTGTGGCCAGACTCAATAAAGTAAAAATACAATAAATGGAAAATACAATGTTTGACTCATACTCCTAATCTACCCGGTCTTGAGTCTTCCTTTCGTCCTGAGTCACTTGTGATCTTCCTGAAATGTTAGTGCTCAAGGAAAATAACAAATAAAATAATAATCAATGAAAAGCTGTTCCAAAATACTCATTATTTGGCATCATCAAAATCTCAAACTCGGGGTCATGGGATGCAACAATTTGTAATCGACTGCAAATACTAGTTGATTCATTCAAACTGGGCCAGCCTCCGTGGTTTTTCCCCCTTTTCAAAGGTTTCCATGTAAAAACTTTGGTGTCTCTTTTAAATGCTGCACCCTCTCTCTTATCTGATTGCGTGCTGAATCTTTGTACAATGCTAAAAAGTTAAAATTTATTTTTCTCTACCACCGCGAATACTCCAGGACACAACAATCTTAAACTTTTTTTTTTTGTAAAATAAATTTCTCCAGATAATGATGGTTTGCTTGATTTGATGTACCAAGTGATGATGAATGAAAACTTGGGTTTTTCTACCAATCACCATACAATCTGTTATTTGAATGGTTATTGTAAGGTGTTCAATCTTGATCGCATGTATGGGTTTGGCTTGCAATGATTAATTTTTTCTTTATTTTTATACTATTAATGAGGAAAGTAGGGTGGATATAGCATTTTTGCATAAACAAGAGCTTTCATTCTTTGGTAGATTGGAAGGAGTTGTGATAAACAAATGATTATTTTTATATCAATATATCAATTCTCAAGAAAATTTCATTTGTTAGAACGAATGATTGCATCAAATTTTTTCTTTGCATATTTTAGCCTTGAATATCATATATTAGATTTTGCGTTAGATTTTATATTAGAGCTTTTTAGAAGTTATATTATAATATCAAGAATGATTTAATATTAAGATAGTTGAAAAGATTAAAAAATAAGTACTTTTTATTTAATGCATAATTTTTCTTTGAATTTTGTGATATTCTATTGTTGTAATAATATTAAATTAAGGAATTTTTAATTGGTGTCTGTGCTGTAATATTCCTTCTTTTAATGCTTATGATTTAATGCTTGAGAAAATGCTTGTACCATTCATTTGATTATTTAAATATTTTGTTTTGATTAAGACCACATTAGCTACAATAATACATTGATTATTTATGTTTAATTTATGATTTGATTGATAATCATTAATACTTTTTTATTTTTATCAGTTTCAAGAGCTTATGCTGATAAAATTACAAATTCACTTTTAAATAATTGTCTTTGTTTTCTATTTTGAATATATTTTAAAGAGTTTTATTATGAAATAGGTACAAAATTGAATGATGAAATGAGACTGAAATTTTCCTGGTATGATGAAACCTTGACCAACATAAAATCAATGGCAGAAACTTTATTTCTTTAGCGGGGCATAAGCTATGCTAAGCTTGCAAATCTACTACCCATTATTGGTTTATGTGAGTACAACAACAACAACAACAAGATTTTATCCAAAAATAAAAAAATAAAAAAAATAAAAAATGCATTTATCCTACTAAAATATGGGGTCGGCTACCTGAATCCTTTTTCTTCATTGTGTTATGTTAAGGATCAAATCCTCATCTAAATCTAATAAAGATCATTTTTAATATTTTCTAACCAAATCTTTTTAGGTCTACATTAACCTTTCTAAACATAAGTCAAATCTAATACTTTTACTTTCCTAACGAAGTCATCGGAAGACCACCGTTTTACTTGATCAAACCGTCTAAGGCATCTCTCTAATCTTATCCACCACTTGAGCTAATCCAACCTTTTCATGTATATGCTCATAGCTACCATGAATGCTTTTAAAATCATCTACCTCTCTACCAACATGTTCATTTAGATCTCCTCTAATAAAAACTCTTTCTTTGAGAGGTGTCATTTAAATTAATTGTTATAGGTCATTCTAAAATTTTAATTTTGAACACATATTTAAACCTACTTTAGGAACATATGCACTTATAATATTAATATTCTTAGTATCAACAATAATCTTTAAAGCTATAATTCTATCTCCATTTATATTAATTTTTATAATATTATCTTTTAAACTCTTATCTATAGTCACATACACCATTTCTAGTACGACTCATACTAGAATACCATAGTTTAAATCCTAAACAATCAATCTCTTTAGCCTTCTCTCCGAACCATTTAATTTCTTGAATGTAAAAAATATTTATCTTCCTATGGATCATAATATATATTAACTTCTCTAATTTGCATGTAAGGGAACCAATATTCCTAGTTGCTATCATAATTTTAGTTTCAAGGACTAACTTATTTTCCCACATTTGTCCATGATATGGGAACCCTTGCCTATTGAATAACACATACAAGCGTCGGTGCAGTGGCCCTTGCTCACTTGTCATTATATTTAGGCCACATAACGTATCGCTTCCTAGGAACGCCCTAGCATTAACAAAATACATTAAATGATTCATGTCATGATTATTCATCAAGTTTTACACTGATTTTCGACTACCTAATACAAAGTTTTAAAGAACTATTTATTTATATGAGTAATGTGTTGTTTGATTACAAAAAGTAGTGTTTTGAAAAAGATTATTTTTTTGGAATAAATTAATTGCTAGAATTTTAGTTTTGAAATCAAACACGTCATTATGAATAGTATATCACCTCAAGAGGCTAATATACCATTCCTTAATAGGTTCAGTTTACAAAACCATAAAATTATCCTGATTATCATAGTCAAACTTAGGAAAAAATTACATATGACCCCGGAAGGTCAAAATGAAACTTAATTGAATGTTTGACTAAAATAATATGGATAAGGGATCATTAATTTCATAATCAAAGTCATGATAAAATAATTATATATCTTTCCAAGGAAAGAGAATATCTCATATTATCAATCATTTGGATATGACGATAATGATCATTGAATTTTGATTTTCCTAAAGATAATTAATTGAAGGTTTTGAAAACTTGATTTTAAAAATTTAATCTGGGTTTCTAAATCTCCTATTAGTGCAAGCCCTAGTAGTTAATTACATTATAGGGAACCACAGTTTCATACGAATACTCTCAATTAAAATAGTAATAAAAAATTTAATTAGGATTTCAAAGCTCGATGTCAAAAGAGATAAGGATTATAATTTCAAATAGAATTGTAATAAAATAAAGCACTTATTTCTGAGTCAATGGAAGAAGGGTAGGAGGCATCTGAAATTCTAGAATAATTTAGAAGTTATCCTGTCTCTCGTAGGTGTTGGACTTGAATTTGATTAAAAGAGATTTAAGTTTGAATGGTTAATTAATTAGAAAATTGGGATTCGATTTTGAAGGTTGAGATCTTATAGCTTGAGCCTGCCTTAGAACCTAAGTCAAAATTGGGTGTTAAAAAATCATAAACCTAAACCTAGATAACACAGTGCAAGTCTTAGACTTACCCATGCTTGGATTGGAGAGCTAGCTAAACCACTTAAATGCTTCAAAATAATGAGTTTGATCTTTAATATAAGAGTGGTAGGGACATTTAATTAAGTTAAGTTTGAAAAAGATGGGGCCAACATCTAGAGCAAGTCCTTATTTGGCCCCTTTACATATATTCGATATTTGATGCCTAAATAAATATAATTAAATATTTAGACACTTTTAAATGTTTTACTAATATGATGCATGCTAGTTGACTCGATAAAATATTTAAATAAAAATGAAGCATTTTTAAAATTTAGGCTAAAAAAAAGATTTTTTCCTAGAGATTGCATAACATCCCATTGGCAGGACTGCACCCTAATAAATTGGGTGGCATGCCAAAACTCACAAGCGGGGATGCGCCTAAAAAGAAAGAGAAGATTTTAATATGTATGCAAGAGAGACTCCTGTCAGTCCCGGACTTACTTCTTAAAATGTTAGAGTTGCTATATGAGCTTAAATATTTTAATTTGATTAAACTAGAAAAAGTTTAACGATCCCTCACAATCCTTCGATCGGGTTCGAGGTTACAACAAATAGGACATACAAGTAAAAAGACTAGAAAAGTAGGTAGTTTTACTACACAATGAATTAAACAAATCAATTAAATTAAAAATTCAAAATGAAAGTCCATATGGCAAGTGCCACTTAATAATACCACCAAGGGTCTGCAGAAAGGTAAAGTGGCTAGGTACTACAAATATAACCTAATTTTTACTCCTAAGACTCAAGTTGTTGAGAGAGTTGCTACTTAGCTTTGCATGCTTTACATTCTTACAACTTATATATTTTGATGATTCCAAATATTATTGTTTTGATTATTATTTTCTCCTAACACATTTTGGAAGAATTATTTTTTGCTCTTGTGTGTACTAATATTTCAAGAAAATCATACTCTAGACTATTGAAGACTTCAAATCAAGATCTGATTATAATATTGTGTAACTTAGAGTCTATATTTTACCTTTACTTGAGTCTGAGAGAGTGTGACTGTAATTTAGTAACTTAACACACACACACCGGGGGAGAGCTTTAAAATTCACAATTTTTAATACTGATCGTATAAGACAAACTATATTCGTACGGGACGATCATGTTATTTATACTCCTCCAAGAGCAAATGGAACGAACAGAGAGTGAGTAAAATTTTTTCTAAGTCATATTCATCCAGACGATTTCCAAGTTCGTCCCTGGACGATGTCCTCTGGACTCTCACTTTAAACCTTTCATCCAGCCAATTTTCCTGTTCTTCCCTGGACGATGTCCTCTAGACTCTCATTTTGAACTATTCGTCCATACGATTTTCTTGTTCGTCCCTGGACGATGTCCTCTGGATTTTCACTTTGAACTATTTATCCAGACGATTTTCCCGTTTGTCCCTGGACGATGTCCTCTAGATTTTTTATTTTGAACTATTCATCTAGACTATTTTCCTGTTTGTTTTTGGATGATTTCATCTGGACTCATGCTTTGAACTATTCATCTAGAAGAACTGACTCCTTCGTCCCAAGATGATGTCCTCTATTTTATGAACTTGCGATCCGTCTTATTTTTTCATCCCAATGAACCTTGGAAATAACGGTTCGTACCAAATGAACCATGATCATACGGGACGAAGATCGGGTATAAAGGCAGTTCGTACCAATGCATATTGAGGTCATATGTAATAGTTTTTATATTGTTAGTACGTCAAGGTGTAAGAGAGCAGAGCCGGCTCGTGAGCTGGCTCGAGATCGACTCATTTATGAGCCCGCGAGCCGAGCTTATCAAGCTCATGAGTCAAGCTCGAGCTCAAACTCGAGCTCTTTTAATAAACGAGCTCAAGTTCTAGCTTGAGCCGGCTCGGCTCGTGAGATCGCGAGCCGGCTCGTTAATTATTTATTAATTAAAATAATATATAATATGTATTATAATATATTAAAATATATTAAAATAAATATTAATGAATACATATATTAATTAAAATAATATATAAAATGTATTCTAATGTGTTAAAAGTTGGGATGTCAGACTTGCTTGGGAGTTGGGATGACCGCATTGAATATTTTTAGAGAAAATGGCATTGTTTTAATTAAAATAATATATATTAAGCAGTTTCCATTATAGTTAGGTTTAGTTGTAGTACTTGATGACATGTCCAGAGTGACAGCTGCTCAAGTGCAAAAATACAGGCAGGAAAATGTCTACAGCAAGAGAAATGAAAAAAAGAGGCATAGGCGAGAAAATGTAAAATTGAATCGAATAGCTCGCGAGCCGGGTCGAACTCGATTTTAATGGGATGACCTCGAGTTTGAGCTCACTTTTTTAGATCAACTCGAGCTTGAGCTCGAGCTCGAGCTCGGTTTCTAACTAACAGGCTGAGCTCATTAGTGCTAAACCTCAGCTCGACTCGACTCGTTTAGACCCCTATTCTTATGTATGAAATTTGATCGTATAGGATAATCATGAACATACAGAATTGAAATTTTACGATTTTAAACAGTTTTTCTTATGTTTCTTATAAAAGGGCCACTTAAAACAGTCAAGCAATCTTTTTATTTATTAGCCTTCATGCATATTGAAGGGATATTGATGGAGAGAGTGAGAGAGAGTGTTTGAAGGAGAGTTCTTACCACTGAAGCATGAAGGATTCACTTGGGTACTGAAAGATAAGAATCTCAATTTGTAAAATTATGATTATTTAATTCTTTTCTCTTGTCCTTCTAGATTTCTCATGAGAAGTTCTTTCAATGAGATATGATTCTTTGCTGACACTCAAGGAGTGTGAATAGACGAAGGGTTCTCTTCGTACACTTGGAGAAGTGTGAAAGGGCGAAGGTTCTTTGCCTACACTTGGAGAGTGTAAGCAGCCGACGGTTCTCTGCAAACACTTGGAGGGTATAAAAGGACAACGGTTCTTTGCCACACCGGGTAGTGGTGGAAGAGAGTTTTTGTGAAGGCTTCTCCTTCTTGCTATGGGGGCTAAAAGAGAGACACTTGTGGTAATAGTGCAGTACCTGAAGTGGGAGACTTCAGGGAGTGAATGTAGGTCGTGTTTGACCGAATCATTATAAATCTTGTATCTTTTATATTTTATTTCTTTTCCTTTTTTACTTTACGGCTTTTGTTATCTGTGGTTGAATTTTTTTTTTAATTTTCATTAAAAATTTAAACAGTTAAAAAGATGAATTTTTAAATTACCAATTCACCTCCCTCTTGGTTAGCTGTTGGGAAATGTGCTTAGGTCTAACAACCTAATTCATAATTAACAAGTTTTAACAAGTGGAATCAGAGCTTAGTTTCAAAATTATAAGTTTAGACCACTTTTTGATTAATGACCATGGCTACATTTGGAAATCGAAACACACCTGAAGGTTACTCTATAACTAGACCTCCCTTGTTCGATAATATTCTATTTGATTTTTGGAAAACACGCATGTCTATATTTTTACAGTCACTAGATTATTGTATGTGGATCTTAGTTCAGCAAGGGTATACAAAACCAATTAGATTAGTTGACGAAGTTAGAGTTGAAACACCCTTTGCAGACTGGATAGTAGAAGAATGTGACTTAGTACAACTTAATGCTAAATGCTTGAATAGTTTCTTTTATGCTCTTAAATTTAAAGATTACATACGGGTTTCCACTTGGAAAAGTGGAAAGGATATATGGGATAGAATTTGCATAACTTATGAGGGACTAATGAAGTTAAACAATCCAGACTTAAGATCTTGTTGCATGACTATAAACTGTTTTGAATGAAACCCAATGAATCTATTTCTGACATTGCATAAGATTCACATAAATAGTCACCTCTTTACATGCATTGGGTAGGAAACTAACGAATGCTGAAATGGTTAATAAGATACTTCGTTATTTACCTACTACTTATGATGATAAAATAACTACAATTACAGAGTCTAAAGACTTAAATATTTACTCTATTGATAATCTTCTTGGATTATTAATTGCTTACGAGCAAGGAGTGAGTCAAAGAAATATTGATGCAGGAGAACCACGAAAGGAGAAGAATATTGCACTAAAAGTGGAAGTCAGAGAGTGATTAATCTGTACCTAATATTGAGGATGACATAGCTTTGATGACTAGATAGTTTAGAAGCTTTCTTAAAAGGAAGCAAAGAGATGCCAACAGTGGAATCGAGGTAAATTTAATCGAAAGGTAAAAGTTTCAAATGATGTTATTTTCTTTGAGTGCAGGAAACCTTGACACAATAAGTTAGACCACCCAAAACTAAAAGCCACTCCTAGCAAGGAGAAGGTATAGGAGAAACCAATGGTGAAGAAGGGCTAGAAAAAATTCCAAAGAGCTTTTTGGACGAACTCAGCTTCATACAAGTTGGAGACTGAAAAAGAAGAGGAAGTCACCAATCTATGCTTGATGGTTGATAATTTTGATCTATCAGATCAAGAAGAGGTATGTGACTTGATTTATAATGAAGTTTTAGAAGTCGCAAAACACATACATGTTACATATAAAAAGTTAAAGAAAATGTATGCTAGTCTAAACTTAGAGTTACAAGAACTACAAAGATAATAGGATATCCTTAGAAAAGATCATGCTTTAATTGATAAAAACCACATGAAATTACTTGATGAGTTTGATGATTTGAATAGGAACCATGAAAACTTAAAATCATCCTGTGCAGAACTTGAAAAAGAATTTAAAGATTTTAAGGATGAATCTGATAGCAAAAACTTTCGGATAAATTATAAAAATCGTATATTGAAAGATATGATTTCATTTTATAAACAGAAGATAAAAGCTCTCGAGGATAATAGGATACCACCAAGGCTTGAAAATTTCACAAATCCTATTTTGTACCCTAAATTTATGCAATCCATAAATAGATAGAAAAACTATAGAAGATTAAGAAACCCTTTTCCAGGAGTCAAATGTCATAATTGTGGATTGATTGGACATATAGCACACACCTGTAGACTGAAAAGAAAAACTTATTTGGTGTGGAAACCTAAGATGAATAAACCTAGACATAACATACATGCATATGTTTATAATTTACAAAAAGGTGAACCCAAACTTGTTTGGGTTCCTAGGTCTAATGTTTGATAATTTTCCAGGATTGCTCTCACACAAGGCCTTATGAATGCATATGGCATATGGACAGCAGATACTCAAAGCATATGATTAGAGATACTACAAAATTCATATCGCTGGAAGCCAGGAGTGGAGGTAGAATTACACTTGGAGATAACACCACAAGGAGGGTGGTAGGGTCAGGTATGATTGGAAATCTTAAAAACTTTTTTATTGAGAATGTACTATTGGTAGAAGGCTTAAAGCATAATATGTTAAGTATTAGCCAGCTATGTGATAAAGGATACTATGTTAAAATTTTCCCTACTAGCTGCATATTAAGCCTGAATGGTACTGATGTTTTATATGGTATAAGTATAAATAATGTGTATATGCTAGACTTGAACTGTATTAAAACTCTTACTGCTTTTTGTTTAAAAACTATTTCTAATGTGACATGGCTTTGATATAGAAGACTTTGTCACTATAACATGGAAAATCTTAGGAGGATTACCCAAAAGAACTTAGTGAGAGGTATACCAAAATAAGACTTTACTAAGGACCACCTTTGCGATGCATGTAAATTAGGAAAACAGGTGAAGTCATCTTTTCAGTCCATTAAGGATCTTAAAACTAGTAAATCATTGGAGATTTTAAATATGAATCTTTTTGGACCAGTTTGAACTGTAAGTCTAGGAGGAAAGGTATACGGATTTGTAATTGTGGATGATTAATCTAGATTCACATAGGTTAGATTTCTATGACATAAGAGTGAATTATTTGAGGAGTTTAGAGATTTTTTGACATGGATTCAAAGGAAACTAGGATGTGAGATTTTAACAATTCAAAGTGATCATGGACGAGAATTTGAAAAAGAGAAATTTGAGGATTTTTGTAAGGAGAAAGGAATTGATCCCAATTTTTCTGCACCTAGAACCCCTCAGCAGAATAGGGTAGTCATAAAAAAAAATAGAACATTAATAGAAGCTGCTTGAGCTATGTTGGCAGAATATTCATTTCCTAAATATTTTTGGGCTGAGGTGGTTAGCATAACATATTATATTCTGAATAGGATGAATGTTAGATCAAACTTAAATAAAACATCCTATGAGTTACTAAACGGAAGAACACCTAATTTATCTCACTTCTATGTCTTTGGAGAAGGTGTTCATACATACCAATGGAAAATCTGCCTTAGGAAAATTTGATCCAAAATCAGATGAAGGAATTTTTATAGGACTCTTAAGTGTTGAAAAATCTTTTAGAGTATTCAATGAAAAAAGTTTGTTGATTGAAGAATCCACACATTTTGTATTTGATGAATCTGGAATTTTGGAAGAGCTGATTTTTGAAGAGGATGAAATAAAGATTGACTCCCAAAAGTTTGAGAAAATAAATTTGGATGAAAATTTGGAGATAGAGAACCTAATGCCCAAAGATTTGAGATTTTCTAAAGATCATCCAAATGAATTGATTATAGGTGAAACTAGTGAGGGTGTTAGGAATAAGCATGGACTAAATAAAGAAGTTAATCATTCATCCTTTATTTTAATGATAAAACCCATAAATATTGATCAAGCATTTTCGAATGAATTTTGGAACTAAGTGGGTATTCAAGAAGAAAACGACTGACTCAGGAGTAGTCATTTGAAATAAGGCTAGATTGGTGGCTAAGGGGTATAATCAGATTAAAGGAATTGATTTTGAGGAGACTTTTGCCCTGTAGCTAGACTTGAAGCAATTAGGATTTTGTTAGCTTATACCTATTTTAGAGGATTTAAATTGTATCAAATGGTTGTTAAAAGTGTCTTTTTAAATGGTGTGATTCAAGAGGATGTTTATGTGGAACAACCTCCAGGCTTTGAGAATTCTAAACACCCGAATCATGTTTTCAAATTGAAAAATATATTATATGGATTCAAATATATTCCTAGGGCTTGGTATGAGAGGTTGAGCACCTTCGTACTAGAGAGATCTTTTGTAAAAGGAAGTGTGGACACAACTCTCTTTTTGAAGAAATTAGGAGAGGATATACTCATTGTACAAATTTATATTGTTGATATCATTTTTGGATCAACAAATAAAAATCTTTGTGATGATTTTTCTAAAACAATGAGTAGTGAATTTGAGATGAGTCTAATGGGAGATTTGAGCTACTTTCTAGGCTTTAGCATTAAGCAAATTGAGGAGGGTACATTTCTTAGTCAGTCTAAGTATGTTAAGGACATCTTCAAAAAGTATGAAATGGATAATGCTAAACCTGTTAGTACACCTATGAGTTCCTCAGTTCAATTGGATAAAGACTCTGAGGGAAAATCTGTTGATCAAAAGAAATTTAGGGGGATAATTGGATCTTTGCTTTACTTGACAGCTAGCCGACCTAATATCATGTTTAGTGTTTATTTATGTACTAGATTTCAATCAAATTCAAAAGAATCACAATTGATAGTAGTGAAAAGGATTTTAAGGTATCTCTTGGGAACACATAACTTACGAATTTGGTATCATAAGTATAGCTCTTCATTTAAAATAATTAGATATTCATATTTGAACTTTACAGGTTATAGGGTTGATAGAAAGAGCACTTCTGGAACATGTCAATATATTAAAAATGTTTTAGTCTCTTGATCCTGTAGAAAATAAAATTATGTATCCCTATCTACTGCTGAAGCTGAATACATTGCCTTAGGAAGTTTTATGGTACAAGTACTTTGGTTGAAACAACAGTTGATAGATTTAGGATTAATAATTGGCACTATTCCCATTTATTATGATAACACTAGTGCTATTTGCATTTCTAAAAATCCTGTTCAACATTTAAGAACCAAACATATAGACATCAAGCATCATTTCATAAGGGATCATGTATCCAAAGGAGAAATTGAACTCATTCATGTTTCAACTGAAAATGATGTTTCAGACATTTTTACAACATCAGTAGCCTTTGATACTTTCAATATATTAAGAACAAGGATTTATGTGATTTATTTAAAAACTTAATTAAAATGTTTTTGTAACATTGATGTGTGTTTATGTTAGTTTGTTGTTTATTTTTTATTTTGTGATTTTTCATGTGTTCAGTTTTTTTTTCGAGTTTATTTTTAAATTTTTCTTTTTAGACTGTTACAAATATTTTTCACATTAAAATTCCTATTTTTTGAGCTATGATATGAAAATTTTAGTGTGACAATCTTCTATACGAAATTATTTTCATACGGGATGAATTGTGTAGTGTATTAACTGTTGATTCGATCGGTTTGCATGTAGTTTTTTTATTTTCAATACAGTTCATCTGTACAATTATGACGGTCATCTAGAAAATATGTATTCAATTATTTGTACGCATGTAAACGGTTATACGGATAAAGATCAATTTTTTATTTCTGATCGTACGTTTGAACATTCAGTTCGTACATACGAGTATGTAGCAATTCAATGTGGCGGATGTTTCAAACCGTCATAAAAATGATCTTAAGTAACTGATCATCCTGGACGAACTCCTATTCGTCTGTACGATCATTTGGTCAAAATTCTATACAAAATGATGCCTCGTAACTTACATGATTATGAAAAGTCATTATATTTTTTGACACATTCAATCGTACATATGAAATTTAATTTCATACATATGATCCCAATATCATACAGGACGAATTTATTTCCATTTGTACGAATGATTGTTTTTCTTTAAATTAAAAGGTTTAGATCTCAAACTTCATTCACTACAAAAACCCTTTCAATCTTCTAATCTCCTTGATCTTCTCCATAGCTAGTTCAAGCAAAAGAGTTAGGCAAGCAAAGGAACTAACTAGGGGACCTTCCTCTAGAACTTCAAGAGAGAACTTTCTATCCAAAGAAAATGAGGAGTCTTTTCCTAGGTTTCTATCCACAAAAATCACTCACTCTAGAGTCCTTCTCTAAGAACAACTCATATTTAAAGTGATGGACCTTTTTGCTTCTACCTAGTTTGCTCTTATTCTAACTCTAATCCACTTCTACAACAAGGAAACATTTCACTACTTCCTTGCAAACATGTCTTTTAATTTTGACCAGAGTGTGATTAAGTCTTATGTTTTTAAGAAGAAGGTAGAGATTATAAAAGAAGATTTAGGGATATTTTTGGACTTAAGGACTCAAGGAATTAGAGCCCATACCCTGACCTCTTCCTCCAACTTTGACTAGACTGTGATAAATGAAATTATTAGAGGGTTTAGAGGGATGTTTCATTTACCTAAGGTGACAACTCTTAATCGAAATGCTCGAACCATCCAACATGTTCTTCGTACCTCTATTGTTCCTAAAGCTGGTGATCGAGTAAATATTACTCCTCTTTTTTCCACAGTGACATATTTGATTATGACTAGCTAACCTATAGATGAAGCCCAATTGATCATTGACTACATGTACGGACATTCTGAGATTGACTATATCTCCTATTAAAGAAAGAAGAATTTAGCCTTAGGACATCTTGTGACCTACATTTTGGAGAAAAAGTATGAACTAGTTCACCCTGTTTAAAATCTAAAAGAGCCTGTCTACTATAATGATGCATCATTCCGAGCAATCTTTAACAAAGCTCCACATGTGCTAAGTAGTGACTCTGATAAGGAAAGGAGAAGAGCTATACATACACCTGCTCGTGGACAAAACTTTTAGGATATGGTTTAACAATTTGATCGTCTTGAGAGTCATTTTGATCAATGTTTTGATCAAATTGAAACTCATCTTTAGCAACAGGACTATCAATATCAGCAGGATATGGGTTGGGTTAGAGTTCTAATTGAATCAGTCTATACAAATATAGCTATGATGAATAGCTATTTTAATATTTTCAACCAACCTCCTCCTACAAATCAGGGCCCTTCAAAGTGATGATTGTACTTCTTTCATGCTTTTCTCTACATTTGATAACTTGATGTGATAGGCTGTTATGTGATGTTGGTGTTTATGTTTTTTATCTTTTTTTTGTGATGTAATGTAATTTATTATTTTTCATGTTTTTATGTTTTTGAGTCATGAATATCTTTGTATTGATATCATTCATGCACAAAGTACTATCTTCTACCATTGATATCAATAAAAGTTATCCTATCTTATTTTAGTGTTTTTTATTTTTTTCAAAAATGTGTGTTAGCCTATATGATCATCCTTAAAAAATATTGATCTAATAAGTGCTATATTTTGAATTGCAATACAAAATCAAATTCATTAAAAAAATCTAATTTTTTAAAAAAATTTAAGTTTTGTTATAACTTGATATAGTTAACAGTGTTGTTTTCTTATTTTTTATTTCTCTTTTCAATATAAATATCGTTGAACTTAGAGAAATTTAATATTTTAGATTATCATTTTTGGAAAGATCAAGAAAATGTATAAATGTACAAAAAAATAAAAGAATGCGCAATAGTTCACAATTTGAAAAAGAGGCAACAAATAAGCCCACAAGTAGAAAGATGCACAACGTGTGCCAAAAATATTGAAAAGATGTGCAAAGCGCCACAAGTATATGTTCTTTCCTCAATATTTTAATTTTAAATTCAAATTAATCTTATGTTCAATTTTATTTTGTATTGAATTTTGAAATATCCAAATTTTACATTCATCTACTTTGCAATGATTTTTCTTATCTCATTGTCTAAACTGATTCATGATTTTGATATTTTTTTCTTCTCTATGTTATATATTTATACTTAAATCATATGAATCTTTCTATTTCTCTAATGACATTTAATTTCTATTTGCAAATATAACTCAATCTCTTTAAAGGATCAATTATCAAAGGCTTTTCATAAGACTTCTTATATTTCTGGATTGGTTTGATTTGTCTCTTCTTCTCTTTGTACTATTATAAAAAAGGGGGAGAAAAATTATTTGAAGTGTTTTGACATGTTGTTAGTGTTTTTGTGTTCGTATGTTCGTATTTTTATTTTTTTTGTTATGTATTTCGAGTGTTGTTGTGTGTTTTGAGTGTGTAAAAATTTTAAAATTAAAAAATTAGGATTAGTTCAAACAAAAATGCTCCTTTTTCTCACATGCTTATTTATTCTGGGGGAGTTTCGGAGAAACTTAGGAATTTGAAAATTATACAAACAATAATTATTTTGTCATCATAAAAAAGGGGGAGTTTGTTGAGAGAGTTTTTACTTAGCATTGTATGCTTTACATTCTTGTAACTTATATATATTTTGATGATTCCAAATATTATTATTTTGATTATTATTTTCTCCTAACACATTTTGAAAGAATTGTTTTTTGCTCTTATGTGTACTAACATTTTAGGGAAATCATACTCCAGATTATTGATGGCTTCAAATCAAGATCTGATTATAATATTTTGTAACTTGGTGTCTGTATTTTACCTTTACTTGAGTCTGAGAGAGTGTGGTTGTAATTAAGTAACTCAGCACACACACACACACACCAGGGGAGAGCTTTAAAATTCATAATTTTAATACTAATCATACAGGATGAACTATGTTCGTACGGGACGATCAGGTTAGTTATACTCCTCCAAGAGCAAATGGAACGAACAGAGGGTGAGAAAAAATTTCTAAGTCATATTCGTCCAAACGATTTCCATGTTCATCCCTAGATGATGTCCTCTGGACTCTCACCTTGAACTATTAATCCAGACAATTTTCTTATTCTTCCCTGGATAATATCCTCTGGACTCTCACTTTGAATTATTCGTTCAGATGATTTTCCCGTTCGTCCCTGGATTATGTCCTCCAGATTCTCACTTTGAACTATTCTTCCAGATGATTTTTCCATTCATCCATGGACGATATCCTCTTCATTTTTTATTTTGAACTATTCATCCAGATGATTTTCCCCATTCATCCATGGATAATTTCCTCTGGACTCATGCTTTGAACTATTCGTCCAGGTGAATTTACTCTTTCGTCCCAGGACAATGTCCTCTGTTCTATGAACTTGTGATCCATCCTATTTTTTCGTCCCAATAAACCTTAGAAATAATGGTTCATACTGGATGAACCATGATCGTACGGGATGATGATCGGGTACGAAGGCAGTTCGTACCAATGAATATTTAGGTCATACGCAACAGTTTTTACACTATTTATACGTATGAAATTCGATCATACGGAACGAACATGAATGTATAGAATTGAAATTTTGTAGTTTTTGGATGGTTTTTCATGTCTTTCTTATAAAAGGGAAACTTAAAACTGTCAAGTAATCCTTTTGTTCATTGGTCTTCGTGCATACGAAAGGGAGATTGAAGGAGAGAGTGAGAGAGAGTCTTTGGGGCAGAGTTCTTACTACTGGAGCATGAAGGATTCACTTGGCTACTCAATGGTAAGAATCTCCATTTGTAAAATTTTGATTACTTCACTCTTTTCTCTTATCCTTCTAAATTTCTTGTGAGAATATCTTTCAAGGAGATCCAGTTCTCTGCCGACACTCGAGGAGCGTGAACAGATGAAGGGTTCTCTGCCTACACTTGGAAAAGTGTGAAAGGATGAATGTTATATGCATATACTTGGAGAGTGTGAACAGCTGATAGTTCTCTTCCAACACTTGGAGGGTGTAAAAGGACGATGGTTCTTTGCCAACACTTGGAGGGTGTAAAAGGACGATGGTTCTCTGCCAACACTTGAAGTCTATAAAAAATAAAATATAGACTCAACACCTGCAGGATTATCTTAAAAATCAATAGGTAATTTTACATCCCAAGTAGTTATATATTTTAAAATTTAAATACTCAAATTCACAGCCACACCAGGCCATGTCATTTATTTTAATGGGGGTCTTAAGCAAATCTGAAGTACCTGCAAAAAATACTATTAATTTTAAAGCTAGATTTTAAATTTTCGCTTTATTTTAATTGCCCTGTATGAGCATGACCACATGCATAAAATTTTATTAGCATTTAAATCATCCCTAACCTAAGGTTACATCTAATGCACATCAAATCAATAACAAAGATTATAAAAATTAAATAAATAAACACATCAATCTAAGCTAGAAAATAGCATGCAGTAAAAACTATGGAAAAACTGGCACAAGCAAGTAGTTGAAAAGTTAACACCGACCTAGTCTAAGACTAGAGTTGGTTGTCCTAGCAAACCATCTAAAGTGTGTGAGGTAGATTGTGTGGCTTATAAATGTCTTTTAAAGGGCAATTGATTAAATTTGCTTAATGTTATGCTTGGTTGAAAGATTTAAGTAAAGAATTTAATTAAAATTTAAATCTTAATTACTTAAGGTTAATTTTAAGATGTGCTTTAAGAGTTAAGTGATTACTACTTTTCACCTTTCTTGGGGATAAGTCAATAGCCTCGTAGGATCAAGTTATCCAGTAATAACTGATATAATTAAGTGTCTTAATTAACTAAGTTTTGAAGTATAAATTTTTTTTTTAAATAAATTTGTTTAGTTGCTAATTTTAAGATTAATTTGTTTAAGTTTACTATTAACATGTTGTGCCGTTGTGCCACCAGCCTTGAGGAATAAAGACTCCTAAGGACACGTATCCCTATAGCTTGGAGTAGTCTGGCCTAAAAAGTAGATTAATGTTGTCGAATTAAGAATTTTAAATTTAGTTAAAGAATTATAAATCAATTAGAATTAAAGTTTCATACTCCATTGAATTCATTCGTGGCGTTGTGCCACGAGGCTTGAGGAACCAGGCCTCTTTAGGACACGTAGCCTCGCAGCCTGTATTAGTCCATCCTAAAAACTTTATCTTTGGGGTGGTTATTATATATTAAAGGGTTAATTGGCTGATTTTATTAATCAAATTAAAGATTTCTGGAATTAGAATTACTTATTGAAATTTTAAATTTTTTGGATTATTTTAATAATTTAATTAATGGGTACAAATTTGTCTTTTATGTTAAGCTTAAATTTTGAAAAGTTAGTATTTTTATAAAATATTAGATCTCAAGATGAGTTATTAGGTGTTGACTTTGCTAGATTTAGATTTTTTTACATTTAGTTATAAAGGTTTGAAATTTTGACTAGATAATTGACTTTTTGACTTTGATTAATTTTTCAAGTTTTTAAATTTTTAAATAAATATTGTATTTTATTTTGAGTTATGTGCCTTTGAGTTTGATCAATTTGGAATTTTATTGAATTAGTTATAAAATTTCTAACTTTGTGTATTTAATTGTTTAACGAAGGTGTGTTTTAATGATTTGAATTTAAATAAATTTCAAACTCCTTGGAATCAACTCCAAAGGTCACAAATGACCTAAGGAGATATTTCTAAATATCTAGGAATTTATTTGGAATTTTTAATTATTTTTAATTAATTAAATTAATCAAATATTGATTTTTAATTAAGCTTAAATTTGATGTCAAATTAAAGTGATTTTCATTTTATTAAACTAGAATCTTAATTTTGTTCAATTTGAGGTACTATGTATGATTTTTGGATTTTATTTAAATTTATTAGAATTTTTGGAATTTTAAATGCTTAATTAAGGGTTCAAATTGAAGTTAATTAATTGAGAGACTTAATGACTTCAAAAATTAGTGAGAAATTTTCTATGGGTAGAGGATGTCACTATGTTCATGTGTTCAAAATTTTAAGTCAAGAGGATGTGTATCCTAATTATTGAATTTAATCTAATTCTTCTAGACATAAGTCCTTAATTATTATCCTTAATGATGTCACTATGTTGAATGGGTTTAAATTAATGTCTCAACTAACCCTTGGACTTAACACACAAGATATGCACATGTAATCACAATAATTTCCTAGATCAAGGAGAGCCTAATACTAGGTGTATGTGTGTGCATCATAAGCTTGCAAATGATAAAGATAATACAAGTAATTAATAACTTGATTAGTGAATAACCAAAAACCTGATTATTCACTAATCAATCCCCCTTTAATTCAATTTATCCAAGCTCAATTCATGTTTAAAGTTTCAAGGTATCTCTCAAACATTAAAGATTTAATACATATATAATTTTAAAATAAATTTTAAAAATGTATATATATTAACCGATATATATATATATATATATATCTTAAAATTAAATGTTCAAAATTATCTTAAAATAATTTCAAAATATTTTGAGAGATCCTCTAATTATTTAAAATAATTTAACAATAAATTTTTAATTATGAAAATATTTAATTAAATGTTAATTAAATATTTAAGTAATTCCAATTAATTAAAATAAACTAAATTTTAATTAATTATCAATTTAAAATGATAAATATTTAATTAGTTAAAATAATTTGAAATACATTTAATATTTTTAATCAGCCTTGATTTTAAATGATGGAAAATAATTTTTTAAGAATTATGATATATTATATTAATTTTATTGATCAATATTTGATTTTATATAAAATTTTAAAGAAAGATAGATTTAAAATAAATTTTAAACTAATTTTAAATAAAATACAAGTACTCGTGGTACCGGCGATGGCTGTAAAGCTACATGGAAGCCCCTAATTAACCACTTCAAATCGCGGCCAACCATTGGAAATTATTCCATTATCGCATAATCATTACCAATGGTTGCAATGATGGCAGATTAACTTAATCACGTAAGTGCGTGCCCCATGTTGTTGGATCCTCGTGATTTTGAAATAAATGATTGGAATGAGGTCGAACAAAGAAAATGAATGTGGGATTGTATCCGCAGCCGGACAAAACTGTGAAACAGCTAGATTTGGGGCATTGATTGCGTGATCAATGACCAAAAAAAATACAGTTAGCATACGTTGCAAATGAACCATAGAATGAGTTTTTTTCCTCATTTGCTTGATTGGATGGACCAAACGCTTTGAAATTCTAAATATGAGTTCAATACATGAACAAAAATTATGGGGGTACGTTTGGAATGTTTGAAAAGTGCATCTTATAAAGTTATTTGGATCTAAACACTATGAGGTAAATATAGAGTTTTTGAAGAATCTCACCGTGGTATTTGGGAAATATTGGATTCTTTAAATTTATAGTTTTTTCTCTTATACTTTACCTCTTGAATCCATTATTCGATAAGCCAAGTATTGCCTAGAATGAGCCTTATACTAGGGGTGTCAATATTAGACCCGACCACAAAACCTGACTCGAACTCAACCCAAAAAATTTAAGTTTGGGTTGACCCAAACCTAAATTAGGTCTGGTTCGGGTTGGGGTTTCAACCCGTTTCAAAAATTGGGTTGGGTTTTGGTTGACCCAGGAACCCAAAAATAACCCAGAATGACCCAGCTACTCAGTTTACTTACTCTGCCCATGTAACCCCTATAACTAACCTGCCCGTGTGTATTGATCATGTGTCGCACCGCGTGCGTAATGAGGTCGCATCGCCTAGCTTACCATCTCGTCTGCCTATAAGCTACTACTTTTTAGATGGTGTCAAGTTTACTGTGTGTATTCTTACATCACTGCTGCTAGCTACTGGCTATCACTAACAAACATCGGCTTCCCGCGATGCCGATGCAACATTTGTCGAGCATAGCTGCTACTGGCTTCCATTGACAAGCGTCACCTACCCGCGATCCCGTTGCCCGCTATAATAAAATGGGTCAGGTCAGTTTAATCCAAACCTGAAGCTGGTCGATTTTGAGTCCCAAAAACAAACTCATTTGTAAAAATGGATTGGGTTGAACCAAACCCTAATAGTACTGGGTCAGTTCAGGTTCTACCCAAACTTGACTCATGACCCAAAATTGACACCCCTACCTTAGATGAATTTGAGGTTGATGTCATCAGTGAGGTTTGACTGGATGGATTTGAGTGGGCAATGTAGGGGGAGTTACTGGGGAGCTCAAATGAAACTTGAAAGGGGCTTGGGGAGCTTTGGTTGGAGAGATAAGGTTGGGGTGAGAATGAGACTTATTTTGAGTCTTTTTCCCTATTCAAACTTTCCCAAGCCATTTGGACAGTTTAGATTAGCTAGGGGAGCTCTTAGATGGATATTATATGCCTTGGGAGTTTGTGGGAGTAGAAGAATCAAAGGACATAAGGACATCCTATATGGAAAGCTTCATTTGTCCTTTCAAGCACATTGGGAAAAATGGGAGCCTTCGGATCTTGATCTAAAGGCTAGGATAGTATCTAAGAATGTTCTAGAGACAAAACAGCTAGGGTTGTCTCAAGTGGCTTGGATTAAGCTTAAGAGCTCATTTGACCATCTTTGATAGCTTTAAACCCTTTGAAATGACCATATGGACTATTGACCATTCAAATTGTTACATGGACTAATGAGGTTGCATGTGGGATAGTGTATAGAGTTGGAATGATGATTTAAGAAAGGTTTAATGGATAGGGATTGCAGTTTTAAAAGTAATATGAAAGCTAAAGGGGGTTTTACTAAGTCTTGGAGAATTGACTTGGTCAACTAGACTTAGGCTTGATTAACCAATAATTAAGGAAAATTAAGGCTATGGATTGGAGCTAATTTGAGGTTTGAGATAAATTTAAGGGTTTAGAGTGATCATGGTTTGAACACGGATTAAGGTTTTACCAAGTCAAATAAAAAATGATTTGACTTGAAATGGGTTTGAACATATTCTGATCATACTTTGAAATAGATTTGAAAGTCTGAGAGGATCTATTTGATAAAAATGGGTTAGATTAAACCATTTAGACTCTAAAGGAAAAATTATGTCAACCTGGGATGACTTGGTCAACCAGGTTGACCCAGGGCTTAGGTTTGGTTTTAACAGGTTTTGTTTGATATTTGAAACTTGCTGGGAGTGGTCCCAAGCAAATTGGGGGTCATTTGATTTAAAAAGTGTATTCAAACCCCTGAGGGGTATTTTGGTCAAAACTAGTCAAGCTGGTCAACCAAGCTTGACCACGGTCAGGGCTTGAGTCCAATGCATTCCTAACGATGATTAGAATGCATTGGAAGTAGTTTTAAGGTTTAATTTAGAAAGGCTATGTTGAAATTTAGATAAAATCCCAAAATTGTCGTTGAGGGGCATGGGGCATTTTGGTCATTTTGACCCCTTATCAACTAGGGGTCAAAGTGGGTCCACCAAAATAAAGATTAATACTCAACATGAAATTGAGGGTTTTTAATTGATAATAAACTTTGGAGAATGCTCTAAGGTCAGGATCCACTAGGTGGTAGGTCTAGTGGTATAGGCCATAAATATTTGATAGTATTATAGGCTTCGGAAATAGATTTAATTTTTGGGGTTAGAATAATTAAAATGAGCTCAAATTTGGAAGGTATATCATAGATACATACCTAATCAATATTAAATTGATAGATCATGCATCGGGGGTCATTTTACTGGAGTTTGAAGAATTTGAAAAATTATTAAAAAAGACTTTAAATTAGAGCAGGGCCTATGAACCTTAGATTTTGGTCTGGATTTTTGGGTTTGAAATGGGTTTTAGATTTGAATGATTTGAATTGAATTATTCAAATCATTTATGATCATTTGAGTTATCATAAATGATATGGTAATATTGAAGCCAGATCAAGGATAGGCTCTATATTTGAAGTCTTGATTTGATTGAAGTTTGAATAGATCTTAGGGTCTAAATAGGTCTAGGAACTAGATAAATCCATGGGTCTAGATAGATCCTAAGGTCTCGATTGATCAATGATCTAGGTAGATCCTACAGACTGGATATATCCTAAGGTACAGATAGATCCTAGGGTCTAGATTGATCTAGGGCCTGAGTATATCCTATGGTATATATTGATCTGGAGTGTTGGAAAGTCCTAGTGACCTCACACAAAAAAGAGGTCAACATGTGTCCAAACTCTATTTAATAGTTTAGCATGTTTGGTTATATTTGAAACCAACACCATACTCAAATTTTATTATTTTTCTTATTTTCACTTCATATAGATTTGAGTTTTGTGCCACCATTGATTTATTCAATCCTTGGGAGCTTAAAAGATCTTACCATTGGGCCAGTTCGATTACATGTTTGGTAATGTGATATATGCTGAGAGATACATGTTCTCTTGATGAAGAACCAACTTTGTATCTCTAGCTAGCCTTTACTGCCACCTTCTATGCTGGTGTATTCCAAGCTAATTAGGGTTCCTCATGTGAAAGTTTATATTTCAATTTTTATGTTTAGCTTATAATAATCACCTAAATAAAGTGCATTTTTGTGCAAAAAGTTTATATTTTCATTAGATCTTTAGAGTTGTTGTATATAATCATATCCCAACATTTAGCGGAGACTATTTCTTCACCACTTAAATGATTACCTTTAAAAGATTATGGTGATATATTTCCTCCTATTGTTTGAGGAAAGAATCATTCATTCTTTCTTATTTATGCTCCATAGATTCATAAAAAGTATTTATATTAACTACAATATGTAATGCTACATAATACAACTAATGGTGATTATATTCTTTTGTAATCACCAATATATGACTAAGTTATCATTTAAGATTTGTTTTATATTTAAAGATCCTTAAAAATTAAACTACAAAGATATATCAATAAAATATTAGGCCTCAATTGATGTGATTAAGGGAGTCTCTTAATTATTACAAATATTGGTTGTAGGTTGGGTTTCATTTTTGATTTCTTGTCGAAATCGCTGCTAATTAGGTTCATAGGAGGAGAGGCGATCATTGTATCTTTGTTGTAGCTTCAAAGATTTCTTGGACTTGTTCACTTCACGAAAAAGATGGGATTTAAACCAGTCATGCTATCAATTTTCAAGCATAGAACAGATGTTATGTTCTTATAAAACAAGATACTTAAAATCTTAAGGGATTAGTATTGGTTAGAGATGATAAAGGCATATGGAATACTTTAGTTGATACAAGTTGTTTGAAATTTACCTACAGTGGGTTTGGAAGACTGATATCTTGGTTGGGCTTGGTTGCTTGTCATAAAAACTACCTTCTCTTTCGTTATAGTCACCTTTATCAAATGTCTGGCTTCTACTTGTGTATTTTTCCAAAGTATACCATATGTGCTACTCCTTTCAGCATCAGAATTATTTCTTTGTCTAATCCACCTTTCAGACTAACTTGATTGAATACTCTCATCTGCATCAGTTTCTCGAAGTTGTCCATATAGTCTTCCAATTATAGGACCATCAGATACTGATTGATCCTTATTACCAACTTCACATGATGATGGTTGGCACTACAGGAAAACACGGGATTACCGTCGGAGCTTCCAGCAGATCTATATATGCCGGTTACTATGACATTTTTATCATAAATATTATGGTGACATTACCGGTGGAAATGGCGCCTATAAATTTTCGGTGCCAATTACGTCGGTTTATACGTTGTAATCAATAAGCATATTGTATATTGCGGCGCATTTTACGTCAAATATTTCTGGCGTATTGATTGATGGATTATTTGCTGGTCAATTTAAACATAATGAAATATTACCAACGTAAAAAATGACAGAAAGTCTTCTGGCATCTTGTCTGCTAGAAAATCCGTCGACAAAAGCTCTATTTCAAGCCCGAGCCTGTCTGGCTTATTATTTCATTCTGCTTGCCTCTGTCGGTGTCGTTTGGGTCTCTACTTGCCTCTGTTACCCAAGCATCACCACACTAAAGCTCGCAGCTTCCAAGCCCCACTGAAGCTTGCCGTTTTCCATGAGAGTTCGCCAACGCTCACCGCGCCCATCGCCAGCAAAATGCTGCAGTTTTTAAGAAAATCCACCATAAGTTTCTTTTTTTTTGTTGATTTTCTTAGTATAAATTTGCATAGAATTTTAAGAAGATTATTTTATACATGATAAGGTTGGAGTAGCTCCACTGCTGTGAAGATTGTTCAACCCAGTTTGATGACATTCGCCGCCTCAGTCGCCGATTTTGTCCCCTGTAAGATTTTACTTTTGTTGTATTTTTTTCATTATTCATTTGCAAGAGGATGTGCCTTCGTGTATGCTTTTTGCTGATGATATTATTCATGTTGGTACGACTAGAAAGAGAGATGAAGTAATAGACCTTACGAGGGGATTGTGACTTTGGGCGAGTGAGCAAGTCATTAATAAGAGTACATGTTTTAGATCTATTATTCATAGTGTTGCGAAGATGAGGATACTGAGGTGGATGAGTGGATTTATCCTTATAAATAAAACCGAAATGAGCATATATGTGATAAGGTTAGAGTAGCTCCATTGGAAGTTAAGATTAGAGGAAAAACATTTTAGATATTCCAAAAATATTTATAATGGTGAAGGAAATGTCTGATGATTTGATGTGATCTTTGGAGCCTCATATTTATTCACATAAAATGATGATAATTATAAGAAAATTATAATTAAGCATTTATGGTTAGAAGGAGAGTAGACGGGTGATGGAAGTCGGAAGGATTGTAGTCAAGTTGCCAACTATTTTTATCTACTTACTTACATTATCTAACATCCATTGCTCAAAATACGTCTGCCAATAATCTTTATCTAACCGTTGTCACAAAATTATTATAATCCATTAATTATTTTCTCCATATTATATATAGGTTGTGGATATTAAAAATCAATGAAGTTGGACTTATAACTGATTGGCGTAAGGACGAAAGATATTAATAGATGAATTCATTAATGGGCTGAACATTTTCATTCAGATAGCAAAACAACTACTCAACTTCATATCAGATGGAATATTTCAATTTTCATATTCTAAACATAAAAATCTAGTGCACCTAAGACTAGATGATTTAATTATTGATCTATATGACAGAGGGTTTATGCCACAATAATGGTATTGGAATTCTCATGGTGAGTACGAGCCATATTTTAATTCTCAATGTGGTCTATCTACAAGTAGTAATCTAGCTGAGGATGAAAATATCCATCCAAATCTTGAGGAATTAGTTCATGATGCAACTGGAATATAATATGAATAATATACAGAAAAGTTATCAAATAAGGAAGCACAAAATTTTTATGATTTGTTGCATGCTTCCCAATAACCAATATGGAAGGGGTGCACCACTAACTCAGAGTTATCTGTTGTTGTGGATATATTAAGCATCAAGGAAGAACATAATATTACTCGTGAATGTTTTAATCAATTTAGTGGGCTACTTAAGGAAACAAACCCGATAGATAATATAATTCCTACATATCTATATCAGACAAAGAAGTTAGTTTTCAAATTTGGTTTTACATACACAAAGATATATTGTTGTGTCAATGGATACATGTTATAATTTAAAGATGATTTATCAGAGATTGTATGCCATCATTATAATGCACCAGAATTTAAACCAAAATCTGGAAATAAAAGAAAACTGAAGGAAGTACCTATAACTAGGATGTTTTACTTACTAATAATTCCTAGACTATAATGACTATATACATTCATGAGATCGGCTGCACATATGAGATAATATAATGATCACATTCTACAAGAAGGTGTTATTACATATCTATCAAAAGCAGGGGCTTGGAGACACTTTTATCGTACACATCCCACATTCGCGGGAGAACCAAGAAATGTAAGATTAGGTTTATGCATAGATGATTTCACTCTGTTCAGTCAATCTGCTTCACTTTACCCTGTTGCAAATCTACTTTTCATGGCTTATGTTTTGATGATTGACTAACACTATTTCTCTTGGACTACTTATTGCTTCTAACTTTTCAGGAATCGAAGATCGGACGATCAAGAAGAAGCCAGTTCAGGATTGCGTAGATTTAGGGTTGAGTCAGTCTGTACTTTTGTTTTTCACTTTTGAGTCTACTTATAATGGTCAAAGAGACTGATGCTAAGTAACACTACACACACACACTTGAGTGACTTAGAATTTTTATTTTTACCCACATCGGCCAGGATGATATTTACATCATCCTGGACGATCAGGCTTAAAATAGAAAGTCTAAATAAGGACTCTTAATTAAGGCAGCCGTCATTAACATATCGGCCTGGACGATACGTGTATCGGCCAGGATGATAAGCTCAAAATAGAAAGAAGTAGCTGCCATAGATAATTAAGGTATACTGTATTTTTAAATTATCGGCTAGGACGATCAAGGATCAGCCTGGACGAAATTATCAAATTATGCCTTAATTGATCAAAAAATCAATGGAGTAATTAAGGATGATTGATACGATCATATCATCCTGGACGATTGCAGGATCGGCCAGAACGATCTAGTCAAAAACCTTAAGTTATTTCAGGACGATAAGTATCGGCCAGCTCAAAAACAGGGCGATGCTCAGGATGATTTTCCTCTGATTTGAACTAATCGGACAGGACGATCATGAGATCGGCCTGGACGATCAAGCCACATTTCAATCGTCCAGGAGTGCATCCAGGGAGATGCTCTGCCGATCTACTGGGATTTGTACTGATCGGCTAGGATGATCGTGAGATCGTCTTGGACGATCAAGCCAAAATTCAATCGTCCAAGAGTGTATCCAGGGAGATGCTCTGGCTGATCTTCTGAGTTTGTACTGATCGGCCAGGCCGATGTCCATATCGGCCTGGACGATAAAGTCGACTACTTGTAATTAATGAGCTCCTTTAAAGCTCTTCTATTTAAGAGCTCTTGTTCAACATTTTTTAGGACCTTTGGTTGCTGCCTTGACCTGAGAAGGCCTTGAGGAGAGAAAGAGAGAGAGGGAGAGAGAGAGGATCTTGTGAGGGAGAGCTTGTGAGGGGATTCACAAGGGTTGCTTCAAGGATCGCTCTGCTTGTTCTTTGTCTAGAGTTTCTCGTCCGTGGAAGGGTCGGTAGAGGAAAGGAGTTAGCATTTGGTTGTGGTTCTCTGCCAGCTTCAGGAGGAAGCAAAAGGAGGTAGGTTCTCTGCCTTGCCTGATGGAAAAAAGGAGGTTCTTGTAAGGGCTTCTCCGCCTAGCCGTGGGGGCTAAAGGAGAGTCACGTTTTGTAGTGCAATACTTGGAGGGTTCCTCCAATGAGTGGATGTAGGTCGAGTCGACCGAACCACTATAAATTTCTGTGTTCTTATTTCTTTCTTCCGCACTTTTAAATTCCGCACTTTATTTTTGTGGTGTGATTTTAGTTTATGCAATTTTTATTCTTTGTGAAAAGAAATTTTTAAATAACCAATTCACCCCCCCCCCCTCTCTTGATTAGCTTGGGCCAGTTCTATAGGGCTTAACATCCCTAACGAACTTTCAAGTGGTATCAGAGCACTTTCTAGTGTCATCTGAGATTACTTTCAAGTGGTATCAGAGCAGGATTCGAAAATTTAAGTTTGAAAATTTTTTGAATTTGATCCATGGCTAACCTTGGGAATTGTAACACTACGGAAGGGTATTCTATTACCCGACCTCCCCTGTTTGATAACCTACCGTTTGATTTTTGGAAAACCCGCATATCAATGTTTTTACAATCTACTGATTATCGCATATGGATGCTTATTCAAGAAGATTATTCTCCACCTTCTCGTGAAATTAATGGTGTTAAAATTGAAGTTGCTTTTACTGAATGGACTTTTGATAAATAAGATTTAGCTCAATTAAATGCAAAATGTTTGAACTATTTTTTCTGTGCTTTAAAATCTGAGGATTATATGCGTGTCTCAACTTGCAAAACTGGTAAAGGGATTTGGGATAAATTATGCATCACCTATGAAGGTACTAATGAAGTTAAACAATCCCGTTTGAACATTCTCTTGCATGACTACATACTTTTTCGTATGAAATCTCATGAATCAATTTCTAACATGTATACAAGATTTACTCAGATAATTACTTCATTGCATGCACTAGGAAAAGAACTTTCAAACTATGAAAAGTAAAGAAGATTTTGAGATGCTTGCCTTCGTCTTATGATGCAAAAATCACTACAATCACTAAATCTAAGGATTTGAACACCTATTCTATTGATGACTTACTTGGCTCACTCATTGCTTACGATCAAGGGGTGAATCAAAGAAATCTTGATGCAGGTGAGAAGAAAAAGGAGAAAACAACTACACTGAAGGCGCACAAGTCAGATTCTGAATCTTCCGTGTCTGAAAGCGATGAAGTTGCCTTCATCACAAGGCAATTCAAAAGTTTTCTAAGAAAGAAACAAAAGCATCATCAAAGTTGGAGGAAAGGTAAGGATCATAAACATGTTAAAGAATCTTCTGATGTTGTTTATTTTGAATGCAGGAAGCCTGGACATGTGAGAGCCGATTGTCCTACACTTCAAGATCACTCGAGCAAAGAAAAGGAAAAAGGTGAGGATAAAGCTAAGTCTAGGAAGGACAAGAAGAAAATCCAAAGAGGTTTCTGAGCAGAATCTGGTACTGACTCCTCTGAGACTGAACCAGAGGAAGAAACTACAAACTTGTGTTTCATGGGAGAAGATCAAAGTGATGAGGAAGAGGTATGTAAACCAACCTATGATGAATTATTTAAAATTTGTGAAAAAATCGATGCTTCATAAAAAAAACTTAAGAATACTCATGCTAGCTTAAAAGTGGAACTTGTAAATTTGCAGAAAGAGTATGAAGTCATTCTTAAAGATCATTCAACGATTGATTCTAATCACATGGCTCTTCTTGATGAATTTGATGAGTTGAACAAAAAGCATTCAGAATTAATTGATGAACATAAGGCATTAAAAGTTTCACACACCTCACTTAATTTTGATCTTAAGAAATCTAAAGAGATTGAGAAAAATTTGAGGATTGAAAATGATGCATTAAAGAAAACTAACTTGAGGATTCAAAATGATTTAGAGGCATGTAAGAAAAATCGGATGACTTCCACTTTTGATCCTAAGCCAGAACCTAGGAAGAGGCATTATAACTCAAACCATTTAAGAAACCATTTTCCTAGAGTTAGATGTTTTTCTTGTGGCATGCTAGGACACATCTCACACACTTGCACCATTCACCGTAGTACACATTGGGTGTGGAGACCTAAGATGCATGATTCACAACATACCATACCTGCATTGCATTCTACTTTTCCTAAGAAGGATCCCAAACCTATTTGGGTTCCTAGATCTGACTATTGTTGTGTTTTGCAGGAGTGCTCTCACCAAAGACCTCGTGGGAGCATAGGATAAATGGACATAAGAAGGCTCGCAACTCTTTCATGCTCAAACGTGCTGCTTCAATAAATTTTTGAAATATGTTTTGTTTCACTGTGTTTTTTGTTTTGTTTTTATATGTTTTGTTTTCACGTTGTTCTTTAAATTTGACCTTCTATATGATGAATCTTTTCAAGCTTTTAGATTTTGGAGTTTTGGAGATAGTGTTTAGTTTTTCTAAATTGGTTAAAGGGAGAAATATTGTTGATGTTTTCCCTTCTTCTGACCTTGTTTAGTGGTATGATTTTCTTCTCTAAACAAAAATCTAAACTCAGTTTAACCAATGGTTTTTTAATTAAGATCTTTTTCTTATCTTGATACATTAATTTATCTTATGCATAATAGCCAAAGTTCTTAGATATCATTCAGGTTTTTGAAATCTTGCCATTACATTTATCATATGATTTTGATTTTGTATTGTGGATTGTTCTTCCCTATGTTAGAGAGAGAGCTCCTATTCTCTAATATTTGGAGGATATACTCACAACTAAGTTTTTTTTTAAGGGTATATTAAAGATTATCTAGCTTGCAAGAGTTAAAAAGGAAAGAGGCCAATGAAGCCAAATTGAAAAGAAAGCTATATACACAAAAGTGTATCAAAGAATCAAATATGCTTAAAAGAGCCAATCAAAGTGACAAGAGGCATAAAATGAGCCACTAAATGCAAGTTATCCTCTCTTTGCTAAAACTCTTAAAACTTAGAGAACTCATTTGTTATGTGATGCTTTCAAGACTTGATTTCAATTTCCATGATTGAGAAAAAATACTTTGGTTTATTAATTATGAGATATTTTCTTTGTAAACAAGTCTTGAATGGATCTTTTTAACCTATGTAGTTATTCTGAGTTAGATATCTGCTTTCCAAAAGAATTTTGTACCCTGAAGGATGTCCGATCTAAAGTTAACAGAATTAGATGTTCTACCTTCTTCTGATTGGGATTTGTTAAACTCCTTGATCTCTTGGAACTTTAAAAGTTTAACTTTTTGAAAAATTTTCATATGAGGCCTCCATAAAATAACAAAAAATTAGAAAAATTAAAATCCAAAAATATTCATTTTTTGATTTTCCTTGTGTTTTTGCTTTTCTTTTACTGTGTTTTCTGATTGTTTTTCTTTTATTTTATTTTTGAGCGCCTTGATCATCACCATCTTTTCTTGTTTCAATTTCTAGTCACATCGTCCTGGCCGATACTTTTATCGTCCTGGACGATATGACAAATTCTCTTCAAAATCTATGTGCTGACCTTTTTCTGTGCTTGCTATAACTCATCATCCTGGACGATCCTATATCGTCCTAGACGATATGATCGAACTTTGTTGCAATCATGATGATAGTCCTAGCCGATAGAATATTTCGTCTAGCCAATGAATTTTATGTGCATCGTCCTGGCCGATACACTGGATCGTCCTGGACGATTCACATGTCAGCACGTTTGAATGTTTAAATTCGGCCCCGGACGATCCATTATTGGACAATCATCCTGGCCGATCCACTGTTTGTCCTGGACGATACACGTGGCAAGAATTTAAAACATTTTAACTTCGGCCGGTACGATCAATTATTGTGCATCGTCCTGGACGATACACCTAATCAGCCCGGACGATCTGCTTTTTCAACGGTCGTCCGGATTGACTCCTCGGGCTGATCGCCTGTGTCTAATCGGACTGGCTTATTTGATCGGCCAAAACGATCGGACCGCTTTTTTGACCAGTCAGCCTGTACGCAATTATTGAGCCATATCGGCCTGGACGATTCTGCGATCGGCCAGGACGATATGGTCGTTTCTTTAAATTCTGGCCGTTCCAGCCATGATTTCTCACTCTCCACCCTTCTTCCTTTTGTGTTTTCTTGCTAACTCTCTTCTATGGCTGGTGGGAAACGTGTTCGACAGGCTTTTGGGAGTACCTCGAGGGCGACTCTGGACCCTCAATTCAGGGAGGCAGAGGATCAGGCTGCCTACCGTCGCTACAAAGAGTGTGGCATCACCCTCTCCCAGACAATCAATCCTGCACATCTATCATATCTGGTAATGGATCTTTTTGCCCACACCTCTCTTTGTTTCATACTCACCCTCGCTGTCCCTTTTTCTTCCGAACTCCTCCATAAATTTTATGCAAGCCTGCGCATTAACAGCACCTTCACAGCCCTGACCTCCTATGTGAATCGACGCCCTGTCGAAATCACATATCAGGATTGTGTTGATCTTTTACAGCTATCCATCACCTGGGATAAGGTGCACTTAAAAGCCTCTGATCCTGATTTTGACTGGTCCACGGCGAATCACTTCCTTCGCCAGACCAATGTACCTTTCCATGTTGGAGAGACTAGCTCTTTAGTCAAAGATGCTGGGACAATCCAACATGTCCTTCGCACCTCCATAATCCCAAAATCCGGGGATCGAATCCACATCACCCCTCTACTTTCCCTCACTACTTTCTAAATTATGGCCCAGACAGAATTCAATGCCACTGATCTACTCTTTCGCTACATCGATCACCTAACCATAATCCGCGATCTAGGTCACAAGAGGAAACCCAATCTAGCCTTAGGACACATCATAGCCTATGTCCTTGAAACCAAATACAATCTCCAATATCCTGCTCGTCCTGACCTTCATCCTCCTTACTACTCAAACAATTCCTTCACTACCCTTCATAGTACTCGTCTCCACCTAGGAGATGGGGAAGGTTGGGGGGCTAGAGAGGAGGAGGCTCTCGCTCCCGCTCCCGTTCCTGATCCTGTTCCTCTCCACCAGCACTCACCGGTTGATCAGTTGATAGAGAGGTTTGATCGTTGGGAGACTTATTTTGACGCCTACGTTGCTGCATAAGAGCAGCAACACTCTGAGGACATTGCCCGCTACGAGCAGCACCGCACTGAGGATTTAGCCCGATTTGACAGTTTCCTTACTCACCAGCAGCAGCAGCATGACCAGGATAACGCCTGGTTCAATGCTCAGTTCACCACACTTGCCAGCTACTTTCAGCAGCCACCTCCACCACCTCCATCAGATGATCAGGGTCCCTCGTTCTTTTAGTCTGTGCTTTCTGTTGTTTGTTTCCTATTTTTCATAGTTTGCTTGTTAGTCTTTGTTTGTTGTGGTGTTTTCTTTTGTATCTAGACCCTCTTTTTGTGATGGAAAAAGGGGGAGTAGGGTAGGGTAGGAAAAGCTGTTGGGTTTGGGGTTTATAACTTTGAAATTCTAATGAACCTTTTTTTTTTAAATTTTCCTACTTGTGTTTGCCATCATCAAAAAGATGGAGATTGTTGCAAATCTATTTTTCATGTCTTATGTTTTGATGATTGACAAACACTATTTCTCTTGGACTACTTATTGCTTCTAACTTTTCAAGAATCGAAGATCGGACGATCAAGAAGAAGCCAGTTTAGGATTGCTTAGGTTTAGGGTTGAGTCAGTCTGTACTTTTGTTTTTCACTTTTGAGTCTACTTGTAATGGTCAAAGAGACTGATGCTAAGTAACCCTGCACACACACACACTTGAATGACTTAGAATTTCTGTTTTTACCCACATCGGCCAGGACGATATTTACATCGTCTTGGACGATCAAGCTTAAAACAGAAAGTCTAAATAAGGACTCTTAATCAAGGCCCCCGTCATTAACATATTGGCCTGGACGATACGTGTATCGGCTAGGACGATATGCTCAAAACAGAAAGAAGTAGCCACCATAGACAATTAAGGTATACTGTATTTTTAAATTATTGGTCAGGACGATCATGGATTGGGCTGGATGAAATTATCAAATTATGCCTTAATTGATCACGAAATCAAGGGAGTAATTAAGGATGATTGATACGATCATACCGTCTTGGACGATCGCAGGATCGGCCAGGACGATCAAGTCAAAAAACTTAAGTTACTTCAGGACGATAAGTATCGGCCAGCTCAAAAATAGGGCGATGCTTAGGACGATTTTCCTCTGATTTGAACTGATCGGCCAGGACGATCGTGAGATCGGCCTGGACGATAAAGCTAAATTTCAATCATCCAGGAGTGCATCCAGGGCGATGCTCTGGTCGATCTACTGGGATTTGTACTGATCGGCCAGGACGATCGTGAGATCGTCTTGGACGATCAAGCCAAAATTCAATCATCCAGGAGTGTATCCAGGGCGATGCTCTAGCCGATCTTCTGAGTTTGTACTGATCGGCCTGGCCGATGTCCATATCGACCTTGACGATAAAGTCGGCTACTTGCAATTAATGAGCTCCTTTGAAGCTCTTCTATTTAAGAGCTCTTATTAAATGTTTTTGAGGACCTTTGGCTACTGCCTTGACCTGGGAAGGCCTTGAGGAGAGAAAGAGAGAGAGGGAGAGGGAGAGGATCTTGTGAGGGGGAGCTTGTGAGGGGATTCACAAGGGTTGCTTCAAGGATCGCTCTGCTTGTTCTTTGTCTGGAGTTTCTCGTCCGTGGAAGGGTTGGTAGAGGTAAGGAGTTAGCTTTTGGTTGTGGTTCTCTGCCAGCTTCAGGAGGAAGCAAAAGGAGGTAGGTTCTCTACCTTGCCGGGGTGGCAAAAAGGAGGTTCTTGTAAGGGCTTCTCCGCCTAGCCGTGGGGCCTAAAGGAGAGTCACGTTTTGTAGTGCAATACTTGGAGGGTGCCTCCAAGGAGTGGATGTAGGTCGAGTCGACCGAACCACTATAAATTTATGTGTTCTTATTTCTTGCTTCCGCACTTTTAAATTCCGCAGTTTATTTTTGTGGTGTGTTTTTGGTTTATGCAATTTTTATTCTTTGTGAAAAGAAATTTCTAAATAACCAATTCACCCCCCCTCTTGGTTAGCTTGGGCCAGTTCTATAGGGCTTAACATCCCTAACGAACTTTCAAGTGGTATCATAGCACTTTCTAGTGTCATCTGAGATCACTTTCAAGTTTTTCTCACATATGTGATATTTTATTATATTTATTTTATATTATATGTTTTTCTCACATAACATATTTTTTGTAGGTTCTAGCCATCAAAATAACCGACACATAAAATATGGGACATAATATGAAGCAGGTATGATGCTCCTTATGTTTCTTGGAAGAAAGTCATGAAAGAAGTCCGAGAAATGTAGTTTAGAGAGTTTGAGGTATTTATATTTAATATTTTTTATGTTATGTCTAAATAAATGATATATTATTTTTTTACTTAACCTAACAAACATATATATTATATATTATTTTTTTAAATGCAAAAAGATTTTTGTTGGCTGCCCCATCATAATGATAAAATTAGAAACAATTTTGAGAAGTGTGGGTCCACTCGAATGCGTGACATATTTATAGATATTAGAAAGACTGGTGAGCGGTTATTATGGATTGGAGAGATTATATGGGCTGTGTTGAACAATGCTTGGGGCACGTAGAGTATAGTAGGAGGAGGGATCAAAATTAATAGAATAGAGCTTCTGATGTTGGGGGTATGGGTAGTTCCCTTTATACTAACGACTTAGTTCCACATACTGACGTTTGGTAATAAAATTTAAAAGTTTTTTAAAAATGTTCTTTAAGAGGAATATTAATAGAATTATATTACAAAAAGAGATGCTGGGTAGAGAACCAACTCTTGTGGAATTACATAGTCATACCCATAAGCGATGGGAGGGCCAATAATGTGTTGATGAGCGAGCAAGAAAATCCCATATAAGTATGTGTTTATTAATTTTTATTTTATGTCTAAATAAATTACTAATTTTTATTAACTTTTACGGGAGGAGTTTACACGGCTTTGAGAGAGTCAGGCCGCAGTAGGTGAGGGTTCTTTTGGCGAATTATTAGAGTATTCTGATATCACATCTGGTTGCAAGCCATAGTAGGAATGCAATGTTGTAGAGTTTATGGTTTAGGTTCGTAAGCCTAGACATACAAGGGGATAACCTCTACTGGATCCAGCTTCACAGTAAGTTCACATGAGTCCTTATATAGTCAACAGATAACTGCCCTTTAATCGGAGCTAGAACAAGTAGGAAAATCACAAGCTGATTAGCAAGTGCAGTTGTAGGCACATATACAGATGCAAATGCAGGAGAAACACAATAAATTGTTGGATGAAATGCACAAAATGAGGGAGAAGTTGAGTGGAAAAGAGGTAGCTCCTCAACAGATTCAGGGTAATTATTTAGTATTTTCAGTTTCATATGAACTTTATTAGTTTCTGAATATTTGATGTTAATGAATAATTTGTATTTTTTTTTAATATTTGTTGATATTAATGAATAATTTGTGATGTTTATGTATATATTTTTGAGTTTTGTTGAAGTAGTTTAAATCTATGTTGTGAAAATCTGTGTTGTTGAATTTTTTTTTGGATGTTAATCAGTTGTTAAGACTGTCTAGTGCTTGGCATCCTCCTCCACCCAATTGGATCAAAGTTAATGTTGATGCTTCTCTCATTTCTTCATACAAAGCGAGTATAGCAGCTGTGTTCAGAGATAGTAAAGGGAGATTCCTGTATGCTTATGGAAAATCATTAATTTATTGGGATATTGTCCAATTAGAATTATATGCTATTAATTCAATTAAAGAGGAGATCAAGGAGTGGATGTTCAAATATGATGGCATACTCATTGAAGGTGATAACTCAAACATTATTTCTTACTTCAAAAAGACTTGGAATAAGGGGAAGCTAAAGGATGATGGTATGGAATTTCTTTCTAAATTCAATTTTGTTATCTTTAATTGCATTAATAGAGAAAGTAATAAGTTAGCAAACTTATGTGCTAACTATGCTTTAGTAAGTAAGTTTTCTTGGGATGATTGTTTGATTAATAAGGTTCCTCCTTTTTTTAGCATATTGAAGGAGGAATCTAATTTGTAGTTATTTTTATTTCAATAAAAGTTTAGCTTCGGCTATTTTTCAAAAAAAAAAAAAAAGAATTGTTTTTGCTAATTAGTGCTAGAAATATTAGAAATATGTGCTGGAATTGAAATTTTTTGCAGGTGTAGAAATCCGATTGCTGCCTAGGAAGGAAAATTTTTTTGTTTTTGCTACTAGTTTACTATAGATAAATTGTCGGTAATCCACTGGAACTGATGATACAACAAATTTTGTAATCATTTATGGCATCTTGGTTACGCCAACATTTCCAGTGGATATAGTGTCGGTTACATTCGTCATTAATGTTGCGGCGTATTTAGCGACGTTTGTTCTGCCAGTATTTTTGGTGGAATAGTACACCGATAATTCTGACATATTTAACGCAGGAATAAGCTAATTCAAATCGATGTAATTCCACCAATTTTGCACCTGAAAGTACACCGAAAAATGTTACGGCGTAGTGTTGCATCGTATTATTTATGCCAGAAATGTTTTTTCGTTGCGTGAAAAACCGGCGTATGAAATTCCATTGGAAATTCGGGGAAATTTTCATGTTACCGGCATATTCTGTCCACCGGTAATGGCAGGTTTTCTTGTATTGTGGGCTGCTCCATTAATGCATCTTTCCTTTGAACTTTTAGGAGAGAGGAGTCGATTATTGTTGGATGAACCACTTCTTTTGTTAAGATTTGGTCAAAATTTATGATAGTTTTTTCATTGTACTTTCTTTAGGTTTTTGTGAAATTTTGTTTTATCATTAATGTCTATAAATAGTTGCAATAGGTTGTAATAGGCATTGCCAGGAAAATCAATAAAGTAAGTTCTTCATTCCCTCTCTCCCTCTACATTCAAGAAGGACATATCTTCTTTGAAGATGCTGACATCTTTCATCCTTTTCTTGGTCCAATTTTTTTTTTGATGTAATCTTCATAGAAGTACAATCAGAATATTTGTTCAAGTGATTCTCCTTATCTGCATGCTTCAACCAATATTATCTTGTGTCTCACGTCATTAATCAGTATTTATGTTAAAGATAATAATACCAATCTTTGTTTATAGTATAGACTTATTGTACTTTCTTCATGAGGTGGATATCATTTCTAGACTTTAGCGTAAGCAGGTCACGGTTTTAATTGGTATTTGTGTTAAAGATAACAATCCCATCTCTATTTATAATATAAAGTTCTTATTTTTAATTATATTATTTATTAAATTTATTTATATTACCAATTTTGTGGTTTCCTCCCTTCATCAAATCACTTCTATCACATTAATCTTATTATAACATTTCATTTTAATTTTTGTCATGCGAGGGATTTCTTATCAATATTTAAAGTTCTTCTGAGAATGTTATAATTATTTGTTATGTTAGCATGTAGCATAAAAATGGTTCTACTTATGAAAAACAAAAATTTGACTTGTGAAAATTAGTAAACTCTTTTCAACATTTCTTTAGGACTTGCTAATTTGCATTAGCAGGAGCTCCATGCATCAAGTACGCCCTCATATGCCTTAATTTTCTTTTTATTTTTTGTGTGTTTGAGTCGATTCTTTGTAAATTATCTTTTTGTTAGTAAATGAAAGATTATAAGAATTTATTGTCAATTTGTAAACATGCATTTGTAAGAAAAGTTGTTTAGTGAAGGTTACTTCTTAGAAATTTTGCAATTGATGAGTTTCTTAACTTACAATGAGTCATACATACTTTGGTATTAGCGTGGTTGTTAATTAATTATATCTATTAAATTAAGTAAATTAATATTACATTTAATATGGATACTCTACATTCATCAGAACAACATAAAACATAGTAGCAATCAATTCCCCATCTAATGTAACCTCTATGTAAGTGGTAGTTTAAATAAGTTTTTTCATTGTTATTATTATTACCATTCAACATTATTATTAATCTCTAAGTTGTTTTTATCGATATAATGGACTCATTCAACCTTATAGTTTAATATAACTTATGTGATTAGATGATAATTTTAATATTAATAAATTTTAACAATAATAGTATTATAATATTCATATAAGTTTATAAGAATATTGTTTCTTAAAATTCTAGCAATGTGCACTTTCTCCTTGAGCAAATAAAGGTGCATTTAGTCAATACTTTTATCGTATAGTAAAGTAGCATTTGGGCAACTGTAGCTTTTTTGAAAGGTGATGGTAAAATTATTAGGGAAAAATATGTTTTTTTTCAAATTATTGTATGTATTTTAAATAATTTTTTCAAGGATAATAACTTCTTTAGCTATGTGATTTTTGTAGATCCATAGAAATTTTTAATGATGATTTTAAAAGCGAAGAAGTTAAGAATTGCCCCAAATATATTCTGAGTTTGATTTTTGAAAGAAAGTTATGTATTTCTGTAGCCTTTTACACTTCAATTGTATAGAGTGGTAGCTTAGGTTCTGTATGGGATATCTTTTAGTTTTTTTATAAAGGGGTTGTGAAGATATTTGAAAAAATAATTACTTTTAAAGTTGCTATAGAAAATAAATTTTAGCACATAATTTTAGTAAAAGTAGTGAATGAAAATAGTTAAATAGAAATTGTGACCTTAATGTGAAAAACAAATCAATAAAAAAGTTGTACCAAATTGATCCTTAGTTAGCTAAAAGCTTTTGAGATGGCATGGTTGTAATTGTTCGCAAAATAATTGTGGTTTTATTTTATTATAATTGTAATTTTAATAAATTTTATTATAAAAAATTGATTTTTATCGTAAAATATATGAAAAATGGAAAAAAGAAGTATAATTAAATAGAAATAGAAGGGATTATAAATTGATACTAACTATAATATTTATTATAATTTTTAAAATTTTATTCACATGAATTTTGTGCACATGTAAATAAATATTTGTCGTAATAATTATTTATAATGATAAACTTAATATTTTTTTTATTTTCACAATGATAATATAATTAAGATTCTCATAATATAAAATTATATTTTTAATTTTTTTATTCACATGCATTTAATGCACCTAAATTTTAACTAGTATTATGAAAATTGATACATCATCAGAAAATATCATGGTAGCTTGTTCGTTCCAACTTATTTATGGGCCCAATTTTTGGCCTAGGAAGGCCAAATTAGACATTTTTTGGGTCCCAGGGACATTTTTCGATATTTTGGACTCAATTTTAGAACTTTTAAGGCTATTTGGAACCTTCACGCTCAAGATAAATTGTTTTCAATTTTAAAATCATGTCAAAATTCCATGAAAAATACAACATATATTTTTGGACTGTAGAGGCTTTAGTGTTTGAAAATAAGGGGGAAACTGATACATCATAAAAAAAATATCTTGATCGGGCATGAATCTCGAGACAAAATCAACCTGGAAACGTTTTAAATTAAAATTGAGACAATTCGAATTCTTATTTTGGCAAACTTATAGTCAAACTAAGCATCACAAAATTACGAACACAACGAGACCAAGATCGACTATATCCAAATTCAAATTGATCCAAATCAATGATTTGAAGCACTGTTTAAAGAATCAAACAAAAATTTGGATTACCAAATGGTTTCTAAACATGACTTGCTTATAGTTGAATCAAGCAGCTTGACGAGACAAATCAAACGAGGCCAAAATCATTGAATTTTTATATCATTAAGGTATTCAAATGCCCAATGAACAATCAAGGGATTTGATATCTGTCGTGAAGGTGCTCAGATGACACTAAAATGTTCTCTGATACCACTTGAAGGTGCTCAGATGACACTAGAAAGTGCTCTTATACCACTTGAAAGTTCGTTGGGGATGTTAAGCCCTATATTACTGGCCCAAGGCTAACCAAGAGAGAGGTAAATTGGTTGTTAAAGATCTTTTAAAACAAAACTACAAAACAAAAACACCACAAAGAAATCAACGATGCGGAAGTTAAATGCGGAAGTAATAATAAGAAAAGAACACACCAGATTTATAGTGGTTCGGTCAAACCGTGACCTACATCTATTCCTTGGAGGCACCGTCCAAGTATTACACTAAACAAGTGTCTCTCCTTCAGCCCCCACAGCTAGGCGGAGAAGCCCTTACAAAATCAATTCCACCTTCCCCGGTGCGGCGGAGTCGCCGGGTCCTTTGACACCAAAGAGATCTTCTTCTTTTGCAAACTTCCCTCAAGACAAGCCTTGAATCCGATGGTATTCAGGTGCGAGCTTGCCGGAGCAACCATATGGAACCCCCGCCACACTCCCTTAAGTCCCCCCTCATAGGATCTTCTCCCTCTCTTAAACTCAACCCTTTCCTCACTCCCTTTCAAGCTTTCTCTTCAAGTTTCCCCCAAAAGAATGAAGATACAATGGCTGCCAAAGACACTTACAAAGTGTCATGCCAAGCTAAAATATAAAATCTCAAAACGAGCTCACTAATGCAAGTTGCCAACATTATCATCCAGGACGATAGGTATATCGTCCTGGCCGATCAGTACAAATTCAGCTCATTAGCCCGGGACAATTTGGGACGATCAGAAGAAAATTGGTTAAATCATCCTGACCGATAACATGATCGACCAGGCCGATTAGTTTAAAATCGATTTCAATCATCCTAATCATCGCCCTGAATTCGAGCTGTCAGATGTAGATCGTCCAGGACATCATCCCAGCCTATCCGGCGATCATCCCGGACGATGTGATCGTATCAATCAACCATTAATGCTTTCCAAAGATACAAGATCAATTTAGGCATAATTGAGTTAGATCGGCCTGGACGATATGAATATCGTCCTGGCTGATTTCCTAAAACAAAGAATTCCTAAACTGATTATGGCGGCTGATTCTTTCTGAATTGAGACTATCGTCCTGGATGATACAGGTATCGTCCATGCCGATCAGTTGATGACGACTGCCTTAATGAGGATGCTCTAATTAGGATTTCTATTTTTGGACAGATCGTCTAGGACAATAGAAATATCATCCCGGATGATGTTACCAAAAATAGAATTCTTTAGGGTACAACAAAACATCTTCCAAGTTTACAAATCATTCAGTACCACATCAAATACAACAGACTCAAAAAGGGAAAAAGAGTACAAACTGACTCAGACCTAGTCTACCCAATCTTGAGCTGGTTCCAAAATGCAGTCTGATCGTGTGAACCTAAAATGTGAGTACATAAGGTAGTCGTAGAGAAATAAGAATGTTTTATATCATCAAAATCATGAACCATTGATCCACAACAATCTCTCCCTTTTTTATTATGGAAAATAATTCAATTTAAATTTGCAAAAAGGAACATTTTCTCCAATTCTCCCCCTCACTAGAATAACACTTTAAAAGATAGGGGAGATAAAAATATTTTTGTTGTTTTAAGATTTTTTGAAAGAAAAAAAGGATACAAATTCAACAATACATTCTCCCCCTTTGACATTATCAAAAAGAGAGGAGGCACAAACAAAAAACAAAACAAAACAAAAAAAAAGATAAAAACATTCCCTGATCTAGTGAAAAAATAAATATTCTTAAAATGAGAAAGTTACTTCTTAGTTTTAATCAAAAAACTTAGTAGAATTGGATTAACAACGTATAGCCCAGAAAAGGTTTAGAAATTTAGAATTTGATAATCCAAACTCAAGTTCTTTAAAAAGGCTCAAAAAATTTTTAATTCAATATCTAAATCAAGGAATAAATTAGAGAAAGAAACAATCATTTTTCAAAAAGTCCTTCCATAAAATATATCTAATAGAAGATCAATGCACGAATTGTTGAATCAAGAATCAAGATTTTCAAACTCAAGGTTTGAAAGTATCAAGGGTTTTCTTAAGCTTTTAAGAAATACAAGAAAGGAAAGCATTAAACTTTGTGGGCTCATTTTATGCCTCTTGACAATTAGTTGGCGCACTACTCGTCTTTTAATTTTTGATACACTTTTGTGTATATTTTTTAATTTGGCGTCATTGCGCATCTTTTATTTTTGGCATCATTGGTCAATTTTTTTTTGAATATGCTACCTTTTTGAAATCTTAAAAACCAAAAGTAAACCTATACTATTGACAAAAATGAAATTCTTGATTAAGAAAATTATGATGTAGATTCAACACCTTGCTAAAGATTCCTATCTGATAAATAAAATATAGGGAGATAAAAAAAATTGTTTCAATAACCAATTTAAAAGATGAAAAAGATTTTAAATCAAAAGTTGAATAACCTCTTTAGGAAATAGAGATTGAGAGTCAAAAATATGAGTTTCCATTCTTTGACTATTTTTAGAGAAGTCAATCGCAACTTATCAAAGACTTCAAGAAAAAAACAGGAAGTAGATTTTTTATTTTTTGAAAGTAAATGTGTTTGTTGATCAGAGAAAAAATTTCACGAAAACAAAAATTTCAAAGAATAAACCAAAACAAAAACACAAAATAAAAATAAAAAAACATAAAAATAAATACAAAACACAAAAACACGAAAAGCTTTTAACCATTATCTCTCTCCTAGTCCGATGCTTCAAAAACCAAATCTGCCCATGAGATTTTTTGCCTTTCATTATTTCCCCAGTTTAAATTTTGCTTCATCTTGCCCTTTTCATTCATAGGAAGAATTTTTAAATTAGAGCACTGATTTTCATATGTACGGGCTTCCTACATCGAAAGCAAATAACGTCAGAAGAAATGTGAACATCCTTACCATTTTTACCTTTTATCCCCTTTTGTTTATGCTTTGATGAGCTTTGTGATTTGCTTGACAAGTCATTGCATTTGTCACCAACAAAGCTATCTCTTTCTGTATCTCCAGCTTTTAGAACAATCGTTTCACCTGCATCCAAAAGTCTTTGACCCAAACTTTGCTCGTAGGTAATGAGTGAGCCAATCAAATTATCAATAGAATAATCATTCAAATCTTTTGATTCACAAATAATAACTACTTTGGCATAAAATTTTTCAAGTAAACAACGAAGAATTTTATTGACTTTTTTAAATTTTGAAAACTCCTTTCCTAAAGTATGTAATGATGTTACAATTTGAATAAATCTGGTGTACATGTCTAAGATCGTTTTATAAGGTTTCATGAAAAATAATTCAAAATCATGCATTAATAAATTCAACTTGGATTGCTTGATTTCATTCGTGCCTTCGTATATGGTATGTAGTTTATCCCAAACTTCCTTACCAGTAGTGCAACTGGATGAAATCATCAGAATTTAATGCATAGAAAAAATAATTTAAAGATATTGCATTTAGTTGAGCATTCAGTTGTTCTTCACTGTTCCATTGATTAAAAGGAATATCAGTTTTAACTCCATTAACAATACGTGACGGTGATGAATAACAAGTTAAAATCATATGCCACATGCAAAAATCAATTGATTGCAAGAAAATAGACATGCGTGTTTTCAAAAAATTAAATAACATATTTTCAAATAAAGGAGGTCTGGTGATTGAATAACCTTCCGCAACATTACGATTAGCCATGGATAAAAAATTCAAAATCTTTTAAAAACTTATTTTATGAATACGGCTCTGATACCACTTGAAGGTGCTCAGATGACACTAGAAAGTGCTCTAATACCACTTGAAGGTGCTTAGATGACACTAGAAAGTGCTCTGATACCACTTGAAAGTTCGTTAGGGATGTTAAGTCCTATAAAACTAGCACAAGGCTAACCAAGAGAGAGGTGAATTGGTTGTTAAAGATCTTTTAAAACAAAACTACAAATCAAAAAGACCACAAAGAAATCAACGATGCGGAAGTTAAATGTGGAAGCAATAATAAGAAAAGAACACAACGGATTTATAGTGATTTGGTCAAACCTTGACCTACATCCACTCCTTGGAGGTAACCTCCAAGTATTGCACTAAACAAATGTCTCTCCTTTAACCCCCACAGCTAGGCGGAGAAGCCCTTACAAAATCACTTCCACCTTCCCCGGTGCAGCGGAGTCGCCGGGTCCTTTGACACCAAAGGAATCTTCTTCTTTGGTGAACTTCCTTCAAGACAAGCCTTGAATCCGACGGTATTCAGGTGCGAGCTTGCCGGAGCAACGGTGTGGAACCCCTGCCACACTCCCTTGAGTCCCCCCTCACAGGATCTTCTCCCTCTCTCAAACTCCACCCATTCCTCACTCCCTTTCAAGCTTTCTCTTCAAGTTTCCCCCAAAAGAACAAAGCTGCAATGGCTGCTAAAGACACTTACAAAGTGTCATGCCAAGCTTAAATAGAAAAGCTCAAAACAAGCTCATTAATGCAAGTTGCCGACATTATCGTCCAGGATGATAGGTATATCGTCCTGGCTGATCAGTACAAATTCAGCTCATCAGCTCGGGATGATTTGGGACGATCAGAAGAAAATTTGTTACATCGTCCTGGCTGATAACACGATCGTCCAGGCTGATTTTTTTAAAACCGATTTCAATCGTCCTGATCATCGCCCTGAATTCGAGCTGTCCGATGTAGATCATCCAGAACATCGTCCCGGCCGATCTGGCAATCGTCCTGGACGATGTGATCATATCAATTAACCATTAATTCTTTCCAAAGATACTAGATCAATTTAGGCATAATTGAGTTAGATCGGACTGGATGATATGAATATCATCCTGGCCAATTTCCTAAAACAAAGAATTCCTAAACTGATTATGGCGGCTGATTCTTTCTGAATTGAGACTATCATCCTGGCCGGTACATGTATCGTTTAGGCCGATCAGCTGATGACGGCTGCCTTAATGAGGATGCCCTAATTAGAGATTCTATTTTTGGACAGATCATCCAGGACGATATAAATATCATCCCGGACGATGTTACCAAAAATTGAAATCTTTAGGGTACAACAGAACATCTTCCATGTTTACATATCATTCAGTACCACACCAAATATAATAGACTCAAAAAGGGAAAAAGAGTACAAACTGACTCAGACCTAGTCTACCCAATCTTGAGCTGATTCCAAAATGCAGTCCGATCATGTGCACCTGAAATGTCAGTACATAAGGTAGTCGTAGAGAAATAAGAATGTTTGATATCATCAAAATCTTAAACCTGAAATGTCAGCACAACAGACTTTTTAATCCCTATCTCCTGCCAACTATGATTTTTCATATCTCCCTCACTAGACAATGATCTTTCTGACCCTTATTCCCTACTAACTATTATACTTTCGACCTCCATCGCCTACTATTGTTCTTTGGACCTCCATCACCAGACAACAATCTTTATGACCGCTATTTCGTGCCAACTACAGTCCTTCTGACATCCCTAGCCAGACAATAATCTTTTTTACCCCTATCTCTTGCCAACTATAATCCTTTTGAACTTTCTCGCTAGGAAATGATCTTTCTGTCCCCTTTCTCCTTCCAACTATGGTCCTTTCGAGCTTTGTTGCCAACTATGGTCCTTCTGACCTCCATCACCAGCCAACAGTCTTTTTCACCACAGTCTCTTACCGACTATGGTCCTTCTGTCCTCCTTCACTAGACAGTGATCTTTCTGACCACAATCTTCTGCCGACTACGATCTTTTTGACCTCCTTAGTAAGATAAATATTTTTCTAACTCATGTTCCTAGAAACTATGGTCATTTCGACCTCCATCGCCAGATGACAGTCCTTTATACCACTATCTCCTGACAACTATGGTCCTTTCATCCTTGATCATCAACTACGGTCCTTCTGACCTCCATCATTAGATAAAAATCCTTCTGAACACAGTCGCTACACAATGATCTTTCTGACCCATGTCTCCTGCCAACTATGGTCCTTTCGACCTTTATCACCTACTACAGTTCTTCCGACCTCCAACACTAAACAATGGTCTTTCTAACCACTGTCTCCTGCCGACTAGGTCCTCCTGATCTGTCGCCAGACAATGATCTTTCAGACCACTGTCTCCCACTGACTATGGTCCTTTCAACCATCATCACAGACTACGAACTTTCTAACCTCCGTCATCCACCGACTATGATTATGTCGACCCAAAAAATATATCAATAGTGATTCTTTCATGTCCTATAATGTAATACACTTTATGTGATGCATATTTTTTACATCAAGCAAAGGCATTCCATTAAGGAAGGGCCTCATTTGTAATCAACTGCAAATAATAGTGGATTCATTCAAAGTGGGCGAGGCTCCGTGATTTTTCCCCATTTCAAGGGGTTTTCACGTAAAAAACTTTGGTGTATATTATGAATGCTACACCCTCTTTATTATCTGCTTATGTGCTGGATCTTCGTACAATACTAAGACGTTAAACTTTATATTTATCTTCCGCCGTGAATATTCCAGGACACAACAAAATCGTTTCCTTCCACTCAAGGTTTTACTTATCAAGGATTCAATTCGATTGACTTAAAAGACTAAATGAATATTGTAGTATGATTTGGTTAATTGTTTCACAGATATGGATTAGATGACAACCAATTCAAAGGAAATCAATGGGCATTTAACTATTGAGGAAAAGAAAACAATATATGAAGATAGATCTTTTAGATGTTATTGGGCACTTGGGTCTACGACGGCAGCATCGGCAGGCCATCGTCACGAATGTTGAGGAAAATTAATCTCTACTAAAAGGAGGAGGGATAGAGCTAGATAACTAAAGAATCATTGATGTCGATGAAGTGTCAATAATATGCAATTACAGACTCCTTGCCTCAAGGGATGGGAGTTGATCTCACAGAAGCATGAGGCAGATAGTTGTGAATTAGGTTTTGTTTTAATTTCAATAGATGAAAAATTACAAATTTTGACATTTAGGGAAAATAAATTCTAATGAGGGCTCATGAACTTAGGCCCCAGTATGCCTCCATCAGTCTTCATGACTAGGCATTATTATACATGTGATCAATTAGAAGAAACCTCTAAGAGGAGTACTCATCACCAAGTGTTAGTCAATTTAATAATGAAATAATATGATGAAACATTAATATACTTTCTCCTATAAACCCTCTCAAAATAGTGTGGTGGAATGCAAGCGCCGTCATATTCTTGAAACTAGTTGAAGTCTCCTCATTGAAGCGAATCTTTCTTCTTCCCTATGGGTAGCTATTTTTCTTATTACCGGGTTACCTTCCTCCTCCATACAATTTCTCATTCCTCACAACATTCTCTATAATAAGCTCGTCACCTATACACACCTCAAAATATTCGGCTACCTCTGTTATATGTGTCTTTGTCCATACTCACCCAACAAACTATCTTCACTCTCTATTCCTTGTGTCTTCATTGGCTATGCTCTTTCTTAGAAATTATATTGATGTTTTGATTCTTCCATGGGATAGTTATATACATCACAACATGTTTTCTTCAATGAAAATGTCTTTCTCTACCAGCAACTTGTAACTTCACAATCTCTACACTCAACTTCCTCCCATACTCCTTCCCTTCTCTAGTCCTAATATTCAGCCTACCTTCCCCTCCTAAATCTACCTCTGCCAAAACAATCTCATCTCCTATACTTAATCCCACCACTTCATCTCCACAAACAAACAATCCCCCAACACTCTCTAGCACTCTGTCATCCAATAATATACTCGCCAAATTATAAAAAGGAACATGATTAATAAATAAATACTTAGATGAATCATGTTTAAAAAAAAAATTAAAAAGGAGAGAAACCGGAGCATAGAAATCCAGTTTCTTAAGAAACTAGATGATGTGAATCTGATTTCTTAAAAACTAGAACATAATTTTGTAATCCAGTTTCTTAAGAAACCGGATATACATCATCTTCTTAAGAAATCATTTTTTAACTTTATATAAAATAATTTTGAAAATTTAGATTTATATTAATTATTATTTTTATATTATTAATTATTTAAGAAAAAATGTTAATATTTAATAACTTTTAATATAATTAATATGTTTAAAATTTTTAATAAAAAATTATATTAAAAAGCATTTTAGATTATAATCTTTTTAAATTATTTTTAAAATGTTTATAATCTTTTTAAACTTTATATTAAATATTTTAATTAAATATTTAATAATTTAAAAATTATAATATTAAATTCTTCTAAATAAAATATTTTATTAAAATTTTTTATATTATAATATTAGAATAAACATTTTAATATTTATATAATATAAATATATCATTTTAATTCTAGTAGTCATGAAATTCTAATAAATTCATTTGAATGTCTTAATGATATCATAATTTGGACATTTTGGGCTTGGTGGATTTGTCTCGTCAAGCCACTCGATTGGACTATAAGCTTGTCCGTTTGAAAAGAGCTTGATAATACAAATTATGGTTTGAACCTTGCAAATGCCCTTCGCATTTTTGATTTGGACTCATTTGGGCTCAGATTGAGTCAAATTTGGTGTCGTTGGGCTTGTATTTTGGAGGCTTTCAATTTGATTATAAATTTGCTGAAATCAGAGTTCAAATGGTCTCTGGTTTAATTTTTTTATGATATATCAAATATAAATATTTTAATAAATTATATTAATAATTGGCTTTAATTTTTTTTAAATTAATGAATAAAAAATAAATTTAAAATTTAAAAATAAAAAGCTTTTTGTTTACTTTAAAAACTAAATTCAAATTCAAAATATACTAATAAGTTTAAATATTAAAAAGATTTAAATATTAAATATGTAAAGACGTCATAATTTTACATAAAAAGTTTACTTATATATATTTTTACATTAAAATATTACTTGTATATATTTTTAAATAAACTAATAGTTTTAAATTTTAAAAATTTTAATCATGTTTATATATTTTTTAAATTATTTATTTCATTTCCTTATTTACATGTATATATTTTATTAAAATATTTAAGTAAAATAAATAAATAAATACATGTATATATATATATATATATATATATATATATTTAAATAAACCAATAGTTTTTAACTTGAAACAATATAAATAAAAAACCAAACTTAATGAATAAAATGATTGATATTATAATTTAAGACATTCAAATGAATTTATTAGAATTAAAATGTTTATAATTAAATTTATATTTATGTTAAAATATTTATTTTTATATTATGATTTAAAAAAATTAGTATAAATTTTTATTAACCAGAATTTAATATTATAATTTTTAAATTATTAAATATTTAATAAAAAAATTAATATAAAGTTTAAAAGATTATAAAAATTTTAAATATAATTTTAAAATAATATAACCTAAAATGCTTTTAATATAATTTTTTATTAGAAATTTTAAAAATATTAATTATATTAAAAGTTATTAAATAATAATTTTTTTCTTAAATAATTGATATTCTAAAAATAATAATTAATATAAATATAAAAATAATATTTTTAAAAAGTATTTTATATAAAGTTGAAAAACGGTTTCTTAAGAAATCGGATCACAAATTTACGGATTATAGAAACTGGAATTTTGTAATCCAATTTTTAGGAAACTAAATGTACATTTTCTCGTTTCTTAGGAAACCTAATTTCTATGCTCTAGTTTTGCTCCTTTTTAATATTTTTTTTCAAACACGATTCATCTATGTATTTATGTATTAAATACGCTCCTTCTTATAATCTAGCCTACTATACCCATATACCCTCACACCTCCCTTCCAACTCATGACATATAGACCCGGTCTAAAATTGCTAATCTCTTACCAAAGAAGATATTTAATCCATCTCTTCACATGATCTCTCTAGACCCTGTCACATACAATCAAGCCATTAAACCACTACAGGAAATTCATCAATTGTGAACATCGCTATATTTTTGTGCAAGTTTAGAGTTTAGGTGAAAATTCCTCAAATAAATGGGAGGCTGTCATTTTTTTTTTTCAAATTCTACAGGTTTCTGGCAGCCACCCAGCGGTTTGCCAGCTGGAAACTTCGATACCGGATAGCTATTTAACGCCATCGAAAAACTTCTAAAATTGTTAGTCACACCGACAGTTTGTCGGCGGTGTCCAGTGATACACTAGTGAGACGTCGGCGGTCTAACCGATGGCAATTCCATAGGTGTTAACCACCGGTAAACCACCGGTCACAAAACCGGCGGCGGTCAATGGTGCTTAGACTGCCTGAAGCTAACCGGCGGTTAAACGACCGGTACACCGTCAGTAATAAAACTGGCGGTCACTGGCGCTTAGACCACCAGAAGCTAACCAGCAGTATTAACCACCGAAAAACCGCCAAAAAAACAATGCTGGAAAAGGTTTCCGGCGTCATTTTTTTCACGATTTTTGAACCGAAGAGAAGGCGTCAGTTTTTAGCCAAACCGCCGGAAAACAAGTAGTTATTGCTGGCATATATTGCCGGTAATGAGTGATTTTCCTGTAATGAACACGAGCATTGGAGTGCAACAATATCCCAGGAATTCCAAGCCTTACAATCCCAAGGAACTTAACATCTCATCCCGCGTACTCTAAATCAAAATGTTCTAGGGTACAAGTGGATGTTCAAGACAATACTTTTCTCAGATGGCTTAGTAACTCAATATAAATATTGTTTGATGGATTAAGAATTGAAACAAGAATTTGATTTTAACTACACCAAAACATTCAACTCACTAGCTATGATGCCTACTATGAAAGTCCTTCTTGTATCTCTTCATCGTACATGGCCCATCCATCTATTGGATGTCTCCAATGTCTTCCTACATGGTCAATTTTTATACACTACCGACATAAAGAAACCACAAGGCTTCTAAGACACAATTCACCCAACTTACATTTACAAGCTTAAGAAGGCTCTATACTACCTCAAACAAGCGCGACGATAGTGGTTCATCACTCTCTCAGGCTCTCTCCGAACCTTGGGATTTTAGTTTGGCACATCTAATCCTTCCCTCCTCAACTACAACAAAGGTGAAATCTTTATATTCTTCTTAATCTACGTGAATGACATCCTACTCACCAAAAATAACACCACAGCTATTAGTCAACTTATGGAACATCTACACTATAAGTTCAACATGCGTAACCAGGATCCTATCTCTCAATTCATCGGCATTTAAGCAGTTCCCACCACATATGGTCTGCATCTAAACCAAATAAGGTATGCACAAACTATTCTCTCAATGGTAGGGATGAAGGATTCAAAGTCTTTATCTACCTTCACTCCCATCAAACAGCTCCAGTTCCCTTTGGATAGCCCTGCCTTCTCCAATCCTCATATGCTTTGACATCTAGTTACCTCCATATAATACCTGATGTTAATATGCCTTGAAATCTCTTATATATGTTGTGTACAAAGTATGCCAACATATGAAAAATCCCCTCAACATCCATTTTTAAGCCCTGAAACAACTCCTCCGCTATATATAGGGCATGATACATATTGGTCTCCCACTGTTCAAGAACTCCCTCTTCCTTTGGTCCTATTCCAATTTTGATTGGGTGGGCCACTATCATGATTATAAATCCACCATTGGATACTCTAACTTCCTAGGTAACTCTCTAATCTCCTAAAGCATTAAGAAGCAAAACATTGTAGCGTAACCTTCTGTAGAAGTCGAGTAGTGAGTGTTAGCCTCCGCCGCCACAAAAATCATATGGTTACATCGCCTTCCCCATGAATTTTACTGCACGCCCTCCTGTCCCACTCTATTATTATGTTTTAAGACCTATGCAATTGCCTTAACCAAGAACCATGGCTTTCATGCATGCACCAAACATATCGAAGTCAACTGTCACTTCATCAGGGAATGCATCAAAGCCAAAATGATTATAATCTACCACATACTCTCTAAAGATCAAATTGCAACCAGATTCACAAAGCCTCTATTAGTTACCAAATTTTAGTACCTTTCCAACAAACTGATTACATCATTCGATGCGGCAGTTTAAGGGGGAATGTTAATACAAAGCACAAAATACAGCCCAAATGGAGCAGCATATAGAAAGCTGGAGTAGCATAAAATTTCTAATATGTTGCCAATTAATCTCAACCGTTTAGCCCTCACATCTAGACCGCTAAATCATATATGCATATCTTCTAATATTATATATACAATGAACCAACACTCCTCTAGATTGCTGTAGATGAATACATAATTTATAAATGTGCACTTTCTGCTTGCTTTACTTTTCCTTTCTCTTCTCTAATATATACAGGTCGTTACTTTTACATCTTGATTATATAAAGATTTTAAGGGGACTTTCTAACTCTTTTAGAACCTCTTTTTTTCCCTGTTTTGAATTTTCCAAGTCTAGTCTGTTTGTTCTGTTATGTTTTTCTTATTTGGTTTAGTTTTAGTAACTAGTTTTTGTGGCTGGTCTTGTTTTCCTTTTCTTCTTATTTTTTGTAAGTTGTTCTTTCTGTCTCCTTTTTTGGTTGTAATTTTTTCATTTTTTTAATGAAGTTTAGATTAGCTCTCTCTCTCTCTCTTTCTCTCTCTCTCTCTCTCTCTGTGTATATATATATATATATATATACGTAATTTAACCAAAAAAAACTCCATTCTCTAAATATTTTTTTTTCAGAAACTCCATTTTATTCACAATTGCTACAAAACAATTTTTTACAACATCAACAATCCAACCAAACAAGCCCTTAAGTGAAGTTGAAAAAGATCTCCTTTTTCCATTTTTTATTAATATAAATAAAAATAAATGTGACTTTATCTTAATTTTTAGCTAAGATATGATTAGAAAGGTTTAAAATTTGATTTTTTTTCACAATCTGTATATTTATGAACGAACCTAGATGTTCATTATTCGCTGCTTCAAGACTTTGAACTTGTTTCAACAGTCTACTAATTGTCCCACTTTTCATGAAGAAAAATCGTGGTGTTGAAATTTTTTGCTTGGGTATATGACTCTAGCCTTCTAACGAAGTGAAGCTATTTTTCTTATATATAATACACTTTTTTTTGTAATTTTTTTAGCTTCTATCTTATTATTGTTATTATTATTATTATTATTATTATTATTTTTATTATTATTTGCAGTCTTCTCCATGTATGTATTGTTTATCATATTTCTTTAACCTAAAATTATATAAATTTAATATTTGGGATACTTTTAATTTCAAATCTCTATGCTTGAAATTATGATGTTTTTACCTTTGATAAACTTTGATGATCAGCTCTACAATTAAAAAAGATAAATTTATTTATAATTAATGGAAAATTTTGGGAATACTTTTTTCATAATAGTACCTCATGATTTTTCCTGGGAAGAAAAATTATAAAATCTGTTAACAATTATAAAAAAAAATTGAAACTTGTAGAATTATATAAAAAAAAAAAAAAAATATTTTTTTGTATTTGTTTAACGATTCCACAAGAACTTTTATCTTTTATCATTTTTTATTCATAAAAATTTATGGAATGGCTGTTTGTTAAAATTTGTTATCCTATAAGAATTAAAATTTTTATGTGCTTACTATTATTGGATTGAGGTCTTCGAGATAGTTTATATCTTAAAGGCTTTTGTTATTTTTTTCCTTACCTTTCATAATTATTTTAGATTTAATATGAAAATATGTGTTAGGGCTCTCCTCATACCTTCTTTAAATTCTAGGGTGAACTGAGAATATTTCATTATTAATTTAAAGTAAATCACACTTGTTTGTATGTCTTGGAGAAAAATAATCTAATAGAGGTGTGGGATATGTGGTTGTCCTTGTTATTATACTCACCATCACTCATAATGTCAATGAAGTGAATTGATTGAAGATATATTTCTCCAAAAAATCTAATACACCAAGTCAGCAAGTAGAACACTTATTGAATTATCAGGGTTGTTGAAGTAATGTTATGATCTCCAAACTTTGCTTAGGAGGCTCATCATGGAATATCAAAGAGCATGATGAAGGCCCTCGAGAGATATTACCCCTAGTTAAAATAGAGTATAATTAATACATCTATATATGGAATTGGCTAGTATTTACTTTTATTTATTACATCATTTCCTTTGTTTGGCTCATATGATAATAAGCCCTTATAATTAAGAATCTATAGTATGGACCTTGCCTAAAAAAGAGTGCAATAAAGGATTCCAAATGAACATGATCTTCGAGGTCTCTTAGATGAGAAGTTTTTTGCCTATTTTCATGCTTGTTTATGTTTAAAGTTGAGTTTCAAAAAGAGGTTTTGAAAAGTTATTTTTTTTGGAAAGTTTAATTTTTGGAATTTCAGTTTTGAAATTGAACATATAATTATGAATGATATATCACCCCTGGGATGCAAAGATTTCATTCCCTAATGGATTCAGATAACAAAACTAAAAGTTTAATCCTGATTATGATAGTCAAATTCAAGGAAAAACTTCACCTGACCCTGAAGGGTCTAAATGATGTTCTACAGTATATCTAACTATTATAGTCTGGAGGAAGGACCATTATTTTCATATTCGAGGTCACAATAATAAATGTTATATATTTACAAGTAAAGAAAATATCTCATATTGTTGTTCATTCGAACATGATGAAAATGATCTTTGTTAATTTCGATGCTCCTGAAGAAATTAATTGAGTTTTTGGAAAATCAATTTTGAAAGTAGAACTAGGTTTTAAATCTCCTATGAGCACAAGCCCTTGTAGTTAATTACGTTGTAGAAAATTTAAATTTCCTATGAATACTCTTGATTAGAATAACAAAAAAAATTAATTTTAATATTTTCAAGGAATGATATCAAAGGATTTAAGTTGGAATTACAAATGAGAATGGATCAAGTCACTTTTTTCTTAACGACAACATAAGAGAAGTAGGAGGTTTTTAAGATTCTAAAATAATTCTGAAACACGCCAATCTACCCTACATGTTGGGCTTTAAATTTTGGATTGAAGAGAATTTTAATTCAAGTTGTCAACTTATTAGAAATTTTGGATTACATTCTCGAATGTTAGAGACTTATGATTTTGGGTTTGCCCTGGATCCTAAATCTATTTTGGGTACTACACAATAGTAGCATGAACCTACCTAATGCAATATAAAATCTAGACTTATCCTGGCCTGGTTTGGAGAGCCAACTAACCACCTAGATGCTCCAAAATCATGGAACCAGTCTTTAATGAAAGAGTGTGTATGAACATTATTATTTAAGTTTATAGGAGTTGGAGCCAACATCTAGATTAGATCCTAATTGGCCCTTTGACTTATGTAGGGAGATTATGCTTGAGACAAATGTAATTAAAATTTTAAACACTTTTAAATTTATTTCTAATGCAATGTGTGCTAATTGACTCAGTAAATACATGTAATGTATATTAAGAAATTTTTAAAAAAGGCTTAAAAATAACACAACGTCCCTTTGAAAGAACTATACCCTAATAAGTCGGGCGGTCTTCCAAAACCTGGAGGTTATGTAGACTCTCGATGATCCTGAGTTTACTTCTTAGGTTGTTAGAGTTACCATGTGAGCATAAAATTTTAATTAATTTGAAGTAGAAAAAAGTTTTTAACATACCCTCACAAGCCTTCGAATGTATCCAAGTTGACTCAAAATCGACATGCAAGAAAGAAAGCTAGAAAAAGTAGGCAATTCTAAGTAATAATTAATTTAAATCAATCAATTAAATAAATCAAAATGTCCATGTGGAAAGTGCAACTTAATTTATAAACCAGGGTCTACATAAATTAAAAGTGATGGGGTATCACTAATAACAACCTGGAATTTACTCCTAAGACTAATACAAGCGACATTGAAAGGGTTGCTTTCTATCTTCACTTCTTCATCCCTTTGCAAGCTTTTTGGATTTGACAGGTTTGGATATCCAAATGAAAACAAAATCCTTCCCAAATGAGTATTTTATTTTCCCTTTGGATATTTGAAATCATCCAAACTTTGATATCCAAATGGAAAGGAACTCTTCCCTAAATGATGTTCCCTCCTCTTTAGATTTTAAGTTAGATGTGTATCCTATCTCAAATATCACTTTCACATTACAACTCAATTAAACTTAAATTACATATACATGAAATTAAAAATCTAGACTCAAATAAGACCTGCTAGGTTATCCTAAAAAATTATAATTAAAACATTCCAAGTAGTTATATATTTGCATTAAATTTAAATCACAACCACACTTGGCCATGATCTTTTAACTTCAATGAGGACTTATCATTTTGCATCTATAGAAACTTTATAAATTTAAATCTTTTAATTTTGTCCCTTTAATTTAGCCATGTATGAGTATAATTACCTGCATAAAAATCTATGAGCATCCAGATCATTCCTAACCTAAGGGTAATCTATTACCCACCATATCAATTCTTAGATTGCATTAAATAAATAAACACATCAATCACAACAATCATATAAAGCAACCAGCATACAATAAAAACCAAGAAAACCCGACATTCAATAGCAGGTTAGTGAAACACCAACCTAGCCTAGATTTAGAGTCGATTGTCCTAGAAACCCATCTAAAGTGTGCGAAGTAGATTGTGTGATTTGGATATGTATTAGAGTGTGTAATTTATTAAAGTTGTCTAGTGAATTAATTTATTTTATGGTCTAAGGGATTTTAATTTGATTTTAAGTGTTAATGATTTAGAATTGATTTTAAAATGCATTTTAAGGGTTAAGTGACTATTACCTATATTTACACTAGGACCGTGATGTTTATTTCACCTTCCATAGGGCTAAGTTAATAGCCTCATAGGCCTGGGTTACACTGTAGTAACCAATTTAATTAAGTTAATTTAATTGGCTAAAAATTAAAAGATTAATAAAAATTTGATTAAATTAATAGGTTGCTCATTTTAAGGATTAAGTTATTTTAAATTTTCCATCAACCGATTCGTGGTTTTGTCATAGTGGGCTCAAGTATTAAACTTCCTTAGGACACGTAGTCTCGTAGTTCAAACTAGTCCATCCTAAAAATCTACTTGATGTAGTTGAATTAAGGATTTTAATTTAGTTAAATAATTAACAATTAATTAGTTTTAATGTTTTACACTCTATTGAATCCGTTCGAGGCAAAGTTATAGTTTGTACGAGGAAGAAACCTCAATAGGACACGTAGTCTCGTAGCTCAAGGTAGTCCATCCTCAAAAACCTCATTTTTAGAGTTCTTATTGTGTATTTATCATTAGTTCATCAATTTAATTAATCAAGTTAATAATTCCTGGAATTTTACTAAATTATTGAATTTTTTTATTTTTTTGAATTACTTAAATGCATTAATTAAGGGGTCAAAAGTTGACTTTTTAAATTAAAGTGATTTTGAAAATTTAGTATTTTTCCTAAATACTAGATCTTAAGATGAGTATTTAGTCTCTATGTTTGTGAGAATTAGATTTTCTACATTAAGTTATGAATCTTCGAAGTTTTGACCAAATTAAACTATAGTTCATCAAAAAGTTGTGTTTTTGATTTTGACTTATTTCTAATGGCCTGGCATTTTTAGAAAATACTAGAATTAAAATAGAGTTGGATAGAATTGAATTTGGTTAATTTGAAATTTTTTAGAATTACCTATGATTTTTGAAAGTTTATGTAATTAATTAAAAATTTAAATCGCTTAATGAGGAGGCTTTAAGGGTTTTGATCTAAATTGGTTCCAAACTTCATGAAATCACTCTCAAATATCAGGAATACCATAAGGGAGTTTTTCCAAGTGTTTGAATTTGTTTTTTTAGAATTTTCAAATATTTTTAATTAATTAAATTAATTAAATGTTAATTTTCACAAGAAATTAAATTAAGCCTAAATTAGAAGTCTTATCAACCTGTTTTTAATTTTCTTTGGTTAAGGGTTAAATTATCAGCTTTTTTTTATATTATATAAATTTTAGTATTTAATTTGAATTTATTAAGATTTAATTATAATTCTAGGTTTATTTTGGGTCCCCTAAATGGTTGACCAAATAGACTCAAATTTCAATAAAACTTGTGCTACGAGTTCACCTTATCTTATGGCCCAAGCCCACCAAATTTTGGTCCAATATGGATCCTCTAAGATGGTTAACAAAACTACCTATGATAACCTTTTGGACACCTTCAAAAATTGAATATTTGTTACCTAAGCTAGGGAGGTTACTCAATGGCCTTCTACTCCCTAAACTAAGCACAAAGAGCACATAATCAATAAAACCATAAAACTCATTTGATAAGTAATTAGGTTAAGTTAAATTTATGGGTCAAACTATGACCCTTAAACTTAAATTAACCCAAACTTTTCCTTAATGAATTGAAACAGATGGGATAAATTTTGGGCATGTCAGAGACATGCCCAAGATTGATTTCCTAAAATTTCAAGCCATGGTGAGTTGATTTAGAGGCATAATTACATTAAAAACCCTAGGAAAATTGTTGGAATTAACTAAATTTCATGCATGAGCACCTTCAGGCTTTAATAGGTCTCCTCAAGACCTTTCTATTGATTTACTTCACACTTGACCACCACTACCTAACTATGGGCTCGGGATTGAATTTAACCATGTAGTAAACCCCAACGGATTGGATTTTTTATCAAAAAGCTTTAGATGAAGAAGATGAGTACTTTTTCTTCAAATGTTAAGGTTGGAGGATTATCGTAGGTATGAATTCGAGTGAAGGGTGGAAGAAACTCATCGAAGTTTGCTTGAATAGAGGGTTGAGAAGCTAGGAAGCTAGGGGAGAGGATTGGAATGCTTAGTGAGATCTGTGGATTCTTTTCAAAATATTAGAGGTGAATGGTTTCAAATGATTTCGAGTTATCTTAATCAGGCTTCAATCATGGCAACAAATGGTTGGGATCACTCAACCAGACTACTATATGCTCACAAACTAAAAGGGGACAACCTATCTGAGCCTCGTGAGCTCAAAGGTAGTAAACCTAGGTTCTAGAAGGCTTTGGGTGAGGCGTATGATAGATGGGAGTACCAGAGATCCAATCCGCTTACTTATGCTGTCACGAGCCACAAGTCGGGTTAAGGTGAGGTGGAAAGCTTGGATTAGAAGAACTTGACTGAGGGGTTAGCTTCCCATGGTGAAGCCCAATTTGAAAACATGCCTCGAGTTGACCAAAACATATACAGTTTGGGTCAAATTGGGTGCAACCCTTGAGCCAGGACCTGGGTTTAATAGGGATGATTTATTGGGTTAAGGTTTATCCAATGCAATAGTTAGTTGAGCTTAATTTGTCTTGTGGTAGGAACTGGCTCTAGTCAAAGTGGTTTTGACCACTTTGAGCTAGCTTGGATGTTGACCCAACTTGTCAACCCAAGGGTTAAGCTAACTAGGGAAGGTGTATTCAACCTAAGGCTACCTAATGCAAGTGTTGATTTGGCTTGGTGAAGCCTGGGTTAGTGAGTGAATCAATCATTAGTAGTTTTTTCTACATTGGGCTAGCCCAATTCCCAACCTAAGTTGACCCAAGGGTTGGGTCAACCAAGACTGGTGTATTGGGTCCTCGGGTACCCAATGGAACCCTTTCTTTGAATTGATTTGGATTTGGTTGAGATTTTACTCTTGGAGACCTCTCTTTGGACACTTGGGTCAAGACATATGGGTAATCAAAGTGGGCCCAAGGCTTGGGCCTTCAAGAGGGATCTCTTAGGGACTTGATGGGTCATTCAATGGGTTTAGATTGACTTTGGAAGGCCTTAGTCAATAAGTTTTATTTAGATTGGGATGTATGTGTAGTTTTATCAAACTTGGTTGACTTGGTACACCAAGTCAACCTAGGGTCAAGGGTTGGGTCCATTGATTTTTAATTGATGATATGAACTCAATGGAAATGACTCTAAGCTAAGATAGTTCATTTGGTTTGAAATGGCTGTTTGAACTCTTAAAGGGTGTTTTGGTTAACCATGGTTGAATTGGTCAATTAAAGCAAACTAAAGGTTAGATTTAAGTCTAATGCATCCCTAAAGATTCTTAAGGTGTATTAAGATAAGTCTCTTGTCTTAATGTGATTGAGCCATGTTGAGTTTTAGGGGAAAATCCAGAAATGCCCTTATAGGGCATGTTGGTTATTTTAACCTATAGTCAACTCTAGGTCCACCAAAATGTAGTTTATTTTTAACATGTCATATAAATAATTATGGACATAATTAGGGGTTTTGGAAAAGGCTCCAAGGTCAAATTCCATATAGCGACAAGCCTAGTTGCATATGTTATAAATATTTGAAGGTTTTACAATCTTTGGAAACTAATTTAGTTTATTGTGTTGGAATTATCATATTGATTTAAAATTTAGAGGGTTGACCCAAAGGGCACGCTTAATTAATATGCAATTGATATCTCATGAATCTAAAGTCATTTGACTAGATTTTAAGGTGATTGAAAAAGCACCCAAAAAGGGTTTCAGGACCTAGGTCATTAAATATGGGATTTGGTTTGGAATTCTTGATTTGGACTAAATTTTAGGTTTGAATAATTGAGATTGAATTACCCACATCAAATAAATGATTATAATTGACTGGGTATGATTGAAGTTTGATAGAAGACCAGATTGAAGGTTAACTTGTAGGTTGGATTTAACTATGGGGTGGAAATTGAACTAAGGGCTATTTGAACGTTGGATTTAACTATGGGGTGGAAATTGAACTAAGGGCTATTTGAAGGTTGGATTTGGAGTTTTATTGATAGTAGAATGGGCCTAAATGACCTCATACAAAGATGATGTCAACAATGTCCTCTAGCGATTTATAAAATTTTAAATTCTTGTGGAAACTTATTGATAAAAATCCTTTACCAAGATTTATACTTTCAAGGGTCTATTTTTTAGGGATTTTCAAATAGAGACATTTTTGTCTATCATAAAGCCCTCTTAAGGGATATAAAATAATAGAGCCATCTAATAGACTTTTAAATATGGAGATAAGACATAATAATACTTATAATTAAGAAATTCTATTTTTCCTGAAATTATATATATATATATATATATATAGTCCGTAGTGTTGAGTCTAGTAAATAGGTTGTTAGACCTAAGTTAATGTCCCAAGGCTACCGAGAGGGGGGGGGGGAGGGGGGGGGGGGCAAATTGGTAGTTTAAAAATTTACCCTCTTTGAAATTTGAGTTGAACCGAAATGAAAATTTTTTATTAAGTTTTGATAGAAAACGTTTTTCAACCATAGAGTTTTTTATACCAAAAATAAAATGCGGAAAAATAAAAACAGTAAAATAAATGACACCAGATTTATAGTGGTTCGGTCTAAACCAGACCTATATCCACTCCCCAGAGGCACCCTCTGAGTATTGCACTAATACCAATAGTGACTCTCCTTTTGCACCCACAGCAAGGCAGAGAAGCCTTTACAAAATACTCTTTTCACCACTACCCGGTGCGGCAGAGAACCATCATCCTTTTACACAATCCCCACTGTTGGGAGAGAACCTTCCATCCTTTCACACTCTCCTAGTGTGGGCAGAGAACCCTTCGACCTTTCACACTCTCCTAGTGTGGGCAGAGAACCCTTCGTCCTTTCACACTCTCCTAGTGTGGGCAGAGAACCCTTCGGCTGTTCACACTCTCCAAGTGTAGGCAGAGAACCCTTTGGTTGTTCACACTCTCCAAGTGTAGGCAGAGAACCCTTCGTCCTTTCACACTCTCCTAGTGTAGGCAAAGAACCCTTCGGCTGTTTACACTCTCCAAGTGTAGGCAGCGAACCCTTCGTCTGTTCACACTCTCCAAGTGTAGGCAGAGAACCCTTCGGCTATTAACACTCTCTAAGTATCGGCAGCGAACCGGATCTCCTTGACAGATCTTCTCACAAGAATCTAGAAGGAAGAAAGAAAAGAGTGAAGTAATCCCAATTCACAAGTAGAGATTCTTACCTTTAAACTCCAAGTGAAGCCTTCACGCTCCAGTGATAGGAATCCTCCTTTGAATGCACTCTTACACTCTCTCCTTGGCTATTCTCTCAAGAGGCAAGAAGATCAAATGACAAAAAGATTGGGTGGCAGTCTAATTTGGACTTTTTATACAAAAGACAAGAAAAACTGCCCAAAAATTGCAAGTATTCAATTCTGTAGACAGTGGATTACTTCATAATAATATTAGGTAAATTGTAAAAATTCATAGAATTTAAGAAGTGATATAACATTGTAAGTAAGAAGAATTTATCAAAGACATGATTCAATTTAGACATTTGAGATATAGAAAATCATTACAAGAGAGATGAATAAAAATTCTATATGTCAAAGTTCAATAGAAATATAAATGAACATAAAATCAATTTGAATTAAGAGATTGAAAAAATCTGGAAAGAAGAGAATTACCACATGTGGCGCTTTGCGCATCTTTTTCAAATTTTTGGCACATTTTTGTGCATCTTTTTATATTGAGCTTATTTTGTGCCTCTTTTTCACATTTGCGAACCTTTGCGCATTCCTTTTGATTTTTGTACTCTTTGTATAATTTTCAAGAGTAATTGATACCAATTCTTTCCAAGATCAATAATCTAAAATTTCAAATTTTTCTAAGTGCATAAATATCACTTGAACAAAGAAATACAAAATAAGAAAGCATCTAAATTGCAATAATAATATTAACTTTTAAAGTAGTCTAAATAAATAGACATGAAATTAAAAATTCTAATTATAACAAGTTATAAACAAATTTTAAATTTAGAAAGTCTAGATTTTCTAATGAAATTAATCTCAAATTACAATTTAATTTAGGCACAATTAATATTAAAAAGACTAATGAAATTCATAAAAACTAAATACATTTCAAAAACAATCCAAATTTAAAGCAAATATAACATATATAGATATTAATGAAAAAGATTACAAAATCACTTCATAATATCAATACAAAAATACTAAAATAAAAAAAATACACTAAACTTTTAAAACAAACACAAACAAACACAACTAAAACAAACTAAAATAAATACTAATACAACAAACATCTAGAAAATCATCACTCAAATCTCTATTCTTCTTCTGGAGGAGGAGGAATGCCACCGAATAAGTTGAAGTAGGAAGTCATCAACATAACATTGGTATTAATTTCATGAACTTCATTTCTTATACTGCCAATGTCCTGTTGATGATGCTGAAGTTGAGCATCAATTTGATCAAATCATTGATCAAAATGAGTCTCAAGTCTATCAAATTTCTCAATCAAATTCTGATAATTTGATTGAGGTGCAGATGTTTTCTCAAGAAAATTATCGTTCGTCTGGACAAAAAAATTTCGTACAGATGATCAAATTCGTTCAAAATGTAACGGCTTTTCGTAATCAACACAATTTACGATACGTCCTTTCGTACAGACTTTTTGACTTTACCTATCGTACAGACGAAAAAATTTCGTACAGACAATCAAAAGTTAATTCATTTTAATGGTAGTTGAAAACCGTCCCCGCTATGAATCGACGTCTGTTCGTCTGGACAAACCAAAAGTTCGTACGGACAAAGTTCACAATTAAAACTGCCTTATCCACTCAACTGCTGCATTCAATCGTCCCGACGTTTAAAAAAAAATTCATCCCGGACGATCGTGTAGATCGTACAGACGAACTTCATTAAAAACTGCTTTTACGACGGTTAGAATTTTCGCAAACTGAATTTTACACACATCATCCCATACGAAAAATTTAGTCCTGGACTATTTCCACATTTTTGGATTTTTGAATTTTTATTAAAGAAAATCAAACAAGATACAAATCACAAAAGACAATGACAAATCCACTCCCTCTAAAATAAATTCACTCAAAACAAACAAAAATTCACAAAAACAAAAATCATAAAAACATAAACTATGAAAACAGGAATATCAATGTTGACAAAATATTTTTACTTAAGCATTCAAATCAATTACACCAAGCCTTGTTCTTAATATACTGAAAGTATCAAAGGCTAAAGGTTTTGTAAAAATGTCTGCAAGTTGACTTTCAGTTGAAACATGAGTAAGTTCAATTTCTCCCTTGGATACATGATCGCTTATGAAATGATGCCTTATGTCAATGTGTTTGGTTCTAGAATGTTGAATAGGATTTTTGGAAATGCAAATAGCACTAGTATTGTCACAATAAATTGGAATAGTGCCTATAGTTAATCATAAATCAATCAACTGTTGTTTTAACCAAAGTACTTGTGCCACACAACTTCCTAATGCAATGTATTCTGCTTCTGCAGTAATTAAAGCCACTGAATTTTGTTTTCTACTAGACCATGAAACTAATGAATTTCCAATGAATTGACATGTTCCAGAAGTGCTTTTCCTATCCACTCTACAGCCTGCAAAGTCAGAATCTGAATATCCAACAATTTCAAATAAAGAGCTAAACTTAGGATACCAAATTCCTAAGTTCTGAGTTCCTAGTAAATATCTTAAAATTCTTTTCACTTCTATCAAATGTGATTCTTTTGGATTTGATTGAAATCTAGCACATAAGCAAACACTGAACATAATATTTGGTCGGCTAGATGTCAAGTAAAGTAAAGATCCAATAATCCCTCTATATTTCTTTTGATCAAAAGATTTTCCCTTAAGGTCCTTATCCAACTGAACTGAGGAACTCATTGGTGTGCTAACAGGTTTAGCATTATCCATTTCATATTTTTTGAGGCTGTCCTTAACGTATTTAGTTTGACTAAGAAATGTACCTTCCTCAAGTTGCTTAATACTAAAACCTAGAAAGTAATTTAAATCTCCCATTAAACTCATTTCAAATTCAATACTCACTATTTTAGAAAAATCATCACAAAGATTTTTATTTGAAGATCCAAAAATGATATCATCCACATAAATTTGAACAATGAGTATATCTTTTCCAAATTTCTTTAAAAAGAGAGTTGTATCCACACTTCATTTTTCAAAAGATCTTTCAAGTAGGAAGGTGCTCAACCTCTCATACCAAGCCCTAGGTGCCTGTTTCAATCCATATAATGCCTTTTTTAACTTGAAAACATGATTTGGGTATTTAGAATTTTCAAAACCTGGAGGTTGTTCTACAAAAACATCTTCTTCAATTACCCCATTTAAAAAGGCACTTTTGACATCCATTTGAAATAATTTAAAATATTTAAAACAGGCAAAGGCAAGTAAAACCCTAATTACTTCAAGTCTAGCTACAGGGGCAAAAGTCTCCTCAAAATCAATTCCTTCAATTTGATTATACCCCTTAGCAACTAATCTAGCCTTATTTCTAATGACTACTCCTGAGTCATTCATTTTATTTTTGAACACCCACTTGGTTCCAACAACACTTTGATCTTTTGGCCTTGAAGTTAATTCCCAAACTTTATTTCTTACAAATTCATTCAAGTCTTCTTGCATGGCCAATATCCAAAATTTATCAGAAAGTGCTTGATCAATATTAGTGGGTTCTATAGTTAAAATAAAGGCTGAATGATTGACTTCCTTGTTTAATCCACGCCTAGTTCTAACACCCTCACTAGGTTCAGCTATAATCAATTCTCTTGGGTGATTTTTAGAAAATCTCAAATCTCTAGGCAAAGGGTTTTCTATTTCCAAATTCTCTTCCACATTTTCTTCCAAATTTATTCTATCAATCTTTTGGGAGTTTTCCTCAATCTCATCTTTAACAACATTTGGCTCTTCCAAATGTCCAGATTCATCAAATACAACATGTGTGGTTTTTATCAATGACTAAAGTTTTTTTGTTGAATACCCTATATGATTTTCCAACACTTGAATATCCAACAAAAATTCCTTCATCTAATTTTGGATCAAATTTTCCTAAGGCAGATTTTCCATTATTATGAATGAACACCTTGCAACCAAAAACATGCAAATGAGACAAATTAGGTGTTCTACCTTTTAGCAACTCATAGGGTGTTTTATTTAAATTCGATCTCACATTCACCCTATTCAGAACATAACATGCAGTGTTAACCGCCTCAGCCCAAAAATATCTAGGTAATGAGAATTCTGCCAACATTGCTCGGGCGGCTTCTATTAATGTTCTGTTTTTTCTTTCGACTATTCCATTTTGTTGAGGGGTTCTAGGTGCAGAAAAATTGTGATCAATCCCTTTTTCTTTACAAAAATTTTCAAATCTTTCATTTTCAAATTCTCCTCCATGATCACTTTATATAGAAATTATTTCACACCCTAATTTTCTTTGAATCCAAGTCAAAAAATTTCTAAATTCCTCAAACGATTCACTCTTATGAAAAAGAAATCTAACCCAAGTGAATCTTTAGAAATCATCCACTATAACAAATCCGTATACCTTCCCTCCTAGACTTACAGTTCCTACTGGTCCAAAAAGATCCATGTGAAGAATTTCCAAAGGTTTACTGGCCCTAAGATCCTTATTGGACTTTAAAGAGGACTTCACTTGTTTTCCTAATTGACATGCATCACAAAGGTGGTCCTTAGTAAAGTCTAGTTTTGGTATACCTCTCACTAAGTTCTTTGGGTAAATTTCCTAAGGTTTTTCATACTAGAATGACAAAGTCTCCTATGCCAAAGCCATGACTCATCAGAAATAGTTTTCAAACAAAAAGCAGCAGAAGATTGAATAGAATTCAAATCTAGCATGTAAATATTGTTTACCCTTTTTCCATTTAAAACTTCTTTCCCATTTAGGCTTAATATGCAGCTAGTAGGTTAAAATTTTATATTATAGCCCTTATCACATAGCTGACTTATACTTAACAAATTATATTTTAAGCCTTCAACCTATAACACATTGTCTATGAAAAAGTTTTTGAAATTTCCAATCATACCTGATCCAACCACTTTTTTTGTGGTATTATCTCCAAGTGTAACCTTGCCTCCACTCCTGGTTTCCAGCTTTATGAATTGAGAAGTATCTCCAGTCATATGCTTTGAAAATCCGCTGTCCAGGTACCATATGCTCCCTTGAGGTCTTGTGTGAGAGCAATTCTGCAAAACTATCAAATGTTAGACCTGGGAACCCAAATAAGTTTGGGTTCACCTTTCAGCAATTTATAATCAGATGCATGTATGATATGTATAGGTTTATGCATCTTAGGTCTCCACACAAAATTAGATTTTATCTTCAAAGTACAGGTGTGAGCTATATGTCCCAAAAATTCACAATTATTACATTTAATATTAGGAAAAATATTCCTAAGTTTTCTTCCATTTGATTGTCTCCTAAGGGATTTCATGTATTTAGGATAATATTTAGGATTTGTAAAATCTTCAAGTTTAGGGGGTTTCCTATTATCCTCGAGAGCTCTTATTATCAGTTTATAAAATGAATTCATATCTTCCAAGATTCGATTTGTATAATTGATTCGATATGTTTTGCTCTCAGATTTATCCTTAAAATTTTTAAAATCTTTTTCAAGTTCAGCGTAGGATGATTTTAAATTCTCAAAATTCTTATTCAAGTCATCATATTCATCAAGTAGTTTCATGTGGTTCTCATTTATTAATGCATGATCTTTCCTAAGGATTTCGTGTTCCTTCTTAAGCTCTTCCAGCTCTAAACTTAAACTAGGATGCATCTTTTTCATTTTTCTATATGCATCATGCATGTGTTCAGAAACTTCAAATAATTCATCATTGGTTAAGTCACATACCTCTTCTTGATCTGATTGATCAACATTATCTGCCATCAAGCAAAGGTTGGTGACTTCTTCTTCTTTTTCAGTCTCAGATGAGTCTGAAGCTGAGTCCGCTCAGAAAGCTCTTTGAAACTTCTTCTTGCCCTTCTTTACAATTGGTTTCTTCTCTACCTTCTCCTTGCTAAGAGTGGCTTTAAGTTTTGGGTAATCAATCTTGATATGACCTGGTTTCCTGCATTCATAACAAATCACTTCATTAGAAACCTTGCCATTTCTATTAAACTTACCTCTATTCCATTGTTGGCGTCTTTTCTGCTTCCTCTTTAAAAAGCTTCTGAATTGTCTAGTCATTAATGTAATATCATCTTCATCCTCAGGTTGTGAGTGTTCACTCTCTGACTCTTCCCCTTTTAGTGCAATATTCTTCTCGTTTCGTGGTTCACCTGCATCAATCTTTCTTTGACTTACTCCTTGCTCATAAGCAATGAGTGAACCAAGAAGATTGTCTATAGAATAAATGTTTAGATCTTTAGACTCTATAATTGCAGTAATTTTAGCATCATAAGCAGTAGGTAAACAACGAAGAATCTTATTAACCATTTCAACAATAGTTAATTCCCTACCAAGTGCATGCAAAGAAGTGACTATTTGTGTGAATCTTGTGTATATGTCAAAAATAGATTCATTAGGTTTCATGCGAAATAACTCATAGTCATGTAACAAGATATTGAGTCTTGATTGCTTAACCTCATTAGTCCCTTCAAAAGTTATACAAAGTCTATCCCATATGTCCTTTCCACTTTTGCAAGCAAAAACCCCCATGTAGTCTTCAGATTTTAAAGCACAAAAGAAGCTATTTAGACATTTGGCATTTAGTTGTGCTAAGTCACATTCTTCTATAGTTCAGTCTGCAAAAGGTGTTTCTACCCTAACTCCATCAACTAATCTAGTTGGTTTTGTATAACCTTCATGGACTAGGATCCACATACGATAATCAACTAACTGTAAGAAAGTAGACATGCGTGTTTTCCAAAAATCAAAACGAATATTGTCAAATAGTGGAGGTCTAGTAATAGAGTAACCCTCAGGTGTATTTCGGTTTCCAAAAGTATCCATCTACGTTAATCAAAAAGTAGTTTAAACTTATGATTTTGAAACGAAGCTCTGATACCACTTGTTGAGTCTAGTAAATAGGTTGTTAGACCTAAGTTAATGTCCCAAGGCTACCAAGAGGGGGGGTGAATTTGTAGTTTAAAAATTTACCCTCTTTGAAATTTGAGTTGAACCGAAATGAAAATTTTTTATTATGTTTTGATAGAAAACGTTTTTCAACCAAAGAGTTTTTTATACCAAAAATAAAATGCGAAAAAATAAAAATAGTAAAATAAATGACACCAGATTTATAGTAGTTCGGTCTAAACCAGACCAACATCCAATCCCCATAAGCACCCTCTGAGTATTGCACTAATACCAATAGTGACTCTCCTTTTGCACCCACAGCAAGGCGGAGAAGCCTTTACAAAATACTCTTTTCACCACTACCCGGTGCGCCAGAGAACCGTCGTCCTTTTACACAACCTCCAGTGTTGGCAGAGAACCTTCCGTCCTTTTACACTCTCCTAGTGTGGGCAGAGAACCCTTCATCCTTTCACACTCTCCTAGTGTGGGCAGAGAACCCTTCATCCTTTCACACTCTCCTAGTGTGGGCAGAGAACCCTTCATCCTTTCAAACTCTCTTAGTGTGGGTAGAGAACCCTTCGGCTGTTCACACTCTCCAAGTGTAGGCAGAGAACCCTTCGTCCTTTAACACTCTCCAAGTGTAGGCAGAGAACCCTTCGGCTGTTCACACTCTCCAAGTGTAGGCAGAGAACCCTTCATCCTTTAACACTCTCCTAGTGTAGGCAAAGAACCCTTCGGCTGTTTACACTCTCCAAGTGTAGGCAGCGAACCCTTCATCTGTTCACACTCTCCAATTGTAGACAGAGAACCTTTCAGCTATTCACACTCTCCAAGTGTCGGTAGTGAACCGGATCTCCTTGACAGATCTTCTCACAAGAATCTAGAAGGAAGAAAGAAAAGAGTGAAGTAATCCCAATTCACAAGTAGAGATTTTTACCTTTAAACTCCATGTGAAGCCTTCCCGCTCCAGTGATAGGAATCCTCCTTTGAATGCACTCTTACACTCTCTCCTTGGCTATTCTCTCAAGAGGCACAAAGATCAAATGACAAAAAGATTGGGTGGCAGTCTAATTTGGACTATTTATACAAAAGACAAGAAAAACCGCCAAAAAACTGTAAGTATTCAATTATGTAGACAGTGGATCGTCCCGTATGATCGTGGATCATCCTTGATGATATTACTTAAAAGCTTTGAAACGAACCTCTTTGTATATGTGTACGAAATGTTTTCGTACAAGCTGATCGTCCTGTAAGAACCAAGTTCGTCCGGTACGAACGATTATTACAAGGTCGGTTCCAGAAACTGCAAAAAAATCGTCCTAAGTCGGTTGTATCGTCTGGACGAAATTTGTTCGTCCGTACAAAAATTTCACAGAGACCAGATCGTCCTAGACGATATTTAATTTTGTCTGGACGAAAATCTTACAAAAAGCAAATCGTCATGTAAGATAATTTAATTTCGTTTGGACAAAAATTTTACAGAGACCAGATCGTCCTGGACGATATTTAATTTTGTCTGGATGAGAATCTTACAGAGAGCAAATCATCATGTACGATAATTTAATTTCGTCTGGAAAAATATTTTACAGAGAGAAAATCATCCTAGATGATTTTTAATTTTGTCCCGGATGAATAGGACTTAGAAAATTTTTCAAGCCAGTTCCTATTCGTTCCATGTGATCTTAATAGGAGATAACTGTCTGATCGTCCTGTAGGAACGGATATCGTCCTGTACGATCAGTATAAATTTTATATGATCTCCTTATGTGTGTGTGTGTGTGTTTTTATTCACTCAATTACAATCACTCCCTTTCAAGTTTAATTCAAAGAAAAATGCAAGCTTCAAATTCACAAAGTATCTCATGTTGAATTTGATTTGAAGTCTTCGTAGTCTGGAGTTCGATTTTCCTGAAATGTTAGTACACACAAGAGCAAATACAAATCTTCTAAAATTTTTAGGTGATAACTACACATTTGTACAATAATGTTTGGAATCATCAAAACTATACAAGTTGCAGAAATGTAAAACATGCAAATAGCAACTATCTTAACACATAGATGATAACATGGAAAAAAAAAATTCTTTGCCAAAAATAACTTTTAATGTAATTGAAATATATAATTTTTTTTATAAAATAAAAAGATATAACAACTCAATAAAATATGGATTGTTCTATAAATTCTAGGAAGACTAGCATGACTACTTTCTTCCTAAAGGTGGTTGCATTTCTTGGTGGAGTAGATCGAACTAAATGAGACTATTGTGGAAGTCTTTTTATAGAGTGCAGTGACTTACAAACCATTTACTGGATGAGGTAAGCTTAGAGATTTAAATGCATTTATGACTTACATATATAGGTACATAAATGATTTATTGGTGTGAAGTTTTCAATATGTTATCATTTGATCTAATTAATTGGTGTTGGATAGGTGGTTCAATTTATGGTGTTCAAAGATAATAAGAGGTTTATTGGTCAAAGTTACATAAAAGATAGATAATTCTTTTAAACTAATCTTATGAATTTGCTCAACTTCCTAGAGTAAACCAATTAAGGATTAGTCATTATTTGAGCCATCAAAAGTGATATGATTAGCTCGTTGGAGCTATTAGAGGTAACATGAGCAAGCCAATGAATTTTTTCTTATGATTTGTCATATACCTCATAGTGGAGAGAGTTTAAACTTTAATTGGTAAATAGATCTAATTTTCATGAATATGGATATCACTTGATGATTGAAAATTGCATTGTAGATTGCCCATCTTCCACTAACATGAATTAGGCGTTGATTGTAGAAATGATTTCTATAAGGTGACTAACAGGGTGATTATGATGAGAGTTAATGTAGATTGACCTTCAAAATTATCAATATTATACATGTGAGAATGAAGCTTAACATTGATCTTCTCAAGACATACGAAGATTCATAAAGTGGGTTATTATGTCCACATAATTATATTTGTTGATTTGAACATTTATATTATATGTTGGAGGAAACTCTACTCCCTGTAGGATGATGAGAGAATCTTAATATGTGTGGCATATTACTTGAGATTTAGAGTCCTACAATATAATTTGAGCATATTTTGATGTTTCTTCTAAAACTAGAGAAATGATAAGCGATAGTTATTATCTCATAAAAGTTATTACAACACCATTGAATTCATTCCTAGCTCTTATGAGTTCCTCCATCTTGAGGGTCAATATTGTCAAACTGGTCTTGGAAGTAGATCACCAAACTCCCCGTATAATCATTTTTGATGGTTTTTCTACTGGAAATCTGTTAGATACCTGTAACAAAAAAAAAATTAACTTGGTTCGTTTATTATTCAACATAATATTTATATAATCGCAGTCAATCAAAATAATTAATTTCAACATTTCTACAATAACAATTCAACATTCCACAAAAATATTTAAGCTAAAATAATTATACATTTAATTAAAAGAAAATGTTGAAATATTTCAACAATAAACATCCAATTCTTATACAATAAAAACTCAACACCTAATTTATAAACACATAGTCTAGCAAAAATTGGTATCATCATTATCTTCAGTCGATGCTAGCCTCTTCTTATTAAACTGTTCCCCCATTTTCTGTAGCTCCTCCAATATCTAAGTTTGCAGCATTTGCTTGTCAACTTGTGATTTACGAACATTCTCTAGCTCTGATTCCCAATATCTATATCCCACTTGAGAAATGAAGATCAACATATGAATAGATCAAATATTTTTCTCCATCTAATGGTAGAATGTTACTTAATAACATATAGGGAACTTCCCAGCAACTTTCCACTCTCTCCATAAGTATATTAGATATATAAAACATATATCATGAGAGCTTAATATTAATCTTAGAGTTCATGTGATATTTATCATAATAGCAATAAGTTTTAAACTTTATCATGATATTTATTATAAAGTAAAAAAGTTTAAGATCCATGATTATCACTTAGAAATACCATACATAAGGAAAATATTATATGATTACATCAATATGGAATAAAACAAAATTATCTATCAAGATTATTGATTATCTTAATCTAATCATAAATTACATCCATGATTCATTATTTATGAATAAATTTTTATAAATGTTATTGGATTAACATGTGCATTCACAACTTTCGCAACAACTTCAAGCAAAGTACCTGATCATTTAACTTTACGAAATGTAACATTAAGGTCAGCATTGGGCAATATACACCTTTAAAGCCTGAAATGAAAGCACCCAAACAAAAATAAACCTATTTGAAATGTCTTGATGTATCAAATAACATATTATTATGGCTCTAATCATCAAATATGTTTGATTGTGCAAAATTTCTAGGGTTCTCTAAATATTTTTTCGATATATAGTTAATTCAATTTATTTATATATATAGTTAATTCAATAAATATATATATATACTAGTTTTTTTCACCCCCAACTAAAATTTTTTGCTTAATTCATATAGATTCAACTCCTTCCTAATATAAACTCCAAAATATTGGCTAGCTTCTATGTACATTTAGGAAAGATTCTAATGAAAGTTCATTAGGGTTGGTAAGCCCTTATGAACTAGCTCGAGGATAGCCAATAGGGGTGGGGGGTGAGGGGTGAGGGGTGAATTGGTAGTTTTAAAAATTCTTTAACGTTCAGACATAACCTTTTTTTGAATATTTTAAAGCAAATACAATCAACCATAGAAATTAATATATAGAAAATGAATTGCATGAATAACATAGAAAGAACACACCAAATTTTGAGTTATGTAAACATCAAGTTAATGCATTTATGTCTATGACATCTAATCTTGTCCTTAAGATGCTCAAAGTTGCAAAGAACAGTGGTTTAGTAAAACTGTTAGCAAGTTGGTTTTCAGTTGCTACATGGTGTAGCTCAATATCTCCTTCAGTAATATAGTCCCTAATAAAGTGATGCCTTATATCAATGTGTTTGGTTCTGGAATGTTAAATAAGATTTTTTAGAAATGCAGATGGCACTAGTGTCATCACATAGAATTGACATTATGCTTACAGGTAATCCTAAATTTAGAATCTATTTCTTTAACCAAAAGACTTGTGCCACATAACTTTCTAAAGCTACGTATTTAGCTTCACTAGTGCAAAGTGCAACTGAGTTTTATTTTATATTAGACTAGGAGACTAAAGATTATCTTATGAATTAATATGTTCCTGAAATGCTCTTTCTTTCCACCCTATATCCTACAAATTCTAAAATAGAATATCATATAATCTCAAAAAAAGTGTTGTGCCTTAGATATCAGATTCCTTATTTTTGGGTTCCTATGAGATATCTCAGGATTCTCTTTGCAACAGTCAGCTGGTACTCCTTTAGATCAGCTTGAAATCTAGCACAAAGATAAAAACTAAACATTATATAAGGCATATTGGCTGTCAAGTAAAGGAGCAATTTAATTATTCCACTATATTTTTTTTGATCAACTAATTTTTCATTTGAGTCTTTATCTAATTGAATACAAGAGCTCATGAGAGTGTTTATTAGCTTGGCTTTATCCATTTCGTATTTCTTTAAGATGCTTTTAATTTACTTTGATTGATTAAGAAAGGTTCCATAATCCATTTGTCTTATGCTAAACCCCAAAAAGTAGGACAATTCTCTGATCATACTCATATAAAATTCCTTATTTATTATTTTAGAAAAATAATCACTTAAATTTTTATCAAAAGATCAAAAAAGAATATCATCAATATAGTTTTGAATGATGAGTAATTTATCTCCTACTCCCATCAGAAAAAGGGTGGTGTCTGTGCTTAAAGTGCTCTAATGGCACTTGAAAGTTTGATAAGGATGTTAAGCTCTTATGAACTAGTCCTAAAGCAAACCAAGAGGGGGGGGGGGGGGGGGTGAATTGGTATTTTAAAAAATCTTTCAATCAAAACACAATCTTAAAACCAAAATTAAGATTCACCACAAAACTTTAAGTGGGGAAATTAAATGCGGAAGCAGTAATAAAGAACACAAAAATATAAAGTGGTTCGGTCAACTCAACCTACGTCCACTACCCGAAGGCACCCTCTGAGTATTGCGCTAAACTTAGTGTCTCTCCTTTTTCCCCCACAACAAGGCAGAGAAGCCTTTATAAATCTCCGTTCCACAAACCCAAGTGAGGTAGAGAACCAAACTCCTTTTCTTCCTCCAGAAGCAGGCAAATAACTCAACTCCATTTGCTTCCTCCTGAAGCAAGTAGAGAACCTTGATCAGATGTTAAATTAGACCTCTCTAAAACCCCCAAGGAACTAAGGACGATGATTGAAGAAGATGATAATGGATGTTTGCTTGTAGCAACCTTTATGCAACCCCTCACAAACACCTCCTCACAAGATCCTCTCTCTCTCCCCCTTACTCTACCTCTCCTCTTGGCTCTCTCAGGTTAAAATAGTGGCAAAAGATGTTCTATTGGGTAGAATAAGTGGTCTTAAATAAAAGAGCTTCAGAATAACTCTTAATTATAACAAACTGACCTTATCATCCAGAATGATCTGGAGATTGTCCTCTATGATCAGTTTAAATTTAGCTCAATCAGCAAGGATGATTTGGGATGATTAGAAGGTTTTTATTCATATCATCCAAGATGATAGGATATCATCTTGTGCAATTAGTACAAATCATATAATATCATCCAGAACATCGCACTAATGGGTGTCTAGATGATGAAAAAATAGCTTGATCGTTCGGGCCAATCTTACGATCATTCTGAATGATTAGTTTAAATATGTGCAAATCATTCTAATCATCGCCCTAAATAGAAGCTGTTTGATGTTAATCATCCAGGAATAACTAAGGTTTTTTGAACTATTCATCCCGATCAATCCTATAATCATCTAGGACAATATGATTGAGCAATCAAACCTTAATTGCTTTCCTTAATTACCATATTAATTTAATCATCCTGGACGATGTCTAAAAATAAAAGCTACCTATATAAATCTAGCAGTTGATTCTTTCTGATTTGAGCCTATCGTCTCGACCGATACAAATATCGTCTAGGACGATGCACTTAATGATAGCTGTCTTAACTAGGATGCCCTAATTAGGGTTTTTATTTTTAACTGATCGTCTAGGCTAATTTGTGGATCATCCTGAATGATGTGAGAAAAATAGAAAACTCTAAACACAATCAAAAAAATTCCCCCAAGTGTGTGTGTGCAAGGTTACTTAGCATCAGGAACAACCACATTTACAATACACTCAAGAAAAGGAAAAGTTTACAAACTGACCCAGATCTAGTCTACCCAATTTTGAGCCGGTTCAAATTGCAGTTTGATCTTATGGACCTGAAATGTTAGTAGGAAAGGTAGTCGTAGTGAAATAGAAGTGTTTGCTATCATCAAAATCATATTTCCTGAAATCAAATTTGCAATAATCTCCCTCTTTTTTATGATGGAAAACACAAAAATTAATTGAAGTAGTTCAAAGAAATTTAATGGAAACAGTGTGAAGAAACAAATATAGTTCAAATAGTTCAGCTAACCAATATAAAATACAACAGAAAGTACAAACTAGAACAGTAGAGCTACTCCCCCTTTTGACATCATAAGAAAAAGGAGAGAAATTAGAAAAGAAACAAAGTAGAGATTATCAGACAAAAACAAAATACAACAAGAAAAAATAACTGACATCATGAAGAAAACTAATAGAAAGATGACTGTTGGTGGAATTTTGAAAACTGGTTTTGAAAAATATTAGTTTTCTTTGGGAATTTTAGAATTGAGATTGAATCCTAATTCTAGAAGTCGAATCAACTCGTTCGGAAAGGCATATCACCCTGAAGGACAAAAATAGAATTCTGTAACGGCGTTCAGACTTAGAATTATGTGATTCATCTTGAATATCATGACTAGATTCTAAGGAGGACTCAACACGACCCCGAGAGGACGAGGTAGAGTTCAACTAAATAATCCAGTTATGGTGTTCGAGGAGTACGATTACCGAGTTCATATCTAAAGCCTTATCAAAGAAAGATGTATCTCCCCAAAGGGAGATAACACCTTTCAATGATAATCCTTCTAATATGATGACAGCAATCATAGCTTTAACTTTTCCCAAAGAAATCTAAAAGTGTTTTAAAAAGATTAATTTTTGAAATCAGGTGTGTGGGGTTTCAAATCTCCTACGAGCGCAAGCCCTCGTAGTTAATTACATCATAGGGAAACAGGGTCCCCTATGAAAACTCTTGATTAAAATAAGAATGAAATTTTGCTAGATTTTCTAAGAATGATATCAAAAAAATTGAATGGAATCTCTTGGAAAATCAAAGGAGAGTGGATCAAAATTGAACAGTTATTAACAGAATCAAAGGAGGAGAGGTAGGGGACACTTTGAGATTCCAGAACCATCCGGAAGTGTCCCAATTTAGTCTAAGTGTTGGGCTTTACATTTTAGGATCTAAAAGAGATTTAATTTGAGTTGAGCATTTTATTAGAAATTTAGGATTATATTCCCGAGATTGGGGTCTTATAATCAAAGATCTGCCCCGGATCCTAAATCTAATTTGGACGCTGGACCAAAGTCATCCAAACCTAACTAATGCAGTGTAGAACCTGGACTTACCCCGGCCTAGATTGGGGAGCCAACTAACCACCTAATCGATTTAAAAGAGATGAATTCAGTCTTTTATGAACTCCTTGGATTCTTCGTGGTAAACTATCCAAATGGATAAGAGGGCACTTCCCTTTTAAGGGGAAGGCCACTCTTTCATCTTTGGGTATAAGAGAAGTGTGATCCAAATTTGAATTTCTAAATGGAAAAGGAATAGTTCCCAAAAGGGTATCCTTTCGTCTTTGGAATCCAAGCTTTGGACCTATGTATCCCAACTCAAAATTAACTTTCACAACACTTAACATTTATACAAATTACATTTATATCAAAAAAAAATCTAGACTCATATCCTAAGCAGTTAATATATAAGAAGTAGTTATTCCCAAGCAGTTATATATGCAGAAAAGAAAGTAAACACACTGGCCACGCTCCTTTTATTTGGGGGCTTTAGCAGCTAAAGCACCTGTGCAAGCATTTATAATAATTCATATATTTTTTTTTATTGATTTAGCCCCCTTTTATTGCCCTGCATGAGCGTGGCCACCTGCAGAAAACTATGTGAACATCCAGATCGTACCTAACCTAAGGGTAATCTAGTCGCCAAACACATCAATCCATCCACAGAGTGCAGAAAAGTAAGCAGACATAGCAAAGCAATTTCATCCACAACATGCAGTGAAAACCACGAAAAATCCGGCACACAGCAGTAAAGTAAACACTGGCCTAATCTAGATCTAGAGTTGGTTGTCCTAGCACATCATCTAAAGTGTGTGTAAAAGGTCGTGTGGCTGGGGTAGATCCTAAAGTGCGTGGTTAATTAAAGTTGTCTAAAGTTTTGGATTTGTTAAAGCCGGAAAGGGAGATTTAAGTTGAACTTTAAATAGTAATAAATTAGGAATTTTAGTTAAATGGATTTTAAGAGTTAATTGATTGCTACCTTTGTTTCACACTGAGGCCGTGAAGTTTATTTCACCTTCCTTGGGGCTAAGCTAATAGCCTCGTAGGCTTGGGTTAGCCAGTAGCAATCGGGATTAATTAAGCTATTTTAAGTTGGTTGGAATTAACGGAGTGAATTAATATTAGGGGAATTGATTACTGATTTTAGTAGGTTGGTTGAGAATTTTAATGACCTATTAAAAGAATTTTAGAGGTTAGAGAAGTTAATAGGTTATAGGGGGTTATCCGGATACGTCAACTAAGGGGTCAAAATTTGGCTTTTAAAATTAAAGTTAATCCTAAGGGTTTCAGATTTTAAATAAATACTAGACCTATTTATGAGTTGTTAGATAGGTGGCACACTCAATTTGGAGTTTTCTGTGGAAAGTTATGATTTTTAGAAGTTCTGGCTTGTTTTGACCTAAGGTCACCTAAGATGTTGAGCCCTTGGTTTTAACTAAATTATGGAGGTTTAATGTTTCTAGGAAGTAATGGATTTTAATTGAAGTCACTATCCTCTAAGTTGATTAATCAAAATTTTTCTATAATTAACAGTGAATCTTAGAAATTTTACACATTCGTAGGGATTATCAAATTACTACGACTAAGGGGTCTGCTTAAGGATTTGAACCCAAATGAGCCCTAAATTCCTTGAGATCAATTCCAAAGGCCATAAATGACCTAAGGATAGATCAACAAGTGCTTAGAGCCCTTTTGGAATTTTTAAGATTTTTAAGATTAATTAAAATTGGTTAGACCCTAATAACCTAAGGATCAAGCTAAGACAAATCTAGAGATCAACTTGAGAGGGTTTCAATTCTTATTGGTTATGGGATCAATTAAGGATAATTAAGGACATTTTAATGGATTTTATAGGTTAAGAATAGCTCATTATCAATTAATCAGGATTAAGGCCATTTCTAAGAAGGATTTTTTTTTTAGGCTCCTACTTGGGAAACCAAATGAACTTCAAACTTGATGAAATTTGGACCATAGGCTCACCTGACCCTAAGGCCTAAACCCACCAAATTTGAGCTCAAATGGAGTACTCTAAGGTGGTTAACCAAACCACCCAAGTTGAGCCCTAAGTCACCTTCAAATCACTATGGGGGTCTATCCTAGGCTTGGATTGGGGAAAAATCAGTGGCTCTACACTCCTTATCCTACACATCATCAGCACACCAAAAATCACACCCTAAATCCCATTGGATAGATCTATATCACCTTTCGAATTTAAGGGTTTAACCTTGACCCTGAAACTTAAAAAATTAGGGGAAATGCCCTTGAACAACTTAAAATGGGGAGATAAAATTTGGACATGTCAGAAACATGCCCAATTTCAATCTGCCAAAATTCCAGACCTAGTGACATGTATTTAAAAAGTAATTAAAGAAATTCATAAAATACTCAAATTGAAATTAAACCTAAGACTGACCTAACCAGGGTCTGGAACCATAGGGCTTTTGTAGAGCTCCCTAAGACCTTTCCAATGAGCCTAAGAACACCTAATTTGGACAAGTGTGCAGGGAGTTATGAATTTTTGAAATTCCCTTGAATTTCTGGATTTATTCATCTGGTAATTACACAGTCAGCAATCGTTGCCACGCGCCGCGCGCTGATTGGCCAAACAATGATTGGCGCTAACGGTTAACGACCGGGTTAACGACAGCCGTTGGATGGCGGATCGAACGGCTCGGATTAACAGTGCTCCGATACCGCGGGATTTAATCCGAGCCGTTGATCAAGATCAACGGCTGGAATTTCATCTTCAACCTCCCGCTCGTATCCGAGACTGCCGGGCTTCTCTGGCTTGATCCGGGCGATCCCGCCGGTGAACTCCGATGAAATTTCACAGGGAGGATCAGGATGGTGGGAACCTTCAATCCAACGGTGGAGATTCGTTGGGGTGAAGGTTTCCTTCACACTTGGCCATACTACCTAGCTAGGGAGCTCGGGATGGAGAGATTACCGCAGAGAAGGCCTCAACGAATGAGCTTCTCTATCAGGAAGCTTCAGGGGACAGTGGCGAATAGTTCTCCTTCAGGCGTCGGGACCGGAGGACGGCCGGAGGTACGACTTCGAGCGGGACGCCGAAGGCTTTCACTGGCACTTGCTCTAACGGAAGGAGGGATCGGTCTCTGCGCTCGAAGGAAGCTTCTGGGAGTTCAAAGGAGCTCTAGTAATCGAATGAGAGTGAATGCCAATGTCTCTGGCGATCTGGCAAGCTTGAGGGTATTCGGCCACCATTCAGGAGCTTGGACGGCCGAGATCGAGCTGGAGAGGGTATGGATAACTGCCAGGTGTACGATGGCGACGTCCAGGGGAGATCGTGGATATCAAACCTGTGGATAGCAGCCTTGAGCCAGGAATTATCTTGGGGGGGACCACCGAAACTCAAAAACCATTGGCTCCGACCGTCACCGGCCATGGTCTGGGTCGGGTTGACCGGGGGAGGCCGATGGGGACATGCTGGAGCTAAGGGTGGAGTCAATTTGGCCTGGGGAGGTCTGGATTGAACTAGTGGGTGGATTGTGAAAGTTCATTCGGGATGTTAAGCCCTATGAACTTAGTCCCAAGCTAACTAAGAGGGGGGGGGGGGGGGTGAATTGGTATTTAAAAAATTCTTAAGACAAAGAAAGAAAATCACAAACCAAATCACACCACAAGAAATTAATGCAGAATTAAAAAGTGCGGAAGCAAAAATAAGAACACAAGATTTATAGTGGTTCGGTCGACTCGACCTACGTCCACTCCTTGGAGGCACCCTCCAAGTATTGCACTACAAAACGTGACTCTCCTTTAGCCCCCACGGCTAGGCGGAGAAGCCCTTACAAGAACCTCCTTTTGCTTCGTCCTGAAGCTGGCAGAGAACCACAACCAAAAGCAAACTCCTTACCTCTACCGACCCTTCCACGGACGAGAAACTCCAGACGAAAGACAAGCAGAGCGATCCTTGAAGCAACCCTTGTGAATCCCCCTCACAAGCTCCCCCTCACAAGAGCCTCTCTCTCTCCCTCTCTCTCTTTCTCTCCTCAAGGTCTTCTCAGGTCAAGGCAGCAGCCAAAGGTCTTCAAAAACGTTGAAGAAGAGCTCTTTAAATAGAAGAGCTCAAGAGGAGCTCATTAATTGTAAGTAGCTGACTTTATCATCCCGGCCGATCTGGACATCGGCCTGGCCGATCAGTACAAATCAAAGAAGATCGGCCAGAGCATCGCCCTGGGAACAGTCCTGGACGATTGAAATTTGGCTTGATCGTCCCAGCCCATCATAAGATCATCCTGGCCGATTAGTTCAAATTAGAGGCAAATCGTCCTGAGCATCGCCCTGTTTATGACCTGGCCGATATTTATCGCCCTGGAGTAATTCAATGATTTTGAATGTATCGTCTTGGCCAATCCTGTGATCGTCCAGAACGATATGATCGTATCAATCACCCTTAATTACTCCCTTGATTTCCTGATCAATTAAGGCATAATTTTGTAATTTTGTCCAGGCCGATATGGGGATCGGCCCGGCCGATAATTTAAAAATATAGTATACCTTAACTGTCTAAGGCGGCTACTTTTTTCTGTTTTGAGCTTATCGTCCTGGCCGATACAGTTATCGTCCAGGCCGATAGGTTAATGTCGGCTGCCTTAATTAAGAATCCTTAATTAGACTTTCTATTTTAAGTTGATCGTCCCGGACGATATAAATATCGGCCGGGCCGATGTGGGCAAAAATAGAAATTCTAAGCCTCTCAAGTGTGTGTGTGAAGGGTTACTTAGCATCAGTCTTTTTGACCATTACAAGTAGACTCAAAAGGTAAAGAATAAAATTACAGACTGACTCAACCCTAAACCTATGCAATCTTGAACTTGGCTTCTTCATGATCGTTCGGTCTTCGATTCCTGAAAAGTTAGAAGTAACAAGTAGTCCAAGAGAAGTAGTGTTTGTCAATCATCAAAACATAAGCCTTGAAAAAATAGATTTGCAACAATCTCCCCTTTTTTGATGATGGCAAACACAAGTAGGAAAATTTTATTAAAACAGCAAGGTTACCCAAGACCAAACAATTTTTTCCTACACCCTACTCCCCTTTTTGTCATCACAAAAAGAGGGTCCAGAAACACAAGAAAAAACATCACAAAAGATTAATCAAGCAAACTAAAAAAGGACAGGAAACAAACAACACAAAGTACAGACTAAAAAAAGCGAGGGATCCAGATCATCTGATAGAGGTGGTGGAGGTGGCTGCTGAAAGTAGGTGGCAAGTGTGGTGAACTGAGCATTGAACCAGGCGATGTCCTGGTCATGCTGCTGCTGCTGCTGAGTAACGAAACTGTCAAAACGAGCTAAATCCTCAGTGCGGTGCTGCTCGTAGCGGGTAATATCCTCAAAGTGTTGCTGCTCCTGTGCAGCCACGTAGGCGTCAAACCGAGTCTCCCAACGATCAAACTTCTCAATCAACTGATCAAACGGTGAGTGCTGGTGGAGAGGGACAGGATCAGGAATGGGAGCGGGAGCGGGAGCCTCCTCCTCTCTAGCCCCCCGACCTTCCCCATCTCCTGGGTGGAGACGAGTACTATGAAGAGCAGTGAAGGAATTGTTTGAGTAGTAGGTAGGGTGAAGGTCAGGACGATTATGGTATTGGAGATTGTATTTGGTTTCAAGGATATAGGCTATGATGTGTCCTAAGGCTAGATTGGGCTTTCTCTTATGGCCTGGGTCGCGAATTGTGGTTAGGCGATCGAGCTAGCGAAAGAGTAGATCAGCGGCATTGAATTCTCTTTGGGCCATAATATAGAAAGTAGTGAGGGATAGTAGAGGGGTGATGTGAACTCGGTCTCCGGCTTTTGGGATAATGGAGGTGCGAAGGACATGTTGGATTGTCCTAGTATCTTTGACCAAAGAGCTAGTCTCTCCAACATGGAAAGGTGTATTGGTCTGACGAAGGAAGTGATTCGCCGTGGACCAGTCAAAATCAGGATCAGAGGCGATTGGGTGCAGCTTATCCCCAGTGGTGGATAGCTGTAATAGATCAACACAATCTTGATATGTGATTTCGACAGGGCGTCGATTCACATAGGAGGTCATGACTGTGAAGGAGTGGTTGATGCGCAGGCTAGCATAAAATTCAGTGAGGAGTTCGGAAGAGAAAGGGACGGCGAGAGTGAGTATAAAACAAAGAGTGGTTTGGGTAAAAAGGTCCATTACCGGGTATGAGAGATGTGCAGGATTAATAATCCGGGAAAGGGTGATGCCACTCTCCTTGTAGCGTCGATAGGCAGCCTGATCTTCTGCCTCCCTGAATCGAGGATCCAAAGTCGACCTCGAAGAACTCCCAGGGGCCTGGCGAACACGCTTCTTACCAGGCATTTGAGAGAGGTAGCAAGAAAACACACAAGAGATGAAGGTAAAGGGTGAGAAAACATGGCTGGAATTGGCCTGAATTTAAAGAAAGGGCCATATCGGCCAGGCCGATCGCAGAATCGTCCAGGCCGATATGGTTCAATAATTACGTACAGGCCGATTGGTCAAAAAGGAGGTTAGATCGTCCGGGCCGATCAGATATCGGCCAGGCCGATTGGACACACGTGATCGGCCCGAGTAGTCAGGCCGAACGACCGTTGAAAAAGCAGATCGTCCTGGCCGATTAGGTGTATCGTCCAGGACGATGCACAATAATTGATCGTACCGGCCGAAGTTAAAACGTTTAAAATGCTTGCCACATGTATCGTCAAGGACGAACAGTGGATCGGCCGGGATGATTGTCCAATAATGGATCGTCCGGGGCCGAATTTAAAGATCAAAACGTGCTGACACGTGGATCGTCCAGGACGATCCAGTGTATCGGCAGGGACGATGCACAGAAAATGCATCGGCCAGACAAAATATACTATCGGCCAAGACTATCACCATGAGTTCGATCAAATCGTCTAGGACGATATAGGATCGTCCGGGACGATGAGTTATAGCAAGCACAGAAATAGGTCAGCAGATGGATTTTGAACAAAATTTGTCATATCGGCCAAGACGATAAAGGTATCGGCCTGGACGATGTGACTTGAAATTTGAAATCAAGAGATGAAGGCTGATGATCAAGACCCTCAAAAAATAAAATAAAATCAAAATAAAAACAGTCAAAACACAGAAAAATAAAAACAAGAAACACAAGGAAAAAACAAAAACGAATATTTTTGGATTTTAATTTTTCTAATTTTTTTTTTGTATTTATGGAGGCATCATATGAGAATTCTTTTAAAAAAGTTAAACTTTTAGAGTTCCAAGAGATCAAGAAGTTTAACAAATCTCAATCAGAAGAAGGTAGAATATCTGATTCTGTTGACCCTAGATCGGACATCCTTTAGGGTGCAAAAATTCTTTTGGAAAACAAAGATCCAACTCAGAATAACTAAATAGGATAATAAGACCCATTCAAGACTTGTTTACAAAGAAAATATCTTATATTTAATAATCCAAAGTAATTTTTCTCAATCATGGACATTGAAATCAAGTCTTTGAAAACATCACATAATTAATGAGTTTTTCTAAGTTTTAAGAGTTTTACTAAAGAGAGGATAGCTTGCATCTAGTGGGCTCATTTTATGCCTCTTGTCATTTTGATTGGCTCTTTTGAGCATCTTTTGATTCTTTCATTCACTTTTGTGTATATAGCTTCTTTTTCAATTTGGCTTCATTAGCCTCTTTTCCTTTTTTAAATCTTGCAAGCTAGAAACTCTTTTATATACCCTTAAAAAACCTTAGTTGTGAGTATATCCTCCAAATATTAGAGAATAGGAGCTCTCTCTCTAACATAGGGAAGAACAATCCACAACACAAAATCAAAATCATGTGATAAATGCAATGGCAAGATTTCAAAAGCTTGAATGATATCAAAGAACTTTGGATATTATGCATAAGATAAATTAACGTAGCAAGATAAGAAAAAGATCTTAAATAACATGCCATTGGTTAAACCGAGTTTTAGACTTTTGTTTTAGAGAAGAAAATCATACCACTAAATAAAGTCAGAAGGAGGGAAAACATCAACAGTAAATTCCCTTTAACCAATCTTGAAAAGCTAAACATTATCTCCAAAAACTCCAAAATCTAAAAGTTTGAAAGGATTAATCATATGGAAGGCCATATTTAAAGAGCAACATGTAGACGAAACAAAACAAAACAAAAACAAATGAAAATAAAGCAAACTAAAATCAATACAAAGTGAGCACAAAAAAACTAGCAAAAAAGAATAAAAAAAAAGAAAAACACTCAAAAAAACTAAAAATTTCAAGCAAGTGATAAAGCAGCGAGTTTAAGCAATTTTGAGCTGCAAGCCACCTTATGTCCAGTTATCCTATGCTACCACAAGGTCTTTGGTGAGAGCACACCTGCAAAACTCAACAATAGTCATATTTTGGAACCCAAACAGGTTTGGGATCCTTCTTAGGAAAAGTAGAATGCAGTGCAGGTATGGTATGCTGTGAATCCTGGATCTTAGGTCTCCACACCCAATGTGTACTACGGTGAATGGTGCAAGTGTGTGAGATGTGTCCTAGCATGCCATAAGAAAAATATCTAACTCTAGGAAAAGGGTTTCTTAAATGATTTGAATTATAATGCCTCTTCCTAGGTTCTGGCTTAAGATCAACAGTGGAAGTCATCCGATTTTTCTTACATATATCAAAATCATTTTGAATCCTCAAATTTGTTCTCTTTAATGCATCAATCTCAATCCTCAAATTTTTCTCAATCTCTTTAGATTTCTTAAGATCAAAACTAAGTGAGGTGTGTGAAACTTTTAATGCATTATGTTCATCAACTAATTCCAAATGCTTTTTGTTCAACTCATCAAACTCATCAAGAAGAGCCATGTGATTAGAATCAATTATTGCATGATCTTTAAGAATGACTTCATGCTCTTTTTGTAGATTTGAATGTTCTAATTTTAAGCTAGCATGTGTCTTCTTAAGTTTTTTATATGATGCATGGAATTTTTCACAAATTTCAAATAATTCATCATAGGTTGGTTTACATACCTCTTCCTCATCACTTTGATTTTCTCCCATGAAACACAAGTTTGTAGTCTCTTCCTCTGGTTCAGTCTTAGAGGAATCAGTACCAAATTCTGCCCAAAAACCTCTTTGGATTTTCTTTTTGTCCTTCCTTGACTTGGCTTTCTCCTCACCTTTTTCCTTTTCTTTGCTTGAATGATTTTAAAGTGTAGGGCAATCGACTTTCACATGTCCAGGTTTCCTGCATTCAAAACAAACAACATCAGAAGATCCCTTAACATATTTGTGATCCTTACCTTTCCTCCAACTTTGATGATGCTTTTGTTTCTTCCTTAGAAAGCTTTTGAATTGCCTTGTGATGAAGGCAACATCATCGCTTTCAGACCCAGAAGATTTGGAATCCGATTTGTGCGCCTTTAGTGCGATTGTTTTCTCCTTTTTCTTCTCACCTGTATCAAGATTTCTTTGATTCACCCCTTGCTCGTAAGCAATGAGTGAGCCAAGTAAGTTATCAATAGAATAGGTGTTCAAATCTTTGGATTTAGTAAAGGCAGTAATTTTTGCATCATAAGACGAAGGCAAGCATCTCAAAATCTTGTTAACTTTTTCATAATTCGAAAGTTCTTTTCCTAGTGCATGCAATGAAGTAACAATCTGAGTAAACCTAGTGTACATGTCAGAAATCGATTCATGAGGTTTCATACGAAAAAGTTCGTAGTCATGCAAGAGAAAGTTCAAACGGGATTGCTTAACTTCATTAGTACCTTCATAGGTGATGCATAATTTATCCCAAATCTCTTAACCAGTTTTGCAAGTTGAAGCACATATGTAATCTTCAGATTTCAAAGCACAGAAAAAACAGTTCAAACACTTTGCATTTAATTGAGCCAAATCACGTTCATCGAAAGTCCATTCAGTAAAAGCAACTTCAGTTTTAATACCATTAATTTCACGAGAAGGTGGAGAATATCCTTCTTAAATAAGCATCCACATGCGATAATCAGTAGATTGTAAAAATGTTGACATGCAGGATTTCCAAAAATCAAAAGGTAAGTTGTCAAATAGTGGAGGTCGTATAATCGAATAACCTTCAGTAGTGTTTCTATTTCCTAAGTTAGTCATGGATCAAATTCAAAAAGTTTTCAAACTTAAATTTTCGAATCCCGCTCTGATACCACTTGAAAGTTCGTTCGGGATGTTAAGCCCTATGAACTTAGTCCCAAGCTAACCAAGAGGGGTGGTGAATTGGTATTTAAAAAATTCTTAAGACAAAGAAAGAAAATCACAAACCAAATCACACCACAAGAAATTAATGCGGAATTAAAAAGTGCGGAAGCAAAAATAAGAACACAAGATTTATAGTGGTTCGGTCGACTCGACCTACGTCCACTCATTGGAGGCACCCTCCAAGTATTGCACTATAAAACGTGACTCTCCTTTAGCCCCCACGGCTAGGTGGAGAAGCCCTTACAAGAACCTCCTTTTGCTTCCTCCTGAAGCTGGCAGAGAACCACAACCAAAAGCAAGCTCCTTACCTCTACCGACCCTTCCACGGACGAGAAACTCCAGACGAAAGACAAGCAGAGCGATCCTTGAAGCAACCCTTGTGAATCCCCCTCACAAGCTCCCCCTCACAAGATCCTCTTTCTCTCCCTCTCTCTCTTTCTCTCCTCAAGGTCTTCTCAAGTCAAGGCAGCAGCCAAAGGTCTTCAAAAACGTTGAAGAAGAGCTCTTTAAATAGAAGAGCTCAAGAGGAGCTCATTAATTGCAAGTAGCCGACTTTATCGTCCCGGCCGATCTGGACATCGGCCTGGCCGATCAGTACAAATCAAAGAAGATCGGCCAGAGCATCGCCTTGGGAACAGTCCTGGACGATTGAAATTTGGCTTGATCGTCCCAGCCGATCATAAGATCGTCCTGGCCGATTAGTTCAGATCAGAGGCAAATCGTCCTGAGCATCGCCATGTTTATGACCTGGCCGATATTTATCGTCCTGGAGTAATTCAAGGATTTTGAATGTATCGTCCTGGCCGATCCTGCGATCGTCCAGGACGATATGATCGTATCAATCACCCTTAATTACTCCCTTGATTTCCTGATCAATTAAGGCATAATTTGGTAATTTCGTCCAGGCCGATATGGGGATCGGCCCGGCCGATAATTTAAAAATACAGTATACCTTAACTGTCTAACGTGGCTACTTCTTTCTATTTTGAGCTTATCGTCCTGGCCATACAGTTATCGTCCAGGCCGATAGGTTAATGTCGGCTGCCTTAATTAAGAATCCTTAATTAGACTTTCTGTTTTAAGCTGATCATCCCGGACGATATAAATATCGGCCGGGCCGATGTGGGCAAAAATAAAAATTCTAAGCCTCTCAAGTGTGTGTGTGAAGGGTTACTTAGCATCAGTCTTTTTGACCATTACAAGTAGACTCAAAAGGTGAAAAATAAAATTACAGACTGACTCAATCCTAAACCTACGTAATCTTGAACTTGGCTTCTTCATGATCGTCCGGTCTTCGATTCCTGAAAAGTTAGAAGCAACAAGTAGTCCAAGAGAAGTAGTGTTTGTCAATCATCAAAAGATAAGCCATGCAAAAATAGATTTGCAACAGATTGGACCCAAATCTGCTCGGTTCGAGTAAAATTAGGCTCGATCCAGGTCAGGTCAGACCCTGGGTTTGGTATGGGAGATAGGTCTAGGTCTGGTGCACCCAATGCAAGTGGCAATTAGATCCAATTTGGTCTGGGTTAAAAGATGGCTCGGGTTGATCCAAATCTGCTGGGTTCGGGTAGATTTGGGCTCAACCCAGGTCAGGCCAGACCCTAGGCTTGAGGTGGAAAGTGGGTCTGGGTCTGGTGGACCCAATGCAAGTGGCAATTGGTTCAAATTTGATCTGAGCTGGAAGATGGCTCAGATCCAAGTGTTTTTGGCTACTTTGGGTTAGCCTAACTCTTGACCCAAGTTAGCCCAGGGCATGGGCTGGCTGGAGGAGGTGTATTGGACCTAGGGCCACCTATGGGAGGTATTGGTCAAGTTCAATTAGGCTTAGGTTGAGAGTTGGCTCAATCCCAAGTGATTTTGGGCACTTTGGGTTAGCCTAACTCTTGACCCAAGTGAGCCCAAGGGTTGGGCTGATCAAGAAAGGTGTATTGGGTCAATGGGAACTCAATAGCACCTTGGTTTGGATTCAATTTGATTAAGATCAAAAGATGGCCCAAGGGAGGCCTCTCTTTGGTCACTTGGGTCAAGCCATATGGCTAACCCAAGTGAGCCCAAGGCTTGGGTCTCCAAGAGGGGTCTCTTGGGTACCCAAGGGGTCATCCCATGCATTCAAAGGACTTGGAATGGACTTGGTTCAAAAATTTGAAAGAGAAGGGGTGTATGGGTCAATGGGTCAAACTTGGTTGACTTAGTCAACCAGGTTGACCCAAGGTCTAGGTTTGAGTTCAACAAATTGGGTTTGATATTTGAAATTCATTGAAAGTGGTCTCAAAGAATTTGGAGTTGATTTGATTTGAAATGGGCATTTAAAATCCCATAAGGGTATTTTGGTCAATTTTGACCCCTTGGTCAACCAGGGTCAAAAAGGATCTAAAAAATGCAGTTTACTGCTCAATGGGTTAAAATCAAGAGTCTGGAAGTGATTGGAGGCTTTGATAAGGACTCCAAGATCAAAATCTTCAAGGGGTTAAGTCCAGTGGCATAGGCTATAAATATTTGAAGGTTTTACAGCCTTTGGATTTTAATTCAGATTCTGGGATTAGAGACCCCAGAATGGGCTCAAAATTGGAGGGTAGCCTCTAAAGACATGTCTTATCACTTTGCACGTGTAGACCCTAAATTAGAGGCCATTTGACTGGGTTTTGAAATGTTTAAAAAATCTTTAAAAAGGATTTTTAGGATAAGGCCTTAAGACTTTGGATTTGAGCCTGGGTTTCTGGATTTGGAATGGATTTTAAGTTTAAATGATTGGAGTACCCGACTCATCTACAATCATGTGGTGATTGTTAATGAATGGGTAGGGTCAAGGCTAGATCAAAGGTAGAATCAAAGTCTAGATTGAAATTTGGATTCTCAAGTGGATCGAATCAAAGTTTGGATATGTTTGAAATTTGAATTAATTGGGATTTGAGTTGAATGAAGTTTGAGATTTAAATTGATCAAGGGTAGGAATTAAATTGAAGTTGGAGTTGATCAAAGGTAGGAATTGATTTGAGGTTGAAGTTGATCAAGGGTGGGAATTGATTTGAGTCTAGATTGGTCCTAAGATTTAGAGGAGTTCTAGGATCCAAGACCTAAGGGAATCCTAGGCTCTAAAGTTGGCCCTAAGGTCTGACTCTAGGAAAGGATCTTAAGGTCTAGAGTGGATCCTAGGATCTAGAATTAATCTGGAGTTTGGAAGGGCCTTGATGACCTCATACAAAAATGAGGTCAACAAATGGACCCCCAATGTGTGTGGTAGAAGGAGCTTCTGCTGCACACATTGGTGTTGACCTAATAGAAGTAGAATCTTAAGGATGGAAGGGAGGTGATCTCCCAACCTCAAGCCTATAGGATGCTGATGGAAGGCTTACACCTATTAGACAAGGAAACTGGAGAAACCAAGGTAGGGAATACCTAACCTTGGGTCTAAGGAAGGGCATCACCCAACCTTAGGCCTATAGGATGCTGATAGAAGACTTACTCCAAGTAGGCAAGAGAACTGGAAACCAAAGTAGGGAATACCTAGCTTTGGGTCTAAGGAAGGGCATCACCCAACCTTAGGCCTATAGGATGCTGATAGAAGACTTACTCCAAATAGGAAAATTAACTGGGAAACCAAGGTAGGAAATACCTAGCCTTGGTTCTAAGGAAGGGCATCACCCAACCTTAGGCCTATAGGATGCTGATAGAAGACTTACTCTAAATAGGCAGATTAGCTGGAATGGTAATGTGGGGAGGAAACTTGCTCCATACAGCGGACCGAAACTGGCAAACTAGGGTGGTGCCATGAAGGTCATACTCCACCACTAGCGAGTGTGAATCAGGATGGTGCCATGAAGGGCGTACTCCCCCACTAATCCCCAAGTCAAATGCCAGGGTAGTGCCACGGAGGGCGTACTCCACCACTAGCAGGTGTGAATCAGGATGGTGCCACGAATGGCGTACTCCACCAATGATCCCCAAGTCAAATGCCAGGGTGGTGCCACGGAGGGCGTACTCCACCACTAACAGGTGAGAATCAAGTGTCTCCAATCAATATTATGGTGCCTCACAAAACTGTTGTTTGTTATCCTCAAGTGTCTTTTTAACAATTTGCACCAAGGTTTTGTTGAAGGCCTCGGCCAATCCATTTGCCCGAGGGTAATAGATCGTCGAGTATCTCCAATCAATATTATGGTGCCTCACAAAACTGTTGATTTTTGTAGACTTGAATGCCGACCCATTATCGGATATGATTCTGCGGGGTACGCCGAATCGATATACGATATGGTCACGAAAGAATTTTAAAAGATGGTGTGATGTCACGTTGCGTAGGGGAATTGCTTCCGCCTACTTTGAAAAGTAGTCAGTCGCTGCTAATATGAAACGATGACCTCTCACGGAGGGAGGGTCAATCGGCCCAATGATATCTATGACCCATATCTCGAAGGGACACGAGAATATCATAGGGTATAACACATTAGGCGGCTGATGTAAAACCACTCCATGGACCTGACACTGATGACAGTGCTTTGCAGTATTCATGCAATCGTCAATCATTGTAGGCCGGTAGTATCCAAGTCTTGTAATCTTCAATTTCATTTTTTGGACCCGATTGATGTGCACCGCATAGTCTTGAATGAACTTCATTAACAATCCTCAGGGCTTCTCGCTGGTCCAAACAGCGTAGCCACATGTGATCGAAGGACCGACGGTACAACAAATTGTTGACTAGTGCGTATGATAGGGCACATTTCTTAATCTGGTTGGAGAGTGATTTATCCTGGGGAAGCTTCCCTTCTTTAAGGTAGTCGATTAAGGGTCGTCTCCAATCGCCTTCTTCGTCGGCTGTCGAAGGGTCAGAAAGAATCCGAAGGGGAGTCTTACTAATGTGTTCCAAATCTATAAGAGAGAGGGCTTTACGACCCTGACTCTCTATAGGGATGGAATCCTCCTCAGGACATGAAAATTCCTTTGCAAGTTTTGCTAAGGCATCCGCCGTAGAATTGCTTCCACGGGGAACCCTATACAAAGTGGCGGTAGGAATTTGTTCCAACAAGTGAAGTGTGTACTGGTGGTATCTTAGGAGATTAGGATTCAAGACTTTATAAGTTCCGGCCACTTGGTTAATCACCAATTGGGAATCTCCAAAGATCTTAATCTCTTTAATTTCCATTAGAATTGCAAGTTCCAAACTGGTTATCAGAGCTTCATATTCAGCTTCGTTATTTGTGCAGGGCTCTGATAAATGGTAGGAAAAGTGCATCATTCCTTTTTTCAGCGTTATGAAAATTAGACCGACTCCAGCCTTTCCAGGAATTACAGATTGTTGGGTTGCACTCCTATGAGAGGATGCTGCTCCATCAAAATACAATCCCAGATGGCCTCGCCAGATTCCCTCAAACTCATGACTTGTTCGTCGGGTAGATCCTCGTTCAGAGGAGAATCTGCCGGCAGCGGGTGTGCTGCCAGAAAATCGGCGACGGCTTGTCCTTTCACAGCACGAAGAGGAGTGAAAGTAATCTCAAATTGCAGTAATATCATAGACCAACGAGCTAAACGTTCTGACAACGTAGGTCAAGTCATAAGATATTGCAAAGGATTAACTGTTGAAATCAAACTGATTGAGTGGGAGAGCATGTAATGCCTCAGTTTCTGAGCTGCAAAAACAAAAGCAAGACAATGCTTCTCAATTGATGGGTATCAAATTTTAGTAGGAAGAAGTCTTCAACTAAGGTAATAGAGAGCATTCTCCTTTCCCTCGTCGTTGACTTGAGCCAACAGGGTGCCTAAAGACTCATCTAAGGCTGCGGTGTAGAGAATTAACGGCTTTCCCGGAATTGGAGCTGCCAAGATAGGCGGATTAGAAAGGTATTGTTTAATGTCATCGAAAGCATTTTGGCACTTCTCGTTCCATACGAACTTAGCGTCTTTCTTCGCAAGGACAGAAAAGGGTTGACATCTCCCAGAAAGATTAGAAATAAACCTCTTTTTATACGCCAATCTACCATATAGAGACCTTAACTGGGTAAGGCTCTTAGGAGATGGCATATTCAAGATGGCTTCAATTTTAGCAGGGTCGATCTCAATTCCGCGGTGCCTCACTACGAATCCTAAGAACTTCCCTGAGGTGACGCCAAAGGCACACTTCAAGGGATTCATTTTCAAATCATAGCGGCGCAACCGTTCAAAAACAACTCTTAAGTCATACAGGTGAGCCTCTTTGACCATGCTCTTGACAACTAAATCGTCAATATAGCACTCAACTTGACTGTGAATTAAGTCGTCAAAGATATGGGTCATGGCCTGTTGGTAGGTTGCTCCGGCATTCTTTAAGCCAAATGGCATCACCTTATAACAAAAGATTCCAATAGGGGTTCTGAACGCCGTATTTCTCTCATCTTCTGGGGCCATCTTGATTTGGTTATAACCTGATGAGCCATCCATGAATGAGAAAATGGCATGTGAGGAGGCAATGTCCACCATGAGTTCTGGTATTGGTAGAGGGAACTCGTCCTTAGGACATGCCTTATTCAGATCCCTATAATCGACGCAAATTCGAATTTGACCATTTTTCTTTCAGACCGGTACGACGCTGGCTACCCAAGAGGGTTATTGTTCCTCTCGAATAAACCCGGCTTCGGCCAATTTCTTAATTTCAGAAATGACTTGTTGTTCAATTTCTAAGCGCATGTGTCGAGGAGCTTGTTTCATAGGAATGACATCGTGTCAAACTCCAAGTTTATGAACTGATACCTCAGCAGGTAAACCTGGCATTTCTTCGTATGTCCAGGCAAAGCAATCCCTAAACTCAAACAAAAGTTGAATCAAGTCTTTGGTTTCACCCTCGCTCTGTAGAGCACTTATGAAGATTGGACGGGGGTCATCATCGGTTCCCAAGTTAATTTGTTTTAATTCATCGACTGTCGATTTAATTTCTTCTTCTAATTCATGGGGTGCATCCCGAACTTGAAGGTCATCGAGATCATTTAAAGTCTCCAAACAGAGCCCATCAAGAGCACATAAAGGATCTATAGGGACATTTGGCGATTCAAGATGGTAAGTTATCATTAGGCAATACTCATCGTCATCGAATGAACTAACAGTTCCAAAGCCGATACCACTTGTAGGATTATCTTTAATTCTTGTTTTCCAAATATTTTCGTGGTATCTAGCCTGACCCTTAGTCCATCGGTATGGTACAGGACCTTTAGAGAAAGTATTTTCACACAAACCGGGAAGTAGTCGAAAGGTAATTCCATTAATTCATTAAAATCTGCCTCCTCAAGGGTCACATCACTTTCATCCCTTGCGGAGGAGGAGCCAGGAAAGAATTTCTGGACTTTCTTTACTTCACCGTTCAAGTTGGGGGCCACTTTAACTTCTAACCCTGCAATCTTGCCAGCTGACAGTGGGGTCAGAGAAAAGGCCTCAATCCTTCTACTGAGCTTTTCATACATTGTTAATTCAGGCTCGTCACTTTTCACCTTTACAATTTCCTCCTCAATGTAACTATCCTCCTCTAAGGTGAGATCAAATTTTGGAGAAGTATTTGCATTCTTATAATTGAGAGAGAAGGCAGCACCTTGGTCCTTGGACTCAATATCGAAATCTGATTCCAAATCAATATAAACAGGTGTTGTTCTCCTTTCTGATGAAGCACGGCCATCCTCCCACCTCTTTGAGGTAATGTGTTTGGAGGCCTAAGGACAACGATGTCGGAGTCTTCTTCACTACTTAATTGTATCATTTCTTGATCAACAAATTTTTTTTTCTTTTTCTTTCTTTTGATTAGACTTTTGTCCAACAAACTTCTCCTCAACTTTGATCTCTAGCTTAGAGCTGGACGAGGACCCTTTTGGAACAAAATATGTAGCATCATCGTAGATCCCAATTTCTTGAATAGAAAATGGTTGCAGATCACCCTTAATCACGTGTTTAATGCCATCTCGTTGGTACTTGATGCACTGGTGAAGGGTAGATGGAACCATTCTATGTTCATGAATCCAAGGTCTACCTAAAAGGGCATTAAAGGATGTCGCCGAATCAATTATATGAAACTTAGCTTCAGTTTTCAAATCTCCTATTTGTAAGAGCAAGGTGATTGAACCTAAAGCCCTCTCGCCCTTTTCATTGAACCCACGAAGCACCAACCTGTCGGTTGAGAGCTTGCTAGTATCAACTCTGAGGTATGCGAGGGTCTTTAAGTTCATTATGTTGACCGATGCACCCGGATCAACAAGGACTCTTGATAACTTAAAGTTTCCCATATCTACAGTAATGTAAAGGGGACGATTATGGTCAGCATTTCTCAAGAGCAAGTCTTCATCGGAAAAGGTAACTCCAGGAACCTCTTTGAAGTAAAATGCCTCACCTTTTGAAGTTGCAGCTAACTAGGTTAAACAAATCTCGGGGTCGAGAAGTGCTTTAATTAAAGACTCCCTCATTTCTTTGGAGAGAAGGAGGGTGTCATAAATACTTAATTTCGCTGGCAACTTCCTAAGGTGGGCTAAAATGTTATAATCAACATTAGGAACGACAAATTCAAAACCCAGAGGAATTAAAGGAAAGTCTGGTTGTTGAGGGGAATTTGGATTTAGATCTTCGAAGGGAATTTGCTTACCTTTCTCCTGAGGGGGAAGCCTAGGGGGTAAGACTTTACCGCCACGGAGTTGCACCTGCTCGATATCTTCGGGAGGGCAAACCAGGGCAGTGTCTACGCACACCATAGGTGTTGGATCATCACTTCCCGAAAGCGAGTCAGAATTTGAAAGTTCTTTGGAAATTGATTTGAGGGAAATCACTTTCTGATAAAGCTTCACCTTCGACCTCTTCTTGAATAGCTGATTCGGGAAGGTCAATCTCTTTGATATTGAGACTTTCTTCACCAGAATTTTTATTTAAAACAGGAGAGTCGTCAACTTGCATTTCATTTCCATGGTTAATCATCAAGACAGAAGCAGAAGAATATTTTTTATTCATCTTCTGACCCTTCGCCTTTGATGGGGCAAAGTAAAAGTTAGATAACAAAAGAGGGGAGAGGGTTTTAACACCCCCATCCGCCATCCTAATATATCTCTCATCTACACACTTCCTCTCTACAAAATCAATTTCTTTTTCTTTTAAGCATTCGACAGTAGTTCCAGTGGCTACTGGAGAGGAAAGTGGCACAACATCCTCCTGCGAAGCGTCCAGGTCAACCTTCCACGTCAGGGCCTGGGCTATCGTAGTCAGCTGTTAAGAAAGATGAAAAGACTTGTTAATCGACTTTTTAAGTGCCCGGGACAAAGCAATGTCCCAACCATCTTCAACAAAACAAGGAGAGTTAAGAGGGTTACCTGAAATGGTTTTAATTGAAGCTTTCTTTGGATCGACCAAGTATTCCTTAGGTATTATGATGTTACCTTGGGTGTAATTCCTCTCAAGCCAATCTTTGAACACAACACAATCTTCAAGAGGGTGACTAAGCATCCGGTGGTATAGACAATACTTGGGATCATCTTTCTTACTCTCATCCTAAGGCCTCCTGGCCTCTGGCAGCTGAAAATCTTGTTTCTTTAACGGACTCCTGAATATCTTCTTAACTGATTCACTTTTAAATGGATATGGTTTTTCCAATCTCTCTCTAAAAAGGACAAAGTTAGGATATCTGGTGTACTGGGGAGTGACCTGAAAGGGCTGTCTCTGAGCTGGCTGTGGCGGCGGTGGTGGAGGAACACTGGGCTGACTAGTCAATGGCCTTTTTTCCTTGTCAACTGCCGACACTACTGCCTTCTTCTCAAAAGTCTTAACCAATCTCGGACCCTTCTTGTCTTCAGACTGCTCTCGTAGGAATGACATCTTATGAGCCTCTTCCTGTAAATTGCTAGCCTTATTAAGAAGTTTTTCAAAAGTTTTAATGGTGAAACCCTTCAGGAGAAAAGCAATAGGGCCGTGGATATTCTTAAGAAGGATCTCCACCGCATGTTGCTCTTGCAACTGGGGTTCACACTTCATCGAGAGGTTTCGCCACCTCAAGATGTACTCAACCAGAGACTCTCCCGGCTTTTATTTCTCAACAACAAGATCGCCCATAGTAGTTCGTTGTTGCGCTCCAGAAAATCTTTTAAGGAAAAGTTTTTCTAGATCGCTAAAAGTTTTTACTGAACCATTGGGTAGATCGGCGTACCATTCAAAAGCGATGTTGAAAAGACTACTTACAAATTGGCGAAATAGTAGAGCATCTGACCCTCCTGCATTGCAACAACTTGCTCTGAAGTGGGCTAGATGCTGTCTCGGGTTTTCTATTCTAGTGAAAATTTTAAAAGTTGGTGGCACGAAGTCTTTTAGATAAGGAACTGAATCATATTCTTCGGGGTAGGGTCTACCCTTTAGAATAGATGCGGTTCCTTGAGAAAAGGCTAAGGCCTCCCTTACCTGGTCCTCAATCAGTTGCTTAATGTCTTTCTGGGGCAGAGTTGATGGAATAGGGGGAACTGTAGGTGCTGCTGGAGATGCCTCTGATGGGCAAGGAGGAATCACTGGTGTCGACTCGGGAGGCTTGGGACCAGATTCTATCTTTCTAACTTTTTCCACAATCTCTCAAGCCGTTTGTTGAATCTTGAGTGAATCCTGCTCTGACTTATCAAATCTTTCTTGCATTTCTCTGACTTGTGACATCATAGTTGTCAACTGGTTCTCCAAATCTTTAATATGTTATTCACCCCTAGCCCTTACAGACTCATCTAAATCGGACCCAGCAACCTATGGGTCATCGTCTTTAGCAAGCCAGCGTCTACCAAGTTCGGCCTCCTTATTGGAACCTCTAGTTTCAACCATGGAGACAATACCAACATAGTCGTCTTCTTCTCCAAGGCGGTCATCCAGGTTTGGATCAAAAGAAGCCATTCCCTCTTTATTTAACAGAATGTTTCTTATCTCTTTTACTACCTCCTCGACTGGTCTATCCCTAATTGACTTAGGATCGAGGGGTAAGTATCCCTTATATTCAGCCATATCAAATAACTCTTTAGAATCCAGGAGAGCAATGATTTCTGTAAGTTTTGGGTTAGGATCTGACTGAGACACTATAACTGGTTCTTCTTCTATCTCAAGATCTAGGTCAATTCCTTCCTTCTCGACTGTCCCAAGACCGGTAGTTGGAGAAGTGGCATTCTCTACAGGGAGAGGGACATATACCTCATGAGGTGAAGCAGGAGCCTGTAGAGAAATAGCTCCTACCTCAGGTAGGGTATGGTCCTCAGACTCCTGTGTAGGAAGCCTAGGAATGACACATGAATCTAGACTGTCAACCACCGGATCATCAACTGGAATCATCACTGAATAAGGAACTGGACTGACTGCAAGAGAACTATCTACTTTAACAGCTGGAGTACTGGATTGAACATCCGTCGACTCAATCAAAACTGGAGGAGGTCTAGCTGGGACTCATTGGAGTTGGAGAATGAACTTTGGGGTTCTTGGAGGTGGTGGTAAATTGTCCAACTTAGTCCTTTTTGGAACAAACTTCTTCTCAGGGGATTTGGGCCTCTTGCCCTTGATGTCCGGATGTTTTAAAGTCTCATTCCCCTTTGGTTTGACAATTACTGAGGCCAACCTTACAACTTTGGAAGGGGGTACCGAGGGTCTACCAACAAAATGGTGGCCTCTCTTAGACCCAGTCAACACAATGCCCTCCGTCTTGGAAGAAGGAGGGCGTGGCACCCAGTGGTATCCATCAACCAGTACTGAAGTGGCGGGCTGTCTAACATACTTCTTATTTCTCCTAACAGGTTGTGGAGTCAAATTCTTTGCCTCAGACGCCTCTTCTTTTAATACTTCTTTTTGGAAGCGATGAGATATCACTCCCTTTAACTGTTTCAGGTACTGCTCTTTTGTTTGCCCAGATTGTGCAGCACAGGTATGGATTATATTTCTCAAAGCCCTTGTTTTCTGAAGATGCTTTTCTTTTGGAGTCTTTTTAGTCGAGTAGTCGACCGGGCATGGTGGGGAACGGGCTATCCTAGCTATCCTCTCCTCCCCTTGAGCAGAAGCTAAGGGGTAGAAGCGGCTCCCTTTCAGAAGGGGAGAGGAAGCAGGAATAGGTAGCTCCTCATCAGCCTCAGGCTGTACTTGAGCTAAAGTCTTAAAAGGCACAATTCTCTTTGCCTTGGAAATCTTCTTTCTAAGTCTCCTTAAGTAATTCTTCTTTTGATTCTTAGTAGAAAAGTTAAGTCCAGAACTAGATCCTTCCTCAAAAACAGACTTGACTTCAGTGGAAGGCTCAACAACTGGCTCAGATTGTTTCTGATCATTACTAATCACTGGCAAGGTGGGTGCAGATCCCACAATCAACTCAACCACTGGAGGAACTTCCCTACTGGCATCCAAGCTAACAATCTGGTGTCCATCCATAGTGCTTCCTTGGTCATTAACGGTTGAGGACAACGCTCGGTCAAAAGAGAAGATCAATTGGCTAGCCATTTTGAATTTTCTGAAAGTTAAAGAGATGATTGAAATTAGATTTCATTTTAAAAGGAGTGGAAAAGAGTTTGTTATTTTGAAACTTAAGGCTTGTAGACTAATCTCAACCTTCCAACACATGTTGAGTGGTAAAAAAAAACACACCCAACACACGTTAGGAAGATAAAGAGACTAAATACATGCTGAAAGGAAAGTTTTGTCAAAAGGTCAACATATGTTAGCCCATAAGATGATTGTATGGGGTCACATATGAAGGTTTGAAACTTGGAGAAAATTGTTATTATCTTTCTTTCCACATTTTGAAGGGAATTTGAATCTCAAATGACCTAAGATGGGGTTTTTTCTACGGAATCCAAAACACAACGGACAGAGTTTCCCCTTGCCCGAAGGCTTATGGAATTGTAAGAAAAACCTAAGTAAAATAGTCTAACCCTCCTTACTTCTAAAAGTTCAAAGAGAGTAAAGGGGTTAAGACTAAAATACTTCAAAACTTTCTTAAGGTCAAAAAAAAAAAAAAAATTAAACTCCTTTCAATTTGAAAAGAAAAGATATATCGAATGTGACATTTGTTAATCAGAGTTTTAAAAGAATATTTGGGGACCTGATTTGACACTTTCGCCTCATAGGAAATCCCAGGGTAGAAGGTTAAAATCAAGACGATCAAATTAGCAAATGACAAAATTTTGGAGGTAGAACCTCTTCTTTAATGTTTTAAAATTATTATTATTTTTTAGATGTTGGCCGCACTCCCCCAAGTAAGAAATGGGTTGAGGGACCAACAGAAGGAAGGTAGTTAAGACTACCGATGAAAAAAGATTTCATTCTTATTAAAGATGGAGAGAGAGATTTGTCCCACCGGGCGTGCCATTTTTTTTGTTGGTGGAATTTTGAAAACTGGTTTAGAAAAATATTAGTTTTCTTTGGGAATTTTAGAATTGAGATTGAATCCTAATTCTAGAAGTCGAATCAACTCATTCGGAAAGGCATATCACCCCGAAGGACGAAAATAGAATTCCGTAACGGCGTTCAGACTTAGAATTATGTGATTCATCTTGAATATCATGACTAGACTCTAAGGAGGACTCAACACGACCCCGAGAGGATGAGGTAGAGTTCAACTAAATAATCCAGTTATGGTATTCGAGGAGTATGATTGTCGAGTTCATATCCGAAGCCTTATCAAAGAAAGATGTATATCCCTAAAGGGAGATAACACCTTTCAATGATAATCCTTCTAATATGATGACGGCAATCATTCTTTAACTTTTCCCAAAGAATTCTAAAAGGGTTTTAAAAAGATTAATTTTTGAAATCAGGTGTGTGGGGTTTCAAATCTCGTACGAGCCCAAGCCCTCGTAGTTAATTACATCATACGGAGACAGGGTCCCCTACGAAAACTCTCGATTAAAATAAGAATGAAATTTTACTAGATTTTCTAGGAATTATATCAAAAAAATTGAATGGAATCTTTTGGAAAATCAAAGGGGAGTGAATCAAAATTGAACAGTTATTAACAGAATCAAAGGAGGAGAGGTAGGGGACACTTTGAGATTCCAGAACCATCCGGAAGTGTCCCAACTTAGTCTAAGTGTTGGGCTTTACATTTTAGAATCGAAAAGAGATTTAATTTGAGTTGAGCATTTTATTAGAAATTTGAGATTATATTCCCGAGATTGGGGTCTTATAATCAAAGATCTGCCCTGGATCCTAAATCTAATTTGGACGCTGGACCACAGTCGTCCGAACCTAACTAATGCACTGCAGAACCTGAACTTACCCCACCCTAGATTGGGGAGCCAGCTAACCACCTAATCGATTTAAAAAAGATGAATTCAGTATTTTATGAAAGAGTGGTAACGACGTTGTACTTAAAATTTTGGAGAGTTGGGGCCGACATCTAGAAATTTTCCTACTAGGCCCCTTTAACTTATGTTGGGTGCTAAAATGCTAAACTAATGCAATTAAAATTTTTGACTCTTTTAATTTGTATCTAATGCAATGCATGCTGGTCTACAACTTCAAAATCAAGTATGCTTGAAATTTTAAAAACATGCTTAGAAAATAATTTTTTAGAAGAATGGGCTTCCCCAGTTCCGGCACCTCGTCCTCATAGGTCAGACTATCCGGACACTAACCGCAGGCGGGGAAGGGTCTAAAACAAGGAAAGAAGAAGTGCAGAAATATGCATGCGACCCCGGGGTCGATCCCCGGCTAATTCCCTAGATTCGTTATATTTCTATGTTATTTAGACTCACTAAAATTTTAGACATTTAAGGTTATGAGTAGAAAACTTTCACACCCTCACGAGTCTCACGTATCCAGGCGAAAACAAAAGCGGCACACAATTGCTAAAAAACTAGGAAAAGCAAGCAATCCTAAGGTCAATCAACTCATCACATCAAATATTAACTAATTAATAAATGTCCATAGGCAAAGTTTCCTTGCTTATTACAAACTAGAATTTTGCAGAAAGTAAAGTGGCAGGGCACCACTGACAACAACCCGGATTCTAAGCCTAATAATGACGCAAGTAATTTTGAGTGGGATACTCTCAATCTTCAAGTCTTCACTTTTGTCCTTCTTTGGACTCCTTTTCTTCAAACTCCTTGGATTCTTTGTGGTAAACAATCCAAATGGATAAGAGGGCACTTCCCTTTTAAGGGGAAGGCCACTCTTTCCTCTTTGGGTATAAGAGAAGTGTGATCCAAATTTGAATTTCCAAATGGAAAAGGAATAGTTCCCAAAAGGGTATCCTTTCCTCTTTGGAATCCAAGCTTTGGACCTATGTATCCCAACTCAAAATTAACTTTCACAACACTTAACATTTATACAAATTACATTTATATCAAAAAAATATCTAGACTGACCTGCAGGGTTATCCTAAGAAGTTAATATATAAGAAGCAGTTATTCCCAAGCAGTTATATATGCAGAAAAGAAAGTAAACACACTGGCCACGCTCCTTTTATTTGGGGGCTTTAGCAGCTGAAGCACCTGTGCAAGCATTTATAACAATGGATTTTTTTTATTGATTTAGCCCCCTTTTATTGCCCTGCATGAGCGTGGCCACCTGCAGAAAACTATGTGAACATTCAGATCGTACCTAACCTAAGGGTAATCTAGTCGCCAAACACATCAATCCATCCACAGAGTGCAGAGAAGTAAGCAGACACAGCAAAGCAATTTCATCCACAACATGCAGTGAAAACCATGAAAAATCCGACACACAGCAGTAAAGTAAACACCGGCCTAACCTAAATCTAGAGTTGGTTGTTCTAGCACATCATCTAAAGTGTGTGTAAAAGGTCGTGTGGCTGGGGTAGATCCAAAAGTGGGTGGTTAATTAAAGTTGTCTAAAGTTTTGGATTTGTTAAAGCCTGAAAGGGAGATCTATGTTGAACATTAAATAGTAATAAATTAGGAATTTTAGTTAAATGGACTTTAAGAGTTAATTGATTGCTACCTTTGTTTCACACCGAGGCCGTGAAATTTATTTCACCTTCCTTGGGGCTAAGCTAATAGCCTCGTAAGCCTGGGTTACCCAATAGCAATCGGGGTTAATTAAGCTATTTTAAATTGGTTGGAATTAAAGGAGTGAATTAATATTAGGGGAATTGATTACTGATTTTAGTGGGTTGGTTGAGAATTTTAATGACCTATTAAAAGAATTTTAGAGGTTAGAGAAGTTAATAGGTTATAGGGGGTTATCAAGATACGTCAACTAAGGGGTCAAAATTTGGCTTTTAAAATTAAAGTTAATCCTAAGGATTTCAGATTTTTAATAAATACTAGACCTATTTAAGAGTTGTTAGACAGGTGGCACACTCAATTTGGAGTTTTCTATGGAAAGTTATGATTTTTAGAAGTTCTGGCTCGTTTTGACCTAAGGTCACCTAAGATGTTGAGTCCTTGGTTTTAACTAAATTATGGAGGTTTAATGTTTCTAGGAAGTAATGGATTCTAATTGAAGTCACTATCCACTAAGTTGATTAATCAAAATTTTTTTATAATTAATAGTGAATCTTAGAAATTTTACACATTCGTAGGGATTATCAAATTACTACGACTAAGGGGTATGCTTAAGGATTTGAACCCAAATGAGCCCTAAATTCCTTAAGATCAATTCCAAAGGGCATAAATGATCTAAGGATAGATCAACAAGTGCTGAGAGCCCTTTTGGGATTTTTTAGATTTTTAAGATAAATTAAAATTGGTTCGACCCTAATTACCTAAGGATCAAGCTAAGACAAATCTAGAGATCAACTTGAGAGGGTTTCAATTCTTATTGGTTAAGGGATCAATTAAGGATAATTAAGGACATTTTAATGGATTTTATAGGTTAAGAATAGCTCATTATCAATTAATCAGGATGAAGGCCATTTCTAAGAAGGATTTTTTTTTGAGGCTCCTACTTGGGAAACCAAATGAACTCCAAACTTGATGAAATTTGGACCATAGGCTCACCTGACCCTAAGGCCTAAACCCACCAAATTTGAGCTTAAATGGAGTACTCTAAGGTGGTTAACCAAACCACCCAAGGTGAGCCCTAAGTCACCTTCAAATCACTATGGGGGTCTATCCTAGGCTTGGATTAGGGTAAAATTAGTGGCTCTACACTCCTTATCATACACATCATCAGCACACCAAAAATCACACCCGAAATCCCATTGGATAGGTCTATATCCCCTTTTGAATTTAAGGGTCAAACCATGACCCTTAAACTTAAAATATTAGGGGAAATGCCCTTGAACAACTTAAAATGGGGAGATAAAATTTGGACATGTCAGAAACATGCCCAATTTCAATCTCCTAAAATTCCAGACCTAGTGGACATGTATTTAAAAAGTAATTAAAGAAATTCATAAAATACGTAAATTGAAATTAAACCTAAGACTAACCTAACCAGGGTCTGGAACCATAAGGCTTTTGTAGAGCTCCCTGAGACCTTTCCAATGAGCCTAAGAACTTCTAATTTGGACAAGTGTGCAGGGAGTTATGAATTTTTGAAGTTCTCTTAAATTTCTGGATTTATTAATCCGGCAATTACACAGTCAGCAACCGTTGCCACGCGCCGCGCGCTGATTGGCCAAACAATGATTGGCGCTAACAGTTAACTGCCGGGTTAACGACAGCCGTTGGATGGCGGATCGAACGGCTGTGATTAACAGCGCTCCGATACCGCGGGATTTAATGCAAGCCGTTGATCAAGATCAACGGCTGGGATTTTGTCTTCAACCTCCTGCTCGATCCGGGCGATCCCGCCGGTGAACTCCGATAAAATTTCACAGGGAGGATCAGGATGGAGGGAACCTTCAATCCAACTGTGGAGATCAGTTGGGGTTAAGGTTTCCTTCACACTTGACCATACTACCTAGCTAGGGAGCTCGGGATGGAGAGATTACCGTAGAGAAGGCCTCAACGAATGAGCTTCTCTATCAGGAAGCTTCAGGGGACGGTGGTGAACAATTCTCCTTAAGGCGTCGGGACCGGAGGATGGCTGGAGGTGCGACTTCGAGCGGGACGCCGAAGGCTTTCACGGGCGCTTGCTCGAACGGAAGGAGGGATCGATCTCTGCGCTCGAAGGAATCTTTTGGGAGTTCGAAGGAGCTCTGGGAATCGAATGAGAGCAAATGCCAATGCCTCTGGCGGTCTGGCGAGCTCGAGGGTATTCAGCCACCTTTCGGGAGCTTGGACGGCCGAGATCGAGCTGGAGAGGGCTTGGATCGCTGCCAGCTGGACGATGGCGACGTCTAGGGGAGATCGTGGAGATCAAACCGGTGGACAGTAGCCTTGAGCAAGGAATTGTCTGGGGGGGACCACCGGAACTCAAATTCCATCAGCTCCGACCTCCGTCGGCCATGGTCTAGGTCGGGTTGACCGGGGGAGGACGATGGGGACATGCTGGAGCCAAGGGTGGAGTCAATTTGGCCTGGGGAGGTCTGGATTGAACTGGTGGCTGGATTGGACCCAAACCTACTCGGTTCAAGTTGAATTGGGCTCGATCCAGGTCAGGTCAGGCCCTGGGTTTGGTATGGGAGATAGGTCTGGGTCTTGTGCACCCAATACAAGTGGCAATTGGATCCAATTTGGTCTGGGTTAAAAGATGGCTCGGGTTGATCCAAATCTGCTCGGTTCAGGTCAATTTGGGCTCAACCTAGGTCAGGCCAGACCCTAAGCTTGAGGTGGGAAGTGGGTCTGGGTCTGGTGCACCCAATGCAAGTGGCAATTGGGTCCAATTTGATCTGAGCTGGAAGATGGCTCGGGTCCAAGTGTTTTTGGCTACTTTGGGTTAGCTTAACTCTTGACCCAAGTTAGCCTAGGGCATGGGCTGGCTGTAGGAGGTGTATTGGACCTAGGGCCACCTATGGGAGGTGTTGGTCAAGTTCAATTGGGCTTAGGTTGAGAGTTGGCTCAATCCCAAGTGATTTTGGGCACTTTGGGTTAGCCTAACTCTTGACCCAAATGAGCCCAAGGGTTGGGCTGATCAAGGAAGGTGTATTGAGTCAATGGGAACTCAATGGCACCTTGGTTTGGATTCAATTTGATTAAGATCAAAAGATGGCCCAAGGGAGGCCTCTCTTTGGTCACTTGGGTCAAGCCATATGGCTAACCCAAGTGAGCCCAAGGCTTGGGTCTCCAAGAGGGGTCTCTTGGGTACCCAAGGGGTCATCCCATACATTCAAAGGACTTGGAATGGACTTGGTTCAAAAATTTGAAACAGAAGGGGTGTATGGGTCAATGGGTTAAACATGGTTGACTTGGTCAACCAGGTTGAACCAAGGTCTGGGTTTGAGTTCAACAAATTGGGTTTGATATTTGAAATTCATTGAAAGTGGTCTCAAACAATTTGGAGTTGATTTGATTTGAAATGGGCATTTAAAATCCCATAAGGGTATTTTGGTCAATTTTGACCCCTTGGTCAACCAGGGTCAAAAAGGATCTAAAAAATGTAGTTTACTGCTCAATGGGTTAAAATCAAGAGTCTGGAAGTAATTGGAGGCTTTGATAAGGGCTCCAAGATCAAAATCTTCAAGGGGTTAGGTCCAGTGGCATAGGCTGTAAATATTTGAAGGTTTTACAACCTTTGGATTTTAATTCAGATTCTAGGGTTAGAGACCCCAGAATGGGCTCAAAATTGGAGGGTAGCCTCTAAAGACATGTATTATCACTTTGCAAGTGATAGACTCTGAATTAGAGGCCATTTGACTTGGTTTTGAAATGTTTGAAAAATCTTTAAAAAGGGTCTTTAGGACAAGGCCTTAAGACTTTTGATTTGAGCCTTGGTTTCTGGATTTGGAATGGATTTCAAGTTTAAATGATTGGAGTACCCAACTCATCTACAATCATGTGGTGATTGTTAATGAATTGGTAGGGTCAAGGCTAGATCAAAGGTAGAATCAAAGTCTAGATTGAAATTTGGATTCTCAAGTGGATCGAATCAAAGTTTGGATATGTTTGAAATTTGAATTAATTGGGATTTGAGTTGAATGAAGTTTGAGATTTAAATTGATCAAGGGTAGGGATTAAATTGAAGTTGGAGTTGATCAAAGGTAGGAATTGATTTGAGGTTGAAGTTGATCAAGGGTGGGAATTGATTTGAGTCTAGATTGGCCCTAAGATTTAGAGGGGTTCTAGGATCTAAAACCTAAGGGAATCCTAGGCTCTAGAGTAGGCCCTAAGGTCTGAATCTAGGAAAGGATCTTAAGATCTAGAGTGGATCCTAGGATCTAGAATTAATCTGGAGTTTGGAAGGGCCTTAGTGACCTCATATAAAAATGAGGTCAACAATGACCTAATTATTTGAAGGAGGAGGTGGTGGTGGTCGCTGAGAGTGAAAGAAACTGTAAAGAGTCATGAACTGTTCTCCAAACCAGGCAATATCTTGGTCATGCTTATTCTGTTGGTGAGCCACATAGGAGTCAAAGCAAGCAACGTCCTAAGTATATTGTTGCTCCTACGTAGCAAAGTAGGTCTCAAACCATGTCTCCCACTGGTCGAATTGCTCCACGAGCTGATCCAACTGAGAGTACTAGCGCAGGGGAGCAGGTGCTGGAATTAGTGTAGGAGCTGCCTCCTCTTAAGCTCCCTCAGCTTCCTCGTGCCCTGGGTGGAGACAAGTACTGTGAAGAACATGGAAGGAGTTTTTTGAGTAGAAGGGAGGCTAAAAATTTGGTGGTGTAGGATATTGGAGGTTGTACTTTGATTCTAAGACTTAGGCAATGATATGTCCTAGCGCTTGATTGGACTTCCTTTAATGTCCTGGATCTCGAATATTAGTCAAATGCTTTAATGTAGCAAAAAATCAAATCAGTGACATTGAATTCATGATGGGCCAAAATGTAGAAATTTGTGCTAGAAAGAAGTGGAGTGATATGAATGCGATCATCAGCTTTTGGAAGAATAGATGTGTGAAGGACATATTGGATTGTCCTAGCATATTTGAGTAAGTTGCTAGACTCTCTAACGTGAAAGTGAGCATTAGTGTTTCTTATAAAGTGATTGGTCAGAGCCTAGTCATAGTCAGGATCAGAACACAGGGTATGGAGTTTGTCCCCTATGGTGGAAAGTTGCAAAAGCTCTTGATAGTCCTGATATGTGATTTCCATGGGACATCTATTCAAATAAGACTGGAGAGTAGTAAAAGAAGAATTTATGTGAAGGCTAGCAAAAAATTCAAAAAGTAATTTTGAATTGAAAGGGTCAGTGAAAGTAAGGAGGAAGGTGAGGATAGTGTGAGGCAACCTATCAAGGACATGATAGAAAAGAATGTGTGGGTTGATAATTCCGGAAACAGTGATCCTGATTATATTGTACCTCAAATAGGAAGCTTGGTCACTTGCCTCGGTGAAGCGAGGGTCTAGATTCCCCCTCGAGGAACTCCTAGAAGGATGGAGAGACCTCTTTCAGCTGGTCATAATCATGAAATCAGAAGTGAAGTAAGAGCAAAAGAGGGTTGAAGAAGAATTGTGTGAGAAAAATTGATTAAATGGCTCGATTTATAAAGAATCAAAATGATCATCCAGGATGATGGCAGAATCATTCGGGCTGATCAGGTGCAATAATTGCATCCGGAATGATTGGTCCAATAGGCATTAAAGTCATCTAGGATGATCAGAAATTGTCCAGGATGATAAGACACAGAAGATTATCCTTAGGAGTCAAGCCGGATGACCGTTGAAAAAGAAGATCGTCCTGGCCGATTAAGTGGATCATCTAGGACGATGCACAATAATGGATTGTACCAGCCAAATTTAAAATATTTAAAAGCATTGCTATATGTATCATCTAGAACAAACAGGTGTATTATCTTCAACGATCATCGATAAGTGATCATACGAGACGAATTTAAAGGGCTTTTAAATGTATTGCCACGTGTATCATCCAGAACAAACAGGTGGATCATACAGGCCGATTACTCATAATTAAGCAAAGATTTAAGAACATCATCCAAGATGAAGAGGATCATCTGGGCCGATCACAGTTTCTAAAGTAGAATACGATCAGATCATCCAAGACGATAATGAACAAAGAAAACATTTTACCCGTCTGATGAAAGGAGTGAAGTGGATTGAATGCATCGTCTAGGTCAAAAAAAAAATTTATCCAGGATGATGGGATTAAAAATAAAAGAAATTCAAGTGGTGGATGGAGATGATCAGAGAAGGTCCAAAGAACATAAACACCAATAAATGATAAAGTTAAAATACGAAAAAAAATACATAAAAGAAAAGACAAAAAAGAAAAGAATCAAAAATAAAGAAATTTTTTATTAAATAAATAAGGCACGAATATGATAAATACTCCAAGTGATTGAATTTAAAAGACTTATAAGACCAATGAGTTAACATCATCGAAATCCAAAAATGGTAGAATATCTGATCCTGTTAACCCTAGCTCTGACTTCTCTCAGGGCAAAATCATCTTTTAAAAATAAAAGACCTAACTCAGAACAAACTAATTGGATAAGAAAATAAATCCATTTAAAACTTGGTTCCAAAAAAATATCTTAAAAAATAATATAACAAAGTAATTTATCACAATCAAGAAATTTGAAATCAACCCTTTGAAAATATCAAGTGACACATGAAGTCTTCTAAGATTTAAAGGTTTGAAAGAGAGGAAGCTTGCCTTTTGTGAGCTCATTTTATGCCTCTTTTCAAATTTTTGGCGCACTTTACGCATCTTTTGATTTTTGATACACTTTGTGTATCTTTCAATTTTTTGGCGGTCATTGCGCATCTTTTGATTTTTGGCATCATTGGCCAATTTTTTTTTATAAGTTGGATCCCTTTTTAAAACTGTTAAAAACTCTCAGTTATAAGTATATCTTCCAGATATTAGAAACGAAAAATTCACTCTCTAATAAAGGGAAGAATAAATCAGAAAATAGTATCAAATTCAAATGATAAATGCAACAACAAGATTTCAAAGAATTTTGAAAGAAATATAAAGACTTTGAATATTATTTATATAAGGTAGATTGCTATAGCAAAATAGAAAAGATCTTAATTACAAAGTCCAGTTAGTAATTTAAGAAAGACTTTTGTTTAGAAAAGAAAATTACACCAATGAAATAGGTTAGGGAGGGAAATAATCAACGGTGTTTCTCCCTTTAACTGATTTAGGGATGTTTAGACGTTGACTATAAATTTCCAAAAACAAAAATAAGGCAAAATATAATTTTAGTTAAAATAAAAAAGGAAAACCAAAGTAAAAATATTAGAGATGAAAAAAACTATAAAATAACAGCAAACATAAAAAGCTAACACAAAACTAAAACCGAAAATAATAATAAACAGAGTAGTAAACATGCAATTCAGAATTTATTAAGTAGTAAGTTAATGAAATTATGAGCTGCATTCCTTCGCTATCCAAGTACCACATGCTCTCACAAGGTCTTTGGTGACAGATTTTCTATAAGATCAAATGTCATATTTAGAACCTAAAAAGGTTTGGATCCCTTCTTATGAAAAAAAGAATGCAATGCATGTGTGTTATGCTGTAAATCATACAGTTTGGGTCTCCACATCCAATGTGTACTATGGTGAATAGTGCAAGTGTGTGAAATGTGTTTGAGCATGTCACATAAAAAACATCTAACTCCAGGAAAAGGATTTACAAATCTACTTGGGTGGTGATCTTTCCTTTTAACATTATGTGATGCATGCAATGTTGGTTTGTTATTTTTAATTTTTTTTTGATATTTGCTTTTAGCTTATCATGCTCAATTATCAAATTAGAATACTTTTTATTTAAATCATCAAATTTGTCAAGTAAATACATGTGATTGCTATCACGTAGAGTGTGATCCTTACTTAAACTTTCATGCATTTTTTGCAAATTCAAAAACTCCAATTTCAAATTAACATGCCATTTCTTAATTTTCTTATATGATGCATGAAGTTTCTCATAATTTTTAAGTAATTGATCATAGGTTGATTCACATACATCTTCTTGATCCAATTGACCAAGATGATCACCCATTAAGCATAAGTTATTCATCTCATCTTCAGCTTCAATCTCAGATGAGTCAGATGCATAATCTGCCCAGAAAGTCTTTTAGTTCCGCTTCTTGTCCTTCATGTATTTGGTTTTATCCTAACCCTTCTCCTTTCTTGGTTCCTCCTTAAGTGTAGGATAATTAGCTTTAACATATCCAGGCTTCCTGCATTCAAAACAAACAACATCAGAAGAACTTTTATAATTTTTATAATCCTTACCTTTCTTCCACATCTAATGATACTTGTTGTTCTTCCTTAGATAGATTTTGAATTGCCTAGTGATGAAGGAAAATCATTTCTTTCAGACCCAGAAGAATTACTGTCCCTATTGTTGGCCTTCAGTGCCAAAATTTTCTTCTTCTTTTTCTTACCTCATCAAGATTTCTTTGATTCACCCAATGCTTATAAGAAATGAGTGATCCAAGTAAATTATTAACAGAATAAGCATTCAAATCTTTAGATTTAGTAATCGCAACAATCTTAGCATCAATAAAAGAATGCAAACATCTTAAATTTTTATTGACTCTTTCATAATTAGTTAGCTCTCTTCTTAAAGTATGCAATGAGGTAAAAATTTGAGTAAACCTAGTATACATTTCAAAAATTGATCAGAAGGTTTCATACAAAAAGATCATAATCATGCAACAAAATATTCAATATAGATTGCTTAATTTCATTAGTTCCTTCATAAGTAAAATACAATCTATCCCAAATTTCTTTACCGGTTGCACAAGTTGAAACATGCATATAATCTTTAGATTTCAAAACACAAAAAAAATAGTTCAAACATTTTGCATGAAGTTGTGCTAAATCTCTTTCATCAAAAGTCCATTCAACAAAAGGAAGTTTAGTTTTAATGCCATTAATTTCAGGAGAAGGAGGCGTATGGCCATCCATAACAAGCATCCACATGCGACAGTCAATCGATTATAAAAATGTAGACATGTGAGTTTTCCAAAAATCAAAAGTAACATTATCTAACAAAGGTGGTTGTGTACTAGAGTATCCTTTCTTTATATTACAATTACCAAAGTTAGCCACAAATCAAAATTCAAAAAGTTTTCAAACTTAATTTTATGAATCCCGCTATGATACCACTTGAAAGTGCTCTGATGGCACTTTAATGTTTGACTGGGATGTTAAGCCCTTATGAACTAGTACCAAGGCTAACCAAGAGTGTGAGTCAATTGGTATTTTAAAAAATATTTCAATCAAAATACAATCTTAATAACAAAACCAAGATTTACCACTGAAATCAAAGTGCAAAAATTAATTGCGAAAGTAGTAATAAAGAACACATAAATTTATAGTGATTCGGTCAACTCGACCTATGTCTACTTCCAGAAGGTGCTCTCCAAGTATTGCAGTATACTTAGTGTCTCTCTTTTTTCACTCATAGCAAGGTGGAGAAGCCTTTACAAACCTTCTTTTCACCAACCTAGGTGAGGCAAAGAACCCAACTCATTTTGCTTCCTCTAGAAGCAGGTAGAGAACCTAACTCCTTTTTTTCCTCCTGAAGTAGGCAGAGAACTTTGATTAGATGCTGAAGTAGACCTCTCTAGATCTCCAAAGGAACTAAGGTTGATGAATGGAGAAGACGACAACAAATTCTTGCTTGGAGCAACCTTTGTGAAACCCCTCATAAACTCCCCCTCAAAAGATCCTCTCTCTCTCCCCCTTGCTCTCACTCTCCTCTTAGCTATTTGAGGTTAGAATACCAGTAAAAGTTATTCTATTGGGTAGAACAAATAGTCTTAAATAGAAGAGCTTCTAAATAGCTCTTAACTATAATAAATTAATATTATCGTCCAGGATAATCTGGATATCATCCTATTTGACCAGTACAAATTTAGCTCAATAAACCAGGACTATTTGGGACAATCAGAATATTTTTATTCATATCATCCAGGATAATAGGATATCATCCTGTATGATTATTATAAATCATAGAATATCATCCAAAACATTGTATTAAATGGGTGTCTGGACAATGGAAAAATAGCTTGATTGTCTGGGTCGATCTCACGATGGTCCCAGATGATTAGTTCAAATCTGTGCAAATCATCTTGAGCATCACCCTGAATAGAAGCTGGCCAATGTTGATCATCCAGAAATAACTAATGTTTTTTGAATTGATTTTCCCGGCCAATCCTAAGATCATCCAGGATAATATAATTGAGCAATCAAACCATAATTGCTTTCCTTAATTACCATATTATTTTAGGCATAATTATGTTGCATAATCCAAAATGATATCCTGGACGATGTCTTAGATGATGTCCAAAAATAAAATACACCTAAATAGATCTGGCATCTGATTCTTTCTAATTTAAGCCTATCATCCCGATCGATATAAATATCATCCAGAATGATGCACTTAATGACAGTTTCCATAATCAGGATGCCATAATTAGGGTTTATATTTTTAACTAATTATCCAGGCTAATTTGTGGATCATCCTGGACAAAGTAAGCAAAAATAGAAAACTCTAAACCTAGTCAAAAAAATTCTCCCAAGTGTGTGTGTGCAAGGTTAGTTAGCATCATGAACCACATCATTTATAATAGACTCAAGAAAAGGAAAAGTTTACAAATTGACTCACATCTAGTCTACCCAATCTTGAGCTGGTTCAAATTGTAGCTTGATCTTGTGGACCTAAATTATTAGTAGCCAAGGCAATCATAGAGAAACAGAATTATTTGCTATCATCAAAATCATATTCTCTGAAATTAGATTTGCAACATATGCTCCTCATAACAAACTCCCATTATAGTAGGAATGTGTTAAGCCTCTCATTCCATGCCCTAAGTGGCTATTTTAATCTATACAAATCATTTTTTAATTTGAAAACATGAATTGGAAATTGAGAATTCTCAAAACCTTTGAGTTGCTCTATAAACACATCTTTTTATATTACCCTATTTAAAAAGGCACTCTTAACATCAATTTGGAAAATCTTAATTCCCTTATGACAGTCACAGGCTAGTAGCACTCTAATCACTTCCAATCTAGCTACATGGGAAAAAGTCTCCTCAAAATCAATCCCTTCTATTTAATCATACCCCTTAGCTACCAATCTTGGCTTATTCCTAACCAACAAACTAGAATCATTCATTTTATTCTTAAAGACCCATCTTGCCCTTAAGTCTTTCTACAAGCTCCCAAATATCATTCCTAACAAATTAGATTAATTCTTCTTAGATACCTAAGATCCTAAATTCATCAGAAAGAACTTGATTGATGTTGGTGGGTTCAGTCATTGAGATGAAGGTAGAGTGGTTAACTTCTTTTCTAAGTTCATGCCAAGTTCTAACACCATTAAAAGGGTCTCCTAAGATTAGTTCTTTAGGATGACTCAAAGAATATCTCCAATCTATATGCAACATGTTTTCAGGTTGTACCCTTTCCTCTAGATTTTTAGGTTCTACTCCTTGGATAATCTCACCTACTTCATTAGTGTTTTGAGGTTCTACCATTTCCTCCAAATTTGTAGTTTCTACTCCTAAGGTAATCTTTCCTACTTCATTTTCTTCCTTAACTCTAGACTTCTCAGAATTAGATTCATCATACACTACATGAGTAGTCTCCTCCACCACCAAAGTTCTCTTATTAAACACTCTAAAGGATTTTCCTTCCCTTGAGTAGCCTAAGAACACTCCTTCATTAGATTTTGAGTCAAATTTTCCCAAGAGTGGTTTTCCATTGTTTAGAATTGAAACCTTAAAACCAAAGATGTGGAGGTGAGAAAGGTTGGGTGTCCTACCCTTAATGATCACATAGGGAATCTTATTAAGTTTTGATCTAACATTCATCTTATTTAACACATAACAAGTTGTGTTTATCGCTTTTACCCAAAACTATTTTAGAAGTAAATACTTAATAAGTATGTCTTAATGGCTTATGCTAAGGTTTTGTTCTTCCAGTCAACTAGCCCGTTCTGGTGGGGGCCCTATGAGCTGAAAAGTTGTGACTAATCCCTTTCTTCTCATAGAATGTTCCAAATCTCACATTTTCAAACTCTCCACCATAGTCACTATAGATGGTCTAGATCTCACGACCTATTGTTTTCTGAATCCAAGTGGAGAATGATTTCAATTCATTGAATGACTCACTTTTATGTGACAAAAATATATTCCAAGTGAATCTCGAGTAGTCATCAATTATTATAAATCCAAAGACCTTTCTCCCTAAGCTTGTAGTGCTAATGGGTCAAATTAAATCCATATGGACTTTTAAAGGGTTAGAGGTGCTAATCTCCTTAATGGAATGTAAAGAAAATTTGACTTGTTTCCCTAGTTGGCAAGCATCACAGAGGTGGTCATTAGTGAACTTAAGCTTGGGGATTCCTCTTACTGAGTCCTTTTGGGTTACTTTTATAGGTCTTTTCATACTAGTATGACATAACCTCCTATGTCACAACCAAGACTCATCAGCAATAGTTTTTAAATAAAATGAAGCATCACATTTAATATTATTTAAATCAAGCATTTAACCATTGTTGATTCTTTTCCCTACAAAATAGTTTTGTTGTTCAAGCTAACAATGCATGTGTTTTACAAAAAAAATATGATAAAGCCTTTATCACAGAGCAAACTAATGCTGAGCAAGTTATGTTTAAATCCATTAAAAACTAAAATATTTTCAATCAAAAGGTTCTTGGTATTTTTGATTATACATGCGCCCACCACTTTCCTTATGGTGTTCTATCAAAGAGTGACCTTGCTTCCAGCCCTGGCCTCTAGTGAAATGAATGGATGAGCATCTGCTATCCAGGTACCATATGCTCTCGCAATGTCTTGTGTGAGAGTACACCAATAAAATCATCAAATGTTAGATTGAGGAACCCAAATAAGTTTGGGTCCTTTGTTATGGAAAGAAGAATGCAATGAATGTATGTTATGCTATGAATCATGCAATTTGGATCTCCACACCAAATGTGTTCTATGGTGAATAGTACATGTGTGAGAGATATGTTCTAGCATGCCACATGAAAAATATCTAACACCAAAAAAAGGGTTTACTAATCTACTTAATTTATAGTGTCTCTTCCTAGGTTTTAAAGTTGTTGGCTTCTAATAAGGATTGAAAAATTATTCAGGTGTGAGTGGAATCCTATTTTCCTCAAGTACTTTTAATTTAACTTTAAAAAATGAGTTAGCACTTTCTAAAATAGCATTGTCAACTTTTAAATAATGCTCTCTACTATCAGATTCATCCATAAATATTTTAAAATCTTTTACAAGTTTAGTGTTGGATGATTTTAATAATTCTTGTTTTTTGTTCAATTCATTAAACTCATCCAATAGTTTCATGTGATTGATATCAGGTGTAGAATGATCTTTAATCAAAATTTCATTCTCTTTTTTGTAAATTCCGAAATTCAAGTTTCAAGCTAGCATGTAATTTTTTAAGCTTTTATAAGATGAATGAATTTTCTCAAATAATTGATTGTATGTTAATTTTCATACCTCTTAATGGTCATAATGACTAATATGTTTGTCTACCATCAAAGACACATTTGTTTTCTCCTCTTGGGCTTTAGTCTCATCGAAGTTAGATGCATAATCTACCCATAAAACTTTTTGGATATGTTTCTTGTCCTTCTTGAACTTAGGTTTCTCCTCACCATTCTCCTTACTTAGGTGAGCCATAAGTGTAGGGAAATCATCTTTTATATTTCTTGGCTTCCAGTATTCAAAATAAATCATATGAGAAGAAGCTTTAGAATTCTTGCTATTCTTACCTTTGTGCCATTTCTGATGGTGCTTGTGTTTCTTCTTTAAGAAGCTCTTTAATTGCCAAGTAATGAAGGTAACATTATCACTTTTATAACCAGAGGAATCAATATCCATATAATTAGCCTTTAGAGTTACATTTTTCTCTCTCTTTTTCTCTCATGCATCAAGTTATCTTTGGTTCACTCATTGCTCGTAAGAAATGAGTGATCTAAGTAAGATATCGATCGAATAAATATTCAATTCCATGGATTTAGTTATAGAAGTAATCTTAGTATCAAAGGAACAAGGTAAAAATCTCAAAATCTTGTTCACATTTTCATAGTTTGTTAGTTCTCTTCCTAACGAATATATGGAGGTGACTATTTGTGTAAACTTAGTATAAATTTCAGATATTGACTCACTAGTTTTTATGCAAAAAGTTTATAGTCATGAAGTAAAATATTTAACTGAGATTGCTTAACTTTACTTGTGTATTCATAAGTAATACACAATCTAACGTAAATTCTTTACCAGTAACACATGTTGAAACACGCATTTAATCTTCAGATTTTAGTGCATAGAAAAAAATTAAACATTTCGCATTAAGTTATGCTAGATCTCTATCATCAAAATTATATTCAGTAAAAGGAAGTTTAGTTTACATAATATTGATTTCACGTGTTTGTGAAGAATAACTTTGTTTTACAAGCATCCATAAGCGATAATCTATAGATAGTAAAAATGTGGACATGCATGTTTTCTATAAATCAAAAGGTATATTATCAAATAAGGGTAATCAAGTAATGGAATACCCTTCCATAGTATTTTAGTTACCAAAGTTAGACATGGATCAAAATTCAAAAGTTTTCAAAAACTTTATTTTATATATCCCGCTCTGATATCATTTAAATGTTCATTAGGGTTATTAAGCCCTTATGAACTAGCCTAAGGATAACTAAGAGGGGGGAGGGGGGTAAATTGGTAGTTTTAAAATTTTTAAATGATTAGACAAATCTTTTTTTTTTCATTATTTTAAAACAAACACTATCAACAATATAAATTAATACGCAGAAAATAAAATACAAGAATTACATAGAAATAATACACCATATTTTATAGTGGTTTGGAAAACTTGACATGTGTTCACTCCCGAAGCCTCTCCTCTAGATATTGCACTAAACTACAGTGTCTCTCATTTTTGTCCCACAGCAAGGAGGAGAAGCATTTACGAACACTTTCCACTAACCCCGGTGAGGCAGAGAAGCTTGAATCATTTTGCTTCCTCTTGAGAAGGTAGAGAATCTTGATCTAATGGTGATGAAGACCTCCCTAGAGTCACCAAGGCGTCAAAGATGTTGAATGGAGAAGATAACTCAAATCCTTTCTTGGAGCAACCTTTGTGAACACCTAACCAACTCCCCCTCATAAGATTCTCTCTCCCTCCCAAGCTCTCCCTCTCCTTCTCTAAGATCTCTCAGGTCAGGACAAAAAAAAAAAAAGATGCTCTCATTAACAAACAAGAGATCTTATAAAGAAGGCCTTAAAAATTACCCTAATTTGTAACTTTTCATCAAATATCATCTAAGATGATCTACATATCATCTTGTACGATCAATATATTTTAACTCTTACAGTCAAGACAATTTGGGTGTGCTGGAAGATTAGAACACATTGATTATTCTGATCATCCAAGAAGATGACGACATCATCCTGTATGACTAGTTAAAAATTGTACAGGTCATCTAACACATAGTTCTGGATGTCTAGGAGATCCATGTTGGATGATGAAGAAATATAACTGATCATCCAGGATGATGCTTGGATCATCTAGTATGATTAGTTCAAAATCAATGATAATCATCCATCACATAGTTTGGGTCATCCAGCAGAAATATCTGGATGATTAAGAATTACAATTGGTCATCCAGCAGATAGTTTGGGACGTCCAGGTGATTCTGGAGAAGATTAAGGTTTTTCTTATTGATCATCCAGGACGATCCTTCGATCATCCAAGATAATATGATAGATCAATCTAACCTTAATTACATTCAATTATTACATGACTAATTTAGGCATGATTGTAATGAATCATCTAGGATGATATGGTATCATCTTGCATAATTTCCAAACATAATATCTTGCCTAAATGAGTTTGGCGGCTGGGTATTTTCTATTTGAGCATATCTTCCAGGATGATTGGAATATCATCTAGGATGATTTACTTAAGATAGTTTACATAAAAAAGATGCCCTAATTAGGGTTTCTATTTTTAAGTGGTTGTCTAGAAACGTTTTGGATCATCCTATAGGATATGATCAAAAAATAGAATAACTCTTAAACTTACATAATTACTCCCCATGAGTGTGTGTGCAAGGTAACTTAGAATCAAGATCCATATTATTTCATTTGACTCAAGAAAGAGTAAAAAACATTGGAATAAATGTTATAAATTGACTCAGTCCTAATCTACCCAGTCTTGAGCTGACTTGAATTGTAATTGACCTTATGGACCTGAAAGGTTAGTAGGCAGGATAACCAAAATAGATGTGCAGTAGTAATAGTAATAGAGAATTAGGAATGCCATGAATATTTGTTATCATCAAAATTATAATCCTTGAATCTATATTTGCAACTTCAAAGACTTCAATTATAGTAGAAAATACTTTTGAACTTTGCATTTTGATAAAGGGCTTTGATACATTGATAAAGCATATAGAAATTCACTCTTATTTTAAAAAAAATTTGCCTTCAACTAAATTAGTATTGACATATGTTATATCGTAGTTTTGAAGTATTTCATATTCAAAAAAATTAGAGAACAAAGACTAAAAAATTAATCAAAGAGTAATTCAGAAGGGAAAACTTACCAAACATTGGTGAAGGGAAAGTAGAGAGGATTAATGACCCTGGAGAGGAAGTTAGACATAGTAAAATCATCGGGAATGGTCGATTGGAAGCACTCAGACCAAGCAGCGAATGGGAGAGTGTTTTCCCATGAGAATGGACACAGGAGAGGAAATTCGCCCAATTAGATGGAGCAGAGGGTGAAATGTTAATGTAAGGCCCTCTTCAGTGGAATTTATGTAATAAATTTACTAGCAAAAATTATTTATCAGCAAGTGTAACCAATTTTAAGTAAGTAGATGGTATTCCAGTTGTAATCTTGTCAGTAAAAGTGCGATAGACATTTGGCCATAAAAGTGTACCAGCTATCAGAAAATAGATGTCATTTGATAATAATTTTTTTCTAATATAACTATGGCTAAAATTCCTCTAGAAGATCGTCAAAAAATGCCGAAATATTTCCATCTTCAAATCCTCTAGTAATCCCACCACTATTTTTAACAAGTTATGATCTGTCAAGAATTCCACCAGAAATAGATGTTTTTCTTGTGGTATTTTCCTAACAACCAAAATATTCTTTTAAATGTGTTATGACCAATTTAAAATGATTCATATGCTTTCTAATTGATTATGAAAATTATGAATGATTCTAAATTTTTCACAATATAAGTTAAAAAATTTTATTTTAAAGAAAAATTATAATCAAAAGAGCTCCAGCTCTTAATGTATTATTAAAAAGTAATAATCACATGTCTAAATAGATACAGAATCTGTTTGAATAGAAAAAGGCCAACAAAAGCATTCAAGATGAATATGAAGAAGTACAAGTAGCAATTTAAGAAGAAAATGATCCATCAATAGTCTCACTCTTATCCAATTCAAACCCAACAAAAGTTATTTTAAGCCTCTTAGGAGATGATATGTGTGGGAAAAAAATTAATGGTTCTAATATAATGATTCTTTAAATAAAATTAATATCTATTTATGTTTTACTTCATCTCCAATTATATCATAGTCTCGTCAATGTCATTGTTAGCTTTTTCTTCGCTTTCCTTTGCCTCTAGCAACTTTAACTTCTATCTGCTCAGGAACTGATTAGATTGATGCTCCGGTTGGAATCATTAAAAATATTTGAGTGTATTAGGCTTAACATAAGGATTGTCTTTGGCCTCTACTCTGAGTTTTGGATTCAATTTATTATCCTGATTATTCGCAACTAGGATGGTTGGGTGATTTGGCTATGGTAGAGCTTTAGGAATTTTAATCAGTGGTTTTTGGATTTATTACCATCCAAGGTTAATTCAGTTAACTGGTGACAAGTTGAGTTTAATTTTGAATGCAGTATGAGTTGCATTTTGGCTTACAATATGAATGAAATAGCCTAAGATAATTACCACATCGAGCCCAACTCCAATTTGTTGTGTATGATGTCGTTAAGGAAACCAATATATTATGCAATAATTTGATTATGGGATTCATAGAGATTGTTCCATGCACTCAACCTGTAGAATTCTTTTATATATTCACTTATAGAATGAGCCCCTTTCATAAAATACTAATATTTCAGGTATATTATTTGCTCAAAATCATTGGGACAGAAATGAGTCTGCAAAAGCTATTTCATATTATACCAACTCCAAACTCATTCTTTCTCTTCTTTGTGTCTCATTTGCTATAATTGTGCCCACCAAGCAATAGCACATCCTCTCCAAAATTTAATTTAGAACAATTATTCTTTTATCTATTAATTTACACCACCAAATCCATCTAATTTATTTTATTAATATAAATAACAATAAAAGTAAAACTATCGATCAAAACATTAATATAAACATCTGTATTCATTTACCAAAAAATTTATACACTACTCAGGATTCATAATCATATCACAACTATTTTCTCTTGAGTATAAAATAATAGCTAAAAAAGGAAACATAACCTAAGGAATCCTAGTCATCCTAACACTTTTGATCCTCTACCCTTACATGAAATTATTATACCACATATAATTAGCTCACAAGCACTATGCTCCCAAATCCTATATAATGCCTTATTCTCTAGAAGAAGTGGTATGGGTATTTCTATCTCTCTATTAGCTCCAAGAGTATCTAACTTACTCTACGCGAATGATATTTTGATCTTTTCGGAGACAAAGATGGAAGATGTCAGGGAGTTGAAGAAAATTATTTCCAATTATTATAATTGGACGGGACAAAGGGTTAACACTTTGAAATCTATGATTATTTTTGGGAGGCATACTAAAAGAAATATTAGGAAGAGAATTATTAAGAAGCTCAATTTCAATGTTGTTAAGGAGATTAATTATCTTGGGGTTAAGATGACATTGAGGAGGCTGGTTGCTTCGGATTTCCAGGTGTTATTGGAGGCTTCTTCTAATAGACTTAATACTTGGGGGAAGAAATGCATCTCTTTAGAAGGTAAGTTGGTTTTGGTGCAATCAGCTTTCCTTTGTTTGCCGTAGTTTTTGTCTACTCTGTCATTAGTTCCTTTGAGCATTCTTAAGGAATTTGATAAGATGTGTAGAGGGTTCCTTTGGAGTAAAAGTAATGGGAATGCTGGGCTCCATTATGCTTCTTGGGAATTGCTGTGTAAGCCGAAGAGTGAAGGGGTAGAGGCTTATTTTCTGCTGTGTCTATGGTTGGTCCTCTTCGGGCCAAATTTGCATGGAAGTTTTACATGAAGACGCATTCTTTATTGAATCTAGTACTTAAAGCGAAGTATGGGGGTGATGGGTGGACGAAGGTTGTTAAGGGAGGCAGCTCTTCCACTTGGAAGATTATTATTATGGGAGCTAAATTTCTCAAAAAAATAGTTAGATGGAGTATTTTCGATGGTGAGTCTATCAATTGGCTAAATGAATCTTGGATTTTGGATAAGTGTATTGCTAATTGGCAGACTTTTGTGAATATTCAAAATATTTCAGCTGACAAATTAAGTTTTTTTATCTCAAACGGTCAATGGAATTTGGAGAAGCTTGAATACAATTTTGGGGAGTAGCTTATGGAGATTATTTCTAATATTCCTATTATGACCAATCATAACACAAATAAGTTGTTATTGAAATGTAAGTTTGCTGGTAAATCAATTACTTCCTTAGCTTTTGAAGAAAATATGGTGCTTGGGGAGGAGTTTGCTCATTGGAATTGGATGAAGAAGCTTAAGTTAAAACCAAAAATTGATCTTTTTTGGTGGAGACTTTGCAACAATGGCATTCCTTCTAATACATTCCTGGTAAGTAGGAGAATTTGTAATTTTCCTGGTTGCTCGAGAGGCTGTGGTGTTAATGAGGATGACAGCCATTTGGTGGGAAATTGCTTCAAGATCCGGAATGTGTTATCTCTGCTGAACAGATGGGGTTTTATTATTCCGACTTTTGACAATTTTTCGGATTGCCTGGAGTGTCTTGAAGGGTACGTGGGAATGAATTCTCTTAGTGCAAACATTTTTTGTACATCAGTTTATCTTGTGTGGAAAAGTAGATGCAAGGTGGTCCATTGTGAGAAAGAGAAGACAGATAGCAGTATTGCTGCTAATGCCATTTCCTTTGCTGTTAGAAGTAATTTCCTAAATATTCAACCGATTAACTGGGATGCTAATCAGCAAATGTTGTTGTCTTGTTGGCATCCTCCTCCTCCGGGGTGGATTAAAATAAATGTTGATGCAGCTCTTAAAAGGAATAATTTGGCGAGAATTGGTGGGGTAGCTAGAGACGAGAAAGGTAGATTCCTGATTGCTTTCGATTCTCATTGTTGGCATTGGGACATCTCTCAATTGGAGCTTTTATCGGTTTTATATCTGAAAAATGTGGTCAAGGAGTGGATGTTTGAAGCACAATGTGTCATCATCGAAGGGGATAATTTCAATATCATAAAGATGCTTCAAAATGCGGTTAAGTCCTGGAAGGTTAGTAGGTTGATTGATGATAAATTGGCCTTTTTGCTAAATTTTAATCAAATTGTTTTTTTCCTTTACGAATAGATGTTGTAGCAAATTAGCGGATGTTTGTGCTAATTTTGCTTTAGCTAGATCTTTTTTGTGGGAAGATGTCCATGATGTCTTCATTCCTCCTTCTTTCCTGTATTGCTTGAAGGAGGAGTGTGATGCTTTAGGACAGACTTGATTTGTTTTTCATTTTCTGGTTTTGAGTTTTAATGCATTTTTTCATTTTCTTCAAAAAAAAAAAAAGATGGTTACCATCGAATGAAGATGATTTTGCTTACCAGATCTAGAAAGGGCTACCCTTCTTCTAATAGATTGATGGTCCCTTCACCAAAATTCACAAAGCAGGCCTTAGTGGTGGTGAAAACCAGAGAGGATTCTGAAATTAAAAAGATAATTTTAATCAAAGGCAAGAGGCTTAAATCCCCTAAAAAGAGAAACATCCCTAAGAAAATTAGTAGGGTCGATATTCCACCACCTCTAGCTTAGTCTTCTCACCCTTGAGTTAGAATAGCCTATGTTCCAATCAGTGCAGTCATAGTTCCAGTTGGTTCAGGGAATGCCTTTGTTGATATGTTAGCAGTTAATTCAGTTAATGTTTTAGCTTCTAGCTTGATTGATATCTTAACCATTGATTTAGTAGATATTTTAGCTGAAGTCCTAGGAAGTTGCCTCTAGATTCTACCTATTCTCTTTGAGATCCCTACCCATGAATCTGAGGACTTTACCTTTCCTGATATTGGAGCTATTACTCTTCTACCCATGCATCACTTCCTAAGGTAGATGTCCCTAACCCTTTGGTGGATGCCACCCTTCGAAATACCAACCTTGGGACAATCAAAAAGGAGGGGATAGTCCAAGATTTGAGTAGTAAATGATTGAGCAGTTGATGGCAAAACCTCCAAGATTCGATTATCTAAAATTACAAGCTATTATTTCTAAACAACAAGAAGGAGAATTTTATGACATGATAGAATATAAAGGCGACCTACCCATCGACCCTAAATCAATAGGGGATCAACTGGTTGCTGAGGTAGTATAAGAAATTAAGAATATTCTGATAAAGAAGGAAGCTAATGATGTATTTGACCCATATTTGGATGACATATTAGTGTATGAAGATATATCTACTAGTGATATTTATATGGTTGAAACTAGGGGATCCATCATGGAAACTGAGCTGAGTAAATATTGTTCTTGAAAAGTGGAAGGTTCAATAGCTGTTGATTCAAATTTTGATGGATTAGTAAAAGTTAGAGAGGATGATAAGCATATTAAGAAACTGGAGGCACAATTCACAGGCATGTTACTACAGATCAAGGAAATGTAATAGCAATTAGATAAGTCATAGGAGGCTTTCCTCAAACTCTAATAATCTACCGTTTAACCAATTACTTACCAAGCTAAAAAAACATAGTCCAGTTCTAAGATCCCAGAGTCAGTTTCAATAATTCTAATCATCAAACAACCAGTTTTATTAACTCCCCCAATTCATCCAGTGGTCCAACCTACAATTCTTTCAACCCCTCTTATACCAGTTCAAAACGATATCAAATAGATGATTGAGGACGAGATAAGAGAGGCCTTAGCCCACTCATAAGAAACTACATCTACTTTAAAGGGTAGACCATACCACAAGAAATATTATTTAGTTCCGTATCTAAAGGGATTTGTGCCACTATCTTTTAAAATTTTCATCAAAATTGAGAACCCGGGATAACACCTGGCTCATTTTTAAGCAAGTTATTATAATATCGGTAGGTTACATGCTATAATATTTCACAAATTTATTAATAGTCTTTTTGGAATAGCTTTTAAATTATATAAGGATCTGCCCTATGATTTAGTCAAAACCTATAGTGAACTTAAAAATCTATTCTTAAAGAGATATTTAGGAGCGCAGTAACGCATAACCGTGGGCGATCTCATCATTGAGAATCAAAAGCTGATAGTTTGTGAAGGTTGTTAGACCTTATAGAACCAGTCTCGAGGCTAACAAAAGGGGGGGGGGGTGAATTGAATATTTAAAAAATTCTTTAATGACAAAAAATTCTTTCTATAACTTCATATGAAAGTGAATTAAATTCACAATAAAACGTTAAATTAGAGTTTTCACCCATGAAATTTATTGCAGAAAAAAAAAGTATAAAAAATAATTAGTATGAACACTCCAGAATTTATAATGGTTTGGTTAACCTAACCAACATCCATTCCTTTGAGACTCCTTCAAGAATTACACTAATAGTAGTGACTCTCCTTTTACTCTCACAGCAATGCGGAGAAGCCCATATAAATGCTATTTCACTAACCCAGTGCGATAAAGAACTGTGATTTTTTACAGGCAGAGAACCTCAATTATATTTTCACCCTTCAGGTGATGTTCAAAGGACCATAACTCTATTTTTAAACTCCAAGTAATGGTCAGAGAACCACAATCTTTATTGAAAAACATCTTCTCCAGAGCCACAGAGAATCCAAGCAAACTCTTGTAGATACTAGGCAAAGTCCTTGCTTGCAGCAACCTTGTGAATCCCCTTACAACCTCTCCCTCACAGAATTTCCCTCTCTTCTCTCACAAAGCTCTCGTTTCTCACTCCCAAAGCTCCCTCTCTTGAAGTCTAAATAGCCAAAGAATTTTTAATAGCACCAATAGAAAACCTTAAGTAGTGGGCTTCAAGAAATGCTAATTTTTATAAGTTCAATCTTCTATTCGTACAGTACAATACAAGTATCATATCATATGATCATAGACTAGTCCAGTACGTTTGTCTAGAAAAAACTATTCATAGTTTATAACACTTAGTATAGTAGGATGCAAAGATCGTCCGGTTTTAATTGTAGAAATTCCTTCTGTTCATTTAGGATAAATTATGGGATGGCCAACTTTGTACACGGATGATCGTCTTTCACTATAGACATCGTACTGTTTGATTATTATAAAAATCATGGGTTTTATTTGGTATGATCTATGGGGCTACCAATTTTGTACATGGTTAATCATACAATATAAATTGTATCGTACAAAATGATCGACGATAGAAATTATCCATGATTTGATTGCCTGATATTGAGGGGTTAATTAGGAAAGATTTTAATTAGGGCATACAAAATGAACACCGTAGTACCATACAGTTAGCACATAATTAGTATCGTTTTTAACCTCAAGTGGCTAGGGTTTTAATAGAGCACAATAGATCGTACAATATGAAATAAAATTGCACTGTACGAAATAACATAATATAGTACAAACTAAAATTATACAATATGATTTACATAAAAATGAAACTCTCCCAAAACTATTTTTCTCTATCCCCCTATGTGTCTGCAAGGTTACTTAGCAATGATATCCACCCAATTATAAGATACGATTCAAGAAGGGAAAAAATATATAATAAATTAAAAATAAAGACTATAATCCTAGTCTACCCAATCTTGAGTTGATCAAAATTACAAGTGAACAGTGGACTAATTTTTTAAAATTTAGTACACACAAAACAATATAGAATATTATAAAATTAGGAGAATGCAGTAACTGACACAATAATGTTTGTAATCATCAAAATCATAGTGCTTGGACAAAATTTACAAAAATCTTCCTATTTTTTATGATAACAAACATTGTTGTTTAAGGTTTTTAAAAAAATTTCTTTCCTCTAAACCCCCTTTAGATGATAACTAAATGTAAGAAAAGGGGGTGTAAAAAATATATTTTATTTTTAATTTTTTAATTTTTTAGTAAATACTATACAAAAAAAAACATACAACAACACATTTCTCCCCTTTTAAGAAAATAAATAAAATAAACAACAACACAATTCAACCCCTTTTGATATCATAAAAAGAGGAAAACATCATGAAGAAAAAACAGAAAACAAATAGATTAAAAAAATACTAACAATTAAAAATAAAGTAAAATAACATAGCTATGTTAACTCTCGTGGGTAATTTTAGAATGTTATAAACTTACTCTACAAAAAGAGAAAAGACCAAATAAGATAAGTGTTAACTTTAATGCAACAAAAGGATTTTGACTCTAGAGTTTGCACACCCAGTTCAAAGTATTCACAGGCTAAAAGTCTTAGTTTAACCAAAAATCTAATTCAAGAATGAAAATTAGATAGGGAAACTTAAACTTTCAGGCTACTAGCATGAAATATTTCGAAGAGAATATTACTATAATAGAGGTGAATGAAGCACCATGATTTTTTAACACAAGTATTAAACATAATATGAGATACATAGATTTTTAAAGATTTAAAGATATAAAAGAAAGGAAAGCTAATTTAAGTTGGGATCATTTTGTGCCTCTTACTAATTTATATCACACTCTACGCATCTTTTGAGTTTGATACACTTTATGTATCTTGAAATTTTATGTGGAGAACATTATGCATCTTTTCAATTTTGGCTCATTTTGTACCTCTTTTGATTTTTATGAATTGCTTCCATTCTAAATATTTAAAAATCTTATCCTTTCTCACCCTCGTGGTGACTGCAGAGTCTCATCCAAATAGAAAAGAGGATAACCCACTCTCTTATATAGGGAGGAATAATCTACAAAATTAACCCGATCTTCTAATAGGAATAAATTGCCTGATTTTAAAAAATAATAATTTCATTTCTCAATTTATAGAATATATCCATGGTATATAAAAAATGAAGTAGAGTGAATATGTTCTCATTTCAACCATCTCAATTCTATTTAGAGGTATATTTTTAAAAATTTAAACAAACAATTATCATGCAAAAAAAAGGAAGGGGTATGTAAATTCATAAAATTTTTATCCTTTTTTGTGTTAAAAAAATGTTAGCTATTATTTATTTAAACTTTTAAGTCCGAATAGAAGTATTATTATTACAAACAGAAAAGAGTATTGCAATATGAGTTTATTCATACAATATGATAAAAAACAAACAGTACTAGTTATTTCGTACAGTATGAATACAAGTCCTACATCACGATCATCAAAAACATAATTTTATTTGAACTATAGATATCTCAAGAAAAGAGCACATAAAATAGATCTAAGAGCACAAATCCTACTTGAAAGAAAAAATAAATACCACTTGAATGAAAAATAATCACAAAAATAATTTTTTTAATTAAAAAAAGATAATAATATAAGAGGTGCCAGAAAGAAAAAATGTGATACGAAAACAAAACAACAAAATATAATAGGAAATCATACACATAAAAAGAAAAGTATAAGATGAGCAAACTGGAATAGAGGTGGATTCTGATCAGATGGTGGTTGTGGAGGTGGTTGGACAAATTGGCTAAAGCTATCGTACTGTTGCTGGATGGAGGTGAACAAATGTTGGATAGTTCCAAATTGCTCTTTGAACCAACCCATATAAATATCATATTGGGTTTGTTGTTCATCCGGTCGAGTCTCAAGTCTGTCAAAATGCTAAATCAGCTCCTCATATGGGTAGGGAAGAAGAGGTGGTGCAGGTGCAGGATGAAAGATTGAATATATTGTAGACCTAATACAATTATCCCAAGGCTAGCTAAGAGGGAGGGGGGGGGGGGGGGGGGGGGGGGGGGGGGGGGGGGGTTGAACTGGTTATTTAAAAAACTCTTGGTAATTTAAAAAATCTATTTAGTTATTTTTCACAATATTTAAAATTTTCCCAAAAATATTTTTCAACCACAAAAATTTAAATGTGCAGAAAAAAAAATATAAATAGTAAAAAGTAAGGACAGAAGACACATAATTTTATAGTGATTTGTTTCAACTAGACCTACTTCAACTCTCTGAAGGCTCCTTCAAGTATTGCACTATACAAAAGTAAATCTCCTTTTACTCCCACAGTAAGGCGTAAAATCCCTTATAATAACCTCTCTTCCCCGACCCCCAGTTTGGTAGAGTACAGTCATCCATTCTCACCCTCCTGGTGATGGTAAAGTACCATCATCCTTTCTCATCCTCTGAGTGATGGAAGAGTACCAACATCCTTTCTTACCATCCAGGTGACGGCAGAGTACAAACATCCTTTCTCACCCTCCTGATGATGGTACAGTACCGGCATCCTTTCTCACCCTTCTGGTGACTGCAAAGCATCAGATCATTTCTAAATATCTTCTCTCTTGAGTCTTCAAAGAAGTAGGGAAGAGATTTGAAGAACATATAAAGAGATCCTCACCTTTGAGAAACATTATGAACCCTTCACATTTTTAACTTTGCAAGATCTCTCAATTCTCACTACCAAACACTTTCCCAAAACACTCTCACTCTCACTCTCAAGAGAAAATTCACATAATAATATTTGACAGTCAATTTTATGACTCTTATTTATAAATGATAAGAAAAAACATCAAGAAAACTAAAAGTTTTAAGTTGAACATACTTGGATCATATAGTACAACCACACTTCGTACATATGAACAATTCAAAAATCCTTTTATGATCCTGGATGAAATTTTTTTGTACTCTGTTAGTCATATATACAAACGGATAATGTATTATACAAACAGTTCATAATTAAACCGATTCATTTGGTATGATTCTATACGAATCCATTTCATATTCTAGTTGACATATTGTACGGACCCTACATCATAGAGTATGAACTTGTTAATTAAAAACATGCTTCATATGGTATGAACATGGATGGTTCCATTTCGTACTCTAGATGTCATCTATACAAAACTAATTTCATATAGTACGAGCCATTCAAAAAAAATTTTCCTATTCATATGGATTAAACTGGTACGTACCCACTTTGTACTCTAGACATCATTTATATGAAACTAATTTCATACAATATGATTAGTTCAAAAAAATAGTGAGTTCGTTCGGGACAAACTAGTACATATCTGTTTCATACTTTGGACTTCATCTGTATGAACCTAAGTTCATCTGTAAGAACCTAAGTTCATGATTTGATTAACTTAATTTTGGAGGAACTTTAATGACAAATTATCCAGTATGATTCCATAATCGTATAGTATGATTAGTTTTAAAAATATAAATTTTGACTCACTCCCCCATTGTGTGTTTGTACGACTACCAAATTTCAATCACACTCTCTCAGACTAAAAAAAAATTGAAAAAATATAGACTTCAATTACAAGAATAACTAATCTAATCTGTATTGAGGTTTTAGATAATCTGGAGTATGATTTTCTTAAAATATTAGTACACATAAAACAAAAAAAAATTCCAATATGTATTAGGAGAAATAATAATCACACAATAATATTTTGGTATCATCAAAAACTCACATGAAATAAAAATATAGTTTTGAAAACTAAGTAGCAATAATATCCTCCTTTTTATGATGACAAAATAATTATTATTTGAGTTAACACTAAAGTAATTTTTTTCCTAAACTCCCCCTAAACGAATGACCAATTTTAAACAATGGATTCTAATGAAAATAAAAAACTCAATAATAAAAGAAAAACAATCAAAAACAAAAGAAACCATAAACATCACAAATAACAAACATACACACAATAACACAATACATACATAAAAAATCACACAAAAAAAAATCAAACACATATACATCAAACAACACATCAAATAACCAATGCTTCAAACAAACAAAAATATCAAATAATAACAATGACTCCCCTTTTTGGCAATAACAAAAAAGGAAGTACATCTTGAAATGGTACGTTCTATGGATAAATCAAAATAGTTGACGAAGTAAATAATTTTAAACTAATTGAAAATACAACATTAACTTCCAAATTCTAGAAACAAAAACTCAAATTTTAAATCAAAGAACAACTAAGAAAGGAAAAGTCAACCAGGTTCACTGTTCATTCTAGACATATCAAAGAAAAATAGTTATAGCAAAAATGATGAAATAAAGATTAATTAGTTTCTAGTTCAATAGTTAATATTATTTCTAATTATATGGATTTGTATAAGAGATATAGTGATAAAGTAAAGAATAGTATAACTTTTTTAATTGGCAACATTGCGCATCTTTTCAATTTTTGTGGCACACTTTGTGCATCTTTTCAGTTTAGGCTAAATTTGTTCCTATTTTTTACTTTGGTGAACATTATTATTTTTTATTTAGTGGAACATTTTGTGTATCTTTTCAAATTTGACACACTTTGAGCATCTTTTTATATTTTTGGCCTTCCCAAAATCAATAAATCTTAACACAAATTTTAATAATTAATTAAAATAAACACATTAAAAAGAAATAAAATAAAAATAAGACATCTATTTTGCAATAATTATAGTTAAGTGGTACATGCCAATAAGAATATGAAATTGATCTTCTAATCTACATCCAGTTATATTATAGTTTAAAATTTTGAGAGATTAAATTTAGCAAGGAAATTAAATTGTAGAGAAAAGTAATTAAAAATTCCATTTTAGAGATCAACCACAAATGATTTGTCTAAGAAAATATAAGCATTTCAAGAAGAGTAATTTCAATACACATCAAAATAACATTCCATCATTTTATTCATAGTTTGAAAAACATATAAGCACATCTTTCCATTTAAAAAAACAACATCATCCTAGGAATGGAAGAACAACAACATGAAGGAACTAACACATGAAATCACAAAAATAATAGGAAAATATCTCAACAATAAATATAAAAACTCAACATCAAATACAATACAGAAGTACAACTAAAATCCAGAGGGGCCTTGGTCTCGAGGTTATTGAGGGGTGAACATTATAAAGTAACTACTAATTATAGCTACATTAGTGTTGATTGAGTCAAATTACCCTTGGATCCACCCCATGTCCTTGTTGTATCTAGCATTCTATAGGTTCATGTGATTCTCAATTTGATCAAAATGTTCATCAAAATGAGTTTCAAATTTGTCAAAATGCTGGACCATTTCTTGGTAGAAAGTCTGATCTGTCCAGGTGCTGGTGGAGAGGATCCTTCTTCTCCCTCAGAATCTTCTCCCTCAAAACTTTGATCCCGACTAATGAGTACACAAAAAGTGAAATTAATAAAGTAGATGGGAAGTTCAGTGGGAGGATCAGGTTGTACTTTTTCTATATGATATAGGTAACTAGGTGTCCTAAGGCTATATTTTTCTTCCACCTATTGTGAGGAAGTCCAATATTAGATAATTTATAAATATAGTCCATGATTAATTGGGCTTCATCAATAAGAGTTTCATTCATTATCAAGTACGTGACAGTGGACAAAAGTGGAGTCAATATTGTACAATCACCAGCTTTGGGAATGATAGAAGTTCTCAATATATGTTTGATGATTCAGGCATTTTGGTTAAGAGAATACTCACAAGAAAGATGGATTACTTGTTCAACACGTCTAAGAGTCTAGTTTATTTCTAACCAATGAAAATCTACTCTAGAGGTCATATTGTGTGATCTAAGTCCTTGGGTCCTAAGGTGAAGGAAGTTTCCTAGTTCTTCGTTAGTTATTTCAACACGCTACTTAAAAACATAAGAGGTAATGCTAGTATTATCTTGGTTTACTTTCATATTTTCAAGAAAGGTTTGGAAAGTTAATTGTTCGTAGTCATAGATCAAGGTGAGGATATAAGAAATTGGGTTGAGAAAAATAGTGTCATAATAGAGAAGTTTATGTCACTTTGAGTGAGGAGTCGCGAGGAGGTAATCTTGGCTGCAACATAACGATCAAAAGCTTCCCCATTTTCCTTGGAATGAAAATTATCATTTCTCTTAGAGATAGAGGATGAGCCCCTAGAAGTATGAGGATGTTTGCTACTACTGGTCATTTCTATAGATGGACACAATATGGTTTGGAATTGAATGAGAACTCGAAGAAAAACTCACCAACCACCTTTTTATTTAAAGAAAAATGACCAATCGTATAGTAAAAAATATTGATTGTACGTACGATTTTAAAATCATACACGTTAAAAGATTTTTTGTACATATGAATAAAAACAGCTAAACACAAAATAACTTTTTGTAAAATGGCATTCCCAATCGTATAGGCTTTTTGACTATACGATTATAAAGATGAACACCTGTTCATCTGAGACGATCAAAAAATTAAAGATCATTTTATGATGGTTAGGTTCATCCATATGAGAAACTGACAATAGGACCGTACAGATGAAATGGGAGTTTCTACGTACGATCTATGATCAATAACTAACTTTTTAGAAAATTATCCCCAATCTTAAAGACAAAAAGACTGATCGTATAGATGATGATAACATCGTACAATATGATATGCTTTGAAAAGCTCACTCTTGCATGCTCAACTCAGAAAATACCATGTACACGCTACATATTTATACAGTACGAAAAATTTCATATAGTAAGATGAAATAATTAAAACAAGATATGATAAATAGAAAATATTTAAAAACTAATCATTTAAGATTCGATGACTTGCTACCAGGAAAAATACTACTAAAATCTCAAAACTAATAGAAGAAGAACAAAAAAAATAAAATAAACTAAAACACACAAACAAACCACCCTAACAAACTAACAAACAGAGAAAATAAACAAGCACATCAACACATTACAAATTAAATTTGTAGTCATTCAATTATAAACATTAAGATTAATCACTCTTAATTTGGTTCTTAAGATGCAAAATGTTTCGAAAGCCAGTGGTTTTGTCAAAATATTTGTAGAAATTCAATTTCAAATATGATGTAATTCAATTTCACCTTTAGCTACATGATCTCTGATGAAGTGATTCCTTATATCAATATGCTTGGTTCTAGAATGCTAAATAGGATTCTTTGAAATGCATATGACACTTATATTATCACAAAAAATTGTAATAGTGTCAATTAAAATTCCTAAGTTTTAACTAAAGAACCTGTGCCACATAACAACGTAAGGCAATGTATTTTGTTTCAGTAGTAAAAAGGACTGCTGAATTCTATTTTCTACTAGACCAATAAACTAAAGAGTTTTCTATGAATTTATAAGTTCCAGAAGTACTTTTTTTATCAACCCTACTTCTTGCAAAGTCTGAATAAGAATTTCCAATGATTTTAAAAGAAGATTTGGGCTTAGGATACCAAATCCCTAAGTTTTGTGTTCCCAAAAGATATCTCAAAATTCTCTTAACAATAGTTAGATGTGATTCTTTTGGATCAACTTAAAATCTAGCACATAAATAAACATTAAACATGTTATCTGGTCTACTAGCAGTCAAGTATAGCAATGATCCAATTATTCCTCTAATTTTTTTATCAATAGATTTTTCCCTTAGGATCTTTGTCTAACTACATTGAGGAACTCATTCGTGTACTCTTTTTTTTAGCATGATCCAATTCATATTTCTTGAGGATGTCCTTAATATACTTCGACTAGCTAAGAAATGTTCCTTCCTCATTTTGCTTTATGCTAAAACTAAGAAAGTAAATTAAGTCTCCCATCAAACTAATTTCAAATTCACTACTTATTATCTTTGAAAATTCATCACAAAGATTTTTATAAGTTGATCCAAACAAGATATTATATATATATATTTGAATAATGAGTAGGGGTGTAAATGAGTCGAGTTGACTCGAGTTTAGGCCCTTATCAAGCTCAACTCATTACATGGAAAGTGAGTTTGAACTCGAGCTTGAGCTCAAGTCGAGCTCAAAATCTATCTCATCTCACTATAAATGAGCTTGAGCTAGCTCACGAGCCAGTTCATCTGCCATGGGTGGGAATTTTTAAATTTAGGCAGTATTTTTAAAATTTAAAAATTAGGTGGAATTTTTAAAACTTAAGCGTGATTTTCAAAACTTAAATAAATTTTTTTTAAAAATATGAAATATTTATCATTTAAATAAAATTTAGATGATTAATAATAATATTATTATTTAATATTTAAATTTAATAAATAAAATAAAATTATTTTAAAATATTAATATTTACTCGAGTTGGCTCGTGAGCTCACGAGCTAAGCCCGTTCAAGCTGAAACTCGAGCTCATTTACTAAACGAGCTCAAACTAGAGCTCGAGCTTGACTCATGAGCTCGATAAGCTCGGCTCGCGAGGCCATAAACGAGTCAAGCTCGAGTTGGCTCGCAAGCCAGCTCGGCTCACTTACACCCCTAATAATGAGTATGTCCTCTTCTATCCTTTTCAAGAAGAGACTGATATGCACACTTCCTTTGACAAATGATCTTTTTAATAGAAAAGTGCTTAACCTCTCATACCAAGCCCTAGATGCATGTTTTAATCCATACAATGCCTTTTTCAATATAAACACATGATTAGGGAAGTTTGAATTTTCAAAACCTGAAGGTTGCTCAACATAAACATCCTCTTATATCACTTTAGTAATAAAGGAACTCTTAACATCCATTTGATACAACTTAAAACCTTTAAAAAAGGCAAAGACTTGTAATACCCTTATAACTTCAAGTACTGCTGCATGGGCAAAAGTTTCTTTAAAATCAATCCCATCTATTTTGATTATACCCCTTGGCCACAAATATTGCCTTGTTTCTATTCATAACACCTGAATCATTCATTTTATTTTTGAACATTCACTTAGTTCCACCAATACTTTGACCCTTAAGCCTTTCAATCAATTCTCAGACATCATTTTTAACAAATTGATTCTATTCTACTTACATGTCCGAAATCCAAAATTAATCCACAAGTGCTTGATTTATATTAATGGGTTTAATCATTGATATAAAGGTAGAATGATTCACTTCTTTGATGAGTACATACCTAGTTCTAACAACCTCACTAGGTTCACCTAAAATCAATTATTTAGGGTGACTTTTTAAAATTTCCATTTTTTAGGTAAATTATTTTCTGCTCCAACATTCTCTTCCAAATTTATCTTTTCAATTCATTGGGAGATATCTTCAATATGATATTCTTCCAACCTTCGCTCTTCCAAATTGTCAAGTTCATCAAAAACTATATGTGTGATCTCCTCAACTACTAAAGTTCTCTTATTAAAAATCCTATATGATTTGTCAAAACTAGAATATCCTAGAAAAACTCCTTCATAAGATTTAGGATCAAATTTTCCTAAAAGAGTTTTTCCATTATTATGAATGAACACCTTACATCCAAAAATATGTTAATGTGAAAGATTAGACCCTTAAGAAGTTCATACATTATCTTATTCAATTTATATGTTTACCCTATTCAAAACTTAATAAGCAGTACTAACCGCTTCAACCCAAAAATATTTTGGAAGTGAGTATTATGCTAATATGACTATAGCAATTTCAATCAATATTTTATTCTTTTTTTACAACCTCATTCTGTTGAGGGTTTCTAGGTGCTAAAAAATTATGACCAATTCTATACTCTGTATAAAAATCTTCAAATATTTCATTTTCAATTTCTACTCTATGATCACTTTGAATTGACAAAATTTCACATCCTAGTTTTCTCTGAATCCAAATAAAAAAACTTCTAAATTTATTAAATAATTCACTCTTTTGAAATAAGAATTTTACCCAAGTGAATCTTAAAAAATCATAAACTATTATAAACCCAAAAACTTTACCTCCTAGACTTATAGTGCCAACCGGTCTAAAAAGATTCATATATAGGACTTCCAACACTTTACTAGTTCTAAGATCCTTAATTGAATGAAAGGAGAACTTTACTTACTTTCTAACTGACATGCATCACACAGGTGATCCTTAGTGAAGTCTAGTTTTAGTATCCTTTAACTAAATCTTTCTAGGTAATCTTCCTAAGATTTTACATGCGTGTGTGACAAAATCTTCTATGTCATTATCATAATTCATCAGTGATTTTTTTAAGATAAAAACGCAATAGAAGATTTAACAAAAAAATTTAATCAAGTATATACATATTATTTATCCTATTTCCATGCAACACATCAATTCCATTTTGGCTTATTATACAGTTTGTAGGAAAAAAATTAATATTGTAACCTTTATCACAAACTTGACTAATACTCAATAAGTTATACTTTAAGCCTTCTACCAATAATACATTTTCAATGAAAAATTTTTTCTTGTTGCTAATCATACATGTACCTACCACATTTTTTATCATATTGTCTCTCAGTGTCACCTTGCCTCCACTCCTAACTTCCAGTGATATGAATTGTGTCGTGTCTCTAGTTATATACTTCAAACATCTGCTATCTAGGTAGAAAATACTCACACGAGGACTTGTAAGAGATCATTTCTATAAAATGATCAAATGTTAGTTTTGGGAACCCAAACAAGTTTGGATTCTCCTCTTAGCAATAATAATCTAGATGCATATTTGATATGCTGTATTTTATGCATCTTAGGTCTCCACACTAGATATGTTTTACTATGTATCATATAAGTGTGGGAGATATGACCAATCATTCCACACAAAAAATATTTCACACAAAGAAAAGATATCATCAATATATTTTAGTGTTATTATCTTTTCATAAGTTTTGAAATTTTAGGCTTCTGATCAGGATTAAAAAAATTTTTAAGTATAGGGGGTATCCTATTTTCCTCAAGAGCTTTTAGTTTCTCTTTAAGATACGAGTTTGCAGTTTATAAAATAACATTGTCATCTTTTAACTCATGTTCTCTTCTGAATGTTTCATATATTAACACCTTATATTCATTTTCAAGATTAGTATAAAATGTTTTTAATCATTCATGTTTCTTGCTTAAATCATCAAATTCATTCAATAATTTCATGTGATTGCTATCAAAAGATGTGTGATAATTCTTAAGGATTTCATGCTCTTTTTATAAATTAGAATACTCTGTGTTTAGTTTGGCATGCAATTTTTTAAGTTTCCTATATGCAGTATGGATTTTCTCAGAAACTTCAAATAACTCATCATAAGATAAATCACATACCTCCTCTTGATCTGAGTGATCAATATTCTCTGCCATTAAGCATAAGTTCGTGACTTCCTCCTCTACTTCTTTTTTTGAAGAATTTAAAGCTGAGTCAACCAAATAAGCTCCCTATAGTTTTTTCTTACCCTTCATCACATTAATTTTTCCCTCAACCTTCTCCTTGATAGGATTAACTTTGAGATTTGGGAAATTAGATTTCATGTGACCTAACTTCCTGCATTCATAATAAATCACTTCATTAGATATTTTCCTATTTCTATGGAACTTACTCTTATTCCACTATTGACGTCTCCTTTGCTTTCTTCTCTGAAAAATTTTAAATTTCCTTATCATTAGTGGAATATCAACTTTATCCTCAAGCTGTGACTAACTTTTTAAGTTATACACCTTCAACATAATGTTTTTCTCCTTCATCTTGTCACGTACATCATCTATCATTGAGTCACTCCTTACTCAGAAATAATTAATGATCCAAATATATTATCATAGAATAAACAACTAGGACTTTTGATTCAGCTATCACAGTAATATTTACATCATAAGCTATAGGTAAATAATGAAGTATTTTATTGACATTCTCAAAATTTGTTAGTTCCCTACCTAAAGCATGGAATAAAGTGATTATCTGTGTAAAATGAGTGTATATATTAGTGATTGATTCGTTCTGTTTCATGCAAAAAAAGTTCAGAGTCGTGTAATAAAATGTTTAATTTAAACTACTTTACTTTCTTAATTCCTTCATATGTTATGCAAAGTCTATCCACAATTTCTTTTCAAGTTCTATAGGTTGAAACATGCATATAATGCTCATATTTAATTGCATAGAAAAAACTATTTAAGCTTTAAACATTTAATTGAGCTAATTCCTTTTCCCTTACTATCAAATTAATAAATAGTGTTTATGTCCTAACATCATCAACAAGTCTATTTGGTCTAGTGTAACCTTCATATACTTAAATCAACATGTGATAGTAAAGCAGTTGAAGAAAGGTATATATATGTTATTTTCAAAATTCAAAAGGAATGTTATCAAGAAGAGGTGGTTTAGTGATCGAATTTTCTTTCAGGAGTGTTAGAGTTTCCAAAAATAGCCATGATTATTTACAAAAAGTTATCTAAATGAAAAATTTTGAATATAGGCTCTGATACCACGTGAAAGATCGAATAGGTTGATACTCCTAATATAATTATCCCAACGCTAACCAAGAGGGAGGGGGGTAAATTTGTTATTTAAAAAACTCTTGGTAATTTAGAAAAATGATTTAGGTATTTTGCACAATAATTAAAATTTTCTCAAAAATATTTTTCAACCACAAAAATTTAAACATGCAGAAAAAAATAGTAAAAAGTAAGGGCATAAGAACCCAAATTTTTATAGTGATTCAGTCCAATTAGACCTATGTGCACTCTCTGAAGACTCCTTCAGGTATTGCACTATACCAAAGTGACTCTTCTTTTTCTCTCGCAGTACGATGGAGAAGCCCTTACAATAACCTTTCTTCCACCACCCACAGTGTGGCAGAGTACCATCATCCTTTCTCACCCTCCTAGTTATGGCAAAGTAACAAATCTTCTCTAAAGATCTTCTCTCTAGAGTCTTCAAATAACTAGAGAAGATATTTAAAGAACATATAAAGAGATCCTCACCTTTGGGCAACCATGTCAACCCTTCAGAATTTCCACTTACAAGATCTCTCAATCTTCGCTCCCAAACACTATCCCAAAACACTTTCACTTTCAGTCTCAAGAGAAAATTCACAAAAAAATATTTTGCTGTTAGTTTTAGGACTCTTATATTTGAAGGACAAGAAAAACTGTAAATAAAACTAAAAATTTCAAGTTGAATGTACTTGGATCATACAATATCATTATACTTCGGACGTACAAATAGTTTGAAAAATCCTTATACAATCCTGGATGAATTGATTTTATACTCTATCAGTTTTATATATGAATTGACATCATGCTATATGAATAGTTCAAAATTGAACATATTCATCCGGTATGATTCTATATGAATCCACTTTGTACTGTGGATGCCATATTATACAAATCGTATTTCATACAGTACAAACTTGTTAATTCAAAACATGCTTCATATGGAACAAACATGGATGGTGCCATTTCATACTCTGAATATCGTCTGTACGAATCATTCAACAAATTTGCCTGTTCATATGTGATGAACTGGTACGTACCTAATTCATACTCTAGACATAGTCTATATAAAACTAATTTCATACAATACGATCAATTTAAAAAAAAATGGTGAGTTTGTTGGGACAAACTAGTATGTATACATTTCATATTATGGACATCATTCATACGATCCTAAGTTTGTACGATACAAATAGTTCAAAAGAAATTGCTAAGGCATGAGGTAATTAACTTAGTTCTCGAGAAATTTTCTTTTCAATTCGTCTAGTATAATTCCATAATTATATATTACTATTAAATTTAAAAATACAAGTTTTGACTGACTCCCCTAGTGTGTGTGTGCATGGTTACCCAATTACAATCACACTCTCTTAGACAAATGAAAAATATAAAAGTATATTATTCAATTACAAGAAAATCTAATATAATATGTCTTGAAGTTTAAGGCAGTTTGGAGTATGATTTCTCTAAAACATTAGCACACAAAAAATAATTAAAATAAAAATTTTCAAATATGTGTTAGGAGAAACACTAATTACATAATAATATTTTGGTATAATAAAAAATTCAAATAAAATAAAAACATAGTTTTGAAAACTAAGTTGCAACACAGGATCAGCTACAGGGCCATCATCTCCTTCTTCATCAAACAATTACTCTTCTCGCTCCTAATCCTTATGAAAGAGCATCTGAAAGGAGGCGTCTAAAAAGAAGATTGGAGTGTGGTTAGGAGGAGAAGGATATGTGATATTATATTTTTTATCCAAGATGTACCCAATCACATATCCAGTTTTATTTTCTTTTGGTGGTTGGGAGTCAAATGGAAGTAAGGTTTTGGTTGTAATCAAATAGTATTTGGGCATCATCCATTTGAGTGTTTAACATGATGAAGTAAGTGACAAAAAAAAGTAAGGGATTAATATTTATACGGTTTCCAGATTTAAGGATTATTGATGTTATAAGAATGTGCTGGATAACCTAAGCATTTTGATTAATAGTGTGAACTAAGGGTTGGTGGTAGTTTAGAGCAGTATTCATGAGTAGAAGATTAATAGCATTCCAGTCAAAATTAGATATATAGGCCATGACAAGGGGTCCATTTCCTTGAGTGTTCAATTGAAGTAGGGTCCCTACATCCTCTTTAGTAATTACAATATTTTGACAATAGACACGGGAATACATTACCGTTGCATCCCCAATGATCCTAAGAGTTGCTATGAATTCATAGAGGATTTCAGAGTGAAAGGGATATGATATGGTGAGAGGGAATTGAGGTGCAGTGGAATTGAAAAGGTTCATTACCAGAAAGTTTAACGCATGTTCGTTGAAAAGCTTAGAAGGAATGATTTTGTCTTCTTTGAATCTCCAGTAGGAAGCTTCATCATAAGTGTTAGAAAATGATCATAGGTAGGGTTACAAGAGGAGGAAGCTCCTTGGGTTTGGAGACAACTTTTTCCACTACCAGCCATTGCACATATTGAGATTGTAAGACGGAGGATTGTAAGGATTATGTGAAGAATTTGAATGTATTGGGGCTTTTTAAATAGAATTCCAGATGATCATACAGTACGATCCAAAGCAATAATTCATCCTGCGGCTTTTTGAGGAGTAGTGAAATCGAGGAATTGTTATGTACATCCCTTGACTAAAAGGTTCATACAGTACGATTAGGTGTTCGTATAGTATGATCAATAATAAATATCATACCAATTGAAATGAATTCATCCCATGGAGAGTCGAACAATATGATGGATTTAAAAAAATTGGCTTTGAAAAAGAATGCAGTGAGGTTCAGCAAAGTGGTTTGTGTGATGATCATGATAGAACACAATCATAAAAAATGAAAATTAGTAAAAACATAATTAGAAGGATAAAAACAAAAATAAAATCACCAAATCATAAATGAAAAAATGAAGTCATGAAAAAACATGAGACAAAATACATATGTTGACAAGCTCATGAATGATTGATTTTAAGTGATATGATAAAATATCGAGCCCAAAAATAACATGCTCCCACTGGTCTTTTAGGAGAGACCTAAAATCAATGATCATGAAAAAGTAGTTTTGGGAGCCCAAGTGAGTTTGGGTCCCTTCTTAAATGTGGATAAATCATTAGAATTCATGTCATGATGTGGTTGATGCAATTTAGGCCGCCACACTAAATGTGTTTGATAGTGGATAATGCAAGCGCGGCCACTGTGTCTTAACATGCCACAGGAATAACATCTAACATTAGGAAAGGTTAACTAACCTATGGTTGTTATGATTTCTATTCCTAGGATTATTAGATGCATGACATGATGAATGCTTAAGGACAAGTTTATTTTGAAAAGCCTTTACTTTTCTAACAGATGTTTATTTGAACTTTCAAGAGCAAATATTTTAATTTTTAAAGAGTGCTCACTAAGATCTAAAATATCAACACATGGTTCTAACTCTTTAAATGATTTTTCTAAATGAAGATGTAATGCTTTCAAAGAATAATGTGTTTCATATAAAATATTATATTTTTTATTCAATTCATCAAACTTATCCATTAAAGTCATATGGTCCTTATCTAAATTGGAACAATCTTTTATTAGCATCTCCTTTTCTTTTTGCAGAACTGAGCATTTAGTTTTTAAGCTAGCATGCTTCTTTTTCAATTTCCTATAAGAATTATGAATCTTTACTGAAACATCAAGAAATTCATTGTATGAAAGTTGACATACTTCATCCTGATCAAATTGATCAAGATAGATGTTTGCCATTAACCACAGATTTGTCACCTCCTCTTCTGCTTCAATTCTAGATGAATTTGAAGTGAAATCGACTAAAAAATATTTCTGAGATCTTCATTTATTATTATAGAAATTAGCTTTCGTCATCCTTATCCTTTCTTGGGTGACCTTTAAGATCTAGGCAATCAGTTTTAACATGTCCTTGTTTCCTGCATTCATAACAGATGATATCAGACGAAGCTTTAGAATTTTTTTAATGTTTACCTTTGCTCCACTACTGATGATGCTTTTGTTTATTCTTTAAAAAACTTCTGAACTATTAAGTCATCAGTGTGATATCATCATCTCCTCCATCAGAGGAACTGTATGAATCATTAGCCTTTAAGACTACTATTTTCATTTTTTCTTTCTCATGCATTACATTGCCTTTGGCTTATGCTATATTCGTAGGCAATTAGAGATCCAAGTAGGTTATTGATAGAATAATTATTTAATTCCTTGGATTCTAAATTAGCTATTATTTTAGCATAATATTAACTATGTAGACAATGTAAGATTTTATTAACTTTATCAAAATTTGACAATTCTTAACCTAAAGCATGTAGGAATGTAATGATTTGTATAAACCTAGTATACATTTTAGATATGGATTTACCAGGTTTCATATGAAATAGTTCATAATTATGGATCAAAAAATTTAACGTAGATTGTTTTACTTCACTTGTTCCTTCGTAAATAATGCATAATCTGTCCCAAATTTCTTAGCCAATAGTATAAGTAAATACACGTATGTAATCTTCAGATTTCAAAACACAAAGGAGATAGTTTAGGCATTTAACATTAAGTTTGGCTAGATTTATATCTTCTATACACTAATTAAAAAAAAGTTAGTTTAGTTTTAATTCCATTTCATAATATAAAGGGTGCAGAATATTTTCCCTGAAGTAACATCAACATACGATAATCAATTGATTGCAAAAAAGTAGACATGTAAATTTTCCAAAAATTAAAAGGTATATTATCAAATAAATATTATTAAATAAAGGTGGTCGTGTGATTGAGTATCTTTTCACAATATTATGTTTACAATAATTAGCCACTGATCAAAATGCAAAAGTTTTTAAAAACTTAATTTATGAATCTCGCACTAATACCACTTAAAAGTTCATGAAGATTAATAGACATTATAAAACTAGTCCCAAGGAAACCAAGAGGGGGTGAATTGGATATTTAAAAAAAAAAGTTAACTGAAAGAAAATATTTTTATAACTTGATGCAGAAGCAAATTAAATTCATAATAAAAAGATAAACAAAAGTTTTCACCCACACAATTAACTCTAGAAAAAAAAAGTGCAAAAACAAAATCAGAATAAACACACTAGAATTTATAATGGTTCAGTCAAACTGACTTGTGTCCACTCCTTTGAGACTCCCTATCTAAGTATTATACTAAATAGTAGTGACTCTCCTTTTTCTTTCACAATAAGGCAGAGAAGCTCGTATGGACACTTTTTCACTAACCCAATGCGATAAAGAACCGTGAGTCTTTTACAGGAAGAGAAACTCAACTTTATTTTTACCCTCTAAATGATGGTTAAAGAAACATAATTCTATTTTTACCCTCTAGGTGATGGTCAGAGCAAAAGCTACATGTAGTGGAGATTATTTTGAAGAATATTCATGGGCCTACTGCGTTTCTTCTGAAGGGTTTCATAATCAAGACTCTCGAGAAGCTTCTGAATAAAATAAGTAATCTGTAGGAAGAGGCTCCACAGATGCCATTCTTAAAAGAGCTTTAAGATGATAAGAGAGCTCTAAAGCTAGTAAAGTCCTTTGAGAAAAAAGTAACCCCTATGTCAACAGTTGATAAAGGAAAATAGCTAGTGACCGATCAGTCCAATATTCCTCTACTGCCAACAATCCAAAGACAACCATTTTAAATAACTCCTTAGCTTTCCAGAGAATCTTACTCAATTTACATGAAAGAGAAGTTTTCCAGTCCATACCCTAAGAAAGTGTTAGTAAAGAAGATCTTTAGTAGTCTCCTAAAGAAGCCAGATTTCAAGTTGCGTGAAGTAAGGAGGCAAGAGGACGTGGACAGAAAAGTTGATCCTAAATTCTGCCCTTACCACCACTTGCTCAGCCATCCAATTGAGGACTACATTATTTTTAAGGATTGGATTTATAATAACTAAGGTAAGGTAATATCATCATTCTGTAAGAATATTTGGTAGATTCTGAATAAGCCTTGATTAAGACCATTTCAGGTAACACTTTAACACATTTATGTCTATTGAAGATGGCTGTGATGTAGCTTTATCCCGGGCACTTAAAAAGTTGATTAATAAATATTGTCATCTTTCTTAGCAGTTGCCATGAGAGCCTAGGGTCCGATTTGGGATGTTGACCTGAACATTTTGTAGGGGGATGTTGAGCCACTTTCGTCTCCAGTAGTTATAGGGACTATTATATTAAATAAAAAGGAAAATAGTTAAAATTTTGTAGAGAGGAAAGTTATTGATGAGAGATATATTCAAGTGGAAGATGGTGGTGTATAAACCCTTCCTCATTCTTGTTATCCGACTTTTACTCTGCCCCGTCAAAGGCAAATGGTCGTAAATTTAATAAAAAGCATCCTTTTGCGCATATTTTGATGATTAACCATGGAAATGAAATGCAAATTGACAATTCTTCCCTAGAAATTCAAAATTCTATTAAGATTAATCAATGTATTCAAGAAATCAACCCTTTAAGGGGCAGTCAAAGTTGAGGTCCTATCAAAAAGTTATTTCCCCTAAATTAATTTTTAAGGAAGTCTTATCATGATATAATTTTCAGAATCGAACTCCTACTCAGAAAATAATAATCTGACACCTGGTGAGTGTAGAGACCACTTTAGTTTACTCTTCTGAAGACATTGAGTAGGTGCAACATCATGTTGATAAAGTCTTACCCCCTATGATCGCCGCTCAGGATAAAGGAAAGCAAGTTATTTCCAATGATATGGTTCCTAGTCCTCTTTAACAGTCTAATCTTCCTTCCACTCCACCGAGTCCTAAACTTGACGTTCATAAGGTTAAGTACAACATTATGTCTCACCTTATGAAGTTTCTGGCTAAGTTAAGAATCTACGATGTCGTCATCCTATCAAAGGAAATAAGAGAGTCCTTAATCAAAGCACTTCTTTATCCAAAGAGTTACTTGGCTTAACTAGCTTTAAATTCTTGAAAAGAAGCTCTCTATGTAAAGGAAATCCCAAGATTGACTTTCTCTGATGAGCATTTGGTTTTGGGTACTATCGACCATAATCGCCCTCTTTCATTACTATAATATATGGAATTTCAAGTTATCAAGAGTCATTGTTGATCTAGGTGCATCAGTCAACATCATGAATGTAAAGAATGTTGCATATCTTAAAGTTGATACTATTAATCTCTCCAATGATCACTTGGTGATATGCGGGTTCAACAAAAAAGGTGTGAGGGCTTTGGGCTCAATCTCCCTCATATTAGAAATTAAAAAACTCAAAATCAAAGAAAATCTTTGTATTTTTGAGTCGACTATGTCTTTCAATGCTCTCCTAGGTAGGCCCGAGATCCATGAGTATAGGATGGTTCCATCTACCCTATATTAATGTGTCAAGTACCAATGAGATAGTATTAAATATGTGGTTAAGGGTGAAAGTTTATTAGGGATGTTAAGCCCTTATAAACTAGCCTAAAGCTAACCAAGAGGGGGGGTGAATTGGTATTTTAAAAATTTCTCAATCAAAAGAACAATCTTAAACCAAACCAAAATTCACCACAAGAAAATTAAAGTGTGGAAATTAAAAGCGGAAAAATAGTAAGAAGGAACACAGATCAAAATTTATAATGGTTTGGTCAACTTAACCTATGTCCACTCCCTAGAGCCTCTCCTTTGGGTATTGCACTAAACTCTGTGACTCTCAATTGCTCCCATAATAGGGCAGAAAGCCTATACAAACCTCCTTTCCACTGACACCAGTGAGGTAGAGAACACAACACCTTTTGCTTCCTCTTGAAGTAGGAAGAGAACCTGACTCCTTTCTCTTCCACTAAAGTAAGTAGAGAACCTCAATCAATTGCTGATGTAGACCTCTCTTGAACCACCAAAGAATAAAGGATGATGATCGAAGAAGATGCCTTGTATCCTTGCATTGAGCAACCTTTGTGAAACCCCTTACAAACTTCCCCTCATAAGATCCTCTCTCTCTCTCCCCCTTACTCTCCTATCCTCTTCGCTCTCTCATAGCAAGACAACAGCAATATATATAATCTTTGGTAAATAAGAGGTCTTATATAGAAGTGCTTCAAATTTGCTCTTAATTGCAACAAACAAACGTAATCGTCTAGGATTATAGTCATGTCATCCTGTAAGATTAGTTCAATTCATTGAGTATCATCCAGAATATCACCCTAAATGCATGTCTATATTATGGAAAAGTAAACTGATCGTCCAGGACAATTTCACGATCCATTACGGACAATTAGTTTAAAATGATGAATATCTTCTAGCACATGGCCCTGATTGCATGTCTGGATGATGGAAAAATAATTCATCATCCATGATGATTTGGGATTATCCTAGACGATTAGTGCAAAAACAATACACTTCATCCAGAACATTATTTTGGTCATATAGGAGGAAACTAAGGTTTGTTTAACTGATAGTTCTAGATGATACTTCGATCATCCCGGATGATATGATTGAGCAATTAGACCATAATTACCAAATTATTTTAAGTATAATTGAAATGCATCATGCAGGATGATATCCTGGATGATGTCAAAAAATAAAATATAACTAAACAGATCTGACGATTGATTCTTTCTGATTTGATCCTATCATCCTGGATGATGCTAATATCATCTAGGATGATGTGCTTAATTATTTCTTCCTTAACAAGGATGCCCTAATTAGGGTTTCTATTTTTAACAAATCATCCAAGATGATTTGTGATGGTCCCGAATGATGTGATCAAAAATAGAAAACTCTAAAAATAGACAAAATTTTTCCTTGAGTGTGTGTGTGCAAGGTTACTTAGCATCAGGACACACTTTTTTATAATTAATTCAAGAAAAGGTAAAAGATACTTAACGACAGTTTACAGTTTAACTCAGTCCAAATCTACCCAATCTTGCTGACTTGATTTGCAATTGGCCTTGTGTACCTGAAATATTAGTAGGCAAGACAGTCGTAGAAAAACAAAAGTGTCAGAAATGTTTGTTATCATCAAAATTATAATTCCCAAAACCAGATTTTCAACAATCCCCCCCTTTTTTATGATGATAAATAAAAACAATTTAAGGAGTTTAACACAAAAATTCAAATTTTGCTAAAAAGAAAACTATTGCTATAAACAAACACTACACATAAACAATACAACGAAATAACATAAAACACTACGACTACTCCCCCTTTTGACATCTCAAAAAGGAGGAGGTAACTATAAAAGAAAAATAGAACATAAACTATCAAAAAGAGACAAACTACATCACAGAAAAATAACACAAGAAAATAAACCACAAGTAGGGCGGCCCCTGATCATTAGAAGGAGGTGATGGTGGCAGCTTAAAGGAATTAGAAATAGTAGCGAGCTGCTCCCTATACCAGGACATGTCCTGGTCATGTTGTTGCTACTGGTGAGTCACATACAAATCAAAATGAGAAACATTATCCACATGTTGTATCTCCTGTAAAGCAATGTAGGACTCAGACTGAGTCTCCCACTGATCAAACTACTCCACATGTTAATCTAGCTATGAGTCCTGGTGGAGCGAAGCAGGTGTAGGAATAGGTGCAAGAAGCTGGACGCCTCCTCAGCTCCCTCAACTTCCTCATCCTCTGGGTAGAGACGAGTACTATGAAGAATGTGGAAAGTGTTATTGGTGTAGAAGGCTGGCTAAAAGTTTGGTGGTGGAGGATATTAAAGGTTGCACTTGGATTCTAGGACATAGGTTATGATGTGTCCTAAGGAAAGATTTGGCTTCCTTCTATATCCTGGATCACTAATGCTAGTGAGGTGCTCAATCTAGTGGAAAATAAGATTAGTAGCATTGAATTCATGGTGGGCCATAATATAGAAAGTGGTGATTAAAAGGAGAGGAGGGATTTAAACATGATCAGCAGCTTTCAGAAGAACGGAGGTAAGAAGGACATATTGGATTGTCCTAGCATCTTTGAGTAAGCTGCTAGACTCCCCAACATGATAGGAGATAAGAGTGTTTTTAAGAAAGTTATTGGTCTGAGCCTAGTCATAATTAGAGTCTTGAGATAAGAGGTGATACATGTCTCCAGTAGAGGACAATTGGAGGAGCTCATGATTATCTTGATACGTGATTTTGATAGGATGCTTGTTAATGTAAGACTGGAGTGTAGTGTAGGAAAATTTGAATCAGAGGCTAGGAAAAAATCCAAAAAGTAGTTCAAAATTGAAAGGAATGATGAGGGTAAGGATGAAAGTTAGAGAGGTGTGTGCAAAAAGGTCTGGAACACGATTAGAAAGTGTATGTACATTGACAGTTCAGGATAGGGTGATCCCATATGTCTTGTAATGCAGGTAGGCGGCTTGGTCAGCCGCCTCTATGAAATAAGGGTCAACATTAGCCCTCAAGGAGCTTCCAGCAGGCATTCGTGATCTCTTTCCTCTAGCCATGAATAATAAAAATAGAGAAGAAGAGAGATAAAGGATGAATGAAGGAAGTTGGGGTGAGAAAATTTGTTTGAAAGCTTAGATTTATAAAGAATTAGACCAATCGTCTAGGACGATCAAAAAATTGTCCAAGATGATCAGGTGAAATTATTGTGTCCAGTATTATTGGTCAACAAGGCGGCTATATCATCCAGGATGATCAGACATCATTCTGGATGCTAAGACAGGCAACCGTTCAGAGGAGTCATTTTGGATGACAATTGAAAAAACCATATCGTCCAAGACGATTAGGTTGATCATCCTGGATGATCAACAATAATTGATTTTATCAGCCAAATTGAAAACATATTATGACTTTTGCCACGTGAATCATCTAGGATTAATAGGTGGATCGTCCAGGATGATCACCAATAATTGAGCAGAAATTGAGAAAATCGTTCAGGATGAGGAGGATCGTCCTGGACGATCACAAATAATTGAAGCATAATACGATCAGATCATCTAGGATGATAATGGATTGTCCAGGACAATTATAAATAGAAAAGTCATAGCCATTGGATGGAATTTTAAGAGTGGATTGAATGTATCATCAATGACGATGTGACCAAATATTGAAAATCTAGAGATGCTTGGAGATGATCAGAGAATGCCCAAAAACAAAAAAAAGTAAAATATAAACGTAAATTAATAAAAAATATGATAAAAATGACAAAAGGAACAAAATTAAAGGTTTTATTAATCAACACATAAATATGATAAATTCTACAATTGATTGAATTAAAAACTTGTAAGAATCAATGAGTTAATATCATCAAAATAAAAAAAGTGATGGAACAACCAATCTTGTTAGCCCTAACTCTGACTTCTCATAGGGTAAACCATCTCTTGAAAATAAAGATCTAACTAAGAAAAAGCGAACCATTCAAAACTTGGTTCCAAAAAAATATCTTATAGAATAATATACCAAAGTAATTAGGCACAATCACAAAAATTGAAATCAAGTTTTTGAAAATATCAAGTGACACATGAATTCTTCTAAGTTTTAAATATTTGAAAGAGAAGGAAGTCTTCTTTCTTGTGGGCTTATTTTATGTCTCTTGTCAGTTGGTTGGTGCACTTTACGCATCTTTTTATATTTGATACACTTTGTGTATCTTTCAATTTTTTTGGCAGTCAGTACGCATCTTTTTAGCTTTTTTTTCTTTTTGGGCTCATTTTATGCCCTTGTCATTTTTGTAAGCTAGATCCCTTTCAAAACTTTTAAATACTCCTAGTTTTAAAAATATCTTCCATATATTAGAGAAGAAAAACTCACTCTCTAATATAAGGAAGAGTAAACCACAAAGTAGAATCAAATTCATATAATTAAAGTAATGATAAGATTACAAAAGCTTGAAAGTGGTTTAATGACTTTGAACATTATTTATATAAGATAGATTACTATAGTAAGATAGAAAAGATTTCAATCCAAAGACCATTTATTAATTTTAGATAGACTTTTATTTATAAAAAAAATTACATCACTAAAAGAAGTTAGAGGATGGGAAACATTCAACGGTGTTTCTCCCTATAACTGATTTAGGGATATCATTAATTGACTACAAAATTTAAAAATAAAATGCATAAATTATCATTGCAGTAGTGATCAAAAAAGAAATAAAAAAGAAAAAATAGAGGAAAATGACAGAAATGAACACATGAAAAGAACAATAAAAAGAAATAACTAAAACTAAAGTCATCAGAAAGAAATGAAAACAATAAACATCAAATCAAAAAATAAAATTTTGAAATAAGTAAGCATCAAGTTCATGCATTTATGTCAATCACACCGAATTTGGTCCTTAAGATGCTAAATGTGTCAAAGGCCAATGGTTTAGTAAAGATGTAAGATAATTTATTCTCAGTTGCCACATGGTGTAACTCAATGTCTCTTTTAGTCACATGATCTCTAATGAAGTGATGCCTTATATCAATATGTTTGATCCTTGAATGTTGGATAGGATTATTAGAGATACAGATGGCACTAGTGTTGTCAGAAAGGATTTAAATTGTGCCTACAAGTAATCCTAAATCAGAAATTTGTTGCTTCAACCAAAGGACTTAGGCCATACAACTCCCTAAGGCAATGTACTTAGCTTCAATAGTGACAAGTGCAACATAGTAATATTTTCGATTAGACCTAGAGACTCAAGATTATCCTGTGAACCAGAAGTGCTCTTTCTATCTACCCTACATCCTGTAAAATCAGAATTAGAATATCCAATAATCTCAAAAGAAGTGTTATGCCTCTAATACCAGATTCTTAAGTTTTGGGTTCATAAGAGATATATAAGAATTCTCTCAACTACAGTCAGGTGGGATTCTTTAGGATCAGCTTGAAATTAAGCACAGAGATAAAAACTAAACACTATATTAGGTCGGCTAGTAGTCAGGTAAAGTAAAGATCCAATCATCCCTCTGTACTTCTTTTGATCAATAGATTTTTCATTTGGGTCCTTATCCAACTAAACACTGGAGGTAATGGGAGTATTTGTTGGCTTGGCTTTATCCATTTCATATTTTTCAAGATGTCGTTTATGTACTTTAGCTTGATTTAGAAATGTTCCATCATCCAATTGTCTTATGCTAAACCCTAAAAAGTAGGACAACATTCCCATCATACTCATCTCAAATTCATTGCTCATTATTTTAGAAAAGTCATCACATAAGCTTTTATCAGAAGATCCAAAAAGTATATCATCAATATAGATTTGAATAATGAGTAAGTCATCTCCTAATTTCCTTAGAAAAAGGCTGGTGTCTACACTCCCCTAAACAAACTCTCTCTCTAGTAAGAATGTGTTAAGCCACTCATACCAAGATCTGGGCCCCTGTTTTAGTCTATATAAGGCCTTTTATAATTTATAAACATGATTTTGAAATTGGGAATTCTCAAAACTTCGGGGTTTCTCTACAAGCATATCTTCTTTTATTACCCCATTTAAAAAGGCACTCTTGACATCCATTTGAAAAAGTTTAAATCATTTATAACTGGAAAATGCTTGTAGCATTTAAATGGCTTCCAATCTAACCACAGGGGCAAAGGTCTCCTCAAAATCAATCCCTTTTATTTAGTTGTACACTTAGCCACCAATCTTGCCTTATTCCTAACCACCACACTAGAATCATTAATCTAATTCTTAAAGACCCTTTTGATTCCAACTATACTTTATCCATTTGGTCTTTCTATAAGCTCCCAAACATCATTCCTAATAAATTAATTTAGTTCCTCTTATATGGCTATGATCCAAAACTCATTAGACAGGGCTTGGTTGATGTTGGTGGGCACAGTCATTGAGATAAAGGCAGAGTGGTTCACTTCGTTGTTAAGTCCATACCTTGTTCTAACACCTTCAAAAGGGTCTCCAATGATCAGTTCTTTAGGATGACTCAGAGAATATCTCCAATCTCTAGGCAAAATGTGTGTAGGTTCTACCATTTCCTCAAGATTTGAATTAATTACTCCTTTAATAATCTCACCTACTCCTTTAGTGTTTTAGGGCTCTACCCTCTTCTCCAAATTTTCAACTCCTTAGGTAATCTCTCCAACTTCATCTTCATCCTCAACTCTAGACTTCTTAGGATCAGATTCATCAAACACTACATGAGTAGTCTCCTCCACCACCAATGTCCTCTTATTAAAACCCCTAAAGGATTTCCACACACTTGAATATCCTAAAAACACTCCTTCATTAGATTTTGGGTAAAATATTCCTAAGTGTGACTTCCCATTATTAAGAATTAAAACCTTATAGCCAAAGACATGGAAGTAGGAAAGGGTTAATGTCTTCCCCTTAAGAATCTCATAGGGTGTCTTATCTAGTTTGGCTCTAATATTTACCCTATTTAACAAATAACAAGCTGTTTTTATCGCTTCATCCCAAAAGTATTTTGGAAGTGAATACTCAACAAGTATGGAACTAGCGACCTCAACTAAGGTCATGTTCTTCCTTTTAGCTACCCCATTCTGCTGAGGGGTCCTAGGAGCTGAGAAGTTACGACTAATCCCTTTATCCTCATAAAAGACTCCAAATCTCTAATTTTCAAACTCTCCACCATGGTCACTATGGATGGTCAAGATATCACAACCTTGCTTTTTCTGAATCCAAGTGAAGAAGGATCTAGACTCTATAAAAGACTCACTCTTATGTGATAAAAAATCAATCCAAGTGAACCTCGAGTAATCATCGACAATCACAAATCCATAAACTTTCCCCCCTAAGCTAGCAGGGCTAATGGGTCCAAACAAATTCATGTGAAGGACTTCTAAAGGTCTAGAGGTGCTAATGTCGTTAATGGAATAGAAAGGGGATTGTACATGCTTCTTAAGTTGGCAGGCATCACACAGGTGGTCTTTGGTGAACTTAAGCTTGGGGACACCTCTAACTAGGTATTTTTGGGTCACTCTTCTAAGGTTTTTTATACTAGCATGACATAACCTCCTTAGCCACAACCACAACTCATCAATGATAATTTTTTTAAAAAATGAGGTAGCTCATTCAATGTTATTTAAATCAAGCATGTAGACATTGTTGATACGCTTTCCTTGCAAAATAATGTTATTATTTAAACTAATAATGTATGTATTTGCCAAAAAAATTATGATGAAGCCCTTATCGCACAGCTGACTGATGCTTATCAAGTTGTGTTTTAGTCCATCTACAAGTAAGTATTTTCAAAAAAAAGGTTCTTCGAGATTTCAAATATACCTACACCCACCACTTTCCTAGTGGTGTTGTCTCCATGAGTAACCTTGCCTCTAGCCCTGGCCTCAAGCAAAACAAATTGGTTGGCATCTCTAGTAATGTGTTATGAGCATCCGGTGTCTAGGTACCACATGCTCTCACGAGGCCTTTTGTAAGAGCAAGCCTACAAGATCATCAAATGTCAGATTTAGGAACCTAAATAGGTTTGGGTCCCTTCTTATGGAAAGAAGAATGTAATGCATGTATGTTATGCTTTGAATCGTGCAATTTGAGTTTCCACACCAAATGTGTACTACAGTGAATAGTGCAAGTGTGTGATATATGTTCTAACATGCCACATGAAATGCATCTAACACTAGGAAAAGGGTTTACTAATCTACTCGGGTGGTGATGCTTCTTCTTAAAGTTATGTGATGGATGCAAGTTGGTTTATCATTTTCAAATGCTTTGAATTTTTTTTAATCTTTAAACACCTTTTCTAACTCAACATGAGATGATTCCAAGGAATCATGGGCATCCAATAATTCAATATGCTTTTTGTTTAATGAATCAAACTCATCAAGTAATGACATGTGATTGCTATCAATTATAGAGTTATCTTTAATTAAAGTTTCATGCTCTTTTTGCAAATTTAAAAACTCCAATTTCAAACTAGCATACAATTTCTTAAGTTTCCTATATGATTCATTAATTTATTTAGAAACTTTAAGTTATTGTTCATAAGTTAGTTCACATACCACTGCTTGGTCAGACTGACCAAGATGTTCATCCTCCATCAAGCATAATTTTATAGTCCCCTCTTCAGCTTAAGTTTCAGATGACTCTGATGCATAATCCGCCCAAAATACCTTTTAGAACCGCTTCTTCTCCATGTCCTTTGTGAACTTGGGTTTCTTTTTACCCTTGTCCTTGCTTGGTTAAGTCTTAAGTGTAGGATAATCGACTTTTACATGTCCCAATTTCCAGCATTCAAAACAAATCATATAATTAGAACTTTTAAAATTTTTGCTACCATTACCTTTATTCCACTTATGATGGTGCTTTTGCTTCTTCAATAGAAAGCTTTTGAATTGTCTCGTAAATTAGGCAACATCATATCTTTTAGACCTGGAAGAATCACTGTCCATATCGTTGGCCTTCAGCGCCACATTTTTCACCTTATTTTTCTCACCCGCATCAAGTTTTCTTTGGTTCACCCTTATTCATGAGCAATAAATGATCCAAGTAAGTTATCAATAAAATAAGTATTCAAATCCTTAGATTCAGTTATTGCAGTAATCTTAGCATCAAAGGAAGAACGCAATCATATCCAAATTTTATTAACTTTTTCATAATTCATAAGTTCTTTTCCTAAGGTATACAGTGAAGTGACAATTTGAGTAAACCTTGTATACATGTCAGAAATCAATTCAGTAGGTTTCGTACAAAAGAATTTGTAGTCATGTAATAAAATATTCAACCTAGATTGCTTAACTTTATTTGTTCCTTTATAATTAATACACAATCTATCCCAAATTTTTTTACCAGTTGCATAAGTTGAAACACACATGTAATATTCCAATTTCAAAGTACAGAAAAAATAGTTCGAGCATTTTGCATTAAGTTACACTAAATCCCAATTATCAAAAGTCCATTCAGTAAAAGAAAGTTCAATTTTAATGACATTAATTTCACGTAATGGAGGTAATAACCTTCTTTAACAAGCATCCATATGTGATAGTCAATCGATTGTAAAAATGTAGACATGCAAGTTTTCCTAAAATTAAAAGGAATATTATCAAATAAAAGGTGGTGGTCAGGTAATATAATACCTTTCTGTAGTATTATAATTTTCAGAGTAAGCCATGGATCAAAATTCAAAAGTTTTCAAAAACATAATTTTATGAATCTCGCTCTAATACCACTTGAAAGTTTGTTAGGGATGTTAAGCCCTTGTGAACTAGCCCAAAGCTAACTAAGAGGGGGTGTGAATTTGTATTTTAAAAAATTCTCAATAAAAAATACAATCTTAAACCAAACCAAAATTTACCACAAGAAAATTGAAGTGTAGAAATTAAATGCAAAAAAATAGTAAGAAGGAACACACAGAAATTTATACTAGTTCGATCAAATTGACCTACGTCCACTCCCCAGAGCCTCTCCTCTGGGTATTGCACTAAACTCAGTAACTCTCCTTTGGCTCCCATAACAAGGTGGAGAAGCTTGAATAAACCTAGTTTCTACTGACACCGATGAGGTAGAGAACCTAACTCCTTTTGCTTCCTCTTGAAGCAGGCAAAGAACTCGACACCTTTCGCTTCCTCCTCAAATAGGAAGAGAACCTAGATTAATTGCTAAAGTAGACTTTTCTCGAACCACCAAGGAATAAGTGATGATGACTGGAGAAGATGACTCGGATCCTTTCTTGGAGCAACCTTTGTGAAACCCCTCACAAACTCCCCCTCAAAAGATCCTCTCTCTCTCCATTACTCTCCCTCTCCTCTTAGGTCTCTCAGGTCAAGACAATAACAAAAGATATAATTTAGGGTAAATATGATATCCTATATAGAAGAGCTTCAAATTTACTCTTAATTGCAACAAATCGATATAATCGTCCAGGACGATGTTCATATCATCCTGAACAATTTGTTTATATCATTGAGTATCAGACAGAACATCTCCCTGAATGCAAGTTTAGACGATGAAAAAGTAAACTGATCGTCAAGGATGACTTCACAATCATTCCAGATGATTAGTTTAAAATGACAAATATCATCCAACTCATTGCCCTGATTGTATGTCTGGATGATGAAAAAATAACTGATTGTCTAGGATGATTTTGGATCATCCCGGATGATTAGTGAAAGAATAATTTACATATTCTAGAACATCGTTATGGTCATCTAGGAAGAAACTAAGGTTTGTTTAACTGATCATCCAGGATAATCCTGCGATCGTCCCGGATGATATGATTGAGCAATCAAACATTAATTTCTTTCCTTAATTATCAAAATAATTTAGGTATAATTGCAATGCATCATCATGGATGATAATCTAGATGATGTCTAAAAATAAAACATTCCTAAATTGATCTGACAGATAATTTTTTTTTATTTGAGCCTATCATCCCAGACAATGCTAATATCATATAGGACGATGTGCTTATTTGAGAATGCCTTAACCAAGATGCCCTAATTAGGGTTTTTGTTTTTAACAGCTCATCCAGGATGATTTAGGATTGTTCCAGACTATGTGATCAAAAATAGAAAACTCTAAAAATAGATAAATTTTTTCCCTGAGTGTATGTATGTAAGGCTACTTAGCATCAAGACCCACATTGTTACAATTGACTCAAGAAAATGTAAAAAATACTTAACGATGGTTTACAGTTTGATGCTGTTCTAATCTACCTAATCTTGAGCTGACTTGATTTGCAATTGACCTTATGGACCTGAAACATTACTAGGTAAGACAGTCGTAGAAAAATAGAAGTGTTAGAAATGTTTGCTATCATCAAAATTATAATTCCTGAAACCAGATTCATAACAATGGGTGATTTACAACTATTTTCAATTCAAAAGATTAGGATCTATGAGGATGCCACATATTTTATATCGAAAGGGTCCTCTTCCCATTTTAAAGTTGATATCAAAATTAAGGAGAAAACAAATAAGCAAAGTCCTAATCAAAATCAATGATCAAAAGAAAAAAGATCAAAAAATATAAGGGTAAGATAGTGAAGATGGCCTCAAGAGCATGGTCCTTAGGCCTCCAAACATGTTATCTCAAAGAGGTGGGATGATGACTTCAAGGGTACATGGTCAAGCTCATCCTTCATTTGAAAGAAGAATGATCCTAGTGTATATTAATTCAGAATTAAGTTTTGATGATGAATCGAATACACTGGGTTCCATAATTCCTTCTGATTACCAAAAAATTCATCCTCCACTAACATTTAATCTCACTTTTGAAAAATACAGTGACCTAAAGATCGATGCTCCAAATGTTTAAAGTAATAAGCCTAAATTAATGATGTACAAAAAGCTGAGTAGCAGAATTAAGGCCCTATCCTTGACCCCATTGTCAGCGGGTAGGATTGTAGGGTTAGAGATTAAAGGGGCCTAACCAAAGGAATGAGATAGGGAAAGTCCAGAAATTTTTCCATAGCTCCTCCTCGTTAAGGGATGAAAATGATGTAACCCTCAAGGAAGAAGATTTCAATGAATTAATGGAACTAACATTTGGCTACTTTCCTTTATGTATTAAGGTTTCTTTTTCCAAGGGTCTTGTATTGTATTGATGGACTAAGGGTCAAGACAGATACCTTGAAAACATTAGGAAAAAAAAATTAAGAAGAACTTAAAAAGTGGTATTGGCTTTGGTACCATTAGTTTATTTGATAACGATGAATATAGCTTAATGATAACTTATCATCTTGAATCGTAAATGTCCCTTTTAAAGTCATCAGTTCCCTCGATAAACTCTATATGGAGACTTTAGATGATCCCAATGATCTTTAAGTTTGGGATATACCCCCAAAAATTTAGGAAGAGAATAATTTGATAGTGGATGAATTGAGAGAAGTTAACCTGGGAACCAATGATCACACTTTCCTTACTTTTATAAGTTCTCTATTGAGTGAGGATGAGTCTAAGGATCTAATTGAACTCTTTTTTAAGTTCAGAAATAATTTTTCCTGGACATATGATGAAATACCTGGCCTATCCACTGACGTAGTAGTTCATAAACTCAGGATTTGTCATGATGTCATTCCAGTTAAATAAGCTCCAAGGCATATACACTTAGAGATTGAGTAACAAGTCATTTCTTAAGTTAAGAAACTGGTTGAGGTTGGGCTTATTTGAGAGGAATAATACCCCTCTTGGGTATCTAGTGTTGTGCCGATTTGAAAGAAGAATGGTCAAATTTGGTTCTGCATCGACTATAAGGATATGGATAATGCATATCCCGATGATGAATTTCCTCTGCCCATACTAGGCTTATAGTTGACATTTCCTCCTCATATGATGTTTTCTCCTTTATAGATGGCTTGTCTGGTTATAATCAATTCAAGATGGCCCCAGAAGATAAAAGAAACACTACATTCAAGCCTCCTATAGGAATATTTTGTCATAAAGTGATACCCTTTAGACTTAAAAATATTGGTGCATCCAATCAATGGGCAATCAATGGGCCATGACTCAAATCTTTAAGGTTGTCAAGAGAAAAATTAAAGAGGCTCACCTTTATGACTTAGGAGTCATTTTTGAGTGGTTGGTCTACTATGATCTCAAAATGAATCCTTTAAAGTGTGCATTCAGCACCACCGTGGGGAAATTCTTATGATTTATTGCAAGGAACTGTGGCATTGAGATTGATCCTTTTAAAAATGAAGACAGCTTAAATATGCCACCTCTTAAGAGCCTTACTCAATTAAGATCTCTTCAGGGTAAGTTGGCGTATATAAGAATATTCATATTAAACTTCTGGGAAGATGTTAACCATTCTTTGTCCTTGCCAAGAGGTACACTAAATTCATATGGGACAAGAAATGTCAGAGTGCCTTGGATGGCATCAAAGAATACCATATTAATCAAACAGTTTTGGCAGCCTCTATTCCAGGGAAACCTTTTATTCTTTACATTGATGCCCTCGATGAGTCGCTTGGAGCTCTTCTAGCTCAAGTAAATGATGAGAGCAAAGAGAATGCTCTCTATTACCTAAGCCAAAGAAATCTTCCTATAGAAATCTGGTATCATTCAATTGAGAAGAATTGCGTTGCTTTAGTATTTGTAAGCCAAAAACTAAGGCATTACATGCTTTCTCATTTAATTAGTCCAATTTGTAGAGTCAACCCATTACAATATCTTATGACTCGACCTATGTTGTAAGGACATTTGACTCGATGGTTGATAATATTGCTCTAATTTGAGATCCTTTTTATTCCCCTACGTGCTGTGACAGGATAGAATATCTGCCTTTCTCATGCATATCCAATGCCCGCAGACTCTCCTTTGAATAAAGATTTACCTAATGAGCAAATTATGAGTTTAAAAGTTTCTGATGATTATGTCTGGGAAAAATACTTTGATGGTGCGGTGTCCTCTCAATGAGGAAAAACTAAAAAATTTATAATTCCCAAAAATGTCGAAATTGGCCTAATTTTCAAACACCTGATAAGGGAATGATGCATTTTTTCTATCACTTATCAGAGCCTTGCACAAACAATGAGACAGAGTATGAAGCTATGATAGCTGGTCTGGAACTTGCAATCCTAATGGAGATTAAAGAGATTAAATTTTTTGGTTATTCTTAATTGGAGATCAACCAAGTTGTAGAAACCTATAAAATTTTGAATCCTAAACTCATCAAATACCACCGGTACATTAGTCACCTTCTTGGCAAATACCTGTCATAACTATGTATTAGGTTCCTCGTAGAAGCAATTCTACTGTAGATGCCTTAGCAAAGCTTGCAAAGAAATTTGCATGTCTAGAGGAAGATTTCATTCCTATAGAGATATAGGGTTGTTAAGTCTTATATTGAATAGACTTGGAACACATGAACAAGCAATCACCCAAGGTCCTTTCTTCCTCTTCAACAACTGAAGAAGAGGGTGATTGGAGACAACCATAAATCGACTACCTTCAAGAGGGTAAACTTCCAAAAGATAAATCCCTTGCTAACTAGGTCAAGAAATATGCCCTATCATATGCATTAGTCAATAATATATTGTACCACCGATCATTTGATCAAATGTGGCTACATTATTTAGACAAAAAAGAGGCCCTAAAGATTGTTAAGAGGTCCATTCTTTACTTTTCATTGCCCATCAATCAGGTCCAAAAATGAAGTTGAAAATCAAAAGACTTGGATACTACTGGCCTATTATAATTTATGATTACATGAACACTTCAGAGCATTGCCATAAGTGCAATGTCCATGGTGTGGTCTTACATCAGCCACCTAATGTGTTATATCCCATGGAAGCTTTGTGGCCCTTCAAAAGTTGGGGCACAAATAATATTGTGCCAATTGACCCTCCTTCCTTGATGGTCATCACTTCATATTAGCTGTGATTGACTACTTTTAAAAGTGGGCAGAAGCAATTCCCCTATTCAATGTAACATCATACCATGTTTTAAAGTTATTTTATAACCATATCATATATCAATTTGGTATGCCCCACATAATCATATTTGATATTGGGTCTACATTCAAGTCTAAAAAAAATCAATATTTTTGTAAGATTTCATAACATTGATTGTAGATACCCAATAATTTATTACTCCCAGTCTAACGGGTTGGTTGAGGCCTTGAGGAAGACTTTGGTGCATATTATCAAGAATTCCCTCGATGAAAACAAACATCAATGAGATGAGAGGTTTGTGGAAACTTTGTGGCCCTTTTGGACAAAAACCTTAACCCAATCCACTCTGTTTACACTAGTGTTATGGGTATGAGGCCGTACTACCTCTCGAAGCACAAATTCCCTCAACCACAATCGCAATCCAGAACCAAATTACAACTGAGTAGATTGTAAAAATTTGGCTAGAAGAACTCGAAGGCCTTGAAGAGCATCATCTTCAAGCTCAACAGAGTCTAGAGTTGTATAAAGATCGAATGGTTCAAGCTGATGATAAGTTAGTGCGGCCCAAAACCTTCTAAGTAGGAAACTTTTTCTTGGTTCTTCGGAGGCCTATCTTAGCTCACTAAAATATTGGTGGGAACTATTAACCAACTTGAGAAGGACCTTTTGTTGTAAAAAAATTCTATAAATGAGCCTTGTGTCAGCTAGTGGATTGTAAAGGAGATTGCCCAATGTTACCTATCAATGGGTGTTTCCTTAAGAAATATTATGAAATGTAGCTGCTTTTCAATTAATAAACTTTCATATTAATAAAATATTTATTTAATACCCTTGATTTACTTTATTTTTAAGCCGAGGCTAAAATACGCGAGGGGGATTGATTTGGTATTTTAAAATTCTTTAAGGGGGGTTGATTTGGTATTTTAAAAATTCTTTAAGCAAAGCACAATAATCATAAACTAAAATCACGTAAGCAGAAATAGATCACAAAGATTTATAGTGTTCAGTCAACTCGACATACGTCCATCCCTGGAGGTCCCTCCAGGTATTGAACTCAAATGTGACTCTCCTTTTACTACACAGCAAGGCTGAGTGGCCCTTACAATACCTCTTTTACTGCCAAGGCTGAGAGGTAGAGACAAACTCCTTTTAACCCTGGCATCAGGAAAAACTCCTTTTATTTCCTCCTGACATCAGGCAAAAAACTTCCAAAGATAAGAGACATCTCTGGAAGAAGAAAGAGACAGTGCTTGGAGCAAAATGCTTGTGAATCCCCCCTTACAAGCTCCCCCTTATAAAATCCTCTCTCTCTGCCTCTCTCTCTCTCTCTCTCCTCAAGGCTCTCTCAGGTCAAGACAACAGCAAAAGATCTTACTAAGTGAAGAACAAAAGATCTTAAATAGAATATCTCAAAACGAGCTCATTAATTCATATTGCCGACTTTATCATCCAGGCCAATAGAAATATCATCCTGGCCGATCAGTACAAAATAAGCTCAAATAGTCAAGATGATTTGGGATGATTAGAAGAAAATTTGTTACATCATCCAGGCCGATACCATATCGTCCTTGATGATTAGTTCAAATTCAAGGAAAATCATTGTGAACATCGCCCTGAATAGATTCTGACCGATGTCAATCGTCTAGTCAATCTCCTGGCCGATCCTACAATCGACCAGTCCAATGTGATCGTATCAATCAGCCTTAATTTTTTTCCATAATTACAAGATTAATTTAGGCATAATTATGCTGCATCATCCTGGCCGATGCTGCGATCGTCCTGGATGATTTCCTAGCATAAAGAATACATAAATTAATCATGGAGGATGATTCTTTCTTATTTGAGCCTATCATCCTGTCCGAGATAAGGATCGTCAAGGATGATTTTCTTAATGATGGCTGCTTAACCAGGATGCCCAAATTAGGGTTTCTATTTTTAGTTGGATTGTCCTGGCCGATATGAACATCGTCTAGGCCGATGTACTCAAAATAGAAAAACTCAAAAAACCCCTCAATTGTGTGTGTGCAAGGTTACTTAGCATCACAAACCACTTTTACATTTGACTCAAGAAAAAGAAAAACATTACAGACTGACTCAACCTAAATTTACTCAATCATGAGCTGGCCTTGAGTTGTGTTCGATCTTGTGGACCTGAAAAATTAGTAGGCAAGGCAGTTAAAGAAAAATATAAATGTTTGCTATCTTCAAAAGTCTAATCCATAATCTCAGATTCGTAACAATCTTCCCCTTTTTGATGATGGAAAACACAAATAGAGAATTCCAAGCAGTTATGGCAGTTCAATAAAAAACAGTGTGACAGAAAAGTAGTTTACTAAGTCACTAAGTTTCGTAATTCAAAGTACAAGATACATCAGACTACTCCCCCTTTTGACATTATAAAAAGGAGGGGGAAACTAAAAGCAAACTAAAGTAACTAAAACTAAAAGAGAAACAAAATACAGAAAAACAAACTATAGAGAAAAAAATAAAAAGAAAATTAGTAAAATGAGGGCCCTTGATCATCTAAAGAAGGTGGTGGTGGTGGTGGTGGCTGTTGTAAGTAACTGGATAGCGTAGCAAATTGTGCCCCAAACCAAGCCATGTCTTGGTCGTGTTGCTACTGCTGGTGTGCAACATAGGCATTGAAATGGGTCTACCACTAATCAAATCTCTCCACCAACTAATCCAGGTGAGAGTGCTGGAGGAGAGGAACAGGTTCAGGAATAGGAGCGGGAGCAGGAGCCTCCTCCTCCTTGGCCCCCTGAGCTTCCCTATCCCCTGGGTGGAGATGAGTACTGTGAAGGGCATTGAAGAAATTGTTTGAGTAGAAGGGTGGCAGATGGTTGGGAGGAGCAGGATATTGAAGGTTGTATTTCGATTCTATAATATATGCAAATGATATGTCCTAGAGCAAGATTGGACTTTCTTCTTTGACTTGGATCTTGAATGGTAGTCAAATGCTTGATGTAGAGAAAGATAAGGTCTGTGGCATTGAATTCTCTCTGGGCAAAAATGTAAAAAGTAGTGAGTGAACGAAGTGGAGTTATATGAATTCGATCGTCAGCTTTGGGAATCACAGAGGTGCGAAGGATGTGCTGGATCATCCTAGCATCCTTAAGCAAAGATCTAGTCTCTTCAAAATGAATGGGTGCATTGGTGTGGCGAAGAAAGTGATTTCCAATGGACCATTCAAAGTCAGGATCAGAGACAAGGGTATACAACTTATCCCTAATGGTGGACATCTGCAATAGTTCAGCACAACCTTGATATGTGATATCGATAGGACGTCAATTCACATAAGAGGTGAGAGCATTGTAGAAAGAATTTATGTTGAGGTTTTCATAAAATTCAAAAAGAAGTCCAGAACTAAAGGGGACTTTGAGGGTGAGAATAAAACAAAGAGAGGTGTGAGTGAAAAGATCCAATACCGGATAGGCTGGATTGATTATTCGGGAGAGAGTAATGCTACACTCTTTGTAACGATGGTAGGCAGCCTGATCATCTGCCTCAAAAAAATGAGAGTCCAGCGTGCACCTCGAGGACCTGCCAGACATCTGATGAGCACGCTTTTAGCCAGTCATTTAGAAGAAAAAGTAGGGAAACTGTAATCAACAACAAGTAGAAAGCCAAAGAGAAGGTGTGAAGAAAAAATGGCTGAATTCAAGCTCAATTTAAAGAATCAGCCAAATTGTCCAGGCCGATTGCAAGATCATCCAGGATGACCCGGTGTAATTATTGTGACAGTCTGATAGGTCAAAAAGGCAGTCTAATCATCCGGGATGATCAAACATCGTCCGGGATGATTGGACACAGATGATCGTCCTGAGGAGTTAGGCCGGATGATCGTTGAAAAAAGCAGATCATCCAGGCCAATGTGTGGATTGTCCAGGATGATGCTCAATAATGGATTGTACCGGCCGAATTTAAAATGTTTTAAACCATGCGCCACGTGTATCATCCAGAATGAACAATGGATCGTCCAGGATAATTGTCCAAAAATGGATAGCCTTGGGCAAAATTATAGATTTTTAAAGTGCTGACACGTGTATTGTTTAGGAAGAACTGGTGCATCGGACGGGACGATAACCAAAAAATGTATCATCCAGGATGAAAAATGTATCGGCCAAGATGATCAAGATGATTGTAGCAGAGGACGATCATATCGTCCAGGATGATAATGGATCGTCCAGGATGATAAGAGCAGAAAAGTCAGAATATTCAGCAGATGGAGTTTTGATGAAAAAACAACATATCATCCAGGACGATAAAGGTATCGGCCAGGATGATGTGACAAAATTTGAACATAAATGAAGGATGGTGATGATCAGAGAAGGCCCAAAAATAATAAAATTAACTAAGAACAACAACACTAAAGGCATTAAAACTAGCAATGAAACAAATTTTGTTATTATTATTATTTTTTAATTATTATTTTTTTATTTAGCAAGACATGCATATGATAAATGCTCCAATAATTAAATTTTATTGATTTGTAAGATCAATGAGTTAACAAAGTCAAAATTAGAAAATAGTAGAATATCCGATCCTGTTAAGCCTAGCTCGGACTTCTTTCTGGGAAAAATCATCTTTTGAAAATAAAAGACCTAACTCAGAACAAACTAATTGAAAAAAAAAAAGATCCGTTCAAAACTTGGTCCAAAGAAAATATCTTATAGAATAATATACCAAAATAATTTGTCTCAATCATGGAATTTTAAATCAAGCCTTTGAAAATATCAAGTAACCTATGAATTCTTTTAAAATGTTAAAAGTTTGAAAGAGGGGTAAGCTTGTCTTTTGTGGGATCATTTTATGCCTCTTGTCAATTTGAATGATGCACTTTGTGCATATTCTAATTTTTGATACACTTTTGTGTATATATATATATTTTTCAATTTGGCATCATTGCGCATCTTTTTATTTTTGGCGTCATTGGCCTTTTTATTTTTTATTCTTGTAAGCTAGATCCCTTTTGAACAACTCTTAAAATATATTTAGTTGTGAGTAGATCTTCTAGATATTAGAGAAGAGAAACTCACTCTCTAATATAATGAAGAATAGACCACAAAGCAGACTTTAGAAATTATATGATAAATGCAATGGAAAGATTTCAATTAACTTAAAAGATATATAAAAACTTTGAATATTATAATTATAAGGTAGATTACTGTAGCAAGGTAGAAAAGATCTTAATTTCAAAAACCAGTTGTTAATTTGAGATAGACTTTTATTTAGAAAAAAAATTATACCACTAAAAGAGGTTAGAGGGAGGGAAACCATCAACGATGTTTCTCCCTTTAACTGATTTAGAGATGTTAAAACATTGACTATAAATCTCAAAAAAAAAAAAAAACAAGGAGAAAATATCATAAAGTAAGATGAAATCAAAGTAAAAGCAACTATAACAACAAATATGAAAAGCTAACACAAACTAAGATAAAAAACAATAACACTCAAGAGAGTAGAAGCATGCAATTCAAAATTTTATTTAGCAGCAAGTTTAAGCAATTTTATGAGCCGCGAGCCTTTGTCCAAGTATCATATGCTCTCACAAGGTTTTTGGTGAGAGCACACCTGCAAAATCCTCAAGTGTGAGATTTAGAAACCTAAACAGGTTTAGTTTTTTTTTTATGAAAAGAAGAATGTGATGCATGAGTGTTATGCAGTGAATTATGCAATTTGGGTCTTAATACCAAGTGTGTACTACGATAAATGGTGCAAGTATGTGATGTGACCTAACATGCCACATGAAAAATAACTAACTCCAAGAAAAGGATTTCTTAATCAGTTCGGGTTATAATGCCTCTTCCTAGTTATTGGCTTTGGATCAAATGTGGGTGTCATCCAATTTTTCTTACATGTATCCAATTCAGCTTTAAACCACAAATGAGCATTTTCTAAATCAATCTCCAAACAGAGATTTTTATGTTCATATTCTTTAGTAGAAGCTTTAAAATTAGATTCAAGCGAGGTGTAGGAAGCTTTCAAAGAATCATGCTCAATTATTAATTTAGAATACTTTTTATTTAAATCATCAAATTCATCAAGTAGAGTCATGTGATTGTTATCTATTTGAAAGTGATCTTTACTCAAAATTTCATGCTCTTTTTATAAATTCAAAAACTTCAATCTCAAACTAGCGTGTGTTTTCTTAAGTTTTCTATATGATACATGGATTTTCTCACATATTTCAAGCAATTGGTCATATGTTGGTTGGCATACCTCTTTTTGGTTAGATTGTTTAAAATCATCAACCATTAAGCACAAGTTTGTTGTCTCCTCTTCAGGTACAGTCTCAGATAAGTCAGATGCAGACTCCGCCCAGAAAGCTTTTTGGGCTCGCTTCTTATCCTATCTGAACTTATGTTTCTCCTCATTCTTTTCTTTGCTTGATTGATCCTGAACTGTATGATAATCAGCTCTGATATGTCTAGGCTTGTTTTATTTAAAACAAATAATATCAGAAGAACCTTTATAATTTTTGTTAACCTTACATTTTCTCCAATTCTGATGATGCTTGTGACTCTTCCTTAGAAAGCTCTTAAATTACATCATGATTAAGGAAATATCATCGTTTTTAGACCCGGAGGAGTCAGTGTCCGAGTTGTTTGCCTTAAGTGCCACCGTTTTCTCCTTCTTCCTCTCACCTGCATCAATATTTCTTTTGTTCACCCCTTGCTCGTAAGCAATGAGTGAACCAAGTAAGTTATTGATCGAATAGGTATTTAAATCTTTAGATTTAGAAATTGCAGTGATTTTAGCATCAAAAGAGGAAGGCAAACATCTTAAAATTTTATTTACTTTTTTATAATTAGTGAGTTATATTCCCAAGGCAAGCAAATAAGTAACAATCTGAGTAAATCTCGTACACTTATCAAAAATTGATTCATGAGGTTTCATATGAAAAAGTTTGTAATCATGCAATAAAATATTCAATCAAGATTACTTAATTTCAGTTGTGCTTTCATAGGTAATTCATAATTTATCCCAAATTTCTTTACGAGTAGAGCAAGTGGAAACACGCATGTAATCCTCAGATTTTAAAGCACAGAAAAAATAGTTCAAACATTTTGCATTAAGTTGCGCAAGATCTCTTTCATCAAAAATCCATTTAGAAAAAGGTACTTCAATTTTAATTCCATTAAGTTCTCGAGAAGGTGGAGAATACACTTCCTTAACAAGCATCCACATGCGATAATCAATTGATTGTAAAAAATTAAACATGTGAGTTTTCCAAAAAAATCAAAAGAAAGATTGTCAAATAAAGGTGGTCATGTAATAGAATATCCTTCCATTGTATTACGATTACTGTAATTAGCCATGGATCAAAATTCAAAAAATTTTCAAGCTTAGATTTTCTGAATCTCGCTCATATACCACTTGAAAGTTCATTAGGGATGTTAAGGCCATAAGAACTAGCCCGAGGCTAACATAGAGGGGGGGGGAGTGAATTTGTATTTTAAAAATTTTTAAGCAAAGCACAACAATCATAAACCAAAATCACCACCTTACAAAATCTCCTTTCCGCCAACCCCGGCGAGGCAGAGAACCCAACTCCTTTTTCTTCCTCCTGAAGTAGGCAGAGAACTTTGATCGATTGTTGAATCTCACCTCTCCTAGCCCTTCCCATGACAAGACACTCTAGTAGAAGAATAAGTGAAATAATGCTTGGAGCAACCCATGTGAATCCCCCTCATAAGCTCCCCCACACAAAATCCTTCCTCTCTCTTCCTCTCTCTCATCTCTCTCCTCTAGGCTCTCTCAAGTAAAGAAAGTAGCAAAAGATCTTACTAAGTGAAGAACCAGAGTTATTAAATAGAAGATCTCTAAATGAGCTCATTAATGCATTTTGCCACTTTATCGTCCACACCGATAGAAATATCGTCCTGGCCGATCAATATAAAATAATAATCTCAAACAGTTAGGATGATCAGAAGAAAATTGGTTACACCATCTAGGCCGATACCATATCGTCCTGGATGATTAGTTCAAATTCGAGGAAAATTGTCCTAAACATCGCCCTAAATAGATTCTGGCCGATGTCAATCGTTAAGTCCATCGTCCTGGCCGATCCTGCGATCAGCCGGCCAATATGATCGTATAAATCAGCCTTAATTGCTTTTCATAATTAGCAGATTAATTTAGGCATAATTTTGCTACATCATCCAGGCCGATGCTGCTATTCTCCTGGATGATTTTCTAGAATAATGAATACCTAAATTGATCATGGTGGCTGATTATTTTTTATTTGAGCCTATCGTGCTAGCCCATGCAAGGATCGTCCGGGATTTCTATTTTTAATTGGATCATCCAGGACGATATGACAGCTGTTTAACCAGGATGTCCTAATTAGAATTTCTATTTTTAATTGGATCATCCTGGATGATATGAACATCATCCAGGCCGATGTACTCAAAACAAAAAAAAAACTCAGAAAACCCCTCAAGTTTGTGTGTGCAAGGTTACTTAGCATCAGGAACCACTTTTACAATTGACTCAAGAAAAGGAAAAATATTACAGATAGACTCAACCTAAATATACTCAATCTTGAACTGGTCTTGAGTTGTGTTCGATCTTGTGGACCTACAAAATTAATAGGCAAGGCAGTCGAAGAAAAACATGAATGTTTGCTATCATCAAAAGTCTAATCCATAATCTCAGATTCGCAATAGTTTTTTCTTTAAAAAAAAAAATCAAAACAAGAAAATTAATCAATCGACTTACATTCCTTGAATGTTAGGTGATTCCTTTCTATGAGTGTCGATCCTCTATGTTTAATATTTTTTAACCCCACCGCATAATCATTCCTCCAGATTTCCCTTTGCATTAGGTGAAACCTTCCCTTGGTTTTTGATCCTCTATGATCGGTATATCTCGACCCATCATACGATCACTCAACCATCAGTGTTGGGCATATCTTAACACCACCAAAATGTCATCAAGACTTCCATTCAGGTTAGGTAATGCCTTCCCTTAGGTTTTGATCCTTTATGATGGGCATATTTTTACCCCATCATTTGATCACTCGACCCTCTATGTTGGGCATATCTCGACACCACCACATGGTCATCTAGTCTTCCCTTCAGGTTAGGTGATTCCTTCCCATAGGTTTTGATCCTCTATGATGGGCATATCTTGACCCCATCATACAATCACATGATCCTCTGTGTTGGGCACATCTTGACCCCACCACATGGTCATCAAATATTCTCTTTGAGTTAGGTAATACCTTCCCTTTGGTTTTGATACTCTAAGATGTGTATATTTTAACCTCATCATACGATCACTTGACCCTTTATGTTAGTCAAATCTTGACCCCACCATATGATTATCTAGTCTTCCCTTCAGGTTAGTTGATCACCTTATAGTGTTTGATGACTCACTTTATGGCACCACAATAGTACTCAACTCAACTTTGATCTCCTATGGTTGGGTCTCCCCTTTCCTTAGAATCAAACTTCCACCCTTCCATTCAGTCAATGCCAATATATGTACTAGAACTTCATTCTACTACACATATTGGGGGTCCATTTATTGACCTCATTTTTGTATAAGCTCACTATTGTTACAGATATATGGTTTATGATTTTGATGATAGCAAACATTCCTTTTTTCTCTACGATTACCTTATGTGCTAACGTTTCAGGTCCACACGATCAGACAGCAATCTGGAACCAGCTCAAGATTGGGTAGACTAAACCTGTGTCAGTTTGTAATCTTTTTCCTTTCTTGAGTCTATTGTATTTGGTGTGGTATTTGATGACTTGTATCTTGGAAGATTTTCTATTGTGCCCTAAAAAGTTTCTATTTTTGGTAACATCGTCCGGGACGATATTTATTGAAAGTTTGTTAGGGATGTTAGGCCCTCTTGAACTTAGTCCCAAGCTAATTAAAGAGAGAGGTGAATTGGAAAACTTTAAAACCAAAACACAATCCAAATCACCACAATCAAAGTGCGGAAATTAAAATAAATGCGGAAGCGATAATAAGAAAAGAACACACCGGATTTATAGTGGTTCGGTCAAACCTTGACCTACGTCCACTCCTTGGAGGCACCCTCCAAGTATTGCACTACAAAAGTGTCTCTCCTTTAGCCCCCACGGCTAGGCGGAGAAGCCCTTACAAAATCACTTCCACCTTCCCCGGTGCGGCGGAGTCGCCGGGTCCTTTGACACCAAAGAGACTTCTTCTTTGGTGAACTTACCTCGAGACAAGCCTTGAATCCGACGGTATTCAGGTGCGAGCTTGCCGGAGCAACCGTGTGGATCCCCCTCCACACTCCCTTGAGTCCCCCCTCACAGGATCTTCTCCCTCTCTCAAACTCCACCCTTTCCTCACTCCCTTTCAAGCTTTCTCTTCAAGTTTCCCCCCACAAGAACGAAGCTACAATGGCTGCCAAAGACACTTACAAAGTGCCTTGCCATAGCTTAAATAGAGGCTCTCAAAACGAGCTCATTAATGCAATTTGCCGCCATTATCGTCCTGGCCGATATCCAAATCGTCCTGGCCGATTAGCACAAATATGAGGAAAATCGTCCTGAATATCGCCCTGAAATGAAGCTGGACGATGTCTAATCGTCCCGGACGATCTTGCGATCGGCCTGGACGAAATTCCCATTAATTGCTTTCCAAAACTGCCTGAGAAATTTTGGAAAAATTGACCTGGATCAGCCAGGCCGATATTTTATAGTCCAGGCCGATACCCAGGACGATATCCAAAAATAAGATTTTCCTAAGTAGATATGGCGGCAGATTCTTGCTGAATTGAGCCGATCGTCCTGGCCGATACAAAATCGTCCCGGACGATGTGTTTTGCAAAAAGACGGCTGCTTTAATGAGAATGCCCTAATTAGGATTTCTACTTTTGTCAGATCGTCCAGGACGATATAAATATCGTCCCGGACGATGTTACCAAAAATAGAAATCTTTTAGGGCACAATAGAAAATCTTCCAAGTTACAAATCATCAGATTCCACGCCAAATACAACAGACTCAAGAAAGAAAAAAGATTACAAACTGACATAGACCTAGTCTACCCAATCTTGAGCTGGTTCCAGATTACAGTCTGATCGTGTGGACCTGAAACGTTAGCACATAAAGCATTCGCAGAGAAATAAGGAATGTTTGCTATCATCAAAATCATAAACCATAGATCTGTAACAATCTCCCCCTTTTTGATGATGGCAAAACATTTCAATTTGAATTTTCAAAAAAGACTATTTTCTCCTAATCTCCCCCTTACTAAAAACCTTTTAAAAAATAGGGGAGATAAAAATATTTTTGTTCTTTTTAATTTTTTGAAAACAAGATACAAACACGATAACAGTACAAAAATTCAACAATACGTTCTCCCCCTTTGACATTATCAAAAAGAGAGGAGGCACAAACAAAAAAATAAAACAAAAGACAAAAAACGTGTTTTGATCTAGTGAAAAAACAAATATTCTTAAAATGAGAAAGTTACCTCTTAGTTTTAATCAAAAACTTAGTAGAATTGGATTGACAACGCATAGCCCAGAAAAAGGTTAGAAATTCATAATTTGATAATCCAAACTCATTCTTTAAAAGGCTCAAAAACTTTTTAATCCAATATCCAAATCAAGGAATAAATGGGAAAAAGAAACATCAATTTTTCAAAACTCCTTTCATAAAACATATCTAATAGAAGATCAATGCACGAATTGTTGAATCAGGAACCAAGATTTTCAAGCACAAGTTTCGAACATATCAAGGATTTTCTTAAGTTTTTAGTAGTATAAGAAAAAGATAAGCATATTTTTTTTTGTGGGCTCATTTTATGCCCCTTGACAATTGGTTGGCGCACTGCGCATCTTTTAATACACTTTGTGTATTCTATATTTTCAATTTGGCGACTTTGCGCATCTTTTATTTTTGGCATCATTGGCCAAATTTTTTTTTTAATATGCTTCCTTTCTTAAATCTTAAGAACAAAGGAAAACCCATCTTAGTGACAAATTGAATTTCTTGATTTAGAAAATTATGAGTTAGATTCAAAAGCTTTGCAAATGATTCCTATGCGATAAATAAAACGTAGGGAGATAAAAAAAAATTTGTTTCAAAAACCAATTTAAAAGATGAAAAAGATTTTAAATCAAAAGTAGGATAACCTCTTTTAGAAAACAAGGATTTGAAAAAAAATAATGAGTTTCCTTCCTTCGACTGTATTAGAGAAGTCAAAAAAAAATCTACCAAAGATTTCAAGAAAAACAGGAAGTAGATTTTTCATTTTTAGAAAAGTGAGTGTGTGTGTTGATCAGAAAAAAAACTTCAACGAAAGGAAAAAAAATTTCAAAAAAAAATAAACAAAACTAAAAAACACAAAAAAAAAAGGAAAAACACAAAAACACAACACAAAAACCACGAAAGGCTCTTAACCATTATCTCTCTCCTGGTCCGATGCTTCAGAGACCAGATCTGCCCATGAGATTTTTTGCCTTTCATTATTTCCCCAGTTCAAAGTTTGTTTTGTCTTGCCCTTTTCTTTTGTAGGAAGAATTCTTAAATTAGGGCACTCATTTTTCATATGTCCAGGTTTCCTACATCGAAAACAAATAATGTCAGAGGAAATATTAACATCCTTACTATTTTTACCTTTTTTCCACTTTTGCTTATGCTTTGGTGAGCTTTGTGATTTGCTTGACAAGACATTGCTATCGTCACCAACTAAGCTTCCTCTTTCCATATCTTCAGTTTTTAGAACGATCGTTTCACCTGCATCCAAAAGTCTTTGACCCAAACCTTGCTCGTAGGCAATGAGTGAGCCAATCAAATTATCAATAGAATAATCATTCAAATCTTTAGATTCACAAATTGCAACAACTTTAGAATCAAATTTATCCAGTAGACATCGAAGAATTTTGTTAACTTTTTCAAAATTTGAAAAATCTTTTCCTAAAGCATGTAATGAGTTTACAATTTGAATAAATCTGGTATACATGTCTAAGATCGTTTCAAAAGGTTTCATGGAAAATAATTCAAAATCATGCATTAACAAATTCAACTTGGATTTCTTGATTTCAATAGTGCCTTCGTATATGTTGTGCAATTTATCCCAAACTTCCTTACCGGTAGTGCACATGGATACTAACATAAAATCATCAGAATTTAAAGCACAGAAAAAGCAATTTAAAGACTTTGCATTCAATTGAGCATTTACTCGTTCTTCCCTACTCCACTGATTAAAAGGAATATCAATTTTAACTCCATTAACAATTCGCGACGGTGATGAATAACCAATTAAAATCATATGCCACATGCGAAAATCAATCGATTGCAAGAAAATAGACATGCGAGTTTTCCAAAAATCAAATGACATATTTTCAAATAAAGGAGGTCTGGTGATTGAATATCCTTCCGCAAAAGTGCGATTTGAAAAATTAGCCATGGATCGAAATTCAAAAGCTTTTAAAAACTTATTTTATGAAAACCGCTCTGATACCACTTGAAAGTTTGTTAGGGATGTTAGGCCCTCTTGAACTTAGTCCCAAGCTAATTAAAGAGAGAGGTGAATTGGAAAACTTTAAAACCAAAACACAATCCAAATCACCACAATCAAAGTGCGGAAATTAAAATAAATGCGGAAGCGATAATAAGAAAAGAACACACCGGATTTATAGTGGTTCGGTCAAACCTTGACCTACGTCCACTCCTTGGAGGCACCCTCCAAGTATTGCACTACAAAAGTGTCTCTCCTTTAGCCCCCACGGCTAGGCGGAGAAGCCCTTACAAAATCACTTCCACCTTCCCCGGTGCGGCGGAGTCGCCGGGTCCTTTGACACCAAAGAGACTTCTTCTTTGGTGAACTTACCTCGAGACAAGCCTTGAATCCGACGGTATTCAGGTGCGAGCTTGCCGGAGCAACCGTGTGGATCCCCCTCCACACTCCCTTGAGTCCCCCCTCACAGGATCTTCTCCCTCTCTCAAACTCCACCCTTTCCTCACTCCCTTTCAAGCTTTCTCTTCAAGTTTCCCCCCACAAGAACGAAGCTACAATGGCTGCCAAAGACACTTACAAAGTGCCTTGCCATAGCTTAAATAGAGGCTCTCAAAACGAGCTCATTAATGCAATTTGCCGCCATTATCGTCCTGGCCGATATCCAAATCGTCCTGGCCGATTAGCACAAATATGAGGAAAATCGTCCTGAATATCGCCCTGAAATGAAGCTGGACGATGTCTAATCGTCCCGGACGATCTTGCGATCGGCCTGGACGAAATTCCCATTAATTGCTTTCCAAAACTGCCTGAGAAATTTTGGAAAAATTGACCTGGATCAGCCAGGCCGATATTTTATAGTCCAGGCCGATACCCAGGACGATATCCAAAAATAAGATTTTCCTAAGTAGATATGGCGGCAGATTCTTGCTGAATTGAGCCGATCGTCCTGGCCGATACAAAATCGTCCCGGACGATGTGTTTTGCAAAAAGACGGCTGCTTTAATGAGAATGCCCTAATTAGGATTTCTACTTTTGTCAGATCGTCCAGGACGATATAAATATCGTCCCGGACGATGTTACCAAAAATAGAAATCTTTTAGGGCACAATAGAAAATCTTCCAAGTTACAAATCATCAGATTCCACGCCAAATACAACAGACTCAAGAAAGAAAAAAGATTACAAACTGACATAGACCTAGTCTACCCAATCTTGAGCTGGTTCCAGATTACAGTCTGATCGTGTGGACCTGAAACGTTAGCACATAAAGCATTCGCAGAGAAATAAGGAATGTTTGCTATCATCAAAATCATAAACCATAGATCTGTAACATTTATATCGTCCTGGACGATCTGACAAAAGTAGAAATCCTAATTAGGGCATCCTCTTTAAAGCAGCCGTCTTTATGCAAAACATATCGTCCTGGACGATTTTATATCGGCCGGGACGATCTGCTCAATTCAGCAAGAATCTGCCGCCATATCTACTTAGGAAATACTTATTTTTGGACATCGTCCCGGTGGATCGTCCTGGACTATAAATATCGTCCCGGCCGATCCAGAGCAATTTTTCCAAAATTTCTCAGGCAGTTTTGGAATGCAATCAATGGGGATTTCGTCCAGGCCGATCGCAAGATCGGCCGGGACGATTAGACATCGTCCAGCTTCATTTCAGGGCGATATTCAGGACGATTTTCCTCATATTTGTGCTAATCGGCCAGGACGATTTGGATATCGGCCAGGACGATAATGGCGGCAACTTGCATTAATGAGCTCGTTTTGAGAGCCTCTATTTAAGCTATGGCAAGGCACTTTGTAAGTGTCTTTGGCAGCCATTGTAGCTTCGTTCTTGTGGGGGGAAACTTGAAGAGAAAGCTTGAAAGGGAGTGAGGAAAGGGTGGAGTTTGAGAGAGGGAGAAGATCCTGTGAGGGGGACTCAAGGGAGTGTGGAGGGGGATCCACACGGTTGCTCCGGCAAGCTCGCACCTGAATACCGTCGGATTCAAGGCTTGTCTCGAGGTAAGTTCACCAAAGAAGAAGTCTCTTTGGTGTCAAAGGACCCGGCGACTCCGCCGCACCGGGGAAGGTGGAAGTGATTTTGTAAGGGCTTCTCCGCCTAGCCGTGGGGGCTAAAGGAGAGACACTTTTGTAGTGCAATACTTGGAGGGTGCCTCCAAGGAGTGGACGTAGGTCAAGGTTTGACCGAACCACTATAAATCCGGTGTGTTCTTTTCTTATTATCGCTTCCGCATTTATTTTAATTTCCGCACTTTGATTGTGGTGATTTGGATTGTGTTTTGGTTTTAAAGTTTTCCAATTCACCTCTCTCTTTAATTAGCTTGGGATTAAGTTCAAGAGGGCCTAACATCCCCATCGAACTTTCAAGTGGTATCAGAGCGGTTTTCATAAAATAAGTTTTTAAAAGCTTTTGAATTTCGATCCATGGCTAATTTTTCAAATCGCACTTTTTCGGAAGGTTATTCAATCACAACACCACCATTGTTTGAAAATATTTCATTTGATTTTTGGAAAACTCGCATGTCTATTTTAACTTGAAGAGAAAGCTTGAAAGGGAGTGAGGAAAGGGTGGAGTTTGAGAGAGGGAGAAGATCCTGTGAGGGGGGACTCAAGGGAGTGTGGAGGGGGATCCACACGGTTGCTCCGGCAAGCTCGCACCTGAATACCGTCGGATTCAAGGCTTGTCTCGAGGTAAGTTCACCAAAGAAGAAGTCTCTTTGGTGTCAAAGGACCCGGCGACTCCGCCGCACCGGGGAAGGTGGAAGTGATTTTGTAAGGGCTTCTCCGCCTAGCCGTGGGGGCTAAAGAAGAGACACTTTTGTAGTGCAATACTTGGAGGGTGCCTCCAAGGAGTGGACGTAGGTCAAGGTTTGACCGAACCACTATAAATCCGGTGTGTTCTTTTCTTATTATCGCTTCCGCATTTATTTTAATTTCCGCACTTTGATTGTGGTGATTTGGATTGTGTTTTGGTTTTAAAGTTTTCCAATTCACCTCTCTCCTTAATTAGCTTGGGATTAAGTTCAAGAGGGCCTAACATCCCCATCGAACTTTCAAGTGGTATCAGAGCGATTTTCATAAAATAAGTTTTTAAAAGCTTTTGAATTTTGATCCATGGCTAATTTTTCAAATTGTAATGTTGCGGAAGGATATTCAATCACCAGACCTCCTTTATTTGAAAATATGTCATTTGATTTTTGGAAAACTCGCATGTCTATTTTCTTGCAATCGATTGATTTTCGCATGTGGCATATGATTTTAATTGGTTATTCATCACCGTCGCGAATTGTTAATGGAGTTAAAATTGATATTCCTTTTAATCAGTGGAGTAGGGAAGAACAAGTAAATGCTCAATTGAATGCAAAGTCTTTAAATTGCTTTTTCTGTGCTTTAAATTCTGATGATTTTATGTTAGTATCCATGTGCACTACCGGTAAGGAAGTTTGGGATAAATTGCACAACATATACGAAGGCACTATTGAAATCAAGCAATCCAAGTTGAATTTGTTAATGCATGATTTTGAATTATTTTCCATGAAACCTTTTGAAACGATCTTAGACATGTACACCAGATTTATTCAAATTGTAAAATCATTACATGCTTTAGGAAAAGATTTTTCAAATTTTGAAAAAGTTAACAAAATTCTTCGATGTCTACTGGATAAATTTGATTCTAAAGTTGTTGCAATTTGTGAATCTAAAGATTTGAATGATTATTCTATTGATAATTTGATTGGCTCACTCATTGCCTACGAGCAAGGTTTGGGTCAAAGACTTTTGGATGCAGGTGAAACGATCGTTCTAAAAGCTGAAGATATGGAAAGAGGAAGCTTAGTTGGTGACGATAGCAATGTCTTGTCAAGCAAATCACAAAGCTCACCAAAGCATAAGCAAAAGTGGAAAAAAGGTAAAAATAGTAAGGATGTTAATATTTCCTCTAACATTATTTGTTTTCGATGTAGGAAATCTAGACATATGAAAAATGAGTGCCCTAATTTAAGAATTCTTCCTACAAAAGAAAAGGGCAAGGCAAAACAAACTTTGAACTGGGGAAATAATGAAAGGCAAAAAATCTCATGGGCAGATCTGGTCTCTGAAGCATCGGACCAGGAGAGAGATAATGGTTAAGAGCCTTTCGTGGTTTTTGTGTTGTGTTTTTGTGTGTTTTCTTTTTTTTTGTGTTTTTTAGTTTTGTTTATTTTTTTGAATTTTTTTTTTTTCTTTTCGTTGAAGTTTTTTCTGATCAACACACACACTCACTTTTCTAAAAATGAAAAATCTACTTCCTGTTTTTTCTTGAAATCTTTGGTAAGTTGTGTTTGACTTCTCTAAAACAGTCAAAGGAAGGAAACTCGTATTTTTGTTTCTCTTTCTCTCTTTTTAAAGAGGTTATTTTACTTTTGATTCAAAATCTTCATCATATTTTAAATTGGATTTTGAAACTATTTTTTTAATCTCCCTACATTTTTTCTATCGCATAGAAATCTTTTGCAAGATTGTTGAATCCACCTTAAAATTTTCTTAATCAAGTTGTTCGTGTTGTCAATAATTTGGGTTTACTTTCGTTTTGAAAATATAAGAAAGAAAGCATACTTTTTGAAAATAAAAAAAAGTGGCCAATGATGCCAAACCAAAAGATGCGCAATGACGCCAAATTGAAAAAAAAAATATACACAAAGTGTATTAAAATCAAAAGATGCTCAAAGAGCCATTCAAGTGATAAAGGGCATAAAATGAGCCCACAAAAAAAATATGCTTATTTTTTTCTTATACTACTAAAAACTTAAGAAAATCCTTGATATGTTCGAAACTTGTGCTTGAAAATCTTGGTTCCTGATTCAACAATTCGTGCATTGATCTTCTATTAGATATGTTTTATGAAAGGAGTTTTGAAAAATTGATGTTTCTTTTTCCCATTTATTCCTTGATTTGGATATTGGATTAAAAAGTTTTTGAGCCTTTTAAAGAATGAGTTTGGATTATCAAATTATGAATTTCTAACCTTTTTCTGGGCTATGCATTGTCAATCCAATTCTACTAAGTTTTTGATTAAAACTAAGAGGTAACTTTCTCATTTTAAGAATATTTGTTTTTTTCACTAGATCAGAACACGTTTTTTGTCTTTTGTTTTATTTTTTTTGTTTGTGCCTCCTCTCTTTTTGATAATGTCAAAGGGGGAGAACGTATTGTTGAATTTTTGTACTGTTATCGTGTTTGTATCTTATTTTCAAAAAATTAAAAACAACAAAAATATTTTTATCTCCCCTATTTTTTAAAAGGTTTTTAGTAAGGGGGAGATTAGGAGAAAATAGTCTTTTTTTTGAAAATTCAAATTGAAATGTTTTGCCATCATCAAAAAGGGGGAGATTGTTACAGATATATGGTTTATGATTTTGATGATAGCAAACATTCCTTTTTTCTCTACGATTACCTTATGTGCTAACGTTTCAGGTCCACACGATCAGACAGCAATCTGGAACCAGCTCAAGATTGGGTAGACTAGGCCTGTGTCAGTTTGTAATCTTTTTCCTTTCTTGCGTCTATTGTATTTGGTGTAGCATCTGATGACTTGTATCTTGGAAGATTTTCTATTGTGCCCTAAAAGGTTTCTATTTTTGGTAACATCGTCCGGGACGATATTTATATCGTCCTGGACGATCTGACAAAAGTAGAAATCCTAATTAGGGCATCCTCTTTAAAGCAGCCGTCTTTATGCAAAACATATCGTCCTGGACGATTTTATATCGGCCGGGACGATCTGCTCAATTCAGCAAGAATCTGCCGCCATATCTACTTAGGAAATACTTATTTTTGGACATCGTCCCGGTGGATCGTCCTGGACTATAAATATCGTCCCGGCCGATCCAGAGCAATTTTTCCAAAATTTCTCAGGCAGTTTTGGAATGCAATCAATGGGGATTTCGTCCAGGCCGATCGCAAGATCGGCCGGGACGATTAGACATCGTCCAGCTTCATTTCAGGGCGATATTCAGGACGATTTTCCTAATATTTGTGCTAATCGGCCAGGACGATTTGGATATCGGCCAGGACGATAATGGCGGCAACTTGCATTAATGAGCTCGTTTTAAGAGCCTCTATTTAAGCTATGGCAAGGCACTTTGTAAGTGTCTTTGGCAGCCATTGTAGCTTCGTTCTTGTGGGGGGAAACTTGAAGAGAAAGCTTGAAAGGGAGTGAGGAAAGGGTGGAGTTTGAGAGAGGGAGAAGATCCTGTGAGGGGGGACTCAAGGGAGTGTGGAGGGGGATCCACACGGTTGCTCCGGCAAGCTCGCACCTGAATACCGTCGGATTCAAGGCTTGTCTCGAGGTAAGTTCACCAAAGAAGAAGTCTCTTTGGTGTCAAAGGACCCGGCGACTCCGCCGCACCGGGGAAGGTGGAAGTGATTTTGTAAGGGCTTCTCCGCCTAGCCGTGGGGGCTAAAGGAGAGACACTTTTGTAGTGCAATACTTGGAGGGTGCCTCCAAGGAGTGGACGTAGGTCAAGGTTTGACCGAACCACTATAAATCCGGTGTGTTCTTTTCTTATTATCGCTTCCGCATTTATTTTAATTTCCGCACTTTGATTGTGGTGATTTGGATTGTGTTTTGGTTTTAAAGTTTTCCAATTCACCTCTCTCTTTAATTAGCTTGGGATTAAGTTCAAGAGGGCCTAACATCCCCATCGAACTTTCAACTATGACCTACCAAGGTTTCTTGCGGGTGACCCAATGACTAGAAAATGTCCACTTATCATTCATATAGGTTCCAATCAAAACCAAATCCCAGTTTAATAAAATCTAGTTCTACCCTTCAATCCAATCCTTGTTCCAGCCTTCAACAAATGTTCAATCAACATCCAAATCTTGTATAATCAATTTCAATCTTTCATTTGAATGTCATTGATGTGGATAACTCAAACTCAACCATTCATGTTTAAAATCCAATCCAAATCCAAGTTTCCAAACCAATTCTTATGATTAAGGACTGAGGTCTTGAAATCCTTTATGGTGATTTTTTCATCACCTTGAAATCATGTCAATTGACATCTGATTCAGAGTCTATCAATTATAAATTGATAAGATATGTATCAAGTGCCAACCCTCAAAATTTGAGGTCATTTTGAAGTTGCTAAGCCCAAAAATTGAATCTTTTCCCACAGACTATAAAATTAACAAATATTTATAGCCAGTGCCACTATACATAAAATCTAGTGGAATTTGACCTTGGGACCCTTTCCAAACCCTCCAACCGCATTCATGACTCTTTCTCTAACTTTTTGACAAGCAATCTGCATTTTTCATAACCTATTTTGACCTAGGGTTGACTAGGAAAATGTCTATAATGCCATTGGGTTTTTCCTCAAACTTCAATATGGCCAACTCTATCAAACTTCAAGACATATTCCAATGGACCCTAAATATCATTAGGAACCTATTGGTCCCAAACCCACACTTTGGTTTGAATAGGTTGACAATGCCAACCATGGTTGAACAAAGTAACCCCTAAGGGTTCAAATGCCCATTTCAAACCAACTGACCTTCACTTGACTTGGAACCTTTTCCTTTAAGTTCATATGATGAACTTGAACTCAATGGACCCAACCATTAACTAGGTCAACTTGGTTAACCAAGTCAACTAAGTTTTGCCAATCCTTCCGTACACTCCCATATCCTTAAACCCTTTGACCAAGAATTCTCCAAACTCATTCAAACCCAAGGGGTGACCCATTGGGTTCCCAAGAAAATCCTCTTGAGGACCCAAGCTTTGGGCTCACTCTGGTTAGCCATTTGGCATGACCCAAGTGTCCAAAGAGGGATTCCCCTTGATTCAAGTCTCAACCCTAGTCCGATTGAATTAAACAAATTGTGGTATTGGGTCCCTCTTGACCCAATACACCTTCCATAGTTGACCTAAACATAGGGTTAACTTTGGTCAAGAATTAGGCTAACCCAAAGTGGCCAAAATCAAATAGGGTTGAGCCATTTCTCAACCTAAGCTCAATCAAACCAATCCAACACTTCCATTGGTTAGCCGTAGGTCCAAGGCACCTACCCTAGTCAGTCTATCCCTTGGGTTAACATGGGTCAACCTTTATGCTAACCCAAAAGAACTTTTACTAGAGTCATGTGGGGGAATTCGAGCACCCCTTAGACAATTCAATCCATAATTTGGTTTACCTTGATCCCACCTACTTCCCCTATCAAGCCGAGGCCCTTTCTTAACCCAGGTTGAGCCTAATTCGACCGAAACCATCCAAGTTTGGGTCAACCCGAGCCCCTTTGGTGATCTAGGCTCCCCAATGCCCAATTGACCCTTTAATTAAGTTCACTAGGGCCCCAACAACCATTCCAGATCACCCAAACTAATCCAATGGATAGCGGCAGCTGTGGCGAATGAAGAATGAGCTTTGGTTATCACCTCCACCTCGATCCTCGTCCAAAGGCTTCTAAAGCTTGAATTCATAATCCTTGAGCCAATGAGGCACAAAGGAGGTGTCCCCTTCTAGCTGGCAACCATTTAATTCCTTGCTCAATCCATCCCAACCATCCATGGAAATGGGAAGCATTTGAAAAGGGCATCTTGACCCAGACATCCCCATTTGATGCCAGTATTTTGAAATCGCTCCATAGAGTTCCTAGAGCTTTCCCCTCTCATTTCCTAGCCTCACAACCCTTTTCAGCTACAAGTATTAGCAAATTCTAGCAAAAGCTCTGCACCTCCAGCTTAAACTCTAACCTCCGGGTATCCTTAGGTCCCGAAGTCTAAAGAAGAAGTGTTCGCCTTAATCCCTTGAAGCATCCTATCAGAGAAGCTCATTTGTTGAGGCCTTCTCTGTGACAATATTTTGATTTGGAACCCTGAGATATGCAGTTTCATTCAAGTATGAAACAAACCATCAACCAACCAGAATCTAACTATTGGATTGATGATTTATAGTCTCTTGATCCTCTCCAGGAGTTTTAGTTGAGAAACCTCAGCACAATTCTTCAAATTATGTCAAAAAAGCCTAACAACCATGGGCACCCAACAGGAGGATGAAGACATAATCCCAACCATTGTTCTTAATTAATGGCACATATTAGATCACCTTATCTCATAATCAATTTATAACATCCTTTTGATTGGTGATAAGATGGTCGCATTTAGCTCTACATTACCTTGTGAAAAGTGTAGATGACTAGGAAATTTTGGGATATAAAAATTCCAAAAATTATGGGAATTTAAAAAAAAATTAAGATCTCCCAATCCACAAAGGCCAATTTAGGTGTTGTTATGCTCATTGGAAAGATCTTGAGGAGATCTCCAAAAGATTTATGGTCCTAAGCCCTGATTGTGTATGTGATAGTCTTAATTTCAATTTTAATGTCTTGGGTATTATTGCATTCGTTTGTCTAATTATAGTTACCATGGCTTGGGACTTTGGAGGAATGAATTTGGGAATGTCTATGACATGTCAAAATTTTATCCCCTCTATTTAATGTGTTTAAGGGCATAAACCTTTCAATTTAAGTTTAAGGGTCATAGTTTGACCCTTGATTTTAAATTGTTTTAGCGGTCTATCTAATTAGATTTAGGATTTGATCTTTGTTTTGATGATTATGCTTAGTTTAAGGAGTTTAGAACCACTGATTGCACGCCCATCGGAGCCCTAGGTAACAACTTAGGATTTTAAGGTAACCTAATTGTTTCCATGGGTGGCTTGGTTAGCCACCTTAGCTGGGTCTACTAGGGCCGAAATTTAGTTAACTTGGACCTTTAGATTGGGTGATCTCGTGGTCCAAAATTCAATGGATTTGGGGCCCATTTAGTCCACCAACTAGGAACCCAAAAATCCCTTCATAGAATTGACTTAGAACCTTAATTAATTCATTTTAAATCTTAAACATTCACAAAAACCCTCAAATTTCTTAGGATAAATCCTTTAATAGATGAAACATAAAAGCCCTATAATTTGACCCTTAATTTCATCTTAATTTAATTTCTTAGGTAAATTAATAATTAATTAAAAATATTCAAAAATTCTAAAAAATCCCTAAGAACATAAAAACATCCTCTTTGGTCATGTCTGAGTTTTTGGGGTGATCTCCAGAGGTTTGAGACTGAGTTGGATAAAAATAAAAAATCCCTTAATTGGGGCAATTTTAGAAATTCCAAAATAAAAATTTAAAAAAATTCACCAATAATTATAGAAAATCCATTTTAATCAAACTTGAAACCATTTAACCATAATTAAAATTTACTATTTTTTGAAAATTCTAAACCTCAAAAATTAATTTATAGTCAAATGACAACTTTCATTCAACCGTAGTTCAAAACTAGTTCAAAACTTTGAAAAATCATAACTTAATATAGAAAATTTAAAATTGAGTTTAGAGTTCAACTACTCATATTAAGGTCTAATATCTAAGAAAAATAGTCAAACTACAAAATAAACCTTAATTCTAAAAGTCAACTTTTAACCCCTTAATTAACACACTTAAATAGTTCAAATAATTTAAAAATTTTAATAATTAATAAAAAATTTCAAAAAATATTAACTTAATTAATAAAATTAATTAAAAATATTTTAATATAAATAAGCACTCCAAACATAAAAGTTTTTATGATGGACTACTCCGGGCTACAGGGCTACATGTCCTTAGGAGGCTTGGTTTCTCAAGCCTAGTTGCACAACGCCATGAATGAATTATATTGAGTATGAAACTTTAGATTTAAATGATTATTAATTATTTAACAAAATTAAAATTATTAATCCAATTACATCAATTTGGTTTTTGGAATGGACTACTCCAGGTTGTAGAGCTACGTGTCTTAAGTAGACCTGGTTCCTCGAGCCTGGTGGCACAACACCACAAATCGTTTGATAAATAATTTAAAATATTTCAAAATCCAAAATCATTAATTAACAAATTAAGTAGTTTATGATCTACCCAAGCCACACAATTTCTTACACACACTTTAGATGATTTTTTAGGATGACCAACTCTAGTCTAGGTTAGGCTGGTATCTACTTTACTTCTGTGTCGAGCTTTCAAGTTTTCATTGCATGTTGTGATTGAAATTGATTGATGAGAATATTTAATTAGTTTAATTGTAATCTATGAATTGATGTGATGGGAGATAATATACCCTTAGGTTAGGACCGCTCTAGTTTGTCTCTAAGTTTTCTACAGGTGGCCACACTCATGTAGGGTAAAAAAAGAGGGCTAAGAATAATAATAAATATAACTACTACATGTTCTTCATCTGATTAGCCCCAAGAAAAATAAGAGCATAACCAAGTTTGTTTACTTTTTAGTGCATATATAAAACTGCTTGGGATATGATTTAATTATTAAATGCTTAGGATAACCTTGGTGGAGTGTTTAGATTTTTTTATTTTATATTGATGAAATTTATTCAAGTATTGGTTTGTTAAAGTTATTATTTGAGTTGGGATTTAAATATTCAAAATTAGATTCTAAGAGGAAAGGATACCCCTAAGGAGGATAGTCCTTCTCCATTTGGAAGCACAACTTTGTTTAACTTTAATACTCAAAGTGGAATGAATAACCCCCCCACCGCCCTTTAGAGGAAAGGTTTTCTTTTCCATTTGGGTATACATGTACGATGAATCCAAGGAGCTCAAAGAGCTTAAGACAAAGGGTATCCCACTCAAAATCTAGTTGCGTTTGTTCTAGGAATAGAATCTAGATTTGTGGTTAGTGGTGCCTGGCTACTTCCAATTTCAGCATTTTTAGGTTGTAATAAGCAAGGAAGTTTTCTTATGGACATTTATTAATTAATTTGAGTATTCAACAAGTTTACTTTAATTTGATTGTGTATAGGCTTGTTTTTTTTTTTACTAGTTTTTTGGCAATTATTTGCCATTTTGTTTTTGCCTGGACTCGTTTAGAGGCTCGTGAGGTCACGTATAAAACTTCTTCTACTCAAAATTTAAATAAAATGTTTGGATAATATAAGCTATAATGATCTAATAAGTAATCCCCGGACCGTCGAGAGTCAAGCATAATCATATTTTATCTTCTTCTCCTTACTAAGCACCTCCCCGCCTACGGGTTTTGGCATACCACCTGGCCTTTTAGGGTGCAGATTTGTCAAAAGGATGTTATGCAATCTCTAAAATAAATAATTTTTTAAGCAATTTTTTTAAAACTACTACATATTTATTTTATGCATTTAATTGAATTGATAAGCATGCATTATATTAGAAACTAATTAAAAAAGTGTTTAAAAAAAGGATTTGCATTCTCTAGCATTTTCACCAAACATAAGTCATGGGGCCAAATAGGATTAACTCTAGAGGTTAGTCCCAACTCTCAAAAACTTTAATAACAATGTCCCACCACTCTTTCATAATGATCAAACTCATGGATTTTAAGCGTTTAGGTCATTAGTTATCTCCGCAATCTAGACTGGGGTAAGTCTTAGTTTTACACAGCATTAGTTATGTATGGGCTATTGTGATCCAATACCTAACTTAAATTTTGAATCTAGGGTAGATTTGGAATTATAAGACCCCAACCTCTGGAAATTTATTCATAAACTTCTAATAAATTATTCAAATTAAATTAAAGATCCTCTCAATCTAAAACTTAAAGCCCAATGCTTAGTTTAGGTCGGGACACTTCTGAATCATTTTTAAAATCTTAAGGTGTCTCCTACCACTCTTTCATTAACTTTGACAATAATTGTTCAAACTCAATACAATCACAATTCAAATTCCAAAGTCCACCCTCCTTTTATATCACTCATAGGTAATCATTAAACAAATCTTTTTCCATTATCTTAATTGGGAGTATTCTTAGGATACTTTAGTTTCCTACGATGTAATTAATTATGAAGGATTGCCCTCGTAGAAGATTTAGAACTCACAACTTCTTTTAAAAAATGAATTTTCAAAATTCAATTTGCTCTCTTTGGAAAATTAAAAAAAAAATATTGACAGTAATTATCATCATATTCAAATAATTAACAACAAATGATATTTTCTCCCTTTGGGGAGATATATCATTTGTTAATAAAATTTTGTATTTAAATTTACTGATAATCCTTCTAGATTATCGTAGTTAGATATTTGATTGAACCTCATTTTGACCCTTATGGGCCATATAAAGTTCTTTGTTACATCTGACCACAATATTAAGGATGGGATTTACAATTCTAAATCTGAACCCCATTCTAACATTTTATTTCCACCTCTCAATATGGTATACTTTTTCTAATGAAATGTTCGAATTCAGAATCAAGATCCAAAGTCAATTTTAGAATTCCAAAGAAAATTAACCGCTTTTGAAAAACCCCACATTCGAACAAACCCTACCAACACACAAATAACAAACCATATTTAACTCATCCCAGTTAATTCTTATATGTTGATTTTATAGTACGAAGGATAGTTTATATAGTACAATCACCAATAATTAAACTCATCTAGGCCATTTCTTTAGACGTTGGCTATGATTTGTGCATAAAAGATCATATCGTACAACATGAAAGAGGATTGTATAGTGCAATAAACAAAAATCCAATTTTCAATTTTTTGGATCTAGTGAAGAGTGTATGTGTGATTATCAGAAAACTTTTTTTTAGGTAACAAAAAAAAGAATAAAAATGAAAAGATCTGTATTCAAATAACACAAATAGTTTAGTAAATACAAATTACTGATTTCAAACGATGACTAAGTTAGATTTATCCTGTGTTAAGTATGAATGTCTGCAATACCTTGTGTACTCCATAAGGTGCTAAAGATTTTATAGGCTAGGGGTTTAGTAATTATATCTACCAATTAATTTTTAGTAGGTACAACATGTAGCTTTATATCCCCTTTTGTCACATGGTCTCTAATAAAATGGTGTCTAATGTCTATGTGTTTGGTCCTTGAATGTTAAATAAGATAATGTGATATGCAAGTGGAACTAACGTTAACCCACATGATTTGAATGGTGCCTATAGGTAGTCCAAGATCTAGGATTTGTTGTTTAAGCCATAAGACTTGTGCAACAAAATTCCATACAACTATATATTCATCTTCATTAGTAGATAGGGCTATATAGTTTTATTTTTTATTGCACCATGAAACTAAAGATTGTCCTATGAATGGGCAAGTTCCATAAGGCCATTTCTTATCAACCATATATCCTGCAATGTCTAAATTAGAATATCCTATGATTTTAAAGGAAGTGATATGCCTGTGATTCTAATTTCCTAAGTTTTATGTTCCTAAAGAGATGTAAGGATTCTCTTAACATCAATGAAGTGAGATTCTTTTGGATCAACTTAAAATCTAGCATAGAGATAAACACTAAATATAATATCATGTGTACTAGCAGTCAAGCAAAAAAGTGATCAAATTATTTCTCTATATTTCTTCTGATATACTAGCTTTCCATTTGGGTCCTTATCTAACTACATGGTAGAGCTCATGGGAGTATTTATTTCCTTAGTATTATCCATTTCATACTTCCTAAGAATGTCCTTAATTTATTTAGATTAGCTAAGGAAGGTTCAATCATCCATCTTCTTTAAACTAAATTCAAGGAAGTAGTTCAGCTCTCCCATCATATTCATCTGAAACTCCTCACTCATAATTTTTTAGAATTTATCACAAAGATTTTTATTTGTACATTCAAATAGTACATCATCAACATAGATTTGTACTATGAGTAAGTCTTCTCCTTCTTTCTTTAGGAAGAGGGTGGTATCTACACTACCCTTAACAAAGGCTCTATTTATAAGGAATGTGCTCAGCCTTTCATATCAGGCTCAAAGTGCTTGATTCAATCCATATAAGGCCTTCTTTGGTTTTAATACATGATTTGGGAATTTAGAATTCTCAAAACCTAGGGGTTGCTCAATATATACATCCTCTTTGATTACCCCTTTTAAGAAAGCACTTTTAACATCTATTTGATATCACTTAAATCATTTAAAGCAAGTGTAGGTTAAGAGCACCCAAATGGCTTCTAGTCTAGCTATAAGGGAAAATTTTCTTCAATATTAATCCCTTCAATCTGATTGTACCCCTTAGCTACAAAACTAGCCTTATTCCTTACTCCTATGCCAAAGTCATTCATTTTATTCTTAAAATCCCATTTGTTTCCTATAATACTCTAGTCTTTAAGTCTACTCACCAACTCCCAAACATTATTCATAATACATTGATTTAAATTTTTTTTTTTTTTGCATTGTTAGGATCCATAATTCATCAGATAAGGCTTGATCTATGTTGGTGGATTGTATCATGGAGATAAATACAAGATGACTAACCTCCTTCCTAAGTCCATACCTAGTTCTAATACCTTTGGATGGGTCTATTAAGATAATTTTTTTAGGATGACTTGAACAATATCTCCAATCTGTAGGCAAATCCTCCTGAAGTTTTACTCTGCCTCATGTAGAATTGGATTCCACCCCTTGAATGACGTCTACTACTTCTTTTTAAGTTGAGATTTAGATGTCCTATCAGATTCATCAAACATAATATGGGTAGACTCTTCTACTACTAAGGTCCTTATATTAAAGATTCTATAGGCCTTCCCTATCATAAATAACCTAAGAATATTCCTTCATAAAACTTGGGATCAAATTTTCCTAAGGGTGATTGTCTATTGATTAAGATAAAGCATTTACATCCATTGGTATGTAAGTGGGAAAGATTGGTTGCCTAACATTATGGAGTTCACAGGGTATCTTAGTCATCTTGAATCTAACATTCACCCTATTCAAAACATAACAAACATTATTCACTACTTCTGCCAAAAAGTATCTCAAAAGAGTGTATTTAGTTAGCATTGCCCTAGCAGCTTCTATAAAGGATATATTTTTCATCTCAACTTTTCCATTCTGCTGAGGGGTCCTAGTGGCCATGAAGTTATGTTCTATAAATATCTCTTAATAGAAGGATTCAAACCTATCATTTTAAAATTCTCCACCATCATCACTATATATGGTTGAACTTTCACATCCTAATTTCCATTGAATACAAGTCGAGAAAGTTCTAAATTCCTAAATGACTCACTCTTATTACTAGAAATCAAACCTAAGTAAATCTGGAGTAGTCAATTACTATTACAAATCGATCTATCTTCCCTCCTAAGCTGGCTATACTAATAGGTCCAAATTGGTCCATGTGAACAATTTCTAGTGGCCAAGAGGTGTTGATGTCCGTAATTGAATGAAATATAGATATGACTTAATTTCCTAGTTGGCAGGTATCACATAAGTGATCTTTAGTGAAGTATAACTGAGGTATGCCTCTAACTAGGTATTTTTAGGTACTCTTCCTAAGAGTTTTCATGCTCGCATGATATAGTCTCCTATTTCATAGTTAAGAATCTTTTAAAATATTTTTTAGATATATAAAATTTGAATTTTTTATTCAGTTCAAGTCTAGCATATAAATATTTTTTATTCATTTTTCCATCTTACACAAGTTTTTCATTTAAAATAATTATATATTTTTTAGAGAGAAATTTAATTCAAATACCTTTATCGAACAGTTTATTAATACTTAGTAAGTTTTGCTTTAAACCATCAATTAGTAAAACATTTTCAATAATAAAGCTTTTAGCATTACTGATTATACCTGAGCCCACCACTTTCCTAGTAGTGTTCTCTTCTACTGCCACCTTGTCTCCTAACCTAGCCTCCAGTGTAATGAACTACTTCATATCACCAGTCATGTGCCTCAAACATCTAATATCCAGATAGCAGTTCTACATAGTCATTCAAAGGTTAGGTTTAAGAACCCAAGTTAGTTTAGGTTCCACCTTATGCTTGAATGAATGGAATATATAAATGCTATGATATGATGAATATAAGTCTATGTGACCTAATATTCCACAAGAGTAACACCTAACACTATAAATGAATTTACAACCTATGTGGGTCATGGTGCCATTTCCTAAGTTTATATGTTGCATGTTGTATTGAGGGCTTATGAAATTATTCTAAGGTAGGTGGTGGTTTGTTATTCTCAAGTGTAGTTAGCTTTCTTTCTAAAAATTTATTTGTACTTTCAAGAATGGACATTTAAATTTTGAATGCATGCTCCCTACCATTTATTTCTAATTCAGATGTGATGTTTTAAAGGATTTGTGTGCAATATTTAAGTTGATATTATTATTGTTTAAAGTATCATATTCATCAAGAAAGTTCATGTGATAATTATCTAAGTTAGAATGCTCTGTAATTGAACTAGTATGCTCTTTTTGCAAAATATACAATTCAGTATTAAGACTAGCATGCATCTTTTTCAGCTTCTTATATGAATCATTAATATTTTTGAAAATAATGAGTAATTCATCATAGGAAAGTTGACATTACTCATCTTGATATGATTGATCAAGATTATTGGTAGCCATAAGACACAAGTTTGTTACCTCCTCCTTTGCTTCTGATTCTGAAGATTCTAAGGCAGAGAAGGCCTCAAAAGGTTTTTGTGTCTTTTGCTTTCCCCACTTAAACATTATCTTCTCTTCACCCTTCTTCTTGATTGATTGTGTCTTTAGATTGGGACAGTAAGTTAGGAGGTGGCCTGGTTTCCTACACTTGAAGCAAACTATATCAGAAGAAATTTTAACATTTTATTGCTTTTACCTTCACTCTAATGTTGTTAATGATGCCGCTATTTTCTCTTCATAAAACTCTTGAACTATCATTTCATTAAGGCGATGTTCTCATCCTCCTTTGATGTAGAACTATTACTATCAGAATCATTTACTTTTAGTGATATAGTTTTATCCTTCTTCTTCACTCTTGCATCACTTTGCCTTTGACTCAGTCCTTGATCATGGGCAATGAGTTATCCAAGAAAATTATCAATTGAGTAAATATTCAAGTCTTTAGATTCAGTGAATTCAATTATCTTTACATCATAAGAATTAGGTAGACAATATAGAATCTTATTCACTTTTTTAGAATTTGTGAGTTCTCTACCTGAAGCATGAAGAGATGTCATTATTTGCATAAGCCTAGTATACATTTAAGAAATTAATTCACTGAGTTTCATGCCAAATAGTTCATAGTCATGAAGGAAGATATTTAACCTAGACTATTTTACTTCACAACTTCCTTTGTAGGTTATGCATAGTTTATCCCAAATATTTTTTTCCAGTGGAAGAACTGGATACATGCATATAATCTTTAGATTTTAATGCATAAAAGAAATAATTTAAATATTTTTCATTCAGTTGGGCTAAATCCCTATCCTCATTACTCCATTAATTAAATAATGTTTCAATTTTGATGTCATTGATAAGACAAAAAGGTGAAAATAACATTCTTTGACTAACATCCACATGTTGACCTCATTTATGTATGAAGTCACTAGGAGCTACTCAGGCTTCTTTTTGGTGACCTAATAATTAGAAGGTGTCCACTTCTTAATCATATATGTGATAGTCAAAATCAAATCCAATTCTAATCAAATCAAGTTCCACCCTTCAATCCAATATATAGTCCAACCTTCCACCAACTTTTAATCAACTTCCAAATCACACCCAATCTTTTTAAATCATTAATTTGATTTTCATTGATATGGGTAATTCAAACTCAACCATTTAAGTCCAAAAGCTAGTCTAAATTTAAGATTTTGGGTCAAATCCTAGGGCCAGGGACCTAGGTCCTAAGAGCCTTTCTAAATTATTTCTCTATCATCTTGAAACCTAGCCAATTGACCTTTGAATCTTGATCTATCAATTGAATATTGAATATTTATGTCAATAAGGTCAACCCACCAAATTTGAGTTTAATCTAAAACTTTTAGACCCATAATATGAATCATTTTCCACTAGCTATAAAACCTTCAATTATTTATAACTTTTGCCACTAGACATGCCATCCAGTGGAATTTGACCTTAGGACTCTTTCCAAACTTTCTAATCATATACATGACCTTTGTTATGATTTTTTACCAGTAAATTGCACATTTCTAGATCGAATTTCACCCAGAGTTGACCAAGGGTCAAAATGCCCTTTAATGGGATTTTTTGTCTTTTCTCTTAAATTCAACTTAGTTCAACCCTTTCAACCTTCAAAACTTGTCCCAATGGACCCTAAATATTTTTAGGAACATATTGGACCCAAACCCATCATTTTGTTTGACCTAGTTAACTAAGTCAACTACAGTTGACTAAACTACCCTTTAACTCTCCAAAGTTGCATTTCAACCCATTGAACTCGTATCCACTTGGGATCACTCCCATTAGACTCAAATGACCAATTCAAACTCAATAGACTCAACCCTTGATCTTAGGTCAACTTTGTTGACCAACTCAACCAAAGTTTGACTAATCACACATAAACCTTTCACCCATTCAATCCATTTCATAAAGGCCTTTCCAAGTCTACCCAAACCCATGGGGTGACTCATTATGTTTCTTGGAGACCACTCTTTGGGACCCCCAAGTGTCCAAAGAGAGGTCCCCCTTGAGAAAAATTCTACCTTAAGCAAAATTGGATCAACCCAATGGTGGCATTGGGTCCCCTATGACCCAACATACCTTTCCTAGTTGACCCATCCCTTGGGTCAACTTGGGTTATGAATTAGGCTAACCCAAAGTGGTCAAAACCAACATTGGTTAAGCCATTTCCCAACCTAAGCCTCACTAAGCCAAATTAACAGTTCCATTAGGTGGCCCTAGGTCTAAGACACCTGCTTTATCCAGCCTAAACCTTGGGTTGGCTTGGGTCAACCTCTAGGCTATCCCAAAGTGGTCAAAATCACTTTGACCCAAGAATTTCTCACCACAGGCCATACCAAGCCTAATTGAAACTTGCATTAGGTTCCCCTTGAATGAGCGCTTCTTTTGCATCAATCCTATGAGCTGGTTTGACCCAGGTTGAGCCCTAATGGACCCAAACCATATAGGTTTGCATCAACCCAACCACATCCAGCAATTGGCCTCCCTTGTACTCAATTTAGCTCATGATCAAGCTCATTGGACATCTAGATGCTTTTCCAACTCAGCCCGACCAAGCCCCCTGGTTGGCGGCGGCTGGAACGAATAACAAACTAGCTCTTGTGATCAATGCCCATATGCCCTAGATAAAGCCCTTCTCAAGCCATGGGTTCACCTCTTTTGGGCTTAGAAGACTCCTTAAGGATGTCTCAGTCTACCTAGAATCCATCCAGCTCTCCAACCAAGCTATCTTAGCCATCCAAGATCACGAGAGCCGTTCAAATAGGGTACCTTAAACTAAGCTCTCTTATTTGATTCTAATTTTTTGAGATTATTCCTAGACCCCCTAATCTTTCCCTTTCAATCCCCAGCTTCCTAGCCTTTCCCAACAAATTATTTGAGTGACCTCTAATGAAAGCTCTCCACACTCCGCTCAAATTCATACCTCTGGCAATCCTTGGGCCTTAAAGTTTGAAGGAGAAGTGTTCCCCTTCATCCTTAAAAGCTTCTTGATAGAAAAAGCCATTCATTGGGGCTTTCTAAATAGTGAGAATCCCTTCCCGAGCTCCTAGTTAGGTAGTGGGGGTCAAGTGTGAAAGGAACTTTCAATCCAATAAAATCCCATCGATTCATTGAAAGTTCTCACAATCCTAATCCTCTCCAAAAAAATTTAATTGAAGTTCTCAAGCGAGATTCCCTGGAGCACACCGGAGAAAGTCTACAGTTATGGATGCCTGCGAGGGGTTGAAGATGAAATCTGAGTCATTGATCTTAATCAATGGTTCATATTAAATTTTGGGGTCTAAGAGGTCGTTTAATCCTAGCCATTTGATTCTCCTTTAGAGGACTATGGTTAATCCATCCATTATCTAGTCGCATTAATTATTGGTTGCCCAATTGAATTTCCCCTCACATATAGCGAACCGCTAAATGTATAATTATGGGACTGAAAAATTCTAGAAATTTCATGGAACATTAAAAATTAATCTCTCAATCCACTTGTCCAATTTAGGAGTTCTTAGGCTCGTTGGAAAGATCTCAGAGAGATCTTCAAAGTTTCTATGGTCCCAAGCTCGTATTTTGTATGTGTTTATCCAAATTCTAGTAATAGAATATTTTTAATTTATATTTATAATTAAATTATGTGACACTATTGTTTGGGACTCTGGAAGGATGAATTTGGGCAAGTCCCTGACATGTCCATATTTTATCCTCTCTATTTGAATTGTGTAAGGGCAAGTTTTAATTGATTTGAGCCCAAGGGTCAGGGTTTGACCATTAATTTCAAATAAACATATCTACCTTTCCAATTTGAATTAGGATTAAAGATTTGTTTTGCTTATTATGCATTAGATAGGGAGTTTAGATCCACTGATTTCACCCACTTCCTTGTACTAAGTAGTGAGCTAGGATTTTTCTAAAGTAACCTAGTGGTTACATTAGGTGGTTTGGTTAACCAACTTAGGGAATTCAATTTGTACCCTAATTTAGTGATCTTGGGACTTAAGTTTAGGTGAACTCATGGCCCAAGTTTTAATAGATTTGGAGCCCATTTGGTCCATCAACTAGGAATCCAAAAATACCTTCCTAGATTTAGCCTAGAACCTTAATTAACACCAATAATTCATTTTATATCCTATAAATTCAAATAAACTCTAAACTTTCTCATGCTTAAAACCCTAATCAGTTAAAAATAAAATCCCCATAATTAGATCTCTAATTTAGCTTTAATTTTAATTAAGAAAAATTAATAATTAATTATATTAATTAATTAAATATATTTTAAAATTCCAAAAAATCCCTAAAATGTTTAGAAACATCCCCTTAGGTCATTCCTAAAATATGGAGGTGATTCCAAGAGGTTTGGGATTGATTTTTATCAAAACATAAAAATCCCCTTTAATTAAGTAATTTTTATAATTCATTAATTAAGTGAACTTTTAAAATCATAATTAATTCTGAAAAAGTCCAATTTAATTAACTAAAAACCAATCAACTCTAATTAAACTCTAGTATTTTCTAAAAATGACAAACCTCCAAATTTTGGCCAAAGTCAAAAAGTTTACATTCCAGTAAACTATAGTTCAAAACTAGATCAAAACTTTAAAAATTCATAACTATATATAGAAATTTTCAATTTGAGCAAACTTAGAGTATAATTACTCATATTAAGGTCTAATATTTATGAAAAATATAAAAAATTCTAGAAATCACATTAATCTTAAAAGTTAACTTTTAACGCCTTAATCAAAATATTAAAATAATTCAAATAATTTTAATATTCAATAATTAATTCAAAATTTTTAAAAATTTTAATTTAATCATTCAAATCAGTGATTAATCAATTGGATTAAAACTCATAAATATTTATTTTTAACCAATTAAATTAATTTAATCAATTCTAATTGCTACTAGGTAACCTAGGAATGTGAACTAAACTTCACGGACCCAGTGAGCAACAAAGGTAGTAATCATTTAACTACTAAAATACAATTAAATAAAATTTTAATTCATTAATACTTAAACTTAAACATAAATTTTCCATTCTACATTCAACAAACTTGAACATCATGCAACTTTAACAAACTACCAAGCTTAGGATCTACCCCAACAACACAACCTTTTACATACTCTTTAGATGGTTTACTAGGATGACCAACTCTAGTTTAGGCTAGGTTGGTATTTACTTTTACTATTGTATGCTAGGTTTTTTAGTTTTCATTGCATGTTGTAATTGAAAATTGATTGATTTGAGTGTTTACTTACTTTAACTGTAATATTTGAATTGATATGATGGGAGGTAGATTAACCTTAGGTTAGGACAAATCTAGTTGCTCACTATATTTTCTGAGGTGGCCAGGCTCTTGTAGGGCAATAAATGGGGGATAAATTTATAATTATTATAACAACTACATGTGCTTTAGCTGCTTAGTCACCAAATAAATAAGTGTGTGGCCAAGTATGTCTGAGTTTTAATTTTATGCACATATATAAACTGCTTGGGATTGATCTAATTTTAAATTCTTAGGATAATAGTATAGGGAGTCTAGATTTTTATTTTAAAGTTGATGTAATATTTTTGATTGAGTTGTAAGTATCGAGTTGTGAAAGTTAGACAATTGAGTTGAGTTACAAGTATCCAAAATTGGATTTCAAAGAGGAAAGGATACCCTTTAAGGGGATAGTTCTTTTCATTTGGAAGTCCAAATTTGGATAATTTTAATACCCAGAATGAAAATAATAAACTCCCCTTTTGGGGAAGAGTTTTCATTTTCATTTGGGTATCTAGGTATGTTGAATCCAAGGAGTTTTAAAAGTTTAAGATAAAGAGTATCTAAGCCAAAGTCAACTTGCTTCAATCCTATGATTACAATCTGAGTTTGTGGTTAATGGTGTCTGAGCACTTTTAATTTAAATAATATATGGGTTGTAATTAATAGATAGTTCGTATATGGACATTTATTTAATTTATTTTATTTAATTGATGTGCTTAGTTTAATTTGATTATGACTAGGGTTTCTTTCCCTTCTTAGTTTTAACCGATTTGTATGTCAAGTTTTATGTTAACCTTGAGTCCAACGGAGGCTCATGAGGGCACATATAAAATGGAAAATATAATGATGTAAAAAGTAAGCCCAGGACAAATAATGATCTAAAACGTAAGCCCATTACCAACGTGAGTTCTCATAAAGCATATTATTTAGTTCTCCTTATTAGGCACCTCCCCTCTTGCAAGTTTTTGTAGACCACCTAGCCTTTGAGGGTGTAGATATGTCAACGGGATGCTATACCTTCCTTAGGGGAAAAGACTAATTAGGATCCACTCTAAAAATTGGTCCCAACTCTAAAAAAATTTAATAAAAATGACTCTACCACTCTTTTAAATCAATTAGGTGGTTAGCTTGCTGCCCACCCAATCCAGGCTAGGATAAGTCCAGGTTTTGTACTGCATTAGTTATGTTTGGGCTACTATGGTTTAGTGCCTAATTTAGATTTAGGATTCAGGATAGATTCTGAATTATAAGATTCCAAGCTCTAGGAATCTAATCCCAAATTCTAATAAATCACTCAACTCAAATTAAAAAGTCTACCAATCACAAACTTAAAGCCTAATACTTAGATTAGGTCAGGACACTTCTGAATTATTTCAAAATCTCAAAGTGTTTCCTACCTCTCTTTTGTTGACTCTAAAAATAAGTGTTCAAAATTTGATCAAATCCTTGTTGAAATTCCAAAATTCACCATCCTTTGATATCTAACATTAAAATTTTAAATAAAAATTTTGTTATTATTTTAATTGAAAGTATTCCTAGGGAATTCAAACTCCCTATAATGTAATTAACTAAGAGGGATTGTGCTCGTAGGAGATTTAGAACATACATAAACCTTACAAAAAAACATTTTTCAAAACTGAACTAGTCTTCTTTAGTATAATTAAATCAATGATGATCATTATCGTCATATTCAAATAGTTGATAACAAGTGATATTTTCTTTCCTTGGTTAGATATATCCTTTGTTTTCATAGTTCTGAAAATGAAATTAATAATCTCCCATACAAACTATTATAATTAGATGCTTGATGTAACGTCATATGATTATATGTCGTCCATCACTGAATCTGACTATTATATCCCATAATAAATACTCAATTCCGTTATCTAAACCCATTAAGGAATGATATCTTTGTCTCCAAGGGCATTATATTATTTGTAATGACGTGTTCAATTTTTATATTGAAATATGGAATAAAAATTTCCAAAGAAAACTAGTCACTTCAAAAACCCACTTTTCACTACCAGCACCACATAAAAAAATCTATAAATTATAAAAAGGTAGACATGTGAATTTTCTAAAAGTAAAAAAGGTATATTGTCAAATAAAGGTGGATGAGTTATTGAATAAGCCTCCACAGTGCTATGATTACCAAAAAAAGCCATTAATCATTTTTCAAAAGTTTTTTAAAACATTATTTTTGAAACCCTCTCTCATACCACTTGAAATTTTGAGAAGGTTGTTAAACCTCACAGAACTAGCCCAAGGCTCACCAAGAGGGGGTGAATTGGTAATTTAAAAAATCTTAAGATGGAATTCTATTCCTTTTATAAAATTTTCAAAACTTTGAAATAATCAGTTTTAGTACCTGATGTTGAAGCTATTAATTTAACAATAATCAAAATACTATTGATGAAATTCTAATTACCATAATAGAATATTAATCCCAAATTTTCACCAAGTATTTATCACAAAATTAAGTCCGAAAAGTAAAGTGCTGAAAATGAAAAGTATACTAAAAATTTTATAGCGGTACGGTCAAGCTTGACATACATCTAGTCCCCGGAGTCCTTCGCTCTGGGAATTTCACTAAACAAAAGTGCTCTCTTTTCCTCCCACAATAAGGCGAAGAAACCTTTACAAACTGACCTGAACCAAAACTCATATGGTAAAGTGCTGGAAGAAATGTGACCTCCCCGGATGACAGCAATAAACCTTAAATTATTTTTCTCCCTCCTGGAGAAGGCAGAGAATCCTGAATACTTTTTTTCCCTCCTGAAGATGGAAGAGAACATGAATCCTTGCATAGGTAGAGAACCTTAAATCCTTTTTCTTCCTTCTAGAGAATGTAGAGTGCCTCGAGGACTTGACTTAGAAGCCTCTCTCCCAAGAGAGCCTTCAAGAACTCAATAAGGCCACAAGAGAAGAAATGGTGTAGTTTGCCTGAAGCAACCACGTGATCCCCTCACACTCTATCTCCATCATGCTTAACGTCACCTTCTCCTTCCTCTCGAGCCCTTATCTAGGAAATAATTTAAACAACTCCTCGATTGAAGCTTAATAACCCATCTGATTGTCCAAAATTCCCAATGTTATTTTGTTCACAGTCATAGAAAAAGTTATTTATACTATCATGGGAGAACGTCAAGGTGCTTATAAAGAGGGAGCAATTAGAATAAGATTTTATCGACATATTCTTCCTGGTAGAGAAATGTAGAGGTAGAGGAGCAACTAAATCAATTAAATTAGGTATAATAGTTGCCGTTGCATGTGATACTAGTTAAGGTGGAGGATTGGGTTTGATCATAAAATGGTTTTTTGAGGTGTAGTAGTTAACATAGGGGATACATTGGGTACAAGTGAGATTGCTACCTATGTCGAACATAAATTAGAAGGACTTGGTAGTGGTGTCTAAGCTTATGTTGATGATATAGTTGTGGGTACCAAGAGCTTAACTGATGCTTATCGGAACTTCTACAAAAAAAGGGAGCCGACAAAAAGGTTGAGGCGGGCGATGGCATTGGCAGCCCGATGGTTGATGTAGTAGATGCAGGCTTGGTATCGACGGAAGAGCTCCATATGAGACAGCTTTTATCAGCGTGCCCGAGATGAGAACTAGTCATGCCACTGGATGCTGTTGAGCTTGGAAGGACTCATGCTTGGCACAATTTGAACGACTAATTAATGTTCGTATTGAGTTTTTTTTTCTTTTGCATCATGTTTAAGTTTTTGATATCTATCAAATGAGCTTAAGATTTTAATAGCTATCAAATGAGCTTAATTGCTTCATGACTTATTGTTATTCTAATAAATTTATTAAAAAAAAATATTCTCCTATAGGGTATTAAGACATTATTGATATTTCTCACAAACTTTTATGAGGCATGAAGCAGGAGCTACTCGATAACAAGACTTGATGTCAAAGACATGGTGTTCTTTTGCAAGTTGTCACACTGATACCAAAAAATTATTCTCTATTTAAAAGAATATAACACGAGAGTATAGAAGAAGTCTCCATGAGAATAAAACTTTGAAGATCTTCTTAGGAGAATTTGGAGTAAGCCAAGTTGAGGTGGGGCTTTATAGGCAGTGTATTATTGCATAAAATGGGGTTATTAGGAATTTAGTTTTGAGTATATATATTTATTTTAAGGGAAGATTAGGTGGTGGAAGAAGAGATCAATTAAGGGTTTTAACCTATAAAGAAGGAAATGAATGTCTATTGCTTGCGCTTGTTCTTATATTACCAACCTGCTAATTTTTTTTCTTAAGCTTTAGTTTGATATGAAGCTATAATTTTTTTGCATTCCTATCAATCCAAATTTGTTGAAAGGTGTTGGACGTCAAATTTGGTCATATATTTCAGCAAGTATAAACATAATAACTAATGATGAGTGTTGAGAAATAGGAATATGCTTGCGGCTTTCCCATGACATAACATTTTATTTTTAAAAGGAAAAAAAATAAAAGAATAGACAAAATTTCAATAGTATTTTGAGTGAGAATTTCGTTTAGGGCATAAGATAATTATAAATTATTTGAGGATTTATATCAAATGATTAGATTTTTTACAAAATGAGTAATTTATTTTATAAAATAGAAAACTCTAACAGTCAAATAAAACACAATTTTAGCTCTGTGTAGAATCTAATTGTGTTGATCAATCAGGTTGCATTACCATATGGGAACTCAATTATGTTGGGTGAGCTCATTGATGGGTTGCACGGGTCCACCATGTGTTTGGGTTCTTGCATTTTGTATCCTTTTTGTTCCCCTACAACACTGCAACGCCGTATGGTTCGGTTGGAGATAGATAGAGAGAGGAGTGCCACAATACTCGAGATTTCGACATTATTCTGTTGTCAGTCAGATTAGAGACATAGAGTGGAGTGTAATGGCACTCCAAACCTGGCGCCAAAATTTTGCAAGTGTTGCACCCCTTGGTTAGTTTTATGATTCTTTCTTTATCAATTATGTGTAGAGAATGGCGTAAGGAAAAAAGAGAGACAAGAAGAAAGCAAAAAATAAAGAGATGTGTATAAATTCTCCCAAATTTCATAGTGAATTTCTTGGTGTTTTGTTGATTTGTGGCCTTTTTTAGGGTTTCAAAATTTTCAACATTAAATCTTGATAGCCTTTTTTTTTCGAAGCATTTTTTCTGTCTAGTTTGTAGACGTTGTGTGGGTTACTTTCCCAACACAATCTTGTGAAGGGATATTGCACTTAAAATAAAAGTGCCAATTTATGTGAGAAATGATTAATTGTGAATAGAAATTTTTATGGCACTTAGTGTAATTCAGAAAAATAGACTTTGTCACATAGATAGTAATATGATGGAATATTAAAACTTAAAGTATTTAAGATAGCTTTTTAAAAGAATAAATTTTAGCATATATTTGGGATAATTAGTTTTATTAAACATGCATTAAATGTATGTGAATAAAAAATTAAATATAAGAATTTATTTTATCAAAATTTAAATTATATTTTTTGTTATAAAAAGAAAAAATTATTAATTTTATCCCTATAAGTATATCAAAGTATTAATTTATATTAGTGGAAAATAATTTATTTTTTTAACCTTGATCATAATAAATGATGACAAAATATATTTTAAAAAAGAGATTAAATATTTCTTCCTTCTACTATAGTATAAGTAAGTGCTTACACAACTAAATGAGGAAAGAGTCAAAAGACTTCTCAGTAGTTCCACAATTGGCATTTAATAATGACTATGTAAAATTAAGAAATGAAAGTATCTCAATAAATAGATCATTTTCTCCAAATTACACATTACTCTATAACAAAGGATTTATACATAAGAATTGATTACTTCAGTATATAAGAAATATGTCATTATTAATTTATTATTTCAACTAAACATATATATAGAAGAAGAATGTTGGCTATTAAGCTTGACATGGAACAAGCTTATGATAGCATGGCATGGGAAACTCTCAGGCAAGTTCTTGTACGATTAAATTTTCCCAATAGATTTATGGAGCTTTTATTGCAATGTGTGATTGATCCCAAATATTGCATCTTGATTAATGGTAAGAAGACAAGTTGGATTGAAGGGAAATGTGGATTTAGGCAAGGCTGCCCTTTATCTCCATTTCTTTTCATTTTATGTTCTCAAATTTTGTCTGATGCTTTATTATTAAGAAGGATTGGTAGAGGTATTTCAATTTCTGCTTCAGGACCAAAAATCTCTCATCTTCTTTATGCGGATGACATTTTAATTTTTACGGAAGCAAGAATGAAAGAGGTGAAAGAATTAAAGAAAATTATTTCTAACTACTGCAGTTGGACGGGGCAGAAGGTTAATTATACTAAATCTATGATTCTTTTTGCAAAGAATACTAAAAGAAGAACCCAAGATAAAATTGATAAGCTTCTTAAATTCAATACTGTCAAGGAGATTATTTATCTTGGAGTTAAAATGACTCTAAGAAGATTGGTAGCTTCGGATTTTCAGCCCCTTTTGGAAGCAGCAGCTAGTAGATTGAACACAAGGGGTAAAAGATACATTTCATTGGATGGTAAGCTGATTCTAACTAAATCAGCTTTCCTTTCTCTTCTGTTGTTTTTGTCGTCTCTATCACTGGTTCCAGCAAGTATTCTTAGAGAATTTGATAAATTATGTAGAGGCTTTATTTGGAGTAAAAATAATGGTAATGCTGGACTTCACTTTGCCTCTTGGGATCTACTTTGCACACCTAAAAATGAGGGAGGAAGAGGATTATTCTTGGCCACTTTAATGGTAGGCCCATTACGTGCAAAGTTTGCTTGGAACTTCTTAACCAAGCCAAATTCTCTGTTGAATCTCATTCTCAAAGCTAAGTATGGTGAAGATTTGTGGTAAGATTTGGTGAAGCAAGGTTGTTCTCAAACATGGAAAATTATAAAGATGGGAGCTCATTTCCTTAAAAGAATTATTAAATGGGAGGTATCCAACGGTTACTCAATCAATTGGATGCAGGACACTTGGATTTTGGACATAAAACTTGCTCAGTGGCCGACTTTTATCAACATTCAAAATAATCAGGATTTACTTCTTAATTCTTTTATCTCCAATGGCTGTTGGAATATAGATAAACTGAAAATTGTTTTCAGCGAACATCTTATTAAACTGATTCTTAAAATCAAGATCTGGAACAATAGAGAAGCTGATACGGTGATATTAAAATCTAAATTCTCTGGGAAGTCTATTACTGCTTTAGCATATGAAGCTAGTTTGAATCACAAGGAAGAGGTGGTGCATTGGAAGTGGTTTAAAAAATTAAAGTTAAAACCGAAAATAGAATTTTTTTGGTGGAGACTTTGTTATGATGCTATTCCCTCTAACACTTTTCTGTTCAAGTGAAAATTAAGCAACTGTTCGGGTTGTCCTAGAGGATGTGGAGAAGATGAAGATAACAATCACTTAGTAGGGAATTGCTCCAAGATCAAGAAAGTTATTGACTTATTGAATGGCTGGGGATTTAAAATGCCGAATTTCCATAACTTTGAAGACTGTTTAGACAGTTTGAAATATGACGTGGGAACCAATTTGCTGTCTGGAAATATCTTTTGCAACATGATTTTTCTGGTTTGGAAGAGTAGGTGTAAGCTTATTTATGATAAGCATGAAGATTCAGATAACTATATTGCTGCCAATGCTATTTCCTTTGCCGTGAGAAACAATTTTATTCAGGTCCAATCGGAAAACTGGGATGCTACAAGCTTTTGTTTAATTCTACTTGGCATCCTCCTCCTACCGGGTGGATTAAAATAAATATTGATGCAGCTCTTAAAAAAATCACTTGGCGGGAATAGGTGGAGTTATCCGAGATGATAAAGGAAGGTTTTTGATGGCTTTCGGAAACAAATATTTGCATTGGGATATTTCTTATTTAGAGTTAATGGCTATTCTTGATCTGAAAAAGCTGCTCAAAGGCTGGATGATGGAGGCTCAAGGTGTGATAGTAGAAGGAGACAACTTGAATATTATCAATCTGCTTAATAATGCAATCAAAGAATGGAAGGTTAGTAAAAAGATTGATAAGAATTTGGCTTTCTTACTTGAGTTTAAGCAAGTTGTTTTTTCGCATTCTTTTAGAAATGGGAACAAACTAGCGGATATTTGTGCTAATTGGGCCCTTGTAAGATCTTTTTTATGGGAAGATCTTCATGATGTTATGATTCCTCCTTCTTTCTTGTATTGCTTGAAGGAGGAATGTGATGCTTTAGGCTTACTTTGACTTGTTGTTCTTTGGTTACTTTAATGCATTTTCTGCATTTCTTTCAAAAAAAACTAAACATATATATCAAATACATTGGTCAATTAATGTTATAACATACAAGCTCATCCTCTAATCAGTTCCTCTTTTCCAAGGGGAAAATCATTATCAAAATGAGTATAACTTTTTATGTTAATTAAAAAATTGTATCATATTTATATGCAACAACATCAAACAAATAGCTAGATTTCACAGTAATGAGTTGATTCCACTATCAGCTATTAGCTAAAGAAAAAAAGGGTATTAGACTAGAAGATATCTAAAATAAAAGCAGTAATATAGGAATTCAAAATTCATTTATTAGAATCCTAAATAGTGCAATTTCATAAATCACCATGATGAAATCATAATCTAAATGCCTAATAAAACTCTTCACAACTTTATTGAAAACACACCAACTATCTAGGAACTCATAAGAAAATTCTAAATTAACATAAAAAAATAACTTCAAGTTCTATCAATTTTGTATATTTTACCAAGAAACCTACGACACACACACACATACAATATATATATATATATATATATCATCGCAACTAATGATTATTTTGATAAGCAAGACATATTTTTGAGGTGTAATGTTACAATATGAAGCAAATTGCGTAGAAGATAAGGATTCTAGAATTAGCCAAACACAAATTTAGTGTGATTTCTAAATTTAATGAATCAAAATTTTATTATGAAATGATATTATTGGAGTATTAAATAACTCCTAGATGTTTATATTTTATTATCCTGAATCTTTTTGACTAAATTTGTATATAAGAAAACACATAACTTATAATGTTCAAGTTAAATGACTAAAATAGAAAGATGTCTCAACAATAAAAGTTGATAAATTGAAACAAAAAAAATAAAATAGGCTTCACATGCATTTATAATGCTCAATTGTAGCAATGTTATAAGCCCCTTCCTTTTTCCAATGATATGAAAGTAAAAAATAAATTAATTCAATGATAAAAATAGAATTATTTATTCAGTTTATAAATTATGTTTTAGATACAACAACGAACACATCATGCATTTATCTCACTACGTGGATTCAGCTACATGAATCCTTTGTCTCTACAATATAATTTACATAAATTGCATGTGCACTAAGTGCACCAAGTGCTAATATTTAATGAAAAATAAATAAACCATGCTTGTAATGTGTGGGATATGCTCAAGCTAGTTTGTAATAACTTGAAATTGAGCTAAACTTAGAATAAATCATGTCATTTGTGTGTAATTAGCAATTATATGCATGTATATATATATATATACACACACACACACACACATATATATATATATATATATATATATATATATATATATATATATATATATATATATATATATATATATATATATATATATATATATATATATATATAATTGCTAAAGTTAGCAAAACATTTATGATAAATTGTCTTCCTCGGACTCCAAAGATTTGCGTCCCTGCCTCCCTTGCTTTCAGGAACGTTTTAACAGATTTAGTTCCGAGGAAAATTTTTAGAACGTGGATTTGTTTTGAAGTAAGATAATGCCCAATGATTTCGCCCTCATTTTGCTAGGATTTTATGATATGAGTTCTGGTCTCCTATAGGCGCAAGCCCCTATAATTAATTACCCCTCCTGATAACGAGAGAGAACTTTGATTTTGGCTAGCAGTCAATCTTATATGCAGAGATACATATATGGTAAATAGTAGTAGTGTGGGTTTTGGTGTTTTGAAAATTTGATATTTAACAGTAGAAATTTTTACCATAAGAAGCCTACCTTACAATATCTTCATTGGAAAAAAAATTCTAATGGGCTAGTGAGGGCACATGCTCCCAGTTCCCCCACCGTGGCTGTGTTATTTCATGGAGGATGTGAAGTAAGAGTTTATTCTATTTGATTTGATTTTGATCGAGCAAGTGCAGAACTAAAACTTAATGCTAAGTATAAGCTTTTTGCAAAAAAAAAGATGACATTTTACATCTGATAATCAAAATTCTAACGTCTAAAAATTAATATCATTATTCCCCATTAATTATTAAGAAATTAAGCACATATTAATGGTTTTCATCAACTTATATAAAGTTGTCATCATTTGATATTTAATTATTTCATAAAATTTGGATACAATTGAACTTTTTTTCCTGACTACATTTATTATCCCAGGTGCCCAAATTTTTTAACCAATATGGTGAAACAAATTCATTCTAGCTACATCAATACATTACATTTAACAAAATCAACTCGATCAATCCATCACTATCTATAACCATGAGCCCCAAAGCTAATTTGGAAATTCTCCTCATCATGGAACACATTGAACATGTGTTGCTGCACATTACCAATGATCACTACCTTACTAACATCATCATTTTTAGCAAAGGCTAGGAACATTTGAGAAATACTTGAAGTGTAAATTATCCCCGTGGAATTTAATATAACCGTCACTTTGCCATCAAATATAAAGTCAATTTACGGTAGGTACACAATCTCAAAGTTAGTGAAGTCATAGTATGTGTCAATATAGCCCAGTGGAGCCACCATCGGGTATTTTGTCATGTACTATCGAAAAATGTCACGAAGGGCATAGTAGGCAGTGGGTGGCAAGCGGCTAATCACTACGATGGAGTCCAACATAGTTTCAGGGCTAGTGAATATTATAGGTGAAAGGTTGAGCCTTGTGCCCTCAATAAAAATGGCAATGAGATCGAGGAAGTACAAGGATGGCAAGTTTGGGTTGAGTAGTATCAGTGTATACTTTATACCAGGGATAGAGCTACCTAGTAAGAGATATCCTGCTTTACTAGTCCCTGATGGTATAAAATATGAGAATACCTTTGGAATACAATGGAGCTGTTTCGGAAATAATGTGAAAAGCCCCCGAGTCGAGGCATAATAACCCATCATCTTGTCCGAATAGCCCGTTATTATTATGTCCATAGCCGTAGAGAAAATTGTGCATAGTATTAGAGGAGAATGTTGAGGTGTATTGAATGACGGAGCCTTTAATATAAGAACCATCAAGATAGTTTACCACATAGAGACATGTATTGGTAGACGAGAAACCTAATTAATTGAGATCGGTATAATAGCTGACATTGCATGGAATGTTGGTGAAGGCAGAGGACTTGGTTGGGTCATAAATTAGGTTTTATGGGAGTATCAATTATCACAGGGAACACATTGTGACAATGCTATCGATGTCCAACAAAACTGAGAAGTACTCTTTAGGGGTACCTAGGCCTATGGTGATGATATTGTTGTTGGTATTAAGAGGTATGCCGATGTCTACTGGAACTCCTATGAAAAGAGAGCTTTCAATAGGGTTGAGGAAGGTGGTGGAATTGGTGACCCGATGATGGATGTAGTCAATACGGGGTTGGTCCTGATGGAGGAGCTCCACATAGGACAACATGTCCTGGCTTGCCAGGGATGAGCATTGGCCATGCTGGTGAACCACCATGATCTTGGAAAGGCTCATGCATGTAACAATTGGAATAGCTAATTAATATATGTATTGGGTTTTTGTCTTTTGCATCATGTTTAAGCTTGAGATATTTATAAAATGAGCTTAATTGTTGCATGTTTATTATTATTCTAATTAATTTATTATAAAATAGTCTCTAATAGGGTATTAAGAAATTATTGAAATTACTCACAAAATTTTATCTGGCATGGAGCAGGAGCTGCTTGATAATAGTGACTTGACGTCAATGACATGCTCTCCGGTAAGCTCTCGTGCCAATACTAGAAAATTCTTCTCTATTTGAAGCAAAAAGAAGATGAGATTGGGAAGAACATAATAGGAGAGTAGAGAAGAAGAAGTTGCCTTAAGAATAGAACTTTGAACCTCCTTTTAGGTCAATTTGAAGTAAGCCATGTGGAAGTGGGGCTTTATATCGGTGGATTATTGAGCATAATTAGAATATTAGGAATTTAGTTTTGGATATAAGTCATTATTTAAGGGAATATTAAGTTGTGGAAGAAGAGATCAAAAAAGGGTTTTGGCCTAAAAGGATGGAAATAAATGCCTATTGCTTGGGCTTGTTCTTATATTACAAACATGCTGATTTTTTCCTTAAGTTTTAGTTTGATATAAAGTTATAAATTATTTGCACTCCTATGAAGCAAACTTGTTAAAAGGTGTTAGTTGTAAGATTTGGCCCTATGTTTGATCAAGTACAAACACAACAGCTAATGATTAGTGTTGAAATTTTAGAATATGCTTGCAGCTTTCCCATGAAATAACTTTTTTTTTTAATGAAACAAAAAAGAACACAAAAAATTTTGATGGTATTCTAAGTGAGAATTTAGTTTAGGGAAATATATAATTTTTAGTTAATTATAAGATTTTATATCAAATAATTTGATTTTTTTACAAAATGGGTAATTTATTTTATTAAATAGAAAAATCTAATGCACAAATAGAACAAATTTTTAGCTCTTTGTAGAATATGATTGTGTTGATCAATGATGTTGTATTATGGTATGGGACCTCAATTATGTTTGTTGAGCTCGTTGAGTGGTTGCATGGGTCCTCCAAATGCTTCGGTTCTGATGTTTTGTACCTTTTTTTATATTTCTTCATACAACATTGGGACATTATATAGTCGAGTTGGAGATAAACAAAGAGAGGAGTGCCACAACACTCAAGATTTTCATGATATTACATTGTCAGACAAGGAATTCTGAATCATTGCTCTGTTAGGGTTTCTCTCCCACCGTTTTGCTCCCGCCTGTTTTGCTTTTGCGTTTCCCTCTCCTCCGGCTGCTGCCGGAGGCTTCTCCCCTCTTCTATTTCCCATTTTCTCTCATGGAAGCTCTTTCTTCCATGGATTTTCCCCCGCTTTACCTTGCATGCATAAGGTCCTTCTACCTCTCTGCCTTCCCGCAACTGGAAAAATATTATGGTTGATGCTGATCCCGTGTCCAAGGATTTACCGCTCTCTTTTCTTCCGCTTGAACCTGACATCATTCCTTTTGCTGGTGAAAGGCTTGTTAAAGGTGCAGAAAACTGGAATCTCTGCCTGGTGGGTTATTCTATTGGAAGGCGGCCATACTATGAAGCTCTCCTAGGTTCTATTCGTAAAACTTGGACATTAAAAGGTTCGATGCAACTTTTATCTCTTTCGGATGGTTTTTTTCTGTTACGTTTTACTACCATGGAAGATTTTGAAATGGCTAGGTCCAAGGGGGTGTGGTTCTTCTTGGGTAGGCCTTTTCTCCGTCAGAAAGGGTCTCCAAAATTCCGTCCCAAACGAGAAAATTTCACCTCCATACCTATTTGGGTCAAAATCCATGATTTACCCTTGGTGTGTTGGAACTCTGAAGGAATTTCCCGTATTGCCAGTAAGATTGGAATTTCGCTCACCGTTGATGCCCTTACCGCATAGCGTACGCGTCTCACCTTTGCCCGGGTTTGCATTCAAGTTAATGCTGATGCAACTTATCCTGAAGAAATTTTGATTTCGATCAAAGAAGATGTCTTTAGCTTGAAAATTCAGTATGAGTGGAAGCCTACACCTTGTGAGCACTGCAAATCCCTTGTCCATTCCTCTTCGGTATGCCCTTCTAAACCGGAGACTGTTCTTACGACCATTCCTGCGGTTATTCCACCGACCAATACAGCTCGGGGCAGAAGGAAGAGTAGTAGGCCTCAAGGTAGAAACTTTCCTATTTCTTCTATTATTCCTCCTTCTCTTATTCCCGCTTCTGTTATACAAGCTGGGCAACACACTATCTCACAGCCTAATCCCACAGCTACTTTGAATACCCCTGATGAGCAGGCTGACCTGCTTCCCCCAAAGCAATTACTACCTCCATAGATACAAAATCCCAAACCTCAGACATTGCCAGTTGCTACAGATAATACTCCATCTACCACAACTCCACATAACGACCCACCAGTTTCCAATATACCAAATTTAAATTCCCCGCACGACATCGCCACATCATCTTCTTCTTCATCACTGCCCAAATACAGACTTCCATCACCAAAAGTTAAATCACCCAACAAATTTGACGCCTTGAATTTGCTAGAGGAGGATCTGAGTATTTCTGATGATGCTTCTAATCAGAACTCTGATCAATTCCCTCCGTTTAAAGATAATGAAAAGGAAAAGGAATCGGCGCAAAAGCAATCAGGAAAGCCGGGGAAAAATGCTAAGGGGAAGCAAGAAAAAATGGCCCCCACTCAATCACGATAGTTATGTCTTTTCCTAACATTGCCTGCTGGAATATTAGAGGGTTTAATAGTCCAGACAAGGTTTTTTGCTGCAAGCACTTGGCCTCTTCTTTTAGACTTGACATGCTCTGTTTGCTGGAAAATAGGATTCAAGCTTCTTCTCTTCTGAATCCTTTCTTCATAGAATCTCACGTGATCTTCCCTTCTGAAGACTCCTGTCATAATTTCAACATGACTTCTCCTGGTAGGATATGGATTAAGTGGAACTCTTCTACTCTTAATTTTACTCCTACTATCATCTCTCCTAAACTTATATCGGGTATTGTGGATAGAGCTGGTTATCCTTCTTTTACTCTAACTGTCATCTATGTTGAAAATGATAGAGAGAGCAGATCATCTCTCTGGGATATGCTTAGAATTTGTGTTGCCTCTCAAACTACTCCCTGGATCATCATGGGAGACTTCAACTGCTGTAGGTTTGCTTCCGATAAATTGGGTGGCAATCCCCTGTCTCACCGCCAGCTGGGAGAACTGAACTCTATTATTTTTTATGCCAAACTTATGGAATTATCCTCTGTTGGTAATGTCTACACTTGGTTTAATAAGCGTCAAAATAACCCTATACACATTAAGTTAGATAGAGTTTTGACTAATGACATGTGGGCTTCAGCATTTCCTAATTCCTACTATTCTGTGCAAGCTCCTTCTTGCTCAGATCATTGCCCCTTAATCCTTAACTTGTCTGATGCTGTCTCCCGGTACCACAGATTTCTTTTCAAGAACTTCTGGACACTATTTGATGGTTATTGGTGTATCTTGTTGGAGGTTTTTTCTGCTCAGCCTATTGGTAATCCTATGGCTGATTTTTGCTCCAAACTTAAGCGTCTTAAAAGCCGTTTCAAACTTGAATCCTGGGCTAATTCCAATGCTATTCAAGATCAGATGGAATCTTTGCACCGCAGACAACTTGAATGTCTTGAGCAGATTAATCTGGATCCTCTCAATGATGATTTTGTTAGGCTTCTTAAGAACATCAACTATAATATATCTAAAACCTCCTCTCTTCATTCTTCTTGGATCATCCAGCGGGCTAAGGCCTCGTGGCTGTCTAAGGGAGAAGACAACCTTAAGTTTCTGTATGCAAAAATTAGGCGCAGAAAGGGTTACAGTAATGCTGCTATTAATTTGGGAACTTCTTCTAATCTCTCTAGGCCTGATGCAATTTTTGATATCATTAATCATTTTCATAAGCTTTTCAATCCTCCCCTTATTGAGGATTTGAACATGGAACTTTTTCCATCTGGTAACACTCTTCAACCCCTTCTTGCTGACTCTCTTATTCTCCCTATTACTGATGATGAAATTAGGCAATCTGTTTTTGATGGTGCTGCTTCCTCCTCCCGGGTCTTGATGGTTTCAATTACCACTTCTACAAACGTAGCTGGCACATTATTGGTCCTTGGGTTTGTAAGGCTGTTAAATTCTTTTTTGTAAATGGTACTCTTGCTCCTGGCATCAAAGCTACGGCTTTAGCTCTCATTCCCAAGTCCAAGCATGCTTCCTCTTTTGCTGATTTTAGGCCAATTGCCCTTTGTAATGTGATTTACAAGATTGTCTCTAAAATTTTGGCTTCTAGGCTTAAGCCCATCATGCCTTTAATTGTCAAGGAGACTCAATCTGGGTTTATTAATGGCAGAATCTCCACCGACAACATTATTTTGGCACAAGAACTTCTCTCTTTTGCTAAAACTAGGAAGAAAAACATCTTTTGTGCTAAGTATGATATTCGTAAGGCGTTTGATACGGTATCTAGGGAATTTGTCATGGCTAGACTTGTTCAGAAAGGTATTCCCCCTTATTTATCTCCTGGATTAAGGCTTGCATCTCTGACGTAAATTTCTCCATTGTGATCAAAGGGGCCCTTGAGGGATACTTTTCATCCTCGGTTGGGTTAAGGCAGGGATGTCCGTTAAGCCAGTATCTCTTCTGTATTGTGATGGATGCATTCTCCTCTCTTATTGACCATATGCCTTTTGTGGGAATCACTTATGGTAATTTTAAGATTAGTCATCTTCTTTATGCTGATGATTTACTTGTTTTTGGTGAAGCTAGTCTCAACAATTGTAGGCATCTAAAGCATATTATTAACCGTTTTTCTAATGCTTCTGTACTGCATATGAACCTTGATAAAAGCTCCATCATGCTTCCAAAACACTTTGTGAATGTGGATATAATATGTAGGGCTCTTAGCTTGGCTCCCAAAGATATCACTACTTATCTTGGTATTCCTATATCTTTCAAGAGGCTTAAAATTTCTGATTTCTCTCCTCTCATGGAAGAAATTACTAAGAAACTATCTGGATGGAATGCAAATCTGTTATCATTGGCTGGTAGATTGCAATATCTCAAATTCACTATGTTAAACTCCATAGCCTATTGGATCCGGGGAGCTATTTTACCAAAGGCTGTTATGAAATTTTTAAGGAAAACTGCTTCCAAGTTCTTGTTTTTTGGTGATATATCTGCTACTAATAAGCTGCATTTGGTAGCATGGGATACTGTCTGTAAGCCTAAAGATAAGGGGGGCTTGGGATCCCCAGCATCTTGGCTCTCCAATATGCTTTCAATTGCTCCTTAATTCATAGGATTTACACCCGTAAGACCCCTCTTGCGGATTGGTTGTTAATGATTTATTTGTCTCCCTAGAAGGCGCCTGATACTAAGGCTTCTAAAATGTGGAAAAGCATATGCTTAATAGCTCATTCCTCTAAAGCTAATTGGTTTTTTAATATTACACCTTCCTCCCAATTCTCTTTTGTCTGGGATTACTGGTGCAACAACAATCGTATTATGGATTTACATCCTACCGGTATCAATTTTGGTAAGCATGTGGTTAGCAATTTCATTGCTGATGGGGTTTGGCATCTTCCTTTAGACATGCCTACTAATTTGGTGAACTCTATTATTAATGTCAGCATTACTGATAACCAGGATCCTTGCTTGATATGGAATAGTAACCACAAAGCTAAATTTTCTGATTTTGTTAAAGAATTTTACCAGTCCTTGCCCCTTTGTGCTTGGTCTGGATATGTTTGGCACAAAAGGCACATTTTGAGATACTCCGTATTTACCTGGCTTACTCTTGTGGGAGGCCTCAAAACTGCTTGGGAATTGAACAAAAGAAATATTGGTGTGGATCTTAAATGTTCTTTCTGTCAAAGTTATCCTAAAAGTTCTGCACACCTATTTTTTGACAGCTCTTTCACTCACTCTATTATCACCTCTCTTGTTCTGGAATGCAATACTATTTTGCTTAGGCCTAATCTGCTGCAGCTTTTTGATTGGGTTACTGACAACCCCAATTTCTCTAATCATACTAAGAGAATTTATGTTCTTACTATATGCTGCACTATCTACTATGTTTGGCGTGAAAGAAATGATAGGAGATTTTCCTTGTCTGCCTCTTCTGCTAACTCAATTTGTCTGAGGATTAAACAAGCTATTCAAGCTAAGATCGATAACTGGAGGGATAGATAATGTTTTCTATTTTTTTTCCTATTATTCTTGGTTCGTCTGCTTTCCTCTGCTTCGGATTTTGCTTATGGTCTTCATCTTTTGGCTGCTGGATGGGTATTTATTAGATCTGGGGGCGATGATGTCCAATTGCCCCTGCCATTCCCTAGAGGGTAGACGACTGCAATCGGTTCTTCTCTGGAGGGCACTGCCTGCAACCGGGATTTTGCTCTGGCTTCGGCAATTGATTTTGTTTCTGAGCCCAACTAATTCATAATCCAACTTTCTTGTTTAGTTTTTGACATGTATTAAATTTTGGTTCTTTTTTTGGTGATTTCTTTCACCTAGCTTTCTTCTCTTTACTTACACATGTAACTAGTTTTTTTATCAATGAAAAGGGCTTTCTGCAACTAATTTTCCCAAAAAAAAAAAAAATTACACTGTCAGACAAACTTGAGACATATAGTGGAGTGTCGTGGCACTCCGAACATGGCACATTAATGTTGCAACTATTGCACCCCTTGGATTGTTTTATGTTTGCCTCTTTATCTATTATGTGTAGAGAACAGTGTATGGAAGAAAAAGAGATAGAGAGATAGTGAGAAAGAAATAGATGTGTACTAATTCTCAAAATTTTCATAGTGAATTTCTTGGTGTTGTGTGGCTTTGAGGTGTTTTCAGATCATATTTTTCCAGATTAAATCCTAATAATCTTATTTTTTCTTTCCTTCTTGTTTGTAGATATTGTGTGGGCTACATTCCCAACACAATTTTATGAAAGGAATTTTCTCTTATAATAAGTGCCTATTTGTGTGAGAAAAGGCTAGTTGTAAATAGAAATTATTATGTTACTTAGTGCAATCCAAAAAAATGGAGTTTGTCACATAGATGGAAATCTGATAAAAATATTGTAACTTAAAATATTTCAGATAATTTTTTAAAATAGCAAATTACATCTGAGATTTGGGATAATTAGTTTTATTATACAAGCATTAAATACATGTGAATAAAAATTTATATTATCAAAATTTAAATTATATTTATGTGATAAAAAGATAAAATTATAAAGTTTATCCCTATAAGTAATTCTAAATAGTAATTATATTAATGGAAAATGTTATATTTTTTAACTTTGATCCAAACAAATGAGGGAAAAATATTTTAAAAAAGATAATATAAATTTCTCCCTTCTATTACAATATAACTAAGTGCTTATGCAATTAACGAAGGAAAGAGTCGAAAGACTATTCAGTAGTTCCATAATTGGTATGTAATAATGATTAGTCGAAATTAAGAAATGAAAGTATCTCAATAAACAAATTATTTTTTCCAAATTACATAATACTCTATAAGTACAGATTAATACACTAGAATTGATCACTTCAATATATAAAAAATATATCATTATTAATTTACTATTTCAACTAAACATATAGATAAGATCAATTTGTCAATTCATGTTATAACATACAAGACAATGTTCTCATTAGTCTTTTGTAAGGTGAAAATCATTATCAGAATGATTGTAGCTTTTTATGTTAACTTAAAAAAACAGATCATACTCATATGTAAATTCATCAAACAAACAGCTAGACTTCACAATAATGAGTTGATTCCACTATTAGCTATCACCTAAAGACCAAAAGGATATTAGATCAAAAGATATCTAAAATAAAAGTAGTAATACATGAATCCAAAATTAATTCATTAGAATCTTAAATATCATAATTTCATTAATCAATCGAGATGAGATTATAATCTAAATGCCTAATAAAACTCTTCATAACTTTATTGAAAACCCACTAACTATCGAGAGACACATAAGATAAATATAAATTTACATAAAAAATGAACTTCAAGTTTTTATCAATTCTGTGTATGTTACTAAGAAAGTGTGTGTGTGTGTGTGTTTTTGTGTGTGTGTGTGTGTGTGTCTGTAATTATTTGGATAAGCAAGTCATATTTTAAAAGTGTAATGTTATAATATGAAGAAAATCGATTAGAAGATAAGGATTATAGAATTAGCAAAACACAAATTGAGTATATGATTTCTAAATTTAATGAAGCAAAAATTTAGTATCAAATGATATTATTAGAAGATTAATTGAAACCTAGATGTTCATATTTTACTATCTTGAATCTTTTCGACTAAATTAGTGTTGCAAATTTGATTTCAGAAAATATAATTTTGATGACAGCAAACATTTGTGTTACTTCTATTTTTCTATGACTTCCTTGCCTACTAACATTTTAGGTCCACAAGGTTGAGTGCAAATCAAGCTAGCTCAGGATTGGGTAGACAAGGAGTGAGTTAGTCTGTAAGGTTTTTACCTTTCCTTGAGTCGATTGTAATAAAGTGGGTCCTAATGCTAAGTAACCTTGCATACACATGCTCATGGAAAAATTCTATCTTTTTTTTATAGCTTTTTAATTTTGATCATATAATCCAGGACGATCCCAAATCATCTTAGATGATTAGTTAAAAATAGAAACCTTAATTAGGTCATCATGGTTAAGGCAGCTGCAATTAAGCAAATTGTCTTGTACGATATTAGCATCATCCTGGATGATATGCTCAAATCAGAAAGAATCATCCACCATAACCCTTTATGAATATTTTATTTTCTAACATCATCCAAAACATGGTCATGGATGAAGCACTATAATTATGCCTAAATTAGTTTGGTAATTAAGGAAAGCAATTAAGATTTAATTGCTCGATCAAATCATCCTAGACGATTACAGGATCGTCCGGGTCGATCACAGGATCATCTGGGATGATCAGTTAAAGAAATATTAGTTTCTTTCTGGATGACCTGAACAATGGTCTAGATAAGATGTATTGATTTGAACTAATTGTTTGGGATGACCCAAAATCATCATGGATGATCAGTTATTTTTTCATTGTCCAAACATGCATCCAGAGTGATGTTCTGGATAATATTTAATGTTTGTACTAATCGTGCTGGATGATTATGAGATCATCCTAGACGAACAAGTTATTTTTTCACCATCCAGACATCTATCCAAGGTGATGTTATGGATGGTATATGATGTTTGATGCTCGTGAGATTTTCCTGAACAATCAAGTTATTTTTTCATCATCCAGACATCCAACCAGGGTGATGTTCTAGAAAATATTTTATGACTTGAATTAATCATACAGAATGATATTATATCATCCTAGATGATCTAAATAATGAAACCTTCTAATCATCCAGACTCTCCCAAATCATTCTAACAAATTGAGCCAAATTTGAACTAATCATGCAGGATAATCGATTGATTGTCCTGGATGATCTTTGATGATTAATTGCAAATTAGGGAAAATTTGGAGCCCTTCTATATAAGATCTCTAATTTACTCAGGAGGAGATCTTTTGTTGTTGTCCTGACCTGAGAGAGCCAAGAGGAGAGGGAGTGGTTGGGAGAGAGAGGAAGGATCTTGTGAGGGGGGATTTTATGAGGGGTTTCATAAATGTTGATCCAATGAAGGATCCGAGTCTTCCTTGGAGGTTCGAGAGAGCTCTACTTCAACAACTGATCGAGGTTCTCTACCTGCTCTAGGAGTAAGCAAAAGGAGATGTGATCTCTGCCTGCTTCAGGGGTATGTAAAAGGAGTTGGGTTCTCTGCCTCACTGGGGTTAGTGGAAAAGAAGTTTTTATACGGTCTTCTCCTCCTTGTTGTTGGGGCAAATGGAGAGAGACAAAGTTTAGTGCAATACCTAGAGGAGAGGCTCCACGGAGTGGACGTAGGTCAAGTTGACTAAACAACAATAAAATTTAATGTGTTCTTTCTTATTATTTTTCTGCATTTATTTTCTGCACCTTAGTTTCTATGGTGATTGTTTGGATGTGTTTGTGATTTTATTTAAAGAAATTTAAAAACACCAATTCACCCCCCCCCCCCCCCTGGTTAGCCTTGGGCTAGTTCACAAAGACTTAACATCCCTATTGAACTTTTAATTAGTCTATAAGAAAACACATAACTTCTTGTGAATCTGATTTCAAGATATATAATTTTTATGATAACAAACAATGTTTCTCTATAATTGCCTTGCCTACTAACATTTCAAGTTCACAAGATCAACTTGCAATTTAAACCAGCTCAAGACTGAGTAGACTAGGAATGAGTCAATTTGTAATCTTTTATCTTTTCTTGAGTATATTATAAATGATGCGGTTCCGGATACTAAGTAACCTTGCACACTCACACTTGGGGGAAAATTTTTGACTATTTTTTATAGTTTTGTATCTTTGGTCACATCATTTGGGACGATCCAAAAATTAGCCTAGACGATCCGTTAAAAATAGAAACCCTAATTAGGGCATCCTTGTTAAGGAATCCATAATTAAGTGCATCTTCCTGGATGATATTTCATCGACGAGGATGATAAGCTCAAATTAGAAAGAATCAGCCGCCAGATTTATTTCGGTATCATTTATTTTTGGACATCATCCTGGATGATGTAGTGAAATTATGCCTAAATTAATCCCATAATTAAGAAAGGCAATTAAGGCTTGATTGCTTGATCATACCATCTTGGATGATCACAGGATCGGCCAGGACACTAGGTTCACAAACCAGTTGTTCCTGGTCGAAAATACATCGGCCAGCTTCTATTCAATGTGATGCTCTAAACGATATGTACTGATTTAAACTAATCATCTGGGATGATCGTGAAATCAGCCTGGGCGATCAAGTTATTTTTACATCATCCAGACATCCATTTAGGGAAATTTTCTGGATGATATTCAATGATTTGTACTAATCGTATAGGAAGATATACTATCATCCTAGATGATATGAACAAAAAACCTTCTGATCGTCCCAAATCATCCTAGCTGATTGAGCTAAATTTTTACTAATCATACTGGACGATAAAGTTGGTTTGTTGCAATTATGAGCTATTTTGAAACTCTTTTATATAAGACCTCTTATTTTACCCAAAGGAGAATCTTTTAATGCTGTCCTGACCTGAGAGATAAGAGGAGAGGGAGAGCAAGGGCAAGAAAGAGAGGATCATGTGAGGGGAGTTTGTGAGGGATTTCATAAAGGTTTCTCCAAGCAAGGATCCATCATCGTCTTCTCCGATCATCATCCATGGTTCCTTTAGTGCTCTAGAGAGGTCTACTTCAGCATCTAATCAAGGTTCTATGCCTGCTTCAGGAGGAAGCAAAAGGAGTTAGGTTCTCTGCCTTCTTCAGGAGGAAGCAAAAGGAGTTGGGTTCTCTGCCTCACCGGAGTTGGTGGAAATGAGGTTTGTACCAGCTTCTCCAGCTTGCTATTGGAGAAAAAGGAGAAAAACTGAGTTTAGTGCAATACTTAGAGGGCATCTCTGTGCAGTGGATGTAGGTCGAGTTGACCGAATCATTATAAATCTCTGTGTTCTTTATTATTGCATTTCCACATTTAATTTCTGCACTTTATGACAAATTTTGGGTTTCTTTGAGTTTGTGCTTTTGGTTAAAGAGTTTTTAAAATACTAATTCACCCCCCTCTTGGTTATCTTGGGACTAGTTCATTAGGGCTTAACATCCTTGCCGAACTTTCAAGTGTTATCAGAGTGGGATTCATAAAATTAAGTTTGATTTTTTTTTAATTTTGATCAATGGCTTTCTTTGGTAATCATAATACTGTTGAAGTTTATTCTATTACATGACCACCTTTGTTTGACAATATTCCTTTTGATTTTTGGAAAAATCACATGTCTGTATTTTCATAATCAATTGACTATCGCATGTGGATGCTTATTAAGGATGGCTATACACGTCTAACTCATAAAATTAATGTCATTACTATTGTACTTCATTTTATTGAATGGACTCTTAATGATTGAAATTTAATTCTACTTAATGCAAAATGCTTGAACTATTTTTTTTGGGCTTTGAAATCGAAAGATTATATGTGTGTTTCAACTTGTGCAGCTAGTAAAACAATTTGGGATAGATTGTGTATTACTTATGAAGGTATCAATATAGTTAAATAATCTAGGTTAAATATTTTATTGCATGACTATGAACTTTTTTGTATGAAATGTATTGATTCTGACATGTACACTAAGTTTACTAAAATTGTCACCTAATTGCATGCTTTAGGAAGAGTGCTAACTAACCATGAAAAAGTAAATAAAATTTTGAGGTGTTTGTCTTCTTCCTTTGATGCTAAGATCTTTATAATTACTGAATCTAAAGATTTGAATACTTATTTTATTGATAACTTACTTGGATCACTCATTGCTTATGAGCAAGGGGTGAATCAAAGAAAGCTTGATGTAGGTGAGCGAAAGAAGGAGAAAATTGTGGCACTGAAGGCTAATAACATAGACATTGAGTCTTTCGGGTTTGAAAGTGATGATGTTGCCTTAATCACATGGAAATTTAATAGCTTTCTAAGGAAGAATCACAAGTACCATTAGAAATGGAATAAAGGTAAGGATAGCAAAAATTATAAAAGTACTTCTTATGTTGTCTGTTTTAAATGTAGGAAGCCTGGATATGTCAAAGCTGATTGTCCTACACTTAAGGATTAACCAAGCAAGGGGAAGGGTGAGGAGAAACCTAAGTTCAGAAAAGATAAGGACAAGAAGCGGTTCTAAAAGGCGTTCTGGGTGGATTCTACATCTGACTTATCTCAGGCTGAGGCTGAAGAAGAGACAACAAACTTGTGCATGATGGGTGACAATCTTGGTCAGTCTGATCAATAAGAGGTATATGAACCAACTTATGATTAATTACTTAAAGTTTGTGAGAACATTCATGCATCATATAGGAAACTTAAAAAAACTCATGCTAGTATGAAATTCAAATTTTCAAATTTGCAAAAAGAGCATGAAATTTTAAGTAAAGATCAAGCTCAAATTGATAGCAATCAAATGGAATTACTTGATGAGTTTGATGAATTGAATAAAAAGCATTTTGAGTTGATTGTTGAACATGATTCATTGAAAGCATCCTACACCTCTCTTGAAATTGATTTTAAAACTTATATTGAAGAATCTGAGCACATGGACCAATATTTGAATGTTGATAATGCTATTTTATAAAGTGCTAACTTGAGGTTTAAAGTTGAATTGAATGCACTTGAGAAAAATAGGAAAATGCCCACACTTGATCTAAAGAAAAAACCTAGGAAGATGCATTATAATTAGAACATATTAGTGAATCCTTTTCCTGGAGTTAGATGTTTTTATGTGGCATGCTAGGGCACATCTCACATACTTGCACTATCCACCGTAGTACACATTGGGTGTGGACACCCAAATTATATGATTCACAGCATAACAAACATTCATTGCATTCTTCTTTTCACAAGAAGGGACTCAAACATATTTGGGTTCCTAAATCTAATGTTTGATGATTTTGCAGTCTTGTTCTCACAAAAGGCCTAATGAGAGCATGTGTTACTTGAACATCAAAGGATTACTATTCTTAATTGCATAATCTTGCTACTTAATAAATTCTTATTTGCATGTTTATCATTCTATTGCTTTTTATTATTTTTTATTCTTTCTATTTTAGTTTTGAGCTAGTTTTTATTTTATTTTTACTGTTATTTTATAGTTGTTTCGTCTATGTTGTTTTTCTTTTAGTTTATTAGTTTTTATTTAGGAAATATCTAAAATGATAGTTTATGCCTTATTTTCTATTTTTGGAAATTTGTAGTCAATGTCTAACATTCCTAAATCAGTTAAAGGGAGAAACCCTGTTGATTGTTTCCCTCCCTCTAACCTCTTTTAGTAGTGTAATTTTCTTTTCTAAACAAAAGTCTATCTCAAATTAACAACTGGACTTTGTGATTGAGATCTTTTCTATCTTGCTACATTAATCTATCTTTTATATATATTGTTCAAAGCATTTATATTACTTCTAATTCTTTGAAATCTTGTCATTGTATTTATCATATGATTTTGAGTCCGTTTTATGATTTATTCTTCCTTATATTAGAGAGGGGTTTTTTCTTCTCTAATATCTAGAATATATACTCACAACTGAGAGTATTTAAGAGTTTTAAAATGTAATCTAGCTTGCAAAAATAAAAAAAAGGCCAATGATGCCAAATTAAAAGATAAGCAATGATGCCAAATTGAGAAAGATACACAAAGTGTATCAAAAATCAAAAGATGCGCAAAGTGGCCAAATTGACAAGTAGCATAATATGAGCCCACCAAAAGAAAGTTTTCCTCCCTTTCAAACTTTTAAAGCTTCGAAGAATTCATGTGTCACTTGATATTTTCAAAGACTTTATTTTTAATTTCATGATTGTGACAAATTATTTTGATATATTATTCTATAAGATATTTTTTCTAGAACCAAGTTTTGAACGGATATATTTTTCTTATCCAATTGGTTTTTCTGAGTTAGGACTTTTGTTTTCAAAAGATAATTTCACTAAGTGATGTCCAAGCTAGGGTTAACATGATCAGATATTATGCTATTTTTAGATTTCAACAATGTTATCTCATCGGTCTTACAAGTTTTTTAATTACATCACATGGAGTCTTTATCATTTTCATGCTTTGATAAAAAAATGCTTTCAATTTTTTTTATCTTCTATTTAACTTTTTCTTTTCTGGTTTTTCCTCCTCCTTTTTGTGATGTCAAAAGGGGGAGTCGTGTTTAAGTTGTTTTTGTCATACTATTTTCACTTATGTTTGTTTTTATTTAGTTTTGATTATTTGATTATTTATCATCATCAAAAAGGGGGAGATTGTCGTTAATCTAATTTCAGGAAATATGATTTTGATGATAGCAAACACTTCTATTTCTCTACAAATGTCTTGCCTACTAACATTTCAGGTCCACAAGATTAAATTATAATTTAAATAAGCTCAATATTTGGTAGACTAGGAATGAGTTAGTTTGTATTCTTTTACCTTTTCTTGAGTCAATTATTAATGATGTGGTTCCTGATGCTAAGTGGTTAAGGCAACGGTCATTAAGCACATCATCCTATAATCAACCGCCAGATCTATTTAGGTATCATTTACTTTTAGACATCGTCCTGGACGATGCAGTGAAATTATGCCTAGATTTATCCCATAATTAAGGAAAGCAATTATGGTTTGATTGCTCAATCATACCATCTTAGACGATTGCAGGATCAGCCGGGATGATCAGTTCACAAACCTTAGTTGTTCCTGGACGATCAAACTTTGGCCAGCTTCTATTCAGGGAGATGCTCTAGATGTTATGCACTTATTTGAACTATTTGTTTGGGATGATCATGAAATTAGCATGGACGATCAGGTTATTTTTATATCATCTAGACATCCATTCAGTGTAATGTTCTGGATGATCTTCAATGGTTTGTACTAATCGTACAAGACGATATACTATCATCCTAGATTACATAAACAAAAGACCTTTTGATCATCCTAAATCATCCTAGCTGGTTCATCGACCTTTACAGGATGATATATCATCTTGGTTGATAAAGTTGGTTTGTTGCAATTAAGAGCTATTTGAAAGCTCTTCTATATAAGAGCTCTTATTTTACCCAAGGGAGGATCTTTTGCTATTGTCCTGACCTGAGAGAGCTAAGAGGAGAAGGAGAATAAGGCAGAGAGAGAGGATCTTATGAGGGGGAGTTTGTAAAGGGTTTTACAAAGATTGTTCCAAGCAAAGATCCACCATTATCTTCTCTGAATATCATCCCTGGTTCCTTGGGAGTTCTAGAGAGGTTTACTTCAACATCTGATCAAGGTTCTCTGTCTATATAGGGAGGAAGAAAAAGGAGTTAGGTTCTCTGCCTACTTTAAGAGGAAGCAAAAAGAGTTGGGTTCTCTGTCTGCTTCAGGAGGAAGCAAAAGGAGTTGGGTTCTCTGCCTCATCGGCGTTGGTGGAAAGGAGGATTGTAAAGGCTTCTCCGCCTTGCTGTGGGAGCAAAAGGAGAAACACTGAGTTTAGTGCAATACCCGGAGAGTGCCTGTGGGGAGTTGACGTAGCTCTTGTTGACCGAACCACTATAAATCTCTATGTTCTTTATTACTACCTTTTCTGTATATAATTTCTGCACTTTATGGTGAATTTTGGTTTTGTTTGAGTTTGTGGTTTTGCTTAAAGATTTTTTAAAATACTAATTGACCCCCCTCTTAGTTATCCTTGGGACTAGTTCATTAGGGCTTATCATCCCTGTCGAACTTTCAAGTGGTATTAGTGCAGCATTCATAAAATTAAGTTTGAAATATTTTTGAATTTTTATCAATGGCTAACTTTGGTAGTTATAATACTGTGGAAGATTATTTTATTACACAATTACCTTTATTTGATAATATTTCTTTTTGCTTTTTGGAAAACTCAAATGCTTATATTTTTACAATCAATTGACTATCACATATGGATGCTTGTTAAGGATGACTATACAACTCCAACTCATAAAATTAATGGCATTACTACTATACTTCCTTTTACTGAATGAACTCTTGATGATAGGGATTTAGCTCAATTGAATGCAAAATGCGTAAACTATTTTTTTTGTGCTTTGAAATCGAAAGATTATATGCGTGTTTCAACTTATACATCTGGTAAAGAAATTTGGGATAGATTATGTATTACTTATGAAGGAACCAATGAAGTTAAACAATCTAGGTTGAATATTTTATTGCATGACTCTAAAATTTTTTGTATGACACCTACTGAAAAAATTTATGACATGTATACTAGGTTTATTCAAATTGTCACCTCATTGCATACTTTAGGAAGAGAGCTAACTACCTATGAAAGAGTGAATAAAATTTTGAAAAGTTTGCCTTCTTCCTTTGATGATAAGATCATTGAAATTATTGAATCTAAAGATTTAAATTCTTATTCGATTGATAACATACTTGTATAACTCATTGCTTACAAGCAAGGGGTGAATCAAAGAAGCCTTGATGCAGATGAGTGAAAGAAGAAGAAAACTATGATGTTGAAGGACAATAACACAGACACTAATTCTTTCAGGTCTGTTAGTGATGATTTTGACTTAATCACAAGGTGATTTAAAAGCTTTCTAAGGAAGTATCACAAGTACTATTAGAAATAGAACAAAGGTAAGGATAGCAAAAATTATAAAAGTTCTTCTGATGTTGTCTATTTTGAATGTAGGAAGCCTGGACATGTCAAAAATTATTGTCCTACACTTAAGGATCACCCAAGCAAGGAAAAGGGTGAGGAGAAACCTAAGTTCAAAAAAGACAAGGATAAGAAGCTGTTCCAAAAGGCATTTTGGGCAGATTTTGATTCTGACTTATCTTAGACTGAAGCTACATAAGAGATAACAATCATGTGCTTAATGGGTGATCATCTTGGTCAGTATGATCAAGAAGAGGTATATGAACCAACTTATGATCAATTACTTGAAGTTTATGAGAGCATTCATGCATCATATAAGAAACTTTAGAAAACTCATGCTAGTATCAAATTGAAATTTTCAAAATTGCAATAAGAGCATAAAATTTTAAGAAAAGATCACACTCAAATTGATAGCAATCACATGTCATTACGTGATGAGTTTGATGAATTGAATAAAAAGTATTCTGAGTTAATTGTTGAGCATGATTTATTAAAAGCATCTTACACCTCTCTTGAAACTGATTCTAAAACTTATATTGAAGAATTTGAGCACAGTGATCACTATTTAAATGTTGATAATGTTGTTTTAGAAAGTACTAACTTGAGGTTTAAATCTGAATTGAAGCACTTGAGAAAAATAGGAAAACACCCACACTTGATCTAAAACCAAAACCTAGGAAGAGGCATTATAACCCAAACATATTAGTGAAACCATTTCGTGGAGTTAGATATTTTTCATGTGGCATGCTAGGGAATATCTCACACACTTGCACTATCCACCGTAGAACACATTAGGTGTGGAGACCTAAATTACATGATTCACAACATAATACACATGCATTGCATTCTTCTTTTCATAAGAAGGGAACCAAACTTGTTTGGGTTCCTAAATCTGACCTTTGATGATTTTGTAGGCTTGCTCTCATAAAAGGCCTCATGAGAGCTTATGGTACTTGGACAACAGAGGCTCACTACTCTTAATTACATAATCTTACTACTTAATAAATTCATATTTGCATGTTTACTATTCTAATTATTACTATTTTCAATTCTTACTGTTTTAATTTTAAGTTGGTATTTTATTTTATTTTTGCTATTATTTTGTAGTTGTTTCATCTCTGTTGTTTTTCTTTTAGTTTATTAGTTTCTTCTCTTTTTTGGGTCTTAGCTGAAATGATATTTTATGCCTAATTTTTTGTTTTTGGAAATTTATATTCAATATCTAACATCCTTAAATTAGTTAATGGGAGAAACACCATTGATTATTTCCCTCCCTCTAACAACTTTTAATTGTGTAATTTTCTTTTCTAAATAAAAGTCTATCTCAAATTAACAACTGGACTTTACGATTGAGATCTTTTCTATCTTGGTATTACTATATATATATATATATAATGTTCAAAGTATTTATATTACTTTCAAGTTCTTTGAAATCTTATCATTACATTTATCATATGATTTTGAGTCTATTTTGTAATTTATTATTATTTATATTAGAGAGTAAGTTTTTTCTTCTCTAATATCTGGAAGATATACTCACAATTGAGAGTATTTAGAGTTTTAAAAAGGGATCTAGCTTGCAAAAAAAATGAGCCAATGATGTCAAATCAAAAGATACACAATGATGCCAAATTGAAAAAGATACACAAAGTGTATCAAAATTCAAAAGATGCATAAAGTGCTCCAAATTGATAAGAGGTATAAAATGAGCCCACCAAAAGCAAGATTTCCTCTCTTTCAAATACTTGATGTGTCACTTGATATTTTCAAATACTTGATTTGAATTTCACGATTATGACAAATTATTTTGGTATAATATTCTATAAGATTTTTTTTTTGAAACCAAGTTTTGAACTGATCTCTATTTCTTGTCCAATTCTTTTTTCTATGTTAGGTCTTTTGTTTTCAAAAGACGATTTTGCCCTGAGAGAAGTTCTGGCTAAGGTTAACAGGATCAGATATTCTACCATTTTTGGATTTCAATGATTTTATCTCATTGATCTTACAAGTTTTTAAATTCAATCACATAGAAATTTTATCATTTATATGCTTTGATAGAAAAAATACTTTCATTCTTCTTTTTTGTCTTATGTTCTGCTTTTTCTTTTTTGGTTTTTCCTTCTTTCTGTGATGTCAAAAAGGGGATTAGTGTTTAAGTTATTTTTTTCATACTGATTTCAATTCTATTCATTTTTATTTAGTTTTGATTGTTTGATTATTTTCCATCATAAAAAAGGGCAAGATTGTTGTGTATTTAATTCTAGAAAATACGATTTAGATAATATCAAACACTTCTGTTTATCTATGATTGCCTTGCCTACTAATATTTCTAGTTTACATGATCAAATTGTAATTTTAACAGGCTCAAGATTGGGTAGACTAGGAATGAGTCAGTTTATAATCTTTTACCTTTTCTTGAGTCAATTATAAACGATATGGCTCCTCATGCTAAGTAACCTTTCACACACACACTTGGGGGAAAATTTCTGACTGATTTTTAGAGTTTTCTATTTTTGGTCACATCATCCAGGACAATCCAAAAATTAACCTGGATGATTTGTTAAAAATAAAAACCCTAATTTGGACATCCTGAATAAGGGAGTCGTCATTAAGAGCATTATCCTGGACAATATTTCATCAGTCGGGATGATAGGCTTCAATAAGAAAAAATTAGTTGGCAGTTCTATTTAAGTATCATTTATTTTTAGACATCATCCTGGATGATACAGTGAAATTATTTCTAAATTAATCATGTAATTAAGGAAAGCAATTAAGGTTGGATTGCTTGATCATACCATTCTGGACAATCACAGGATAGGTCTGGATGATCAGTTCACAAACCTTAATTATTCCTGGATGTCAGTGATCTTCTATTTAGGGTGATATCCTGGATGATATGCACTATTTTGAACTAATCATCCACGATGATTGTGAAATTGGACTGGACGATCAGGTTATTTTTATATTATTCAGACATCCATTCAGGGAGATGTTCTTGACAATATTCAACAATTTGTACTAATTATAAAGGATGATATATTATTGTCCTGGACAATATGAATAAAAAATATTCTAATCATCCAAAATCATCCTGGTGTATTGAGCTAAATTTGTACAAATCGTACAGGATGATATTCATATCATCATGGACGATAAAGTCAAGTTGTTGTAATTAAGATCTATTTTGAAGCTCTTCTATAAAAGATCTCTTCTTTTACCGAAGGGAGGATCTTTTACTGATATCCTGACCTTAAAAAGCCAAGAAGAGAGGGAGAGCAAGGGAGAGAGAGAGGATCTTATGAGGGGGAGTTTTTGAGGGGTTTAACAAAGGTTTCTCCAAGTAAGGATCCATCATCATCTTCTCTGGTCATCATCCCAGGTTCTTTGGGGGTTCTAGAGAGGTCTACTTCAGTATCTGATTAAGGTTCTCTACCTGCTTTAGGAGGAAGCAAAAGAAGTTGGGTTCTCTGCCTGCGTCAGGAGGAAGCAAAAGGAGTTGGGTTCTCTACCTGCTTCAGAAGAAAGCAAATGGTGTTGGGTTCTCTGCCTCACCAATGTTGGGGGAAAGGAGGTTTTTACAGGCTTATTCGCCTTGCTGGGGGGAAAAAAGAGAAACACTTAGTTTAGTGCAATACTCAAAGGGCACCTCCGGGTAGTAGACGTAGGTCGAGATGACCGAACCACTATAAATCTCTATGTTCTTTATTACTTCTTTTTTCACATTTAATTTCTGCACTTTCTCGTGAATTTTGTTTGGTTTGAGTTTGTGCTTTTACTTAAAGATTTTCTTAAAATACCAATTCACCCCCCCCCCCCCCCTCTCTTGGTTATCCTTGGGACTAGTTCATTAGGGCTTAACATCCCTGTCAAACTGTCATAACATATAATGTTCAAGTCAAATGACTAAAATAGAAAGATGTCTCAATAATAACAATTGATAAAATAAAAAAAAATATTTTTAAAATTTTCTTCAGAGTCATTTAATACTCAAGTGTAGCAATTCCATAAGCCCTAGCTTTTTCCAATGATATGAAAGTAAAAAAATAAATTAATCCCATGATAAAAAGAGAATTATTTATTAATTTTAGAAATTATGTTTTAGATAAAACAATAACAACAACAAGCCTTTATCTCACTATGTGAAGTCGACTATATGAATCCTTTTTCTCCATAATATAATTTACATAAATTGCATGTGCATTAAGTGCACTAAGTGCAAATATTTTATGAAAAATAAATAAACCATGCTTGTAATGTGTGGGATAAGCTCAAGTTAGTTTGAACTAACATGAAATTGAGTTCAACTTAAAATAAATCATGTCATTTGTATGTAATATATATGTATCACCAATCTATAAACATACATTTGCCAAAAGTTAGCCATCAACATTTATGATAAATTATCCTCTTATGGGCTCTGAAAATGTGTGCCCCTACATTCACTATTTTTAGGATAGTTTTAATAGATTAAGTTTTGAGATAAATTTTCTGAACTTAGATTTGATTTGAAATAAAAAAAAAACTAACTAGAGATTTTTGCCCTCATTTTGCGAAAAGTTTATGATATGAGTATTGGTTTCCTATAAGCAAAAGCCCCTATAGTCAATTACCCTTCCCGATAATGAGATAAAACTTTTGATTAAGGCTTATCATCAATCAGATACATATAAATACATATTTGGCATATAGTAGAAGTATGGGTTTAGGTGTTTTTAAAATTTAATATTTATCATTAAATATTTCATAATCTTACACTTAAAGCAGGTGGTGGGGGAAATGATGAACCCAATCAAGATCTCTTTATATCATCATCCAATGTTATCATGGTCGTTAGTTTACTTAGTCAAAGGAGATAGTTGACTTAACCTAGCTAAAGGATCCTTTTTGGTAGCCATGTTTTGCTTCATCCAAGAGTTCCTTATAGACCCGGGGTTAGTATTTTTCTAAGGGGATAAATTTGAATCCACGTTAGCTAATAGAGAGAGATTTGTACCCTATCTGTCATTTCTTATTGATTCATATCTCAAGGATTTAGTTTCATTGGAGAGCATATGGGTTCGTGTAATGACCGTAATTTGTTATCATTTGGCAACAAACTACTTGATTCAGTGGGTTCTAGTCACAACGGTTTACCTATGGTGCCATTTAGCAGCAAAACTATCAATTAGAGGACACATGCCACATTCCTACTGATAATAGACTATTTTAGAATGAATCTAAGTGAAATTCTTGACCAGATATTAACTCGTTGTGAGCAGAAGTGATATTTAAATTTGTCCATCTCAGTAAATTTTTTCGGAGGGTGGATGGATTTTTTTAAGTATCTTAATGGCTAATTTTGATTTAAATATTTTGAGTTTTTGTATTATTTGAGTTTTGGATTTTTTTTATGGGAATTTGGTAGGCATTAGAAATATTTAACCCCTCTGGTTTAGATCAACATTCAACACATCCATCATCATGGTATTTTTAAGGTAATTTAAAGATATTAGTATTTTGTAAAAGTTTGAGGGAATTTGAAAATATAAGATCCCCTCAAGTCTAGATAAACAATCAACATGGTCGTCATCAGGGTGTTCAAAGGCTATTTCATTTTATGGGTTTGAACTCTATCGACTCTGTTTACTTGTCGATAGAGGATTGGGTTCATTTTATGTTGTATGCTTTTATTAGTAAATTTTCATTATTTGTAGACCTTGAAGGCCTAATAAGAATGTATTAAAAAAAATAACTCAATCAACATCGTGACTATAATAAAAGGATCAAGATTGATGTTAAATTTATAATTTAACCAGCATAATAACCTCTGACAATGTGTAGGTACCCTTAACATGCTCGTTGGAGCTTATGGTGGTGTTTATTCTAATATGTATATAGGTTAATGTACTTGTATATGCACTTCTATATTTGTGTGTATTCATGTTGCAGTACACGTGTGGGGGGCATTTTAAAATGTTTAATGTTAATTAGTTATGTAGGAATCTGCCATTTGAATGTGTGGGACACTTCATTTGAGAGCTTATAAATGACATTTATCCACATGCATGCATGTTATGGACTCGGTGTTGTGGCATCATGCTTCAGTGGAATTACAAATGCCTTCTATCTACTTGTGTGATGTAAGAGTATTATATATTAGGTGGTTATTGACATAATTTTTGTATGAAGTCACTAAGACTGTTCCCAGACTCCAGATCAATCTTGACCCTAGATCAGGCTAGCCCCTAAACCAATCTGAAAGTGTTCTAATGGCACTAGAAAGTTTGACAGGGATGTTAAGTCCTTATGAACTAGTCCCAAGGCTAACAAAGAGGGGGGTGAATTGCTATTTAAAAAAAACTTTCGATCAAAACACAATCTTAAAACAAAGGCTTCTCCTCCTTGATGCATAAATTAAATGTGGAATCACAAATGAAGAACATACAAATTTATAGTAGTTCGGTCAACACAACCTATGTCCACTCCTCGGAGGCACCCTATGAGTATTGCACTAAACTCAGTGTCTCTCTTTTTTCTCCCACATCAAGGAGGAGAAGCCTTTACAAACCTCCTTTCCACCTATCCAATTGAGGTAGAGAACCTAACTCCTTTTGCTTCCTCGAGAAGCAGGTAAAGAACCCAACTTTTTTTGCTTCCTCCTGAAGCAAGTAGAGAATCTTGATCATATGCTGAAGTTTACCTCTCTAGAACCTACAGGGAATTAAGGATGACAACTGCAGAAGATGACAACGGATCCTTTCTTGGAGCAACCTTTATGAACTCCCTCAAAGACTCCCCCTCATAAGATCCTCTCTCTCTCTCCCTTACTCTCCCCTCCTCTTGGCTTTGTCATGTCAAAACAATAGCAAAAGATGTTCTAAAGGGTAGAACAAGTGCTCTTAAATAGAAGAGCTTCGGAATAACTCATTAATTGCAAGGAACCAACTCTATCGTCCAAGACGATATAAGTATTATCTTGTACGAACAGTGCAATTTAAGCTCAATCAACCTGGACGATTTGGGACGATCAGAAGAATTTTATTCATATCATCTAGGCCAATATAAAATCATCATGTACGTTTAGTCAAATCGATGAATATCAACCAGACAATCACACTGAATGGATATCTGGACGATGAAAAAAATAGCTTGATCGTCCAGGCCGATCTCACAAACGTCTCAGACGATTTGTTCAAATTTGTGAAAATCATCCAGAGCATCGCGATGAATAGGAGTTATCTAATATTGATCATCCAAGAGCAAAAAAGGTTTTTTTGAACTGATCATCCCGACCGATCCTGTGATCGTCTAGGATGAATTGATCGAGCAATCAAACATTAATTGATTTCTTTAATATGGGATAATTGTGTTGCAATGTCCAAGATAATGTCTTGGATGATGTCCAAAAATAATTAATACCTAAATTATTCTGGTTGCTGATTTCTTTTTTATTTGAGTCTATAATTGTGGCTGATATAAAAATCATCCAGAATGATGTGCTTAGTTTTGGCTGCCTTAACCAAGATGCCCTAATTAGGGTTTCTAATTTTAGCTGATCGTCCATGAAAATTTTTGGATTGTTCTGGAAGATGTGACAAAAATAAAAAAGTCTAAAAATAGTAAGAAAAATTCCTCTAAGTGTGTGTGTGCAAGGTTACTTAGCATCAGGAACCACATCGTTTATAATAGACTCAAGAAAGCGAAAAGTTTATAAACTAACTCAGACCTAATCCACCCAATCTTGAGCTGGTTCAAATTACAGTTTGTTCTTGTGAACTTGAAATGTTATTAGGTTTTGAAACTTGATCACTTTGAATTAGGTTGTTAAACTTAAGCTTATGTCCTAGCGGCTAACCAAGAGGGGGGATGAATTAGTAATTAAAAATTAATCAATATTTTTAATTTTTAAATCAAAAAATAAACTTTAATGAGTTTTGTAGAAAACATTTTTCAACCATAGTTTTAAAATTAAAAACACAAAAATAAAAAGGCAGCAGAAAAATAAAGACACGAGGTTTATAGTGGTTTGGTCAAAACCAGACCTATATCCACTCCCCGGAGGCACCCTCCGAGTATTGCACTAATACAAATAGTGACTCTCCTTTTGCACCCACGGCAAGGTGGAGAAGCCTTTACAAGCACTCTTTCCACCACTACCCGATGCGGTAGAGAACAATCGTCCTTTTACACTATCCCTAGTGCTAGCAGAGTACCGTCATCCTTTTACACTATCCCCAGTGCTAGCAAAGAACCGTCATCCTTTTACAATATTCTCAGTGTTAGCAGAGAACCCTTCATCCTTTAACACTCTCCAAGTGTGGGCAAAGAACCCTTCGTCCTTTCACACTCTCCTAGTGTGGGCAGAGAACCCTTCAGCTGTTCACACTCTCCAAGTGAGGGTAGAGAACCCTTTGGCTATTCACACTCTCCAAGTATAGGCAGTGAACCTTTCGGCTGTTCACACTCTCCAAGTGTTGGCAGAGAACCGGATCTCCTTGACAGATCTTCTCACAAGAAAGCTAGAAGGAAGAAAGAAAAGAGTGAAGTAAACCCAAATCACAAGTAGAGATTCTTTACCTTTGCACACCAAGTGAAACCTTCACTCTTCAATGGCAAGAAATCTCCTTCAAACACTATCTCACACTCTCTCCTTGACTCTTCTTTCAATAGGCACAAAGATCAGTAGGCAAAAAGATTATGTGGAAGTTTAGTTTGGACTATTTATAGGAAAGACACAAAAAACCATCCAAAAACTACAAATATTCAAGTCAATATGAATTGGATCATCCCGTACGATCGTGGATCATCCTGGATGATTTTACTTAAGTGCGCTGGATCGAACCTAATTTATATGGGTATGAAATGACTTTGTACACACACATCATCCTATAGGAACTAGGTTCTTCCGATATGAACGGTTATTCCATAGGTCGGTTCCAAAAAACTGCCGAACGTCACTTAATTTTTCAGAGTCGGTTCACTTTGTCCTAGGATGAATTATGAGTTCATCTGGACAAAATTTTTCCAGAGAGCAAATTGTCCCGAGACGAATACACTTCGTCCAGGACAAAAATGCTCCAGAGAGCAACTCATCCTTGAATTAATACACTTCATTATTAAACAAAAAATTTTTAGAGAACATTTTGTCCTGGGACAAATACACTTCGTCCTGGACGATCAGGACTTAGAAAAATTTTCTTCAATTTCTGTTCGTTGCATTACTCTTGTGAGGAGATAACTGACTTGATCATCCTGTAAAAATTATGTTCGTCTCATACAATTAGTAATAGTTTCCCAAGATCTCCTAAAGTGTGTGTGTGTATTCACTCAATTACAATCACTCCGTCTTAAATTTAATTCAAAGAAAAAATACAAGTTTTTAAATACACAGAGTATCTCATGCTGAATTTGATTTGAAGTCTTTGTAGTGTGGAGTTTTATTTTCCTGAAATGTTAGTACACACAAGAGCAAAAATACCTCTTCCAAAAAATTTAAGAAGATAACTATCCATAAAACAATAATATTTGAAATCATCAAAACTATACAAGTTGCAATAATGTAAAACATGCAAATAGCAACTCTCTTAACAATCTCCCCCTTTTTATTATGGTAAAACAATTATTGTTTGTGTAATTTTCAAATTCAAAAAATCTCCTAAGCTCCCCCTGAATTGATGAACACGTGTAAATAAGGAGGCATTTTTAAAAATATACAGATAAAATAAACACACACAACGTATACAACAAACACAATATACTTAGAAAATACAATGTATACAACAAACACAAAATACAAAACAAAAAACAAAAGTAGATCAAACATAACCAAAGAACACGATACAAACAATTTCTCCCTCTTTTTGACAATAGCAAAAAGTAAAGAAGAAAAAGACTTGAAATGTAAGAAGACGTATGAAAATCATTTAATAATTCAATCTTGAAAGTGATTAAAATATGTTATGCAAATAAAATTAAAATATTAGGCAAATCATATTAATTCAGAGAATTTAAGAAGAGATATAACATTGATAATAGAAAGAATATATCAAAAGCATGAGTCAATTTACACACTAAGATAAAGAAAATCATTGCAAAAAGGATTAATAGAAAATTTGTATATTTCAAATTTCAATACATAACGTAAATGTACTGTAGATCAATTTGAATTAAGAGATTAAAAGATAATGGAAAGAAATAATTACCACATGTGGTGCTTTGCGTATCTTTTTCAAATTATTGACACATTTTTATGCATCTTTTTTCTTTTGGGCTTATTTTGTGTCTCTTTTTCTACTTGCGAACCATTGCGCATTCCTTTTGATTTTTGTACATTTGTACATTTTTTCTAGAGTAATTTTGAACTTTTCAAAATCCATAATAAAAAATTTCAAATTTTTCTAAGTGCATAAATATTTATTGATAAGTGAAATATAAAATATGAAAACATCATAGTTGCAATAATAATATTTGAATTAATGTAGTCTAAATAAGAGACATGAAATTGACAATTCTAATTATAACAAGTTATAAGCATAACTTAAATTTAGAAAAAATTAGATTTTCTAATTAATTTAATTTAGACTTGCACTTCAAAGTATAACACTAGTAAGATCAAAAATCTAATGATTGTCATAAAGGCTAACACACATTTCAATACAATTAAATCCAAAACACGTGAACATATATTGATATCACTATGAAGATATTATAATTTAAGTTCAGGATATCAATACAGAAACAAAACATCTAAAGTAAAGAAGAATACAAAAAACTTACTTAAAACACATCTAAAACACAAACTACAGAAAATACATAAAAATAAGTGCAACAATCTCTGAGAAGGACCTTGATCTGGTGGAGGAGGAGGAGGTGCACCACCAAAGATGTTAAAGTAAGTACTCATCATAAGCACAATGGTATTGATATCACTCATCTGATCCCTCATAAAATTCATCTCATATTGATTCTGAGCGGCCTGCTGCTGAAGATGAGTCTCAATTTGATCAAAGCGTTGATTAAAATGAGTCTCTAAACGATCAAATCTTTGAACCAAATCCTGATAATTTGGTTCATTGGCAGGTGCAGCTCCAGCTTCTGGTTCTTCCTCTGTATCAATAATGACATGTGTTTTACCTGGTTCTTTTTTGAAGATTGCTCTAAATGATTCATCATTGTAGTAGAGTGGTTCTTCAATCTCTTAATCAGGATGAACCAAATTGTATTTTTATCTAAAATGTAGGCAACTAGATGTCCTAAGGTGATATTCTTCTTTCTCTTATGCTCTACATGTCCAATTTCAGACAGCCCATAAAGATAGTCAAGGATAAGTTGGGCTTCATCTATAGATTCTTTAGTCATGATCAAGAAGGTCACCATAGAAAGAAGAGGGGTAATGTTGACTCTATGACAAGCTTTAGCAATTATGGAAGTTCTAAGGACATGCTAGATGATATGAGCATTATGAACTAGACCAGATACCCTAGCCACATGTTCATACCATGCATAATCATGAGTGTTGATCAAGTGATGGGCTCTAGCTCCCTCTGTCCTTAAATTTAAAAAGGCTCCTAAGTCAGCCTTGACAATTTCAACTTTTTGTTTGAAGACAAAGGAACAGATTATAGAATGGTCAGAATTAAAGGACATGTTGGCTAGAAAGTTGTGGAAGGTTTCCTTATTGTAGAGATAGATGAGGGTAAGGATAAAACCAAATTGTGTTGAGGCAAATAAGTTCATTACCTAAAAGGTAAAGTAATCTTGGATTAGGATTCTTGAGGGTGTGATCTTCACAGAGGCAAACCTAGGAAAAGATTCCTCATTTGCTTTGGAAAGGAAGTTTTTAGAGGAATTTCTACATGGTTTCTTTTCCAGATCTTTTAGTCTCTTGCTTGAACTCACCATTTAGAAGAAGATCTAGAGTACGAAAGAGATTAAAAGTGGAGTTTTGAGTGTGACTGTTGAGTTCAAAAGCCATTCTATTTATTTAAAATGACACATTCGTACCACACTAAAAAATTTCATCCCGTACGAACTTTTCAATTCATCCTGTACGAAAACATTTCATATGGATGATCCAAGGCGTTAAAATGAAACAGCTTTTCGTAATCAACACAACTTACGAAGCATCCTTTCGTACAGACTTTGGACCAGACTGATCGTACAAACGAACACATATTCGTCCTAGGACGATCAAAACTTATATAATTTTAATGGCAGTTGAAACCGTCCCCTCCATCGAATCAACATGTGTTCGTCCCGACGAACCAAAGGTACGTACATACGAAGTTCATATTAAAAACTACTTTATCCATTCAACTACTTTATTCATTCATCTCGTCATTTGAAAAATATTTCATCCCGGACAATCGTACAGACGAAGTGACAATAAAACACTGAAAACTGCACTCAAATGGTTCAAAATTCATACAGTTTGTCACACTACACAAATCGTCCCATACGAAAACATTTCATTCCGGAATATTGTCACTTAAAATTTTCAAATTTTTTTACTCAGTCAAAAAACTTAAACACAAACACACTAAAAATACTAAACAACGAAAAATCATAAAATCTAAATAAAGAAAATCACATAAACAAGTTTATAAACAATTAAAAACACTCAAACACATTTAACTAGTAAAAAAACATCAATGCTGCAAAAATATTTTTATTTAAGCATTCAAATCAATCACACTAAGACTTGTTCTTAATGCGTTGAAAGTATCAAAGGCTAAAGGTTTTGTAAAAATATCTGCAAGTTGATTTTCAGTAGACACATGAGTGAGTTCAATTTCTCCTTTGGATACATGATCCCTTATGAAATGATGCCTTATGTCTACATGTTTGGTTCTTGAATGTTGAATAAGATATTTAGAAATACAAATAGCACTATTGTTATCACAACAAATTGGAATAGTGCCTATAGTCAATCCGAAATCAATCAACTGTTGTTTCAACCAAAGTACTTGTGACACACAACTTCCTAATGCAATGTGATTCTTTTGAATCTGATTAAAATCTAACACATAAGCAAACACTAAATATGATATCGGGTCGGCTAGCGGTAAAGTAAAGTAAATATCCAATTATCCCCCTAAATTTATTTTGATCAACAGATTTTCCTTTTGGGTCCTTATCCATCTGATCTATGGAACTCATTGATGTATTAACAGGTTTAGCATTATCCATTTCATACTTTTTGAGGATGTCCTTAACATACTTTGATTGACTAAGAAATGTACCTTCATTAATTTGCTTAACGCTAAATCCTAGAAAGTAACTTAAATCTCCCATTAGAATCATCTCAAATTCATTACTGATTATTTTAGAAAAATCATCACAAAGATTTTTATTTGAAGATCCAAAAATAATATATTCTACATAAATTTGAACAATGAGTATATATCCTTTCCACATTTCTTTAAAAAGAGAGTTGTATTCACACTTCTTTTTTCAAAAGATCTTTCAAGTAAGAAGGTGCTCAACCTCTCATACCAAGCCCTAGGTGTCTATTTCAATCTATATAATGCATTTTTCAACTTGAAAACATGATTTAGGTATTTAGAATTTTCAAAACCTGGTGATTGTTCTACCAAAACATTTTTTTGAATTATCCCATTTAAAAAGGCACTTTTTACATCCATTTGATATAATATAAATCCTCTAAAATAGGCAAAAGCTAGCAAAACCCTAATTTCTTCAAGTCTAGCTACAAGGGAAAAAGTCTCCTCAAAATCAATCCCTTCAATCTGATTATACCCCTTAGTAACTAATTTAGCCTTATTTCTAATGACTACTACTGAGTCATTCATTTTATTTTTAAATACCCACTTAGTTCCAACTACACTTTGATCATTTAGCCTTGTAGTTAATTCTCAAACTTTATTTCTTACAAATTGATTCAACTCTTCTTGCATGACCAAAATCTAAAATTCATCCGAAAGTGCTTGATTAATATTTGTGGGTTATATAGTTGAAATGAAGGCTGAATGATTGACTTCTTTGTTTAATCCATGCCTAGTCCTTACACCCTCACTTGGTTCACCTATAATCAATTCCCTTGAGTGGATTTTAGAAAATCTCAAATCTCTAGGCAAAGGATTTTCTATCTCCAAATTTTCTTCCACATTTTCTTCCAAATTTATTTTATCAATCATTTGGGAGTTAATCTTAATCTCATCTTCTACAATATTTGGCTCTTCCATATTTCCAAATTCATCAAATACAATATGTGTGATCTCCTCAATTATTAAAGTTCTTCTATTGGATAATCTATAAGATTTTCTAACACTTGAGTATCCAACAAAAATTCCTTCATCAAATTTTCCTAAGACAGATTTTCCATTGTTATGAATAAACAGTTTGCAACCAAAAACATGCAAATGAGACAAATTAGGTGTTCTTCCTTTTAAAAACTCATACGGTGTTTTATTTAGTTTAGATCTCACATTCACCCTATTTAGAACATAACATGCAGTGCTAACCGCCTCAGCCCAAAAATATTTAGGAAGTGAGTATTCTGCCAACATTGCTCGGGCGGCTTATATTAATGATTTATTTTTTTCTTTCGACTACCCCATTCTTCTGAGGGGTTCTAGGTGTAAAAAAATTGTGATCAATTCCTTTCTCCTTACAAAATTCTTCAAATTTCTCAATCTCAAATTCTCCTCCATGATCACTTTGTATAGAAATAATTTCACACCCTAATTTTCTTTGAATTCAAGTCAAAAACTTTCAAAATTCCTTAAATGATTCACTCTTATGAAATATAAATCTAACCCATATGAATCTTGAGCAATCATCCACAAACACAAATCGGTATATCTTCCCTCATAGACTTACAGTTTCAACTGGTCCAAAAAGATCCAAATGCAAAATCTCTAAAGGTTTACTAGTTCTAAGATCCTTATTTGACTGAAAAGAGGACTTCACTTGCTTTCCTAATTGGCATGCATCACAAAGGTGGTCCTTAGTAAAGTATAGTTTTTGTATACCTCTCACTAAGTTCTTTTGTGTAATTCTTCTAAGATTTTTCATGCTAGAATGACAAAGTCTCCTATACCAAAGCCATGACTCATCACATACAGTTTTAAAAAAAAAGTAGTAGGAGATTGAATATAATTCAAGCCTAGTATATAAACATTAATTACCCTTTTATCATTCAAAACATCTTTATCATTTAGGCTTAATATGCAGCTAGTAGAAAAAAATTTCACATAATATTCTTTATCACATATCTGGCTTATACTTCACAGGTTATGCTTTAAGCCTTCTACTAATAACACATTATCAATATAAAATTTATTAAGATTTCAAATCATACATGATCCAACCACCTTACTTGTGGTGTTATCTCCAAGTGTAACCTTACCTCCACTCATGGATTCCAGTGATATGAATTGTGCGGTATCTCCAGTCATATGCTTTGAACATCCGCTGTCCAGGTATCATATGCTCTCATGAGGTCTTATGTGAGAACGACCCTGCAAAATTATCAAATGTTAGACTTGGGAACCCAAACAAGTTTGGGTTCTCCTTTTGGCAATTTATAATCAGATGCATGTATGATATGTGTAGGTTTATGCATTTAGGTCTCCACACCAGATAAGTTTTCATCTTCAAAGTACATGTGTGAGATATATGTCTCAATAATCCATAATTATTACATTTTATTTTTGGAAATGGTTTCCTAAGTCTTCTACCATTCATCTGTCTATTCAGGGATTGCATAAATTTAGGATAGAGAATTAGATTACTAAAATTTTCAAATTTAGGGGGTATCCTATTATCCTCAAGAGCATTTATCATTAATTTGTAAAATGAATTCATATCTTCCAAAATTCAATTCGTATAATTTGATCTATAAATTTTGCTCTATGATTCATTCTTAAAATTTTTAAAATCTTTTTCAAGTTCAGCATAGGATGATTTTAAATTTTCATGTTTTTTATTCAAGTCATAAAATTCATCAAGTAATTTCATGTGTTTGTCATCAATTAAAGTATGATCTTTCCTAAGAATTTCATGTTCCTTTTGTAATTCTTCAACTTCTAAACTTAGACTAACATGCATTTTCTTCATTTTCCTATATGCATCATGCATGTGTTCAAAAACTTTAAAATGTTCATCATAGGTTAAGTCACATACCTCTTCTTGATCTAACTGATTAAGATTATCGGCCATTAAGCAAAGATTAGTGACTTCCTCTTCCTTCTCAGACTATGATGAATTTGAAGCTGAGTCTGCCCAGAAAGCTCTTTGAAACTTCTTCTTGCCCTTCTTTGCATGGTTTCTCCTCAACCTTCTCCTTGCTAGGAGTGTCTTTGAGTTTTGGGCATTCAGTCTTGATATGACCAGGTTTCCTCCACTCATAGAAAATCACATCATTTGAAACCTTGGAATTTCTATGAAATTTACCTCTATTCCAATGCTGACGTCTCTTCTGCTTCCTCTTCAGAAAGCTTCTAAATTGTCTAGTCATCAATGCGATCTCATCTTCATCCTCAATTTGTTAGGGTTCACTCTCAAACTCTTCCACATTTAGTGCTATGTTTTTCTCCCTTTGTGGTTCACCTCCATCAATCTTTCTTTGACTAACTCCTTGCTCGTAAGCAATTAGCAAACCAAGAAGATTGTCAATAGAGTAAATATTTAGATCTTTAGTCTCTATAATTGTAGTAATTTTAGTATCATATGCAGTAAGCAAACAACGAAGAATTTTATTAATCATTTCAGCTTTCGTTAGTTCCCTACCTAGTGCATGCAAAGTGGTGACTATTTTTGTGAATCCTGTGTACATATCAGAAATGAATTCATTTGGTTTCATGCAAAACAGTTCATAATCACGCAACAAGATATTAAGTCTAGATTGCTTAACCTCATTAATCCCCTCATAAGTTATACAAAGTCTATCACATTTGTTCTTCCAACTTTTGCAAGTGGAAACCCGCATGTAGTCTTCTAATTTAAAGCACAAAAGAAACTATTCAAGCATTTGATATTAAGTTGTGCTAAGTCAAGTTCTTCTACTGTCTAGTCTGCAAAAGGTGTTTTAACTCTAACTCCGTCAACTAATCTAGTTGGTTTTGTATACCCTTCCTAAACTAAGTTTCATATATGATAATCAAGTGATTGTAAAAATGTAGACATGCGTGTTTTCCAAAAATCAAAAGGTATATTATCAACAGTGGAAGTCTAGTTATAGAGTAACCCTCGGGCGTATTTCGATTTTCAAATGTAGCCATCTACGTTAAACAAAAAGTAGTCTAAACTTATGATTTTAAAATAAAGCTTTGATACCACTTGTTGAAACTTGATCACTGTGAATTTGGTTGTTAAACCTAAGCATATGTCCCAGCGGCTAACCTAGAGGGTGGGTGAATTGGTAATTAAAAATTACTCCTTTTTAATATTTAAACTGAAAAATAAACATTAAAGAGTTTTGTAGAAAATGTTTTTCAACCACTATTTTAAAATTAAAAACATAAAAATAAAAAGGTAGAGAAGAAAAAAAGAGACGAGGTTTATAATGGTTCGGTCAAAACCAGACCTACATCCACTCCTAGGAGGAACCTTCCGAGTATTGCACTAATACCAATAGTGACTCTCCTTTTGAACCCATAGTAAGGCAGAGAAGCCTTTATAAACACTCTTTCCACCACTACCCGGTGCCGTAGAGAACCGTCGTCCTTTTATACTATCCCCAGTGCTGGCAGAGAATCGTCATCCTTTTACACTATCCCCTGTGCTGGCAGAGAACTGTCATCCTTTTAAACTATCCCCAGTGTTGGCAGAGAACCCTTCATGCTTTCACACTCTCCTAGTGTGGGTAGAGAACCCTTCGTCCTTTCACACTCTCGTAGTGTGGGTAGTGAACCCTTCGACTGTTCACACTCTCCAAGTGTAGGCAGAGAACCCTTCGGCGGTTCACACTCTCCAAATGTCGGCAGAAAACCAGATCTCCTTGATAGATCTTCTTACAAGAAATCTAAAATGAAGAAAGAAAAGAGTGAAGTAAACCCAAATCACAAGTAGAGATTCTTTACCTTTGAATCCCAAGTGAAACCTTCATGCTCCAATTGCAAGAAATATCTTTCAAACACTCTCTCACACTCTCTCATTGACTCTTATTTCAATAGGCATGAAGATAAGTAGGCAAAAAGATTATGTGGCAGTTTAGTTTGGACTATTTATAGGAAGGACACAAAAAACCGTCCAAAATCTACAAATATTCAAGTCAATACGAATTGGATCGTCCCGTACAATCGTGGATCGTCCTGGAAAATTTTACTTAAGTGCGTTCGAATGAACCTAATGTATATGGGTGCGAAATGACTTCGTACACACACATCGTCCCGTACGAACTAGGTTCATCTGGTACGAATGGTTATTCCATATGTCGGTTCCCAAAAACTGTAGAACGTCACTTAAATTTTCAAAGTCGGATCACTTCGTTTAGGGACGAATTATGGGTTCGTCCGGATGAAATTTTTTCAGAGAGAAAATCGTCCCGGGATGAATACACTTCGTCCTGGATGAAAATACTCCAGAGAGCAACTCGTCTTGGAACATATACAAATCATTCTTGAACAAAAATTTTCTAGAGAACTTTTCATCCTAGGATGAATACACTTCATCATGGACGATTAGGACTTAGAAAAATTTTCTTCGATTCCTGTTCGTTGCATTGCTCTTATGAGGAGATAACTGACTTGATCGTCCCGTACGCACTTTCTTCGTCCCATACGATCAGTACAAATTTCTCAAGATCTCCTAAAGTGTGTGTGTGTGTATTCACTAAATTACAATCACTCCCTCTCAAATTTAATTCAAATAAAAAATACAAGTTTTTAAATACACAGAGTATTTCATGCTGAATTTGATTTGAAGTTTTTGTAGTCTGGAGTTTGATTTTCCTGAAATGTTAGTACACACAAGAGTAAAAACAACTCTTCCAAAAAGTGTTAGGAGATAACTATACATAAAATAATAATATTTGAAATCATCAAAACTATATAAGTTGTAATAATGTAAAATATGCAAATTGCAACTCTCTCAATATTAGGAAAGACAATCGTAGAGAAACAGACGTGTTTGCTATCATCAAAATCATATTCCCTGAAAATAGATTTGCAACAATCTCCCCCTTTTTGATGATGGAAAACACAAAAACTAATTGATGCAGTTTAAAGAAGTTTTTAAATTAAACATATGACAGTTCAAATATTCCAACTAATCAAAATAAAACATAACAAACTAGAATAGAGAAATCAGACTAGAATAGAACAAACGAGTATAGCTACTCCCCCTTTTGATATCACAAAGGAGGATGAAATAAAACCTAAAAAAAAGTACTAAACAAAAAAAGAACAATAAAATAAAAAAACAACATCACATAAAAATAAGTAAACTAAAAGAAGGATGGCCCCTGATCGTCTGAAGGAAGAGGTGGTGGTGGTGGATGTGGCTGAAAGTAACTCAAAAGAGTTGCAAACTACTCTCCAAATCATCCATATCCTTGTCATGCTTGTGCTACTGGTGATTGATGTGGGAGTCAAAATGAGTAACATCCTCAATGTGTTGCTAATTCTGTGCAAGAACATAAGACTCTAAATGTGTCTACCACTATTCGAATCGCTCCACCAGCTGATCCAGCAAAGAGTGCTGGCGCAGCGGAGGAGGTGCAGGAACATATACTAGAGCTGCCTCCTCCTCAGCTCTCTTGGCTTCCTCATGCCCCAGGTGGAGATAAGTACTATGAAGAACATGGAAGGAGTTGTTTGAGTAGAAGACAGGATGAAAATTTTATGGGGCAAGATATTGGAGGTTATATTATGATTCTAAGACATAAGCAATAATATGTCCTAGGGCTAAATTTGGCTTAATTCTATGTCCTGTATCACGAATGGTAGTCAAATGCTTGATATAGCGATAGATCAAATCAGTGGCATTGAATTCTCGATGGGCCAAAATGTAAAAGGTGGTAATCGAAAGAAGTGGGGTGATATGAACACGATCACCAGATTTTGGGATAATAGAGGAGCGAAAGACATGTTGGATTGTCCTAGAATCTTTGAGTAAGGTGCTAGAATCTCCAACATGAAAGTGAGCCTTAGTGTTTCATAGAAGGTGGTTGGTCGGACCCCGGTCGTAGTTAGGATCAAAAAACATGGTGTGAAGTTTATCCCCTATGGTGGAAAGGTGCAAAAGTTCTTGACAATCCTGATATGTGATTTCGATGTGACATTGATTCACATAGGATCAAATAGAATTAAAGGCAGAATTTATGCGGGGACTAGCAAAAAATTCAAAAAGCTCACAGTTGAAAGGAAAAGTGAGAGTGAGAAGGAAAGTCAGGGAAGTGTACGCAAAAAAATCTAGGAAAGGATATGATATAATTTAAGGGTTTACCATTCTGGATACAGTGATCCCGGCTATTTTATACCTCAAATAGGCAGATTGGTCACTTGCCTTGGTCAAGCGAGGGTCCAGAGTCGCCCTCGAGGAACTCCTAGAAGGATGACGAGATCTCTTTCCTCCTGCCATGATCAAGAAAAGCAAGGAAATAGAAAGTGCAAGATTAACGGAAGAAGAGAGTGTGAGAAAAATGTTTGGAATGGCTCGATTTATTAGGAAATGATTAGATCATCAAGGACGATCGAAGAATCATCCGAGACGATCAGGTGCAATAATTGAGTCCAGGCCGAATTGTTAGAAAAATGGCAAAGTCGTGCAGGACTAAATGATATCGTCCGGGATGATTTGACATAAGCGATCATCACGAGGAGTCAGACTAGATGATCGTAGAAATAGCAGATCATCTTTGTCGATGAGGTGAATCGTCGAAGATGATGCACAATAATAGATCGTATCGGCCGAATTTAAAAAATGTTTAAAACATCGCCACGTGTATTGTCCGGGATGAATAGGTGGATCGTCTAGGATGATCACTAATAATTGATCGTACTGGCTGAATTTAAAGTGTTAAAATGTATTGCCACGTATATCGTCAAGGACGAACAAGTGGATCGTACGGGCTAATTTCCATAAATTGAGCAAAGTGTGAAGAACATCGTAAAGGACGAAGAGAATTATCCAGGATGATCATAAATGATTGAAGTAGAACACGATCAGATTGTCCAGTATGATAGAGCATCTGGGATCATGTGACAAAAAGGTTTAAAATCAGATGATGGATGGAGGTGATTTGAGAGGGCCTAAAAACTTAACAACATAGGTAAAAGGGAAAATAAAACAAAAAGTCATAAAAAGAGGAGACAAAAAACAAAATGAAAAAAAAAATAACTTTTTTAATTTTTGATATATTTTTTGTTTAAAAAACAAGGTATGAATATGATTAATTCTCCAAGTGATTGAATTTAAAGACTTGTAAGAACAATGAGTCAATATCGTCGAAATTTGAAAACGGTAGAATATCCGATCCATCTAACCGTAGCTCGGACTTCTTTAAGGGCAAAATTGTCTTTTGAAAATAAGAGAACTAACTCAAAACAAACCAATTGGATAAGAAAAAGAGATCTATTCAAAATATGGTTCCAGAAAAATATCTTATAGAGTAATAAATCAAAGTAATTTGTCATAATCATGAAATTTGAAATCAAGCCTTTGAAAAAATCAACTTACACATGAATTATTCTAAGATTTAAAGGTTTCGAAAGAGAGGAAAGCTTTTTATTTTTGTGGGCTTATTTTATGCCTCTTGTCCATTTGATTGATGAACTTTGTGCATCTTTTGATTTTTGATAGGCTTTTTGTAATTTTTAATTTTTGGCGATCATTGCGTATCTTTTGTTTTGGCATCATTGACCTTTTTTTAATTTATTTTTTGCAAGCTAGATCCCTTTTCAAAACTCTTAAATATTCTCAATTGTTATTATATTATCTAGGTATTAGAGAAGAAAAACTCACTCTCTAATAAAGCGAATAATAAACCACAAAATAGAATAAAATTCATATGATAAATGCAACAACAAGATTTCAAAAAACTTGAAAGTAATAAAAAGACTGTTGAACATTATATATATAAGGTAGATTACAATAGCAAGATAGAGAAGATCTTAATTACAAAGTCTAGTTGTTAATTTGAGATATACTTTTGTTTCAAAAAGAAAATTACACCACTAAAAGAGGTTAGAGGGATGGAAACAATCAACGGTATTTCTCCCTTTAACTGATTTAGGGATGTTTAATCATTGACTACGAATTTTTGAAAACCAAAAATAAGGCAAACAAATTATTTCAACAAAAAAGGAAAACAAAAAACATTAGAGATAACAACTATAGAATAATAACAATCATAATAAACTAGAATAGAAAATAAAACATGCAATTCATAATTTTATTAAGCAGAAAGTTTATGAATTAATGAGCTACGAGCCTCTGCTGTCCATGTACCATATTCTCTAATGAGATCTTTGGTGAGAGCAAACCTATAAAAATCAAATGTCTAATTTTGGAACCCAAATAGGTTTGGGTCCCTTCTTATGAAAAGAAGAAGGCAATGTATTTGTGTTATGCTGTAAAACATGTAATTTTTGTCTCCATACCCAATGAGTACTATGGTGAACAATGCAAGTGTGTGAAATGTGTCATAGCATGCAACATGAGAAACATCTAACTCCAGGAAAAGGATTTACAATTCTTCTTGGGTTATAATGCCTCTTCCTAGGTTTTGTCTTTAGTTTAGGTGTTGATGTATTCCAATTTCTCTACAGTGTATTCAATTTAGCTTTAAACCTGAACTTATCACTTTCTAAAATAGCATTATCAACATTCAAACAGTGCTCTTTATGCTCAGATTCTTCAATATAAGTTTTGAAATTAGATTCAAGCGAGGTGTAAGAAGCTTTCAAAGAACCATATTCAACACTCAAATCAGAATTCTTTTTATTTAAATCATCTAATTCATCAAATAAAGGCATGTAACTGCTATCAAGTAGAGTGTGATATTTGCTTAAATTATCATGCTCTTTTTGTAAATTCAAAAACTCCAATTTCAAACTAGCATGCTTTTTCTTAAGTTTCTTATATGATGCATGAATTTTCTTACAAATTTCAACTAATTGATCATAGGTTGGTTCACATACCTCTTCTTGATCAAATTGATCAAGATGATCACCCATTAAGCACAAATTTTTTATCTCCTCTTTAGCTTTAGTTTCAGATGAGCCAGATGCAGAGTCCGCCCAGAAAGCTTTTTGGTACTGCTTCTTGTCCTTAATGTATTTGGGTTTCTCTTCACCCTTCTCCTTGCTTGAGTGCTTCTTATGTGTAGGAAAATCACCTTTAATATGCCCAGGCTTCTTGCATTCAAAACAATCAACATCATAAAAACTTTTATAATTTTTGTTATCATTACCTCTTTTCCACTTCTGATGATACTCATTGTTCTTTCTTAAAAAGCTTTTAAATTGCCTAGTGATGAAGGAAATGTCATTATTTTTAGATCCATAAGAGTCAGTATCCGTGTTGTTGGCCTTTAGTTCCATAGTTTTCTCCTTCTTTTTCTCACATGTATTAAGATTTCTTTAATTCACTCCTTGCTCGTAAGTAATGAGTTATCCAAGTAAATTATCAACATAATAAATATTTTAATCTTTAGATTCAATAATTGTAGTGAGCTTAGCATCAAAAGATTAAGGCAAGCATCTCAAAATTTTATTGACCCTTTGATAATTAGTTAGCTCTCTTCTTAAAGCATGCAATGAGGTGACAATTTGAGTAAACCTTATATACATATCAGAAATTGATTCAAAAGGCTTCATATAAAAAAGTTTGTAGTTATGTAATAAAATATTAAATCTAGATTGTTTGGCTTCATTGGTTCCTTCATAATTTACACATAATGTATCCCAAATTTCTTTACTAGTTACATAAATTGAAACACACATATAATCTTCAGATTTCAAAGCACAAAAAAAAATAATTCAAGCATTTTACATTAAGTTGTGCTAAATCTCTTTCATAAAAAGTCTATTCAGTAAAAGGAACTTCAATTTTAATGTCATTAAGTTCACAAGAAGGTGGTGTATAGCCTTCTTTAACAAGCATCTACATACGATAATTAAGCGATTATAAAAATGTAAACATGCGAGTTTTCTAAAAATCAAAGGGAACATTATCAAACAAAGGTGGTCATGTAATAGAATATCCTTCCGTTGTATTACGATTACTAAAGTTCGCCATTGATCAAAATTCAAAAATTTTCAAAAATTAGATTTTATGAATCCCGCTCTGACACCACTTGAAAGTGCTCTAATGGCACTAGAAAGTTCGACAAAGATATTAAGCCCTTATGAACTAGTCCCAAGGCTAACCAAGAGGTGGGGTAAATTGATTTTTCTTAAAAAAAATTCAATAAAAACATAATCTTAGAAAAAACCATTAATCACCATAGAAATCAATGTGTAGAAATTAAATGAGGAAGCAGTAATAAAGAACAGAAATTTATAATGGTTCGGTCAACACGATATACGTCCACTCACTGGTGGCACCCTACAAGTATTACACTAAACTCAATGTCTCTCCTTTTGCCACCAAAGCAAGGCAGATAAGCCTTTTCAAACCTCCTTTCCACAAACCCAGGTGAAGAAGAGAACCCAACTCCTTTTGCTTCCTCCAGAAGTGAGCAGAGAATCTTGATCAGATGCTAAAGTTTACCACTCCAGAACCCCCCCTCTCCCAAGGAACTAAGGATGATGACTGGAGAAAAAGATGATGGATCCTTGCTTGGAGAAACCTTTGTGAAGTCCCTCACAAACTCCCACTTACAATATCCTCTCTATCTCTCTCCCTTTCTCTCCCTCTCCTTTTGGCTCTCTCAGGTCAAAACATCAGCAAAAGATATTCTAAAGGGTAGAATAAGTGCTCTTAAATAGAAGAGCTTCAAAATAGCTCATTAATTGTAAGGAATTGACTCTATCGTCTTGTACGATCAGTACAATTTAAGCTCAATCAACCAAGATAATTTGGGATTATCAGAAGAATTTTATTCATATCGTCCTGGCCAATATAAAATCATTTTGTGCATTTATTACAAATTGGTGAATAATATCGAAACAATCGTACTGAATGGATGTCTGGACGATGGAAAAATGGCTTGATCGTCCAGGTCGATCTCATGATCATCCCGGACGATTAGTTCAAATCTGTAAAAATTGTCTAGAGCATCGCCCTGGACTGGAGCTATCCGATGTTGATCATCTAAGAGAAACTAAGGTTTTTTGAACTGATCATCTTGGCCGATCCTGTGATCATCAAGGATGAATTGATCGAGCAATCAAACCTTAATTGCTTTCTTTAATTACCAGATTAATTTAGGCCTAATTATGTTGCATCATCCAGGATGATGTCCTGAACGATGTCAAAAAATAAATAATACATAAATTGTTCTGGCGGTTGATAATTTCTTATTTGAGCTATCATCCATGACGATATAAAAATCATTCAGGATGATGTACTTAATTATGGCTACGTTAACCAGGATGCTCTAATTAGGGTTTCTATTTTTAGCTAATCTTCCAAGATGATTTTTGGATCATCTTGGACGATGTGAGCAAAAATAGAAAAATATTAAAACAGTAAGAAAAATTCCCTCAAGTGTGCGTGTGCAAGGTTACTTAGCATCAGGAACCACATCGTTTATAATAGACTCAAGAAACTGAAAAGTTTGCAAACTAACTCAGACCTAGTCTACCCAATCTTGAGCTGGTTCAAATTATAGTCTGATATTTTAGACCTGAAATGTTAGTAGACATGATAGTCGTAGAGAAATAGAAGTGTTTTCTATAGTCAAAATCATATTCCCTAAAAATAGATTCGCAACACAATCTAGGCTCTATAAGCATCCGAAACTTCAGTACTTAGAATTTACCCAAACCTTAGGATCTATTGAGACCATAGGATCCATCTAAACCCTATGATTATTATAAATCAATCCAGACCCTAGGATCCTTCAAGACCTTAGGATTCTTCCCGACTAATCTAGACCTTAGAATTTATCTAGACCCTAAGATTATTCTAGACCAATCTAGAACTTAAGATATATCTAGACCCAAGAATTCTTTTAGATCTATTGAGACCATAGACCTATCCATACTCTAGGATTAACCTAGATTTTAGATTAATCTAGACTCAAATCAAAGCCAGAAATAAAACCTACCCAGACTTTAAACTTATCCTAATCCCAACTCCAGATCAAACCTTAATCATGCCTTAGATCAAACTTCAATCCTATCTAATAACTTTTAATCATCCAAATAATCATAAATGATTTGGATAATTTAACTCTAATCATTAAAATCCAAAATCCAGACTAAATCTAGATTTTCAAACTAAAATTTAAAGTCCATAACTTATGTCATGAAAGTCTTTTTCAATGATTTTTGAAATGCTTCAAACCTTAGTCAAATGACTTCTAATTTAGAGTATATGAATTAAATATGTATAATACATGCCTCTACAGGAAACTCTCCAAATTTGAGCTCATTCTCAAATCTCTAACCCTATAAATTATATTTAATTCCAAAGGTTGTAAAACCTTTAAATATTTACATCCTAAGCAACTAGACCTATCCCTTAGTGGAATTTGACTTTAAAGCTTTCTACAAAGCCTCTAACCACTTTTAGACCCTTAATCATGGTTTCGTAAGCACTAACCTGCATTTTGGTTGACCCACTTTTACCCCTATTTGACTAGCATTCAAAATAAACAAAATGCCTCCTAAGGGAAATTTTGGAGTTTTCTCCAAACTTCAATATGGCCCAAACAAATCAAACCCCAAAACCTCTTCCAATGAATCCTAACCATCATTAAAAATGCAATGGTCTCAAGCCTAGACCCTGGTCAAGCTTGGTTAACTAGGTCAAGCCTTTCGACCAAAATACCCCTTAGGGGTTGAATAACCATTTCAAACCAAATGACCTCCAAATTATTTGGAACCACTCCCAATAATTTTCAAATATCAAGCCAAACCTGTTGGACTCAAACCAAGACCCTAGTTCAAACTGGTCGACCAAGTCAACCCAAGTTAACCAAACATGCCCTTAAAGGGTACAAATAGTCAATTCTATAGATTTGACCTCTCCAAACTTTGGGACCACCTCTAACAACTCCAAGCATCATTTTAAATCTATTGAACCCAAAGCCAGATCATGGGTCAACCTGGTTGACTGAGTCATCCTAGGTTTCCCCAATAGTCTTTTAAACCCTCATGGGTCAACATCACCCATTCAATCAAAATAATATTTTTGAACCCTCAAATCCACTTCATTGGGTGATTTGAATATTTCCAAGCATACCATAAGTTAAATCATATATTATTTGACTTGGCCAAGCACTCAAATGTTGTCAAACCCCTTTAAAACCCTTTCTAACTTAACCAAACTTGAAGCACTCTATCATAAGTTCTTAGGATCCATCTAGATCAACTCCTAAGCTTTATCCCTTCCATCACAATAAGGTTTGACATATTGACTAGTCAAACCAATCAACAAAAGGTCAAAATACCTTCAAATATCCAAATTAATAACCCCCATGGCATTCAAATTCCAATACTTATCTTCCAACTCATCATTCTAGTCCTTAACACTCACCTCCATACCACCCTAGCAGTCCAAGTGGCATTGGAGTAGTCAAACAATTAACATAAGGGTTTAAATGGGTCAAAGATGGTCAAACCCCATCTTAAGCCTAATCCTTTTAATCCTAAACCTCTTTAGATATTTGAATAGCCTCTAAAACAATTATACAGTCTATTTCATCCCTCAGATCTGGATTAAATGGCCTCAAACCATTCCATGTGCATTTAAGGACAAGCAGACTTTATACATGAAAGTTTGTTAGGGATGTTAAGCCCTATGAACCGGCCCAAGGCAAACCAAGAGGGTGAGTGAATTGGTATTTTAAAAATTTCTTTAAACACAAAGAACAAAAACCAAAGTCACCACAAAAATAAGTGCGGAAAATTAAAGTGCGGAAGCAGTAAAAAGAAGACAAGGATTTATAGTGGTTCAATCAACACGAGCTACGTCCACTCCTCGTAGGCGCCCTCCAAGCATTGCACTACCAACGTGACTCTTCTTTAGCACCCACAGCTAGGCGTAGAAGCCCTTATAAAAACACCTCCTTTTTGCCACACCCGGTAAGGCAGAGAACCCAACTCCTTTTGCTTCCTCCTGAAGCAGGCAGAGAACCACGATCACTTGCTGAAACTTACCTCTCCCAACCCTTCCAAGGACAAGAGACACTAGGGAAGAAGAAGTGGAATAATGCTCAGAGCAACCCTTGTGAATCCCCTCACAAGCTCTTCCTCACAAGATCCTCTCTCTCTCTCCCTCTCTCTCTCTCCTTTTGGTTTTCTCAGGTCAAGACAGTAGCCCAGGAAGATAAAAAATGTTAAATAAGAGCTCTAAAATAGAAGAGCTTTAAAGGAGTTCATTAATTATAAGTTGCTGACTTTATCGTCCAGGACGACATGGACATCATCCTAGTCGATCAGTACAAATCTCATAAGATCGGCTAGAGCATCGACCTGAATGTGAACTGGATGAATGAAAATTTGATTGATCGTCCCGGATGATCTAAAGATCATCCCGGCCGATCAGTTCAAATCAGAAGAAAATCGTCCAGAGCATCGCCCTGAATTTATACTGTCCGATCCAAATCGACCAGAAGCAATCAAGGGTTTTTGAATGGAAAATCCAGGCCGATCTTTCGAAAATCCAGGCCGATCTTTCGATCATCCAGGATGATGTGATTGTATCAATCATCCTTATTACTCCCATGATTGCCGGATCAATTTAGGCATTATTATACAATATCGTCCAGGCCGATAAAAGAATCGTCTTGGCTAATTTCTAAAATTACAGAATACCTAAATAGATCATGGCGACAATTTCTTTCTGTATTGAGCATATCAACCTGGCCGATACAGGTATCGTCAAGGCTGATTAGTTAATTATGACTGCCTTAACTAAGAAATCCTGATTAGATCTTCTATTTGGAACTCGATCATCCAGGCCAATATAAATATCGTTCGGGCCAATGTGAGTAAAAACACAAGTTTTAAATCTCTCAAGTGTGTGTGTAGGGTTACTTATCATCAATCACTTCAAAAAATTACAATTGACTCAAGAAAGAAAAAAGAAAATTACAGACTGACTCAACCCTATTCTACCCAGTCTTGAGCTGATTCCGATTTCCGTTTGATCTTTGAATCCTAAAAATGTCAATAGTAAAGGCAGTCGAAAAGAAGCAAGTGTTTTTGCTAATCATCAAAATATTATTCATGGAATCTGTAACAATCTCTCCCTTTTTTATGATGGCAAATACTTATAATTAATCCAAAATAGTACTGTAAAACATGGAATTGAAAGTGCAAGCATACAAAAGAACCCCTCTCCCCTTTTTACATCTCAAAAAGGAGGAGGAAACTAAGAAACAAATAAAAAGACATCTTTTTTTTTTAACCATGACATGAACATGATGTAGTACTCCATGTGATTGATTTGTAAAATTTTTGTGAGCTAATGGATCAACATCAAAAAATCCATAAAACGATATAATATCCTATCATGATTACCCTTAGCTCGGACTTTCTTTTAGGGTAGATATGTCTTTGGAAATCTATGTCCTAACTTAAAGAATTTAATTGGATTAAAAAAGGATCCATTCATTACTTGTTTCCAGAAAAAATCTATTATAGAATAATAAACCAAAGTGAATTTGTCACAATCGCAAAACAATCAAAATCAAGCCTTTGATATATAAAATCCTCTATGTTTTAAAAGATTTGAAAGGAGAGGAGAGCTTGCTTTTGGTGGGCTCATTTTATGCCTCTTATCAATTGAATGGCGCTTTGCGCATCTTTTGATTTTTGATATACTTTGTGTATATTTTTTTCAATTTTGGCATCATTGTGCATCTTTTGTTGGCATCATTGGCCAATTTTTTTTTATTTTTGCAAGCTTCATTCTCTTTCAAAAACCCTGGGGTTGTTCTACAAACACATCCTCTTTTATTTCCCCATTTAAAAAGGCACTCTTAAAATTCATTTGAAAAAGCTTAAATCCTTTATAACAGGCAAAGGCTAATAGCACTCTAATAGCTTCCAATCTAGCTACAAGGGAAAAAGTCTCCTCAAAGTCTATCCCTTCTATTTGGTTATACCCCTTAGCCACTAATCTTGCTTTATTCCTAACCACTACTCCAGAATCATTCACCTTGTTCTTAAAGATCCACTTTGTTCCAACTACACTTTGTCCCTTAGGTCTTTCTACAAGCTCCCAAACATCATTTCTAACAAATTGATTCAACTCCTCTTGCATGGCTAAAATCCAAAACTCATCAATAAGGGCTTGGTTTATATTGGTGGGTTAAGTCATAGAGATAAAGGCAGAGTGGTTTACCTCCTTCTTAAGTCCATGTCTAGTCCTAACTGGATCAGAAGGGTCTCCTAAGATCAAATCCTTGAGGTGACTTGTAGAGTATCTCCAATCTCTAGGCAAGGTGTGAGACGATCCAACCCTTTCCTCCAGATCTATATTTTCTACTCCTTTGGTGACATCTCCTACTCCTTCAATGATTTGGTGACATACTCCCTTCTCCAAATTTTGTACTCTAGTGGTAATCTCTCCAACATCATCATCATCCTCAACTCCAGGCTTTTTAGGATCAGACTCATCAAATACTATATGGGTAGTCTCTTCCACCATCAAAGTCCACTTGTTAAACACCTTAAAAGACTTCCCAACACTAGAATATCCCAAGAACACTCCATGAGAGTTAGGATCAAATTTTCCCAAGTGAGACTTCCCATTATTGTGAATGAAAACCTTACAACTAAAGACATGAAGGTGGGAAAGATTGGGTGTTCTACCCTTAAGGATCTCATAGGGTGTCTTATCTAGTTTGGCTCTAACATTCACCCTATTCAATATATAACAAGCTGTGTTAACTGCTTAAGTCCAAAACTATTTTAGAAGTGAATACTTAGCAAGCTTGGCTCTAGCGACTTCCACTAAGATCTGGTTCTTCCTTTTGGCTATCCCATTCTGCTGAGGGGTCCTAGGAGCTGAGAAGTTGTGGCTAATCCCCTTGTCCTCACAAAAATCTCCAAATCTTTCATTCTCAAACTCTCGCCCTTGGTCACTATGGATGGTGAAGATCTCACAACTTAGCTTTTTCTGAATCCAAGTAGAAAAAGTTCTAAACTCCTCAAAAGACTCATGCTTATGTAAAAGAAATGTAGTCCAAGTGAACCTCGAGTAGTCATCAACAATCACCAAACCATAGACTTTTCCTCCTAAGCTGGCAGTGCTAATGGGTCCAAACAAATCCATATGAAGGACTTCTAAAGGTCTAGAGGTGCTAATGTCCTTAATGGGGTGAAAGGTGGAGTGGACTTGCTTTCCTAGTTGGCAGACATCACAAAGGTGGTCTTTTGAAAACATGAGTTTCGGACACCTAGGCCTTTTTTGGTCACTTTCCTAAGGGTTTTCATACTTGCATGACATAGTCTTTGGTGCCATAACCATGAATCATCAACAACAATTTTATCACAGAGTTGACTGATGTTGAGCAGCTTGTGCTTTAATCCATCTACATGCAAAACATTTTCAATCATAAGGTTCTTGGAATTATCAATTATACCTGAGCCTACCACCTTTCTGGTGGTGTTGTCTCCAAGAGTAACCTTGCCTCCAATCATAGACTCCAACAAAACAAATTGATTATTATCACCATTCATATGTCGAAAGCGTCTGATGTCAAAGTACCACATACTCTCATGAGGCCTTTTGTGAGAGCCCTCCTACAAAATTATCAAATGTCAGATATAGGAACCCAAACAGGTTTGGGTCCCTTTTTATGAAAAGTAGGAAGCAATGCATGTGTGGTATCCTGTAAATCATGCACTTTGGTCTCCACACCCAATATGTACTATGGTAAATAGTGCAAGTGTGTGAGATGTGTCCTAGCATGTCACATGAAAAACATCTAACACTTGGAAAAGGATTCCTTAAATGGCATGAGTTATAATGCCTCTTCCTAGGTTTTGGCTTTTGATCAAGTGTTGGTGTTATCCTAGTTTTCTTAAATGTATCCAATTCATTTTGAATTCTCAAGTTAGTACTTTTTAAGACATCATTGTCAATCCTCAAATTTTTCTCCATCTCTTTAGAATTCTTAAACTTAGATTCAAGTGATGTGAGTGTGACTTTTAGTGACTCATGCTCTTCAATTAATTCACAATGTTTTTTATTTAACTCATCAAATTAATCAAGTAGAGTCATGTTATTTGAATCAATCGAAGAATGATCTTTGAGAATAACTTCATACTCTTTTTATAAATTCAAAAATTTCAATTTCAAGTTAGCATGTGTTTTCTTAAAATTCATATATGATGCATGAATTTTTTTTAGAAACTTCAAGAAGTTGATCGTAGGAAAGTTCACATACCTCTTCTTGATCAAGATTATCATTTTCCATTAAGCACAAGTTTGTTGTCTCATCTTCTGGTTCTGTCGCCGATGAATCCGAAGCAGAATCCGCCCAAAACGCCTTTTGGAGTCTCTTTTTGTCTTTTCTAAACTTGGATTTCTCCTCACTCTTTTCCTTTCTTGTGTGAATCTTAAGTGTAGGGTAATCTGCTTTCACGTGTCCTGGCTTCCTGCATTCATAACAAACTAGATCAGACAATCCTTTAGAATATTTGTTACCCTTACCTTTTCTCCAATTTTGATGATACTTTTGCTTCTTCCTTAGAAAGCTTTTGAATTGCCTTGTGATAAAGGCAATGTCATCGCTTTCAGACCCGTAAGAGTCAGAGTTTGATTTGTACGCTTTCAGTGCCACTATTTTCTCTTTCTTTTTCTCACCTGCATCAAGATTTCTTTGATTCACCCCTTGCTCGTAAGCAATGAGTGAGCCAAGTAAGTTATTAATTGAATAGGTGTTTAAATCCTTAGATTCAGTTATAGTAGTGATTTTAGCATCAAAAGAGGAAGGAAAGCATCGTAAAATTTTATTTACTTTTTCATAGTTTGAAAGTTTTCTTCCTAGGGCATGCAAAGAAGTTACAATTTGAGTAAACCGTGTATACATATCAGAAATTGATTCAGAAGGTTTCATATGAAAAAGTTCGTAGTCTTGCAAGAGAATATTCAAACGAGATTATTTTCCTTCATTGGTTCCTTCATAAGTAATGCACAACTTATCCCAAATCTCTTTTCCAGTAGAGAAAGTAGAAACACGCATGTAATCCTTAGACTTTAAAGCATAGAAAAAATAGTTCAAACACTTCGCATTTAAATGAGTTAAATCTCTTTCAACTGTAGTCCATTCAATAAAAGCAACTTTAGTTTTAATTCAATTAATATCATGAGTAGATGGAGAATATCCTTCTTTAATGAGCATCCATATATTATAGTCAGTTGATTACAAAAAAGTAGACATGCGAGTTTTCCAAAAATCAAAAGGAAGGTCGTCAAACAAGGGAGGTTGTGTAATAGAATATCCTTCAGTTGTATTACAATTTCCAAATTAACTATGGATCAAAATTCAAAAAGTTTTCAAACTTTGTTTTCATTAAACCCGCTCTAATACCACTTGAAAGTTCGTTAGGGATGTTAAGCCTTATGAACCGACCCAAGGCTAACCAAGAGGGGGGTGAATTGCTATTTTAAAAATTTCTTTAAACACAAAGAACAAAAATTAAAGTCACCACAAAAATAAGTGCGAAAAATTAAAGTGCGAAAGAAGTAAAAAGAAGACAAGGATTTATAGTGGTTCGGTCAACACGACCTACGTCCACTCCTCGGAGGCGCCCTCTGAGTATTGCACTATCAACATTACTCTCCTTTAGCCCCTCACAGCTAGGCGGAGAAGCCCTTACAAAAACACCTCCTTTTTTCCACACCCGGTAAGGCAGAGAACCCAACTCCTTTTGCTTCCTCCTAAAGCAGGCAGAGAACCACGATCACTTACTGAAACTTACCTCTCCCAACCCTTCCAAGGAAAAGAGACTCTATGGGTAAAGTAGTGGAACTCTTTTTGGAGTAACCCTTGTGAACCCCCTCAGTAGCTCACCCTCACAAGATCCTTTCTCTCTCTCCCTCTCTCTCTCTCTCTCTCCTTTAGGTTTTCTCAGGTCAAGACAGCAGCCAAGGATGTTTAAAATAATTGACAAGAGCTTTTAAATAGAAGAGCTTCAAAGGAGTTCATTAATTATAAGTTGCCGACTTTATCGTCCAGGACGATATGGACATCGTCCTGGCCGATCAGTACAAATATCATAAGATCAGCTAGAGCATCGCCCTGAATGCAAACTGGATGATTGAAAATTTGCTTGATCATCTCGAATAATCTAAAGATCATCCCGACCGATCAGTTCAAATCAGAGGAAAATTGTCCAGAGCATCGCCCTGAATTTATATTGTCCGATCCAAATTGGCCAAAAGCAACCAATTGTTTTTGAATGGATCAACCGGGCCGATCTTGAGATCGTCCAGAATAATATAATTATATCAATCATCCTTAATTACTCCCATGATTGCCAGATCAATTTAGGCATAATTTTACAATATCATCTAGATCAATAAAAGAATCATCGTGGCCGATTTCCATAAATACAGAATACCTAAAAAGATTATGGCGGCAATTTCTTTCTGTATTGAGCATATCATCCTAGCTGATATAAGTATCGTCCTGACTGATACAAGTATCGTCCAGGCCAATCACTTAATTACGGCTGCCTTAACTAAGAAATATTGATTAGATCTTCTATTTCAAACTCGATCGTCCAGGCCGATATAAATATCGTCCGGGCCGATGTGAGTAAAAACACAAGTTCTAAATCTCTCAAGTGTGATTATAGGGTTACTTATCATCAGTCACTTCAAATAATTACAATTGACACAAGAAAGATAAAAGAAAATTACAAACTGACTCAACCCTAATCTACCTAGTCTTGAGCTGATTCCAATTTTCGTTTGATCTTTGAATCCTAAAAATGTCAGTAGTAAAGGCATTAGAAAAGAAGCAAGAGTGTTTGCTAATCATCAAAAAATTATTCAGTGAATCTGCAACAACACATAACTTGTCTTTGGTGTCCTCTAATTCTCTTGCATCCACCTACCTAAAAATAGCATTGCAAGAATCAAGAGCTCAAGCCATTCGATCTAAGCCATCCATTTTTAATATTAAATTATTAAATATATAAAAAATTAAAAATTTCTTTTAAAATAAGTTAAATTGAAATTAAATTCACTTTAAGATATATTAAACATTTTAAATTAATTTAAATTAATTAAATATTCAAATATTATTTAAAATTAAATTTAAATAATTTTGAAAATAAAAATAAAATAAATATGAAATAATTTAAAATTTATATTTAATTAATACTTAATTTAATTAGATTTAAAAATTATTTTAATTATTAATTAATTTTAAATTAATTTAAATAACTTAATTAAATTAAAAATTAAAATTTTTTTTAAAAAAAATCATTTTAAATCATTAAATTAAAATAATACCTTAGATTTTTCAAAAAACTTAAATATTTTAACTTCATATTATTTTTAAAATTAAAAATTTAATATAATTTAAATAATTTTAATTATTAAATTATTTTAATATTTAATTAACTTTTAATTTGGTATTATATTAAATATTTTAAAAATTAAAAATTTAATTTTAAATATTTTCTTAAATAATCAGAGAGTGTAAGTCTCGTTATTTTAGAATTGAAATTTTATTTTAATATTTTAAATATTTTAATCAATTTATTTAATTGAAATACCTTAATTATTTAGTTAAATTTAAATTAAATTTAATTTAAATAATTCCCATAAATCTAAATTTCCTCAATTTATTTTCAAATTACAAAAATATTTTTCAAAATTAGTTTTGAAACTTTTTTAATATTATTTTGGATTTATATCTTTAAAATTAATTTTTTTTTTAAATTTCAAAATAAGGCTATTTTCCTATATAAAATTAATTTTAAAATTATACTGGTAAAATTTTGAGAGCATTTGAGTGTGTCCTTGGAATTTTAAACTTATGATGATCTTGCTTTATTAGGATTGATGGGGAAAGATTAGTGAATAGTTATTTTCCAGCTATTCACTAATCAAAGTCTTATATATGTTAATCACCATCATTTGCATGCTTAGGGTGCACAAACTGTTGCACTTATCCTAGGCTCTCCTAGATTTAAGGATTTGATTGAGTAATGTATATGCTTATTATGTATGTTAAGTCCAAGGGTTAGTAAAACTTTGATTCAAACCTACTTAGCTTACTGACCTCATTAAGGATAATAATTAAGGACTTAATTAGAGAAATTAGAAAAATTCTAATAATTAAGATACACATCTTTTTGACTTTAAACTTTGAACAATTAAACTTAGTGGCATTCTCGGCCTTACGAAAAATTTTCAGCAACTTTAAAAATCAGTTAGCTTCTTAGTTAATTAAATCAAATTTAATCCCTTAATTAAGCCTTAAAATATCAAAAACATCTAATAAATCAAATTTAAATCCTAAAAATTATAAATAATACCTTTATTTGATAAGCATTCAACCCTTAATCAACGAAAATTAAAACCACTTTTAATTCAACATTAAGTTTAAGAATAATTGAATTTTAATTAAAATTTATCATTTAATTATTTTAATTAATTAAAAATTAATATAAATTCCAAAAAAAATTTTAAACACTTGATAATCCCTCATTATATAATTTCTAATTATTGTAGGTGATTTCAAGAAGTCTGGAATACATTTCGACTCAAATCATTAAAATCCCTTTAATTAAATTAATTTAATAATTTATTAAATATTCATACTTTGAAAATCATAACTAATTCCAAAAAAATCCAAATTGATCAAACTCAAAGGAAATAAACTTAAATTAAAATCTAGTATATATAAAAAAAACATCAAACCTTCCAAAATGAGTTGATGTCAAAAAGTTAACAATATGATCAAACTTAATTCAAAATAAAGTCAAAAGTTCAAACATTCACAATTAAATGTAGAAAAATTCAAATCCAGCAAACTCAAAGCCTAATTCCACATAAAAAATTCTAATTATTTAACTAAATTTAAAATTCTTAATTTAATTATATTGACCTATTTTTAAGGCTGGACTACTCCAGGCTACGGGCTATGTATCCTAAAGAGGCTTTATTCCTCTAGCATTGTGGCACAATGCCAGGAATCAGTTATTGGCAAACTCAAACAAATTATTCTTAAGATTACAAGCCAACCAATCTTAATTAAAAATTCATCAACCTTCAAAATTTAATTAAATCAAATCACTTAATCATACCAGTTATTACTAGATAACCCGGGCCTACAAGGTTATTGATTTATCTTCGAGGAAGGTGAAATAAACTTCATGCCCCTGGTTTAAGAAAAATAGTAATAAACTCTTAAAATACATCTTAAAATTAACCTTAAGTCATTACAATTTAAACTTCAATTAAACTCTTTCCATAAGGCTTTCTACCAATAAACACTTCAAACAACTCGAACTGATTGCCATACGTATGACATATCCAACCCACATAGCCTATCGCACACACTTTGTTGCAAATCTTTTTTTCATGTCTTATGTTTTGATGATTGACAAACACTGCTTTTCTTGGACAGCTTGTTGCTTCTAACTTTTCAGGAATCGACGATCGGACAATCAAAAAGGAGCCAAGTTCAGGAATGCGTAGGGTTAGGGTTGAGTCAGTCTGTACTTTTATTTTTACCTTTTGAGTCCACTTGTAATAGTCAAAAAGACTGATACTTTGTAACCCTTCACACACACACTTGAGAGAATTAGAAATTCTGTTTTTACTCATATCGGCCAGGACGATATCTTGTATCGGCCTGGACGATCAGCTTAAAACAGAAAGTCTAATTAAGGGTTCTTGATTAAGGCAGCCAACGTTAACTGATCGGCCTGGACGATACGTGTATCGGCCAGGACGATAAGCTCAAAACAGAAAGAAGTAGCCGCCATAGACAGGTATGGTATAGCATATCTTTAAATTATCGGCCAGGACGATCCTCGGATCGGCCTGGACGATATTAACAGATTATGCCATAATTGTTCAGGAAATCAAGGAAGTAATTAAGGATGATTGATACGATCATATCGTCCTGGACGATCGCAGGATCGGCCAGGACGATCTAGTCAAAAACCTTAAGTTACTTCAGGACGATCAATATCGGCCAGCCCATATTCAGAGCTATTGTCAGGACGATTTTCGTCTGATTTGAACTGATCGGCCAGGACGATCGTGATATCGGCCTGGACTATCAAGCTAATTTTCAATCGTCCAATCTGGCATCCAGGGCTATGCTCTGGCCGATCTTCATTAATTTGTACTGATCGGCCAGGCCGATGTCCATATCGGCCTGGACGATAAAGTCGGCAACTTGCAATTAATGAGCTCTTTTGAAGCTCTTCTATTTAAAGAGCTCTTGTTCAACGTTTTTCAAAGACCTTTGGCTGCTGCCTTGACCTAAGAAGACCTTGAGGAGAGAAAGAGAGAGAGAAGAGAGAGAGAGGATCTTGTGAGGGGGAGCTTGTGAGGGGTTTCACAAGGGTTGCTTCAAGGATCTCTTTGCGTCGTCTTCATCTAGAGCTTCTCGTCCGTGGAAGGGTCGGTAGAGGTAAGGAGTTGTGCTTTTGGTTCTGGTTCTCTGCCAGCTTCAGGAGGAAGCAAAAGGAGAGAGGTTCTCTGCCTTGCCGGGGTGGCAAAAAGGAGGTTCTTGTAAGGGTTTCTCCACCTAGCCGTGGGGGCTAAAGGAGAGTCACTTTTTGTGTAGTGCAATACTTGGAGGGTGTCTCCAAGGAGTGGACGTAGGTCGAGTCGACCGAACCACTATAAATCTCTGTGTTTCTTTTCTTGCTTCCGCACGTTTAAAATTCTGCATTATTTCCGTTGTGTGATTTGGTTTATGCAACTTTATTTCTTTGTTTAAAAAACGAAGTTTTTAAAATACCAATTCACCCCCCCCCCTCTTGGTTAGTTTGGGACTAAGTTCATAGGGCTTAACATCCCCATCGAACTTTCAAGTGGTATCAGAGCGCCTGATTCGAAAATTAAAGTTTAAAAACTTTTTGAATTTGATCCATGTCTAACTTTGGGAATCGCAACACTACGGAAGGGTATTCTATTATCCGACCTCCTCTGTTCGATAACCTACCTTTTGATTTCTGGAAAACTCGCATGTCAACTTTTTTACAATCTACTGATTATCGCATGTGGATGCTTATACAAGAAGGGTATTCTCCACCTTCTCGTGAAATTAACGGTTTTAAAACGGAAGTTGCTTTTACCGAATGGACTTTTGATGAACGAGATTTAGCTCAACTAAATGCTAAATGTTTGAATTGTTTTTTCTGTGCATTAAAATCTGAGGATTACATGCGTGTTTCAACTTGCAAAACTGGTAAAGAAATTTGGGATAAATTGTGCATTACTTATGAAGGCACTAATGAAGTTAAACAATCCCGTTTAAACATTCTCTTGCATGACTACGAACTTTTTCGTATGAAACGTCATGAATCGATTTCTGACATGTACACTAGGTTTACTCAGATTGCTACCTCATTACATGCACTAGGAAAAGAGCTTTCGAACTATGAAAAAGTTAACAAGATTTTGAGATGCTTGCCTTCAACCTATGATGCAAAAATTACTGCAATTACTGAATCTAAAGATTTAAACACCTATTCTATTGACAACTTGCTTGGCTCACTCATTGCTTACGAGCAAGGGGTGAATCAAAGAAATCTTGATACAGGTGAAAAGAAAAAGGAGAAAACAATTGCATTGAAGGCACACAAATCGGATTCTGAATCTTCTGGGTCTGAAAGCGATGGAGTTGCCTTCATCACAAAGCAATTCAAAAGCTTTCTAAGGAAGAAACAAAAGCATCATCAAAGTTGGAGAAAAGGTAAGGATCATAAACATATTAAAGGATCTTCTGATGTTGTTTGTTTTGAATGCAGGAAACCTGGACATGTAAGAGCCGATTGTCCTACACTTCAAGATCATTCAAGCAAAGAAAAGGAAAAAGGTGAGGAGAAAGCAAAGTCTAGGAAGGACAAAAAGAAAAACCAAAGGAGCTTCTGGGCAGAATCTGGCACTGATTCTTCTGAGACTGAACCAGAGGAAGAAACAACAAACTTGTGTTTCATGGGAGAAAACCAAAGTGATGAGGAAGAGGTATGTAAACCAACATATGATGAATTGTTTGAAATATGTGAAAAAATCCATACATCATACAAAAACCTTAAGAAAACTCATGCTAGCTTGAAATTAGAATTTTTAAATCTACAAAAAGAGCATGAAGTTTTTCTCAAAGATCATGCAACGATTGATTCAAATCACATGGCTCTACTCGATGAATTTGATGAATTAAACAAGACGCATTTGGAATTAATTGATAAAAGTAATGCATTAAAAGCTTCACACACCTCACTTAATGATGATCTTAAGAAATCTAAAGAGATTGAGAAAAATCTGAGGATTGAGAATGATGCATTAAAGAGAACTAACTTGAGAATTCAAAATAATTTGGAAACATGTAAGAAAGCTAGGATGACACCAATGTTTAATCAAAGGCCAGAACCTAGGAAGAGGCATTTTTACTCAAACCATTTAAGAAAACCTTTTCCTGGAATTCAATGTTTTTCTTGTGGCATGTTAGGACACATCTCACACACTTGCACAGTTCACCGCAGTACACATTGGGTATGGAGACCTAAGATGCATGATTCAATACATACCACATCTGCATTGCACTCTACATTTCCTAAGAAGGAGCCCAAATCTGTTTGGGTTCCTAAAACTAACTGTTGTTGAATTTTGCAGGAGTGCTCTCACCAAAGACCTCGTGGGAACATAGGATAACTGAACATAAGGAGGCTTACAGCTCAATTGCTAAAATCTGTTGTTTTATCACTTGCTTGATATCTTTAGTTTTTGTGTGACTTTTATTTTTAGTCTTTGTGTTTAATTTTTTTGTTGTCTTTAGTTTGCTTATTGTTTGTTTTTGTTTTTCATTTTAGTCTTTATTTATTTTTTTTTGGGCTTCCATATGATAAAACTTCTCAAGCTTTTAAATATTAGAGTTTTTTGTTTTGATAGGGTTTAGCTTTTCTAAATTAGTTAAAGAGAGTAAACTGGTGATGTTTTTCCTCTTCTGACTTTGTTTAGTGGCATGATTTTTCTTTTATAAAACAAAAAGTCTAAACTCAGTTTAACCAATGGCTTTTTAAGATATCCTTCTAATCTTGCTACATTAAGTCATCTTATGCATAATAGTCAAAATTCTTTGATATCATTCAAGCTTTTGAAATCTTACCATTGCTGTCATCACGTGATCTTGATTTTGTGTTGTGGATTGTTCTTCCCTATGTTAGAGAGAGAGCCCCTATTCTCTAATATTTGGAGGATATACTCACAACTAAGTATTTTCCTTAAGGGTATATTAAAAGAGTTATTAGCTTGCAAAAGATAAAAAGGAAAGAGGCCAATGAAGCCAAATTGAAAAGAAAAATACACAAAAGTGTATTAAAAATCAAAAGATGCTCAAAGAGCCAATAAAAGTAAAAATAGGCATAAAATTAGCCCACTAATTGCAAGCTATCATCTCTTTGATAAAACTCTTAAAACTTAGAAAACTCATTGATTAGGTGATACGTTCAAAGATTTGATTTCAAATTCCATGATTGAGAAAAACTATTTTGGTTTATTATTTATAAGATTCTTTAGTTGTTAACAAGTCTTGATTGGATCTTCTTAAAACCTCTTGTGTTATTTCATGTTAGGACTCTGTTGTTTTTAAAAGATTTTTTTGTACCCTGAAGAATGTCCGATCTAGGGTTAATAGAATCAGTTTTTCAATCTTCTTCTAATTAGATTTTGTTAAACCTCTTGATCTCCTAAAAACCTTAAATGTTTAAATTCATGAAAAGAATTCTCATATGATGCCTTCATAAAACAAAAAAATGTAGAAAAATTAAAATCCAAAAATATTCGATGTTTGTTTTATTTTTTCTTTTTGTGTCTTTGACTGTCTTTTCTTTTGTTTTATTTTTGAGGGTCTTGATCATCACCATTCCTTTCTTGATTTCAATTTCAAGTCACATCGGCCTGGCCGATAGGACAAATTCTTTCCAAAATCCATCTGCTGACCTTTTTCTGTGCTTAATGAAAATCATCGTCCTGGACGATACATTATCGTCCTGGACGATTTGATCAAAACTCATGATAATAGTCCTGGCCGATAGTATATTTGTCTGGCCGATGCATTCTATGTACATCGTCCTGGCCGATACACTGGACCGTCCCGAACGATCCACGTGTCAGTACGTTTTGATCTTTAAAATCGGCCCCGGACGATCCATTATTGGACCATCGGCCGGGCCGATCCACTGTTCGTCCCGGACGATACACGTGGCAAGCATTTAAAACGTTTTAACTTCGGCCGGTACGATCAATTATTGTGCATCGTCCTGGACGATACACCTAATCGGCCCGGACGATCTGCTTTTTTCAACGGTCGTCCAGACTGACTCCTCGGGCCGATAGCCTGTGTCTAATCGGCCTGGCCGATATCTGATCGGCCCGGACGATTGGACCGCCTTTTTGACCAATCGGCCTGTACGTAATTATTGACACATATCGGCCTGGACGATTCTGCGATCGCCCAGGACGATATGAACGTTTCTTTAAATTCAGGCCGATCCAGCCATGTTTTCTCACACCTTATCCTTTCTCCTTTGATTTTCTGCTTAAAGTTCTCTCATATGGCTGGTGGGAAGCGCGTCCGTCAGACCTCTGGAAGTTCCTCGAGGGCAAGGGTTGACCCTCGGTTCCGTGAAGCAGAAGATGAAGCTGCTTATCATCGCTATAAAGATTGTGGAATTACGGTCTCCAGAATTATCAATCCGACCCACATTTCCTACCCGGTAATGGATCTCTTCGCACACACTTCCTTTTGTTTCATTCTATCACTTGTTTTTCCTTTCAATTCTGAGTTCCTGTTAGAATTCTTTGCAAACCTCCGCATAAACTCTACCTTCACAGCCCTGTCCTCCTATGTGAATCGACGCCCTGTCGAAATCACATATCAGGACTGTGTTGAACTTTTACAGCTATCCACCACCGGAGATAAGCTGCACCTTATTGCCTCTGACCCTGATTTTGACTGGTCCACGGCAAACCACTTTCTTCGCCAGACCAATGCCCGTTACCATGTTGGAGAGACTAGCTCTTTAGTCAGAGATGCTAGGACAATCCAACATGTCCTTCGCACATCTGTCATTCCAAAAGCCGGCGACCGTGTCCACATTACCCCTCTACTTTCCCTCACTACCTTCTACATCATGGCACATAGGGAATTTAACACTGCAGATCTATTTTTTCGTTACATTGATCACCTCACAACAATTCGCAACCCAGGCCACAGAAGAAAGCCAAATCTAGCCTTAGGACATATCATAGCCTATGTTCTAGAAACCAAATACCAAATTCAATATCCCAATCCACCAGATCTCCCAACTCTCTTCTACTCAAACAATTCCTTCAGCACCCTGCACAGTACTCGTCTCCACCCGGATGAACCACGGGAGGCTAGAGAGGAGGAGGCTCCCGCTCCAGCTCCCTTTCCTGACCCTGTCCCTCTTCACCAACATTCTCCGGTAGATCAGTTGATTGCAAGATTTGATCGTTGGGAGACCAGGTTTGATGCATATGTTGCTGCCCAAGAGCAACAACACTCTGAGGACATCGCCCGCTACGAGCATCACCGCACTGAGGACCTAGCTCGTTTTGACAGTTTTCTCACTCACCAGCAGCAGCAGTATGACCAGGACATCGCCTGGTTCAATGCTCAGTTTACTACTGTGACGCCCCAAGATCCGTGTAGCGAAAGGATTCGTCTGACATTCTGATCGAACTCCATTCCAGTTGCCTTGCTCGGACCTGAAATTTTAAACCACATATAATGAGCTACAATAGCCCAGCAGGTCACCAAAGCCTACAACTGAAATCAAAGCAAGGCGATGCTATCAATATGCATGTCAATCTATCAATCTGAATCAGTCAATGGTCAATGAGTCTATGCAGCGGAAATCAATGAATCAATGATCATCAATTCTATGCAGTGGAAATCCATAGTCAATAAAACCAGTCAATGCAGCGGCAGGCAATTCGATAAATCAATGCAATCAATCAATATCCGTCAATCAAATCAATACGGTCAAATCAATACGATCCATTTAATGAAATCAATCGAGGAAAGCAATACGATAAACTTCAATCCAGTCTGACAAGAAATCTATACAACAGTCAATACGGTGTAGAACAATAGCAACAGTGAATCTATAAAATCTAGGCAGCAATACAATGAATCTATACGATGTCCATGTCCATGCTATCAATGCAGTATCTATATCAATGTCAATAATCAATAATCAATAGTATCAATGCTCAATGATCAATCAATGAAATCAATGAATCCGTACGATAAGAAATCAATTCGATAAATCCATCAAATCAATAAATCAATCGGAAGTCAATAAATCAATACATATCAGGAAATCCATACGATGCAAGATCATACAATTCCATACAAGGGTCTTACTCGACAAGCACAAACACTAGTCATGATCAACCAGATTAACTGGCTATTATCAATAGTGCTGTTGTATAATCCGTTGCTGTTGTAGTCCGTTTAATACACGTTGGTCTATCAATAAGAGTCGTCACTCTTTTTGCCCGTCGGCCGCCCGTCGGCATATAAAACTCCTTATGACTCCCATCTATAGTGCTGTTGTAGAAATCCATAATCGATGTTTAAAGGAAAGCCCGTCGGCCCACCATCCTGTACAGGTCAAGTCTATCTTCACCAACGTTCAACTAGGTTCCCACTTGTCTTTCAGTAACAATCAATCAATCCAATCAATAGTCAATGCAATAATCGATGCAATAAGCAATATTAAAGAAATCTAGAACAATCATATCAATAGTCATACACATATCAATTCAATCTATCAATTTCAGACAAATCAGAAATCATACGAAAATCGGGCAGCGTAACGGCAGTCTACAGAATTTACACAAAAATCCTGCAAAAAGACACGATTTCCAAATTCTACCAAATTACAATAGAATATCTATAACATCAATGCAAGACTTTTATTCTATAGAAACCAAGTCAGAAAACATCCTGATAATTTTCTATTCGATAAAAATCACGTAGAACCAATTCCAACCGGAAGAAAATTCGTAGAATACAGTCAAATCGTGTAGAATAATCATATCTATAACACTCTAAAAGTTGTGCGGTGAAAGTTGTGTCAAATCAAAATCATGTCGAAAAGTCGACTACGAAAACACAAAACAGATCTCAACTCGGTCAAAACTCAACTTCTTTGAAAACAGAAATAGGATTCGGAGTCCTTACCACGAGATCTTCACTTTTCCCAACAGCAGCGTCGGACGAAAAGCGCTCCGCGGTCTCCGAAAACCAGCTTTTCTCTTTTTCCCTTTCTCTTTCTCTCTCCTCAGATATTTTCGTTTTTATAAAATGATTTTCTCTCTCCTCAAAACGAGCTGATTTTCTTATATCTGTGAACTGATCGGCCAGGCCGATATTCACATCGTCCCGGGACGATCAGACCAAATCCTGATCGTCCTGGACCTCACCCAGGGCTATTGTCTGGCCGATAATTTTTACAGTACAGATCGGCCTGGACGATCTCACGATCGGCCCGGACGATCCTGTCCAGAAATCATCCAGAAAACACTCCAGAAATCAGCTGTTTTCCATGCACTGATCGGCCTGGACGATCTCAACTTCGTCCTGGCCGATTCTGGGAGGAAAATCCAATTCAGAGAGGAACAGTAAGGGAACGAGATATTACAACTACCCTTGCCAGTTACTCTCAGCAGCCACCTCCACCTCCTCCATCTGATGATCAGGATCCCTCGTTCTTTTAGTTTGTACTTTGAGTTATTGTTTCTTGTCTTTCTGTAGTAGTCTTTCGTGATGTTTGTTGTTCTTTTTTTACTGTTTCTGGACTCTCTTTTTGTGATGACAAAAAGGGGGAGTAGGATAGGATGTGGTAAGGAAAAGTTGATGTTGTGACCTTTTTTTTTTTCTTTTTTATTTGTGTTTTGTCATCATCAAAAAGGGGGAGATTGTTGCAAATCTTTTTTTCATGTCTTATGTTTTGATGATTGACAAACACTGCTTTTCTTGGACAGCTTGTTGCTTCTAACTTTTCAGGAATCGACGATCGGACAATCAAAAAGGAGCCAAGTTCAGGAATGCGTAGGGTTAGGGTTGAGTCAGTCTGTACTTTTATTTTTACCTTTTGAGTCCACTTGTAATAGTCAAAAAGACTGATACTTTGTAACCCTTCACACACACACTTGAGAGAATTAGAAATTCTGTTTTTACTCATATCGGCCAGGACGATATCTTGTATCGGCCTTGACGATCAGCTTAAAACAGAAAGTCTAATTAAGGGTTCTTGATTAAGGCAGCCAACGTTAACTGATCGGCCTGGACGATACGTGTATCGGCCAGGACGATAAGCTCAAAACAGAAAGAAGTAGCCGCCATAGACAGGTATGGTATAGCATATCTTTAAATTATCGGCCAGGACGATCCTCGGATCGGCCTGGACGATATTAACAGATTATGCCATAATTGTTCAGGAAATCAAGGAAGTAATTAAGGATGATTGATACGATCATATCGTCCTGGACGATCGCAGGATCGGCCAGGATGATCTAGTCAAAAACCTTAAGTTACTTCAGGACGATCAATATCGGCCAGCCCATATTCAGAGCTATTGTCAGGACGATTTTCGTCTGATTTGAACTGATCGGCCAGGACGATCGTGATATCGGCCTGGACTATCAAGCTAATTTTCAATCGTCCAATCTGGCATCCAGGGCTATGCTCTGGCCGATCTTCATTAATTTGTACTGATCGGCCAGGCCGATGTCCATATCGGCCTGGACGATAAAGTCGGCAACTTGCAATTAATGAGCTCTTTTGAAGCTCTTCTATTTAAAGAGCTCTTGTTCAACGTTTTTCAAAGACCTTTGGCTGCTGCCTTGACCTAAGAAGACCTTGAGGAGAGAAAGAGAGAGAGAAGAGAGAGAGAGGATCTTGTGAGGGGGAGCTTGTGAGGGGTTTCACAAGGGTTGCTTCAAGGATCTCTCTGCGTCGTCTTCGTCTAGAGCTTCTCGTCCGTGGAAGGGTCGGTAGAGGTAAGGAGTTGTGCTTTTGGTTCTGGTTCTCTGCCAGCTTCAGGAGGAAGCAAAAGGAGAGAGGTTCTCTGCCTTGCCAGGGTGGCAAAAAGGAGGTTCTTGTAAGGGTTTCTCCACCTAGCCGTGGGGGCTAAAGGAGAGTCACTTTTTGTGTAGTGCAATACTTGGAGGGTGTCTCCAAGGAGTGGACGTAGGTCGAGTCGACCGAACCACTATAAATCTCTGTGTTTCTTTTCTTGCTTCCGCACGTTTAAAATTCCGCATTATTTCCGTTGTGTGATTTGGTTTATGCAACTTTATTTCTTTGTTTAAAAAATGAAGTTTTTAAAATACCAATTCACCCCCCCCTCTTGGTTAGTTTGGGACTAAGTTCATAGGGCTTAACATCCCCATCGAACTTTCACACTTTAGATGGTTTGTTAGGACAACCAACTCTAGTGCTAGACTAGGTTGGTGTTTACTTTTCTATTACTTGTGTGTATCAGGTTTTTTGTGCTTTTTAGTATTTGTTAGTTATTAGAATTAAGTAATTAATCTATTTATTTATTTAAATTATGCACTCTTTATTTTGATTGATTGTGTGATAGATTATCTTTAGGTTAGGGATGACTTATACTAATGCAATCTTATGTAGGTGGTCATGCTCATACATGACAATAAAATAAAGAGGGCATAAATAAAAAATTAATATGCTTTGCATAGGTGATCCAGAACGCTTAAGTCTCCCTTTAAATTAAGAGAGCATGGATAAGTGTGGCTATGATTTAAGCATTTTTAATTTCAATAAATATTAATTGCTTAGGATATTTACTTAAATGTAGATTATTATGATAACCCTATAGGTTGTACTTGAGTCTAAATTTTAAATTTTAATTCATGTAACTTAATTTCAAGCATTGAGTTATAAATTATCTAGTACTTTGAGATGGGATAGTAGTTAAGCAACCTGGATTCCAAAGAGAAGGGTGACATCCCTTAGGGGGGGAGTCCCTCTTCATTTAGAAATATAGGTTAGGATAATTTTAAATATCCAAGGAGAAAAAAAGACACCCTTTTGAAGGGGAATTTTCTTTTCATTTAGATATCTGAACCCGACTATCCAAGGATCCCCGCAGAAGGATGAAGAAGTGAAGAAAGAGAAGACCCAATCTCAAAGTCACCTGAATCTTAGGAGTAGAATCTAGGTTAATATCAATGGTAACCGACTACTTTACTTTTTTGCTGACCTTGGGTTATACTATTAAGTGGCATTTTTCATATGGACTTTAAATTTCATTTAATTTGATTTTATTGATTTGTTTAATTGATTGTGCAGTAGAAATTATATAATTTCTAGTCTTTTTACTTGCATGCTATTTTTATTTTTGCTTGGAATAAATTTGAGGGTCATGAAACACGCTTAAACTGTTTTTACTTTAAATAAATTAAAATTTTTTAAGATAACATATAAATTCTAACACTTTTAAGAAGTAAGCCTAGGACTGTTGGGAGTTCACATAACATATTTATGCATTTTCTTTCCTTTATTAGGCACCTCCCCACCTACAGGTTTTGATAGATCACCTGGCCTATATGGGTGCAGATGTGGAAAGGGGAATCTACGCAATTTGTAGGATAAAATTTATTTTGAAGTATGATTTTAAAATTGCTTCATTATTGGTTTAAGTATTTAATCGAATCAACCAGCATGCTTCACATTAGTAATAAATTTAATTGAGTCTAAACTTAATTGTATTTATTTAAGCATTAAATACCCAACATATATTAAGGGACCAATTAGGAATGTCCTCTAGGTGCAGCCCTAATTTCTTAAACTCAATCTAAATAATGTTCCTACCACTCTTATATTAAACATCAGACTCGGGATTATAAAGTGCTTAGGTGGTTAGTTAGCTCCCAAATCCAGACTAGAGTAAGTCCAGATTTATCTACATTAACAAGGTTCAAGACATTAATTTTTTGTGCCCACTTTATGTTAAGATAGTTGCTATTTGCATGCTTTACATTTTTGTAACTTATGTAGTTTTGATGATTCCAAACATTATTGTTCAAATGTGTAGTTATCTCCTAACAATTTTAGAAGAATTGTATTTGCTCTTGTGTGTACTAACATTTCAGGAAAAATGAACTCCAGACTACAAAGACTTCAAATTAAATTCAGCATGAGATACTTTGTAAAATTTGAAGGTTGCACTTTTCTTTGAAATTAAATTGAAAGGGAGTGATTGTAATTTGAGTGAATAAAAATATGCACGCACACATAAGGAGATCATATAAAATCTATACTGATCGTACGGGACGATATCAGTTCGTACTGGATGATCAGAAAGTTATCTTTTATTGAGCACATGAAACGAATAAGAACTTGCTCGAAAAATTTTTTCTAAGTCCTATTCTTCCAGGACGAAAGTAATTATCGTCCAGGACGATTGGTCCTCTGGAAAATTTTCGTCCAGACGAAAATAAATTATCGTTCATGGCGATTGGTCCTCTGGAAAATTTTCGTCCAGACGAAATTAAATATCGTCTAGGACGATATGGTCTCTGGCAAATTTTCATCCAGACGAAAATAAATTATCGTTCGTGGCGATTGGTCCTCTGAAAAATTTTTGTCCAGACGAAATTAATAATCGTCCAGGACGATCGGTCTGTAAAAATTTCATCTAGACGAACAAATTTTTTTTCAAATGATTAACCGACTTATAATAGTTTTCAGCAGTTTCTAGAACCGACCTCGTAATAACCGTTCGTGCCGGATGAACCTGGTTCGTACGGAACGATCAGCTGTACGAAGACATTTCGTACACATATACAAATAGGGTCGTTTCAAATCATTTAAGTAAAATCGTCCAGGACGATCCATGATCGTACAGGACGATCCACTGCGTACAGAATTAAAAACTTGCAGTTTTTGGGCGGTTTTTCTTGTCTTTTGTATAAATAGTCTAAATTGGACTGCCACCCAATCTTTTTGTCATTTGATCTTCGTGCCTCTTGAGACAATAGACAAGGAGAGAGTGGAAGAGAGTATTCAAGGGAGAATTCCTACCATTGGAGCGAGAAGGCTTCACTTGAATTTCAAAGGTAAGAGTCTCTACTTGTGAATTGGGATTACTTCACTCTTTTCCTTCTTCCTTTTAGATTCTTATGAGAAGATCTATCAAGGAGATCCGATTCTCTGCCGACACTTGGAGAGTGTGAACAGACGATGGATTCGCTGCCTACACTTGGAGAGTGTGAATAGCCGAAGGGTTTGCTGCCTACACTTGGAGAGTGTGAATAGCTGAAGGGTTTGCTGCCTACACTTGGAGAGTGTGAATAGCCGAAGGGTTCTCTGCCTACACTTGGAGAGTGTGAACAGCCGAAGGGTTCTCTGCCCACACTATGAGAGTGTGAAAGGACGACGGTTCTCTGCCAACACTGGCGATTGTGTGAAAGTACGGACGGTTCTTTGCCAACACTGGGGATTGTGTAAAAGGATGATAATTCTCTGCCAACACTGGGGATTATGTGAAAGGACGGACGGTTCTCTGCCAACACTGGGGATTGTGTAAAAGGATGACGGTTCTCTGCCGCACCGGGGAGTGGTGAAAAGAGTGTGTTGTAAAGGCTTCTCCGCCTTGCTGTGGGTGCAAAAGGAGAGTCACTATTGGTATTAGTGCAATACTCAGAGGGTGCCTCTGGGGAGTGGATGTAGGTCTGATTTTAGACCGAACCACTATAAATCTGGTGTCATTTACTTTACTGTTTTTACATTTCTGCATTTTAAATTTCAGTTTTAAAAACTCTGTGGTTGAAAAATATTTTCTATAAAAATCTAAAAGAAACATTTTTATTTCGGTTCAACATAATTTTAAAAGGGGACTTAAATTTTTTAAACTACCAATTCCCCCCCCCCCCCCTCTTGGTAGCCTTGGAACATTCACTTAGGCTTAACAACCTAATTACTATACTCAACAAGTGGTATCAGAGCTTTGTTTCAAAATCATAAGTTTGAACTACTTTTGATTAACTTAGATGGCTACATTCGAAAACCGAAACACACCTGAGGGTTACTCTATCACTAGACCTCCACTGTTTGATAATATTCCTTTTGATTTTTGGAAAACACGCATGTCTACTTTCTTACAGTCACTTGATTATCGCATGTGGATACTAGTCCAAGAGGGTTACACAAAACCAACTGGAATAGCTGATGGAGTTAGGGTAGAAACACCTTTTACGGAATGGACTATAGAAGAACGTGACTTAACATAATTAAATGCCAAATGTTCAAATAGTTTCTTTTGTGCTTTAAAATCTGAATACTACATGCGGGTTTCCACTTGTAAAAGCAGAAAGGACATATGGGATAGACTTTATATAACTTATGAAGGGAAAAATGAAGTTAAGCAATCAAGACTCAATATCTTGTTACATTACTATGAATTGTTTCGCATGAAACCTAATGAATCTATTTCTGACATGTACACAAGATTCACACAAATTGTCACTTCTTTGCATGCACTTGGTAGGGAATTAACAAATGCTGAAATGGTCAATAAAATTCTTCGATGTTTACCTACTGCTTATGATGCTAAAATTACTACAATTACAGAGTATAAAGATCTAAACATATATTCTATTGACAATCTTCTTGGTTCACTCATTACTTATGAGCAAGGAGTAAGTCAAAGATAGATTGATGCAGGTGAACCACGAAAGGAGAAGAATATTGTATTAAAAGTGGAAGAGTCAGAAAGTGAACACTCACAACCTGAGGATGAAGATGATATTGCACTGATGACAAGACAATTCAGAAGCTTTTTAAATAGGAAGCAGAAGAGACGCCAGCAATGGAACAGAGGTAAGTTTAACAGAAATGGCAAGGTTTCTAATGAAGTAATTTGTTATGAATACAGGAAACCAGGTTATATTAAGACTGATTGCCCAAAACTCAAAACCACTCCTAGCAAGGAGAAGGTAGAGGAGAAACCAATGGTAAAGAAGGGCAAGAAGAAGTTTCAAAGAGCTTTATGGGCAGACTCAGCTTCAGACTCATCTGAGACTGAAAAAGAAGAAGAAGTCACTAATCTTTGCTTGATGGCAGACAATGTGGATCACTCAGATCAAGAAGAGGTATGTGACTTAACCTATGATGAATTATTTGAAGTTTCTGAACACATGCATGATGCATATAAGAAAATGAAAAAGATGCATGCTAGTGTAAACTTAGAACTGGAAGAACTCAAGAAGGAACATGAAATCCTTAGGAAAGATCATGCTTTAATAGATGACAACCACATGAAACTACTTGATGAATACGATGAATTGAATACAAATTTTGAAAACTTAAAAACATCCTATGCAGAACTTGAAAAAGAATTTAAGAATTTTAAGGATGAATCTGAGAGCAAAGCATATAGAATCAATTATACCAATCGAATCTTGGAAGATATGAATTCATTTTACAAACTCACAATAAGAGCTCTCGAGGATAATAGGAAACCCCCCAAACTTGAAGATTTTACAAATTCTAAATATTATCCTAAATTCATGAAATCCCTTAGAAGACAATCACATGGAAGAAAACTTAGGAATATTTTTCCTAATGTTAAATGTAATAATTATGGATTTTTGGGTCATATAGCACACACCTGTACCTTGATGATGAAATCTAATTTCGTGTGGAGACCTAAGATGCATAAACCTAGACATATCATACATGAATCTGATTATAAATTTCTTAAAGGTGAATCCAAACTAGTTTGGGTTCCCAGGTCTAACATTTGAGATTTTTGCAGGAGTGCTCTCACACAAGACCTCGTGGGAGCATATGGTACCTGGATAGCGGATGTTCAAAGCATATGACTGGAGATATTGCTCAATTCATAACGCTAGAAGCCAGGAATGGAGGCAAGGTTACACTTGGGGATAATACCACAAAGAAAGTAGTTGGATCAGGTATGATTGGAAATTTCAAAAACTTTTTCATAGACAATGTATAATTGGTTGAAGGCTTAAAACATAATATGTTAAGTATAAGTCAGCTATGTGATAAGGGCTATAATGTGAAATTTTTACCTAATAGCTGCATATTAAGCCGAAATGGGAAAGAAATTTTTAATGAAAAAAAGAGTAAACAATGTTTACATGCTAGATTTGAATTCTATTCAATCTCCTACTGCTTTTTGTTTAAAAACTATTTCTGATGATTCATGGCTTTGGCATAGGAGACTTTGTCATTCTAGTATGAAAAATCTTAGGAGAATTACCCAAAAGAACTTGGTAAGAGGTATACCAAAACTAAAAGTTTACTAAGGACCATCTTTGTGATGCATGCCAATTAGGAAAACAAGTGAATTCCTCTTTTAAGTCCAATAAGGATCTTAGAACCAGTAAACCTTTAGAAATTCTACACATGGATCTTTTTGGACCAGTAGGAACTGTAAGTCTAGGAGGGAAGGTATACGGATTTGTTATAGTGGATGATTTCTCAAGATTCACCTGGGTTAGATTTCTTTTTTATAAGAGTGAATCATTTGAGGAATTCAAAAATTTTTCAACTTGGATTCAAAGAAAACTAGGATGTGAAATAATTTCTTTACAAAGTGATCATGGAGGAGAATTTGAAAATGAAAGATTTGAAAATTTTTGTAAGGAAACAGGGATTGATCACAATTTTTCTGCACCTAGAACCCCTCAACAAAATGGGGTAGTTGAAAGAAAAAATAGAACACTAATATAAGCCGCCCGAGCAATGTTGGAAGAATACTCACTTCCTAAATATTTTTGGGCTTAAGTGGTTAGCACTGCATGCTATGTTCTGAATAGGGTGAATGTGAGATCAAATTTAAATAAAATACCCTATGAGTTGTTAAAAGGAAGAACACCTAACTTGTCACATTTGCATGTTTTTGGTTGCAAGGTGTTCATACATAACAATGGAAAATCTGCCTTAGGAAAACTTGATCCAAAATCAGATGAAGGAATTTTTGTTGGATATTCAAGTGTTGGAAAATCTTATAGGATATTCAACAAAAGAACTTTAGTCATTGAAGAAACCACACATGTTGTATTTGATGAATCTGGAAATTTGGAAGAGCCAAATGTTGTTGAAGAAGAGATTGAGGAAAACTCCCAAAAGATTGATAGATTAAATTTGGAAGAAAATTTGGAAAAAAAAACCCTTTGCCTAGAGATTTGAGATTTTCTAAAAACCACCTAAGAGAATTGATTATAAGTGAACCTAGGGAGGGTGTTAGAACTAGGTGTGGATTAAACAAGGAAGTCAATCATTCAGCCTTTATTTCAACAATATAACCCACTAATATTGATCAAGCACTTTCTAATGAATTTTGGATATTGGCCATGCAAGAAGAATTGAAACAATTTGTAAGAAATAAAGTTTGGGAATTAACCTCAAGGCCAAAAGATCAAAGTGTTGTTGGAACCAAGTGGGTGTTCAAAAATAAAATGAATGACTCAGGAGTAGTCATTAGAAATAAGGCTAGATTAGTTGCTAAGCGGTATAATCAATTTGAAGGAATTGATTTTGAGGAGACCTTTGCCCCTGTAGCAAGACTTGAAGCAATTAGGGTTTTACTTGCCTTTGCCTGTTTTAAAGGTTTTAAATTGTTTCAAATGGATGTCAAAAATGCCTTTTTGAATGGGGTTATTGAAGAAGATATTTTTGTAGAACAACCTCGAGACTTTGAAAATTCAAAATACCCAAATCATGTTTTTAAATTAAAGAAGGCATTATATGGATTGAAACAGGCACCTAGGGCTTGGTATGAGAGATTGAGCACCTTCCTACTTGAAAGATCTTTTGAAAAAGGTAGTGTGGATACAACTCTCTTTTCAAAGAAATTTGGAAAGGAAATACTCATTGTTCAAATTTATGTGGATGATAATATCTTTGGATCTTCAAATAAAAATCTTTGTGATGATTTTTCTAAAACAATGAGTAGTGAATTTGAAATGATTCCAATGGGAGATTTAAATTACTTTCTAGGTTTCAGCGTTAAACAACTTGAGGAAGGAACATTTCTTAGCCAAACTAAATATATTAAGGACATCCTCAAGAAATATGAAATGGACAATGCTAAACCTGTTAGTACACCAATGAGTTCCTCAGTTCAGTTGGATAAGGACCTTAAGGGAAAATCTGTTGATCAAAAGAAATATAGAGGGATTATTGGATCTTTGCTTTACTTGACTGCTAGCCAACCAGATATTATGTTTAGTGTTTGCTTATGTGCTAGATTTCAATCATATCCAAAAGGATCACATTTGACAGCAGTGAAAAGGATTTTAAGATACTTACTAGGAACTCAAAACTTAGGAATTTGGTATCCTAAGTTTAGCTCTTCATTTGAAATTGTTGGTTATTCAGATTCTGACTTTGCAGGCTGTAGAGTGGATAGGAAAAGCACTTTTGGAACATGTCAATTCATTGGAATTTCATTAGTTTCTTGGTCCAGTAGAAAGCAAAATTCAGTAGCCTTATCTACTGCAGAAGCAGAATACATTGCATTAGGAAGTTGTGTGGCACAAGTACTTTTGTTAAAACAACAATTGATTGATTTAGGATTAACTATAGGCACTATTCCAATTTATTGTGACAGTACTAGTGCTATTTGCATTTCCAAAAATCCTATTCAACATTCTAGAACCAAACACATTGATATAAGGCATCATTTCATAAAGGATCATGTATCCAAGGGAGAAATTGAACTCACACATGTTTCAACTGAAAATCAACATGCAGACATTTTTACAAAACCTTTAGCCTTTGATACCTTCAGTACATTAAGAACAAGGCTTGGTGTTATTGATTTGAATGCTTAAACAAAAATGTCCTTGCAACATTGATATTTATGTTTTCTAAGTTTATTTGTTTTTGTTTTGTTTTTTGAATTTTTTGTGTGTTTTGAATGAATTTGTTTTAGAGTCTATTTTTTTTCTGTGTTTTTGAATGTTTTGTTTGATTTTCTTCAATTAAAATTCAAAAATTGGTGGAAATCGTCCGGGACGAATTTTTTTTCGTACTAGACGATGTGTGGAAAATTCAGTTCACGCAAATTCTAACCATTTTGAGAGCAGTTTTTAATTAGTTCGTCTGTACGATCTGACGATCGTCCAGGACGAAATTGTTTTTCTCAAACGTCGAGATGATTGAATGCAGTGGTTGAGTGGATAAGACAGTTTTAATTATGAAGTTCGTCCGTATGAACTTTTGGTTCGTCCAGACGAACATACGTCGCTTCATTCTAGGGGACGGTTTTCAACAGACATTAAAACGAATTAACTTTTTGATCGTCTGTAAGAAAAATTTTCATCTGTACGATTGGTCAAGTCAAAAAGCCTCTACGAAGGGACGCATCGTAAATTGTGTTGATTACAAAAAACTGTTACATTTTAGACGAATTTAATCGTCTGTACGAAATATTTTTGTCCAGACGAACGATGATTTTCGTCCAGGATGAACTATTTTTGTCCAGGATGAACGTATCATTTTCCTTTAAATATGAAGGCTTTCTAACTTAACAATCACACCTCCAAACTTCACTTTCAATCCCTTTCTACTTCAAATCGTCAATGGCCTCCTCAAATAAGAGACAAAAGGTGTTGGTGAAGAAACCCCACAAGAATCCATCTGAAAACTTCCTGTCAAAGGCGAATAAGGAATCCTTTCCTCGTTTTTCATCTACCAAAATAACTCCCTCTCGCATTTTAATTCAAAGCGAGATACACTTTAAGGTAATGCACCTTTTTGCCTCCACCCAGTTTCAATTCATTCTTTCTCTAGTCCACTTTTACAACAAACAAACCTTTCACTATTTCCTAGCCAACATGAGTTTTATTTCCGACCACTCTTGCATAAGTTCTTTTGTTTTCAAATAAAAAGTTGAAATCACCAAGCATGACATTGGTGCCTTTTTGAACCTAAGAACTGAAGGATATAGAGCCCACACCCTAATGAGTAAAAATACTTTCAAATGGTATGATGTCAATAGGGTGATTAGAGAAAATGGTCTAACCTATCATGTTGCTAGAGTCTCCGGTATGACAAAAAATGCCCGAATCATCCAGCATATCCTTCGATCTTCAATCATTCCTAAAGCTGGTGATAGGATCAATATTACCCCTCTCCTTTCTGTTCTAACCTTTTTGATTATGGATTGTCATCCTATCGACGAAGCCCAACTTATCATAGATCATCTCTATGGGCTTTCAGAAATAGGACATGCAGAACAGAAGAGAAAAAGGAACATCTCATTAGGACACTTAGTTACATATATTTTGGAAAAGAAATACAACTTAGTGCATCCTAATGATGAATACGAAGAGCCAGTATACTATAATGATGCTTCCTTCAGATTAATTTTCAAGGAGGAAAAAGGAAAAGCACATGTCAGTGCTTCAGAAGAAGAAGAAGAAGGAGAGCAAACTTCTGCATCTCAATCAGATTATCAGAATATGATTAAAAAATTTGACATACTAGAGACTCATGTTGATCAAAGATTTGATCAACTTGATGCTCAACTTATGCAGCAACAACAAGATATTGGTAGCATCAGAAATGAAGTACATGAAATCAATACCAATGTAATGTTGATGGCCTCCTACTTCAACCTTTTTGGTGGCATTCCTCCTCCTCCTCCAGAACAATAGAGAATGAGAGATGAATTTCTTTGTGTTTGTTGTACTCGTGTTTTGTTCTAAATGTTTTGTTGTGTTAGTGTTTATTTTTAGTGTTTGTTTTTATTTGTCTTTATTAAAAAGTTCAGTGTATTTTTTAGTTGTTTTGATATTATGAAATGAATATGTAATCCTTTTCATTAATATCAATGCATGTTGTACTTGATTCAAATTTGGTTTGTTTTTAGAATGTGGTTAATTTTTATGAATTTCATTAGTCTTATTTAATCTTAATTGTGCTTAAATTAGATTGTAATTTGAGATTAATTACATTAGAAAATCTAATCTTTCTAAATTTAAAAGTTGTTTATAACTTGTAATTAGAACTTTTAAATTCATGTCTATTCATTTAGACTACATAAAAGCTAATATTATTATTGCAATTTAGATGTTTTCTTATTTTGTATTTCTTTGCTCAAGTGATATTTATGCACTTAGAAATATTTGAAATTTTATATTATTGATTTTGGAAAGATTTGGTCTCAATTACTCTTGAAAATTGTACAAAGAGTACAAAAATCAAAAGAAATGCGCAAAGGTTCGCAAATATGAAAAAGAGGCACAAAATTAGCCCAATGTCAAAAGATGCACAAAAATGTGCCCAAAAATTTGAAAAAGATGCGCAAAGCGCCACATGTGCTAATTCTCTTCTTTCCAAATTCTTTCAATCTCTTAATTCAAATTGATCTTATGTTCATTTATATTTTATTGAACTTTGAAATATAAAATTTTTTTTACATCTCTCTTGTAATGATTTTCTATATTTAAATGTCTAAATTGAATCATGTCTTTGATAAATTCTTCTTACTTACAATGTTATATCACTTCTTAAATTTTATGAATTTCTATGATTGACCTAATGTTATTAGTTTTAGATTGCATACCTTATGTCAATCACCATTTAGATTAAATTTTCAAATGAATTTCATACAATTACCTATATTTCTCGCCTATTTCTTCTTCACTTTTTATTGTTGTCAAAAAGGGGGAGAAATTATTGTGTTTGTATGTTTTGTTTGTGGTATTGTAAATTTTTTTGTTTATTTTTTATTTTTTTTGTAGTTTGTTTTTTTTTTGTAGTTTGTTATTAAAATTTTTGAAAACAAAAAAATTGTGTTCTATGGTTCAAAATGCCTCCTTATTTTCATATATACATCAATTCAGGGGGAGTTTAGGAGATTTGTTTAAATTGAAATCATACAAACAGTAATCGTTTTTCCATCATCAAAAAGGGGGAGATTGTTAAGATAGTTGCTATTTGCATGCTTTACATTTTTGCAACTTATGTAGTTTTGATGATTCCAAATATTATTGTTCAAATCTATAGTTATCTCCTAACAATTTTAGAAGAATTGTATTTGCTCTTGTGTGTACTAACATTTCAGGAAAAATGAACTCCAGACTACGAAGACTTCAAATTAAATTCAGCATGAGATACTTTGTAAAATTTGAAGGTTGCACTTTTCTTTGAAATTAAATTGAAAGGGAGTGATTGTAATTTGAGTGAATAAAATTATACACACACATAAGGAGATCATATAAAATTTATACTAATCGTACGGGACAATATCAGTTCGTACTGGACGATCAGACAGTTATCTCCTATTGAGCACATGAAAAGAATAGGAACTTGCTCGAAAAATTTTTTCTAAGTCCTATTCGCCGATGACGAAAGTAATTATCATCCAGGACGATTGGTCCTCTAGAAAATTTTTGTCCAGACGAAAATAAATTATCGTTCGTGGCGATTGGTCCTCTGGAAAATTTTTGTCCAGACGAAATTAAATATCGCCCAGGACGATCTGGTCTCTGGCAAATTTTCATCCAGACGAAAATAAATTATCGTTCGTGGTGATTGGTCCTCTGGAAAATTTTTGTCCAGACAAAATTAATAATCGTCCAGGACGATCGGTCCTCTGTAAAAATTTTGTCTAGACGAACAAATTTTCGTCCAAATGATTAACCGACTTAGAACAGTTTTCAGAAATTTCTAGAACCGACCTTTCAATAACCGTTCGTACCAGACGAACCTGGTTTGTACGGGATGATAAGCTGTACGAAGACATTTCGTACACATATACAAATCGGGTCATTTCAAATTGTTTAAGTAAAATCGTCCAGGACCATCCACGATCGTACAGGACGATCCACTGCGTACAGAATTGAAAACTTGCAGTTTTTGGGCGATTTTTCTTATCTTTTGTAGAAATAGTCCAAATTAGACTGCCACCCAATCTTTTTGTCATTTGATCTTCGTGCCTCTTGAGAGAATAGCCAAGGAGAGAGTGGAAGAGAGCATTCAAGGGAGGATTCCTACCATTGGAGCGAGAAGGCTTCACTTGGATTTCAAAGGTAAGAGTCTGTACTTGTGAATTGGGATTACTTTACTCTTTTCCTTCTTCCTTCTAGATTCTTGTGAGAAGATCTGTCAAGGAGATCCGGTTCTCTATCGACACTTGGAGAGTGTGAACAGACGAAGCATTCGCTGCCTACACTTGGAGAGTGTGAATAGCCGAAGGGTTCGCTGCCTACACTTGAAGAGTGTGAATAGCCGAAGGGTTCTCTGCCTACACTTGGAGAGTATGAACATCCGAAGGGTTCTCTGCCCACACTAGGAGAGTGTGAAAGGACGACGGTTCTCTGCCAACACTGGGGATTGTGTGAAAGGACAGACGATTCTCTGCCAACACTGGGGATTGTGTAAAAGGACGACGGTTCTCTGCCAACACTGGGGATTGTGTGAAAGGACTGACGGTTCTCTGCCAACATTGGGGATTGTATAAAAGGATGACGATTCTCTGCCGCAGTGGGGAGTGGTGAAAAGAGTGTGTTGTAAAGGCTTCTCCGCCTTGTTGTGGGTCTAAAAGGAGAGTCACTATTGGTATTAGTGCAATACTCAGAGGGTGCCTTTGGGGAGTGGATGTAGGTCTGGTTTTAGACCAAACCACTATAAATCTGGTGTCATTTACTTTACTGTTTTTACGTTTCCGCATTTTAAATTTCAGTTTTAAAAACTCTATGGTTGAAAAATATTTTCTATAAAAATCTAAAAGAAACATTTTTATTTCGGTTCAATATAATTTTAAAAGGGGACTTAAAATTTTTAAACTACCAATTCACCCCCCCTCTTGGTAGCCTTGGGACATTCACTTAGGCTTAACAACCTAATTACTAGACTCAACACTTTAGGCTTAGGTTCTGAGGTAGGCACAGTCAATAAGACCTCAACCTATAAGAATTGAATCTTAACTTTCTAATAGAATTTATAACTCAAACTTACATATCGTTTAATTCAAATTTGAGCTAAACACTTAGGATAGGTTGGGGTGCTTTTGATGTAATTCAAAATATTAAAATATTTCATACTCTTTCTACTTTAACTACAAAAATAAGTGTTCAACTTGGATTCAATCCCATTTGAAAATTCTAATCCTTACTTCCTTTGACATCGAACTTTAAATACCAAATAAATTTTTTACCACTATTTTAATGGAAAGTATTTATAGGAAACTCCAGTTTCCAATAATGTAATAAACTTAGAGGGCTTGTGCTCATAGGAGACATAAAAACCTAGATCTAACTTTCAAAAATCAAGTTTTACAAACTCTCAATTAATTATCTTTGGGAAATAAAAAATGGCGACCATTATCGTTATATCTAAATAATCAATAATAGACGATATCCTCTTTCCTCGAAAAGATATATTACTTTATTATCATTAATTAGATAATAAAATTAATGATCTCCTATCCAAATTATTTTAGTCAAACATTTGATTGAATTTTATTTTGACCCTCCAGGTCCATATGTAATTTTTTCCCCAAGTTTGACTACAATAATCAGGATGAATTTAAGGTTTTATAGTCTAAACCCATTAAGGAATGGTATATTTGCCTCCCGAGGAGATATACTATTCATAATAACGTGTTTGATTTCAAAACTAAAATTCTAGTAATTAAACTTTTCCCAAAGAAAATTTTATTTTTCAAAACTATCTTTTTCAACCAAATGGTGGCATAGTGTCGTACCTTGTGGATGTCTTCAATCCATTTATATGAATGTTACAGATCTAGAATCGTGGAATTGCATAAGGATTATTTACCCCGCTTCATACAGGTTGACTTTCATTCAATACTTGTTATTTTCTATAAGTAGATTTTTGTACACTAATGAATCTACATGTAGACTTTCGTGCAGTACTTGTTGCTTTCCATAGGTAGATTATTGCACACTAATGAATCTCTTGCTATGGCATTACATAATAGTCATTTTCCTCTTTCATATATATGGACTGTTGTGCACTACTTATTGCATTCTACAGACAAATTATTATGCACTTATGAAACTTTGCTGTGGTGTTACACAATAGTCATTTCCCTTTTTTCATACATGTAGACTGTCATGTACTTCTTGTTGCTTTTTGCAGGTAGATTATTGTGCACTAATGAATCTCCCTCTATGATGTTGCATAATAGTTCTTTTCCTGTTTTATATAGGTAGGTTGTCGTGCAATACTTATTACTTTCTACTGGTAGATTCTTGTGTACTAACGAACCTCCTTTTGAGCATTGTACAGAATTCATTTTATTATTTCATAGATGTAGACTATCATGCATAACTTATTACTTTTTACAGGTTGATTATTATGCTCTAACAAATCTCCAGTTGTGGTATTGGACAATAGTAATTTTCTAATTTCATATAGGTTGACAATCATGCATTACTTGTTAAATATTCACTTCTTGTTGCATTATGCATGTAGATTATTCTATATTAACAAATCTCTTGCTATAGCATTGCATAATAGTCATTTGCCCATTTCATATAGGTAGACAGTCATGCACTAATTATTGCTTTCTATAGGTAGATTGTTCTATACTAAAAAATCTTCTCTTGTGCTCCCTGGATGCTTGCATTCACTGCAGTTCTTTCATATCTACTTATAGATACTGTATTGTGTGTACGTTGAGTTTCCAACAATGCTCCATTGGTATTTTCATTTGCTGCCAATCAATCACCTTTTGCTTACGAGGGATCTATGTATTTATCTTCCATGTGATGGTTGTTAACTTCAGGAGTATTGTAGTATTCACTACCTACTATCGATCAAGTATAAACATAACAACTTATGATGAGTGTTGAAAATTTATAATATGCTTGCAATTTTCCCACATAATAACTTGATATTTTTTAAAGAAAAAAAAAAGAACAACCAAAATTTTGATAGTATTCTAAGTGAGAATTAAATTTTGGGTATCAGATAATAATTAGACAATTGAGGATTTTATATCAAATAATTAGATTTTTTACCAAATAGAAAATTCTAACTCACAAATAGAACAAATTTTTAGCTCTTTGTAGAATATGATTGTGTCGATTAATCAAGTTGTATTACTTTATGGGACCTCAATTTGTACCCAAATTTTTTATTTATCTAAAATTTTCAAATTTAGGGAACTTGGACCTTGAGATTAGGTGATCTTATGGTCCAATCTTCAATTTATTTGGGGCCCATTTAGTCCACCAACAAGTAACCCCATAATCACTCCAAAGAATTGACCTAGAATCTTAATAAATGCAATAAAAATTCATTTTTAATCTTAAAAACTAATATAAGCCCTCAAATTTCTTATGGAAAAATCCTTTAATAGATGAAAAATAAAATCCCTATCATTTGACCCTAAATTTCTTACTAATTTAATTTCTAAAGTAAATTAATAATTAATTCAAATAATTGATTAAAAATATTTTAAAAATCCAAAAAAATCCCTAAATTCTTTAAAACATCCCCTTAGGCCATTTCAGACTTTTGGGGATGATTTTAAGAGGTTTGAGACTGATTTGGAAAAAAATAAAAAAATCCCATAATTAAAACAATTTTAGAAATTCCAAAAATAACAAATTTTTAAAAATTCACCCATAATTCTATAAAAATCCATTTTAATCATTCATGAAATCATTCAACCATAGTTAAAATCTACTATTTTTTGAAAATTTTAACTTTCAAAATTAACTCAAAGTCAAAAAGTTAACTTTTCATTCAACCGTAGTACAAAAGTAGTTCAAAACTTTAACAAATTATAACTTAATCTAAAATATTCCAAATTCAGTAAACTTTGAGTCTAACTACTCATACTAAGGTTTAATATCTAGGAAAAATTTTTGAACACAAAAATTAACCTTAATTCTAAAAGTCAACTTTTAATCCCTTAATTAATACACTTAAATAATTCAAATAATTTCATTTCAAAATTTTAATAATTAATAAAAAATTCCAAAAAATCTTCACCTAATTAATAAAATTAATCAACCAATATTTTAATATATAATAATCACTCTAAGGATGAAGTTTTAAGGATGGACTACTTTGGACAGCGGGGCTACGTTTACTAAGGAAGCCTGGTTCCTTGAGCCTAGTGGCACAACACTACAAATTGTTTGATGAAAAATTTAAACTAATTAAATCTCTTAAATCATTAATTATTTAAATTTATTGAGATTAATTAACACTTAATTTTGAACTAATTAAATCAACTTAATAAATCTCAATTGCTACTAGGTACCTAGACCTATGATGCTATTAACTTTGCCCCAAGGAATATGAAATAAACTTCACAGTCTCATTGAGCAACAAAGGAAGTAATAATTTAACTGTTAAAAGACATCTAAATCAAACCTTATTTCTTTCATATTTAAACTCAAACATAAAGTTTCCTTTTGACAATCTTGAACTCTAAAGCACTTATAAAAATTCACCTATTTAAGGATCTACCCCAGTCACACAATCTCTTACACACACTTTAGTTGTTTTTTAGGACGACCAACTTTAGTGTAGGCTAGGTCGGTATTTATTATACTTTTGTGTGTGGAGCTTTTGAATTTTCATTGCATACTAGAATTGAAATTGATTTATATGAATATTTATTTACTTTAATTGCAATCTATGAATTGATGTGATGGGAGAAAATATATCGTTGATTTAGGACTGCTCTAGTTTATCTCCAAGTTTTTTACAGGTGGTCATGCTCATACAGGATAATAAAAGAGGGCTAAATAATAATAATAAATATAATTGCTACATGTTCTTTAGCTACTTGGCCCCCAAGATAAATAAGAGTGTAGCCAAGTGTGTTTACTTTTTTAGTGTATATATATATATATATATATATATATATATATAATTGCTTGGGATATGATTTAATTATTAAATGCTTAAGATAGCCTTACTAGAGAGTTTAGATTTTTTATTTTATATTAATGTAATTTATTCAATTATTGAGTTGTGGAAGTTTGTATTTGAGTCGGGATACAAGCACTCAAAATTGGATTCCAAAAAGAAAAGGATACCCCTTAGGGGGACAGTCCTTTTCCATTTGGAATCCCAACTTTGAATAGCTTTAATACTCAAAATGGAAAGAATAACCTCCCCTTTGAAGGAACGGTTTTATTTTCCATTTGGGTATCTAGGTACGACAAATCCAAGAAGCTTAAAGAGCTGAAGATAAAGTGTATTCCACTCAAAATCTACTTGTATATATTCTAGGATTACAATCTGGGTTTGTGGTTAGTGGTTCCCGACCACTTTTAATTTCAGCATTTTTGGGGCGTAATAAGCAAGGAAGTTTACTTATGGACATTTATTAATTAATTGATTTTTTGATGTGTTTAATATAATTTGATTGCGTATAGGGTTGCCTATTTTTACTAGTTTTTAAGCAGTTATGTGCATTTTTTGTTTTAGCCCGGACTCATTTAGAGGTTAGTGAGGTCACATATAAAACTATTTCTAATCAAAATTTAAATAAAATATTTGGATAAAATATAAACTGTAATGATCTAAGAAGTAAGCCCTCGATTGCTGGGAGTCAAGCAAAAGCATATTTTACCATCTTCTCCTTGTTAGGCACCTCCCCTCCTGAGGATTCTGGTAGACCACCTGGCCTTTAAGGGCTCAGATTTGTCAAGGGGATGTTATATAATCTCTAGGGAAAATATTTTTTAAGCATTTTTTTAAAAAAACTACTACAAATTCATTTAATGCATTTAATCGAGTTGATCAGCATGCATTGCATTAGAAACTAATTAAAATGGTGTCTAAAATGTTAATTCCATTCTCTAGCATTTTCACCCAACATAAGTCAAGTGACCAATTAGGATTAGCTCCAAATTTTGGTCCCAACTCTCAAAAACTTTCATAACAATTTCCTTACCATTCTTTGATAATATTCGAACTCATGGATTTTAAGCATTTAGGTGGTTAGCGGACTCCCCAATATAGGCAAGGGTAAGTCTAGGTTTTGCATTATATTAGTTAGGTTTGGGAAATTGTGGTCCAGTGCCCAACTTAGATTTAGGATCTGAACAGATTTTGAATTATAAGACCCCAACCTCCAGGAATATAATCCTAAACCTCTAATAAATTATTCAACTCAAATTAAATTTCCCAATAATCTAAAACTTAAAGCCCAACACTTAGTTTAGGTTGGGATAATTCTAAATCATTTTCAAAATCTTAAAGTGTCTCTTATCTCTATTTCATTGACTCTGATATTAATTATTTAAACTCGATCAAACCCGAATTCAAATTCTAAAGTCAACCCTCCTTTGGTATCACTGATAGGAAATCTTTAAACAAAAATTTCTCCATTATCTTAATCAAGAGTATTCTTAGGAGACATCAGTTCCCTACAATCTAATTAACTACGAGGGATAACCCTCGTAGGATTTTTAGAACCCACAACTTCTTTTCAAAAATTAATTTTCAAAATTCAATTTGCTCTCTTTGGAAAAATGAAAATCATTGAAGATTGTTATCGTCATATTCAAACAATTGACAATAAATGATATTTACTCCCTTTGGGGAGACATCATTTGTTGATAAAACTTCATATATGAATTCAATGATAATCCTTCTAGATTATTGTAGTTAGATATTTGATTGAACCTCATTTTGACCCTTCTAGATCATGCGATGTTCTTTCGTAAATCTGACTATGATAATCAGGATGGGATTTATAATTCTAAATCTAAACCATATTCTAAAATTTTATTTCCAACTCTCGAGGTGGTATACTTTTTCTAATGTGATGTTTAATTTCAAAATGAAGATCCAAAGTCAATTTTAAAATTCCAAAGAAAATAACCCCCTTTGTAAAAACCCCACTTTGCAACAAAACCCCGCCAAAACATAAATATGATACCATATTGAGTTCATCCCAGCTGATTCTTATATGCGGATCGTACAGTATGAAGGATGGTATGTATAGTACAATCTCTAATAACCGAACTCATCTTGGCCCTTTCTTTAGATAATGGTTATGATTTGTGCATAAAAGAACATATTGTACAACATGAATAAGGATTGTAAAGTACGATAAACAAAAATCCAATTTTCAATTTTGTGGATCTAGTGAAGTGTTTATGTGTTATTATCATATAACATTTTTTAAGTAACAAAAAAAGATTAAAAATGACAACACGTGAATCAAAAGAACACAAACAGTGTAACAAATACAAATTTCTAATTTCAAATTATCACTGAGTTATATTTCTCTTGAGTTATGAATGTCTATAATACCTAGTCTACTTCATAAAGTACAAAAGATTTTATAGGCTAGGGGTTAAGTAAATATATCTACCAATTAATTTTTAGTAGCTACATGATGTAGCTTTTTATCCCCTTTTGTCACATGGTCTATAATGAAATGGTGTCTAATGTATATGTGTTTGGTCCTTGAATGCTAGATATGATTATTTGATATGTAAATGGCACTAATGCTATCACACATGATTTCAATGGTGCCTACAGGTAGTTCAAGACTTATGCAACAAAACTCCCTACAAATATATATTCAGCTTCATTATTATATAGGGTTATAGAGTTTTATTTTCTATTGGACCAGGAAACTAAATATTGTTCTACAAATTGGCAGGTTCCAGAAGTGCTCTTCCTATCAGCCCTTTATCCTGCAAAGTCTAAATCAGAATATCTTATTATTTCAAAGGAAGTGTTATGCCTATGATACCTTTTTCCTATGTTTTGGGTTACTATAAGATATCTAAGGATTCTCTTAACATCAATCAAGTAAAAATTTTTTGGATCAACCTGATATCTAGCACAAAGATAAATATTAAATATAATATCAGGTCTACTAGCTGCCAAGTAAAGAAGTGATTCAATTATTACTCTATAATTCTAATGTTCTATTGTCTTTCTATTTAGGTCCTTATCTAATTGTATGGTAGAGCTCATGAGAGGGTTCATTGCGTTAACAATATTTTTTCATACTTCTTTATAATGTCCTTGATCTATTTAGATTGGCTAAGGCAGGTTTCATCATCCATATGCTTTACACTTAATTTAAGAAAATATTTCAGCTCTCCCATCATACTCATCTAAAACTCCTCACTCATAAATTTTGAGAATTTATTAAAAAGATTTTTATTTGTACATCCAAATAGTATATCATCAACATAGATTTGTACTATGATTATATCTTCTTATTCTCTCTTTAGGAAGAGGGTGGTGTCTACACTACTCTTAACAAAGTCTCTATCCAGAAAGAATGTGTTCAGCCATTCATACCAGGCTCAAGGTGCTTACTTCAAACCATATAAGGCCTTCTTTGGTTTGAATACATGATTTGGGAATTTTGAGTTCTTAAAACCTAAGGGTTGCTCAATATATATATATATCCTCTTTGATTATCTCATTTAAAAAGCATTTTTAACATCTATTTTTTATAGTTTAAATAATTTAAAGTAAGCAAAGGTTATGCACCCTAATGGCTTATAGTCTAGTTATAAGGGCAATAATTTCTTCAAAATCAATCCTTTAGCTACTAAACTAGCCTTATTCATTACTACTAAGCCAGAGTCATTCATTTAATTCTTAAAAACCCATTTGGTTCCTATAATACTCTAGTCTTCAGGTCTACTCACCAACTCCCAAATAGTATTCATAACAAATTTATTTAATTCTTCTTACATTGCTAGGATCCATAATTAGTTAGATAAGGATAAATGCAGAATGACTAACCTCCTTCTTAAGTTCATGCTTAGTTCTAACACCTTTGGATGGGTCTCCTAAGATAAATTATTTCGGATGGCTAGAAGAATATCTCCAATCTCTAGGCAAATCCTCTTGAGGTTTTACTCTATCTCCTATAGAAATGGCTTCCACCACTTGAATGACCTCTACTACTTCTTCTTTATGTTAAGATTCAGATGTCTTATCTAATTCATCAAAAAAAATATTGGTAAACTTTTCTACTACTAAGGTCCTCTTATTAAAGATTTTAAAGGCCTTCCCTATAGATGAATAACCTAAGAAGATTCCTTCATCAAACTTGGGATCAAATTATCTTAAGGGTGATTTTCCATTTATTAAGATAAAGCATTTACATCTAAAGACATATAAGTGGGAAAAAATGAGTTCATATGATATCTTATTTATTATGGATCTAACATTCATCCTATTCAAAAAATAATATATGAGAGGGGGAACCCTTGCCATGACTGCTTCTTCCAAAAAGTGTCTCGAAAGAGTGTATTTAGTTAGCATTTCCCCAGCAGCTTCTACTAAGGATCTATTTTTCCTCTCAACCATTCCATTCTGCTGAGGGGTCCTAATGTTCAAGAAATTGTGTTCTATACCTATCTCTTGATAGAAGGATTCAAAACTATCATTTTCAAATTCTTCATTATGATCACTATGAATGGTTAAAATTTTACTTCCAAATTTCCTTTGAATCCAAGTTAAGAAAGTTCTAAATTCCTAAATGATTCACTCTTATGTGCTAAGAATCTAACCCAAGTAAATCTAGAGTAGTCAATTACTATTACAAATCCATCTGTCTTCCCTCCTAGGCTGGCTGTATTAATAGGTCCTAATAGGTCCATGTGAAGAATTTCTAGTGGCCTATAGGTGTTAATGCCCTTAATTGAATGAAATGAAGATATTACTTATTTTCCTAGTTGGTAGGCATCACATAAGTGATCCTTAGTGAAGTATAACTTAGGTATGCCTCTAACTAGGTATTTTAGGGTACTCTTCCTACGAGCTTTCATGCTCGCACGATATAGTCTCCTATTCCATAGTCAGGAATCATTAATAATTGTTTTTAAATATATAGAATTTTAATTTTTTTTAGTAAAGTCTAGCATGTAAACATTATTTATTCATTTTACTTCTAACACAAGTTTTTCATTTAAACTAATTATACATTTTTCAGAAAGAATTTTATTGTCAATAACTTTATCACGTAGTTTACTAATACTTAGTAAGTTATACTTTAAACCACAACTAGTAAAACATTTTCAATCATAAAGATTTTAGCATTGCCAATTATACCTGAGCCCACCACTTTCATTGTGGTATTATCTCTTAGTGTCACCTTGTCTCCTAGCCTAGACTCTAGTGTGATGAACAGCTTCATATCACGAGTCATGTGCCTCGAACATCCACTATCCATGTAGCAACCTAACATAGTCATTCAAAGGTTGGATTTAAGAACCCAAGTTAATTCAGGTTCCACCTTAAACTTGAATGAATGGAATATATGAATTTTATGCTATGATGAATGCATATTTTGCCTCCAAACTAAAAGTTCAATATGGATGTTAAGCCCTAATTAACTTGTCCCAAGGCTAACCAAGAGGAGGGGGGTAGATTGGTATTTTAAAAAAAAAAATCTTTAAGAAAAAGCACAATTACAATCAAACCAAGATTCTCCATAGAAATCAAAGTGCAAAAATTAATGCGAAAGTAAATAAGAAAAAACACATCAGATTTTATAGCGGTTTAGCCAACTTGACCTACGTCCACTCCCCGTAGCCTCTCCTCTGAGTATTGCACTAAAAATAGTGTCTCTCATTTTTCCCCCATAGCAAGGCAGAGAAGCACGTATAAAAACTCCTTTCTACCAACCACGGTGAGGCAGAGAACCAAACTCCTTTTGCTTTCTCCTGAAGCAGGCAAAGAACCAAACTCCTTTAGCTTCCTTCTGAAGCAGGTAGAGAGCCCAACTCCTTTTTCTTTCTCCTAAAGCAAGAAGATAACCATAATCAGATACTGAAGTAAACCTCTCTAGAACCCTCAAGGAACCAGAGACGCTGATCAGAGAAGAAAATGATGGATCCTTACTTGGAGCAAACTTTGTGAAACCCCTCACAAACTCCCCTTCATAAGATCCTCTCTCTCTCCCTTGCTCTCCCTATTCTTGGCACTCTCTGGATAGGACAATAGTAAAAGATTCTTGCCTGTGAAAATAGGAGATTAATTTAAATAAGGGCTCCAAAATAGCTCTAATTAGCAATAAGTCGGAAAATATTATCCATGAAGATATACTATCGTCCTGTACAATTAGTTCAATTTGAAGCATATCATCCAACCATGGCCCTGGATGGATGTCTGGATGATGAAAAAATAACTAGATCATCCAGGACGATATCACGATCGTCCGAGCCGATTAGTATAAAATGGCACATAACGTCCAGAATATCACCCTGAATGGATGTCTAGACGATGGAAAAATAGCTTGATTGTCCAGGCTGATCCAAGTATCATCTTGGATGATTACACAATTCAATACAAATCATCCAGAGCATCGCCCTGAATAGAGTCATACTGATTTTTGATTTTCTAGAAGGAATTAAGGTTTATGAACTGATCGTCACGTACGATCATACGATCATCCAGGCTAATATGATCGAGCAATAAAACCTTAATTTCTATTCTTAATTACCTAATTAATTTAGGCATAATTTTAATGCATCATCCAAGACGATGCCTAGACGATGTCCGAAAATAAATGATACCTAAATAGATCTGGTGGCTGATTCTTTCTGATTTGAGCTTATCATTTCAGTTAATGAAATATTGTCCAGGACGATGCGCTTAATTACGGCTGCCTCAATCTGGATGCCTTAATTAGAGTTTTTGTTTTTAATTGATCATCCAGGATGATTTTTGGATCATCCCAAACGATGTGATCTAAACAAAAAACTCTAATCAAATAGATAAAAACATTTCCCTCCAAGTATGTATTTGCAAGGTTACTTAGCATCAGGAACCACAATATTACAAAGGACTCAAGAAAAGATAAAAGACACAAGTCGTATGTTACAAATTGACTTAGTCCTAATCTACCCAATCTTTAGGTGGTTCAATTTGCAGTTTGATCTTATGGACCTGAAATGTGATTAGGCAAGGCAGTCGTAGAGAAATAGAAGTGTTTGCTATCATCAAAATTATATTTCCTGAAATCAGATTCACAACAATCTCGCCCTTTTTGATGATGGAAAACAATCAAACAATCAAAACTAAATAAAATAAGAATAGAAGTGAAAATAGTATGACACAAAAAACTAAATACTACTCCCCCTTTTGACATCACAAAAAGGAGGAGGAAAAAAGAGAAAAGAAAAAGCATAATAAAAGAATAAAAAAAAGAACGAAAGCATTTTTTTATGAAAGAATGAAAATGATAAAGTCTTCATTTGATTGAATTTAAAGACTTATAAGACCAATGAGTTAATATCGTAAAAATCTAAAAATGGTAAAATATCTGATCCTATTAACCCTTGCTCGTACTTTTTTAGAGCAAAATCATCTTTTTAAAACAAAATACCTAACTCAAAAAAATCAATTGGATGAGAAAAAGATATTCATTCAAAACATGGTTTCAGAAAAAATGTCTTATAGAATAATATACCAAAGTAATTTGTCACAATTGCGAAATTCAAAATCAAGTCTTTGAAAATATAAAGTAACACATGAATTCTTCTAAGCTTTAAAATTTAAAAGAGAAGAAAGTTTGCTTTTGGTGGGCTCATTTTATGCCTCTTGTCAATTTGGTACACTTTGGGAATCTTTTGATTTTTGATACACTTTATGTATCTTTCTCAATTTGGCGTCATTACGCATCTTTTGATTTGGCGTCATTGGCCTCTTTTTTTTTTTTTTTTGTAAGCTAGATCCCTTTTATAAACTTTTAAATGCTCTCATTTGTGAGGATATCTTCCAGATATTAGAGATGAAAAATTCACTCTCTAATATAAGGAAGAGTAAACCACAAAACAGAATCAAATTCATATGATAAATACAATGACAAGATTACAAAAAAATATAAAGGTAATATAAAGACTTTGAACATTATATACATAAGATAGATTACTGTAGCAAGATAAAAAAGATCTCAATCACAAATTCCAATTATTAAGTTGAATAGAATTTTATTTAGAAAAGAAAATTATAACACTAAAAAAGGTTAGAGGGAGGGAAACTATCAATGGTGTTTCTCCCTTTAAATAATTTAGGGATGTTAGACATTGACTACAAATTTTTAAAAATAAAAATAAGGCATAAATTATCATTTCAGTAGTTATCAAAAGAAAATAAACTAAAATAAAAGAAATAAAATACGAAGAATGAAACAAAATAAAAACTAAAACAAGCAAATTTGAAACAAACAAAAAAAAGGAAAAGCAACAACAAGCAAAAAATAAAATTCAGTAAATATCAAGTTTATGCATTTATGTCAATCATACCCAATCTGGACCTTAAGATACTGAAAGTGTCAAAAACTAGTGGTTTTGTAAAGATTTTAGCCAATTAATTATCAGTTATCACATTGTGTAACTCAATATACCCTTTTGTCACATGGTCTCTAATAAAGTGATGTCTTGTATCAATATGTTTTATCCTTGAATATTATATAGGATTCTTATAGATGCATATGACACTAGTCTTGTCATAAAGGATTAAAATTATGCCTACAGGTAATCCTAGATCCCAAATTTATTGCTTCAACCAAAGGGCTTGGGCCACACAATTCCCTAAGGCAATGTACTCAGCGTCAACAGTGGAGAGTGCAACAGAGTTTTGTTTTCTACTAAACTAGAAGACTAAAGAATGTCCTATGAATTGGCAAGTTCCAGAAGTGCTCTTTCTATCCACCCTACATCCTGCAAAATCAGAATCAGAATATCCAATAATCACAAAGGAAGTGTTGTGCTTAGGATACTAGATTCCTAAGTTTTGGATCCCCAAAAGATATCTAAGAATTCTAATAACAGCAGTCAGGTGAGATTCTTTAGGATCAGCTTGAAATATAACATAGAGATAAATATTAAACATTATATCAGGTCGGCTAGCAGTCAGGTAAAGTAAAGATCCAATCATCCCTCTATACTTTTTCTGATAAATAGATTTTCCGTTTGAGTCCTTATCCAATTGAATTTTAGCAATCATGAGAGTATTTATTTGCTTGGCTTTATCCATTTCATATTTCTTCAAGATGACCTTGATGTATTTTGATTGATTTATAAAGGTTCCATCATCCAATTGGCTTATGCTAAACCACAAAAGTAGGACAACTCTCCCATCATACTCATCTCAAACTCCTTACTCATTGTTTTAGAAAAATCATTACATAGCTTTTATCTGAAGACCCAAAAAGTATATCATCAACATAGATTTAAATAATGAGTAACTCATCTCCAACTTTCCTCAAAAAAGGGTGGAGCATACGCTTCCCTTAACAAAATCCCTCTTTACTAAAAAATGTGCTAAGCCTCTCATACCAAGCTCTTGGTGCCAATTTTATCCATATAAAGCCTTTTTTAAATTTGAAAACATGATTTGGAAATTGAGAACTCTCAAAACCTAGGGGTTGCTCTACAAACACATCCTCTTTTACTACCCCATTTAAAAAGTCACTTTTTACGTCCATTTGGTAAAGCTTAAATCCCTTATAACAGGTAAAGGCTTGTAGCACTCTAATGTCTTCCAATCAAGCTACTAGGGAAAAGGTCTCCTCAAATTCAATCCCTTTTATTTGGTTGTACCACTTAGCCACTAATCTCACCTTATTTCTAATCACAACACCAGAATCATTCATCTTATTTTTAAAGACACATTTGGTTCCAACTACACTTTCTCCCTTTGGTCTTTCCACAAGCTCCCACACATCACTCCTAACAAATTGGTTTAATTCCTCTTACATGGCTAAGATCCAAAACTCATCAGATAAGGCTTGATTAAGGTTGGTGGGTTCAGTCAGTAAGATGAAGGCAAAGTGGTTTACTTCCTTCCTAAGTCCATGCCTAGTTATAACACCTGTAGAAGGGTCACCTAAGATCATTTCTTTAGGATGACTCAAAGAATATCTCCAATTTCTAGGCAAGGTGTGATTGGTTCTACCCTTTCCTCCATATTTGCATTTTCTACCCCTTGGGTACTCTCACCTATACCTTCAGGGTTTTGGGGCTCTACACTCTTCTCCAAATTTTCAACTCCTTGGGTAATCTCTCTAACACCATCTTCATCCTCAACTCTAAACTCCTGAGGTTCAGATTCATCAAACACTACATGAGTAGTCTCCTCCACCACCAATGTCCTCTTATTAAGCACCCTAAGGGTTTTCCCCACACTTCAATATCCTAAGAACACTCCATCAAATTTTAGGTCAAATTTTCCTAAGTTTGACTTCACATTGTTAAGAATGAAAACCTTACAACCAAAGACATGAATGTGGGGAAGATTGGGTGTCCTAACATTAAGGATCTCATAGGGTGTCTTATCAAGTTTGGTTATAACATTCACCCTATTTAATACATAACAAGATGTGTTTATCGCTTTAGCCCAAAAGTATTTTGGAAGTGAATACTCAGCAAGCATGGTTCTAGCGGCCTCAACTAAGGTCATGTTCTTCTTTTCAGCTACCCCATTCTATTGAGGGGTCCTAGGAGCTATGAAGTTGTGACTAATCCCCTTATCCTCATAAAATTCTCCAAATTTCTCATTTTCAAAGTCTCCCCCATTGTCACTATAGATGGTCAAGATCTCACAACCTAAATTTTTTTGAATCCAAGTGGTGAAGGATCTAAACTCATCAAAAGACCCACTCTTATGTGACAAAAAATAAATCCAAGTGAACCTCGAATAGTGATCGACAATCACAAATCCATAGACTTTTCCCCCTAAGCTGGTAATGCTAATGGGTCCAAAGAAATCCATGTGAAGGACTTCTAAAGATCTAGAGGTGCTAATGCCCTTAATGGAATGGAAAGAGAAATGGACTTGCTTCCCTAGTTTGCACTCATCACATAGGTGGTCTTTGGAAAACTTAAGCTTGGCGATAACTCTAACTAGTCTTTTTTGGGTCACTCTCCTAAGGGTTTTCATACTAGCATGACATAACCTCCTATTCCACAACCAAGAATCATCAGCAATAGTTTTTTAACAAAATGAAGCAGCACATTCAATATTATTCAAGTCAAGCATGTAAATATTGTTAATCCCCTTTCCCTATAAAATAGTCTTGTTATTGAAGCTAATAATGCATGTATTTGCCAAAAATTTTATGATGAATCCCTTATCATATAGCTGGCAGATGCTTAGCAAGTTATATTTCAGTCCATCTACAAGCAAAACATTTTCAATCAAAAGGTTCATGCATTTTTTTATTATACCTTGCCCGCCATTTTCTTGGTAGTGTTGTCTCAAAGAGTGACCTTGCCTTCAGCCCTGGCCTCAAGCATAACAAATTGTTCGGTATCTCTAGTCATGTGTCGTGAGCATCCACTATCAGGGTACCACATGCTCTCATGAGGCCTTTTGTGAGAGCAAGCCTACAAAATCATCAAACATCAGATTTAGGAACCCAAACAGGTTTGGGTCCCTTCTTATGGAAAGAAGAATGCAATGCATGTATGTTATGCTGTGAATCACGCAACTTAGGTCTGAACACCCAATGTGTACTATAGTGAATAGTACAAGTATGTGAAATGTGTCCTAACATGCCACATGAAAAACATCTAACTCCAGGAAAAGAATTTACTAATCTGTTTGGGTTATAGTGCCTCTTCCAAGGTTTTTTCCTTAGATCAAGTGTGGGTGTTTTCCTATTTTGCATTTAATTGAGCTAAATCCCTCTCATCAAGAGTCCATTCAGTAAAAGGAAGTACAGGAGTAATGCCATTTGTTTTACTAGATGGAAGTGTATAACCTTCCTAACAAGCATCCACATGCGATAATAAATTGATTCTAAATAAGTAGACATGCGAGTTTTCCAAAAATCAAAAGTAATATTATCAAACAAAGGTGGTCGTGTAATAGAATATCCTCTTAAAGTATTATGATTACCAAAGTTATCCATTGATCAAAATTAAAAAAGTTTTTAATCTTAATTTTATGAATCATGCTATGTTACCACTTGAAAGTTCGACAAGGATGTTAAGCCCTTACAAACTAGTCCCAAGACTAACCAAGAGGGGGGGTGAATTGGTAATTTTTTTTATTCTTTAAGTAAAACAACAATCACAACAAAACCAAGATTTACCACAGAAATCAAAGTGTGGAAATTAATTGCAGAAGTAAATAAGAAAGAACACACCAAATTTTATAGTAGTTCGGTCAACTTGACCTGTGTCCATCCCTAGAGCCTCTCCTATGTGTATTTCACTAAACACAGTGTCTCTCCTTTTTCCCCCAATGCAAGATTGAGAAGCCCGTATAAAAACTCCTTTCCACCGACCTTAGTGAGGTGGAGAACCCAACACCTTTTGCTTCCTCCAAAAGCAAGAAGATAACCTAACTCCTTTTGCTTCCTCCTCAAGTAGTCAGAGAACCCCGATCAGATGCTAAAGTAGACCTCTCTAGAACCCCCAAGGAACCAGGGATGATGATCAGAGAAGATGATGATGGATCCTTACTTAGAGCAACCTTTGTGAAATCCCTCACAAACTCCCCCTCATAAGATCCTCTCTCCCCTTGCTCTCCCTCTCCTCTTGGCTCTCTCATGTCAGGATTATAGCAAAAGATTATTGCTTGTGAAAATAAGAGATTAATTTAAACAAGGGCTCTGAAATAGCCTTGATTAGCAATAAGTCGGCAAAGATCATCACGATTAGTTTAATTAGATAAATATCGTCCATACCATTGCCCTTGATGGATGTCTGGATGATAGAAAAATAACTAGATCATCTAGGATGATGTCACGATCGTCTGGGCTGATTAGTAATCATCCATAACATCATCCTTAATGGATGTCTGGATGATGAAAAAATAACTTTATCGTCCAGGTTGATCCAAGGATTTTCCTGTACAATTAGCATAATTCATTACAAATTGTCCAGATCATCTCCTTAAATAGAGCTATGGCAATTTTTGATCGTCCCGTATGATCCTGCGATCGTCCGGGTTGATATGATGGAGCCATCAAACCTTATTTGCTTTCTTAATTATCAGATTAATTTAGGCATAATTTAAATACATTGTCTAGGACAATATCTTGGATGATGTCAAAAAATAGATGATACCTAAATAGATCTTATGTTTGATTATTTTTTATTTAAGCCTATCATCCCAGCTGATGAAATATCATCCAGGATGATTTGCTTAATTACGGCTGCCTTAATCTAGATGCTCTAATTGGGGTTTCAATTTTTAATTGATTATCCAGGAGGATTTTTGGATCATCCCAGATGATGTGATCAAAATAGAAAACTCTAATCAAATAGACAAAAACATTTTCCCTCCAAGTGTGTGTGTGCAAGGTTACTTAGTATCAGGACCCACAATGTTACAAAGAATCAAGAAAATGTAAAAGACACATATCATACATTACAAACTAACTCAATCCTAATCTTCCCAATCTTGAGCTAGTTCAATTTGCAGTTTGTTCTTGTGGACCTGAAATGTTAGTAGGCAAGGCAGTCATACAGAAATAAAAGTGTTTTCTATCATCAAAATTATATTTCCTTAAATCAGATTCACAACACATACTAGATATGACTTACAGTGGATTATACAAGTATGGGATATGTGACCTAATTTACCACAAGAGTAGCACCTAACACCGGAAATGAATTAACTAACCAATGTGGGTCATGGTGCTCTTTCTAGGTTTATGTGTTGCATGCTGTGTTGAGGGCTTACGAAATTATTCTAAGGTAGTGGTTGTTTGTTATTCTCAAGTGTAGTTAGCTTTGTTTCTAAAAATTTATCTGCACTTTCAAGAATGGACATTTCAATTTTTAATGCATGCTCCCTACCATTTATTTCTAATTCAAATGCTTATAATATGAAATTTTATATACCTCATTTAATTTAATTGATCAAGATTATCGTTAGCTATAAGACACAAGTTTCTTACCTCCTCCTTTGCTTTTGATTTTGAAGATTCCAAGGTGACGTCAGCCTAGAAAGGTTTTTTGTGTCTTTTAATTGCCCCACTTAATTTTTAGCTTCTCTTCACCATTCTCCTTGATCAATTTTGTCGTTAGGTTGGGATAGTTAGTTCAGAGGTGGTCTGGTTTCCTTCATTCGAAGAAAATTATTTTAGAAGAAACTTAAATATTTTTATTTCTTTTACCTTTGATCTGATGTTGTTGATGATGCCTCTATTTTCTCTTCATAAAACTCTTGAATTATCATGTCATTAAGGAGATTACATCATCCTCCTCTGCTGTAGAACTATTACTGTCAGAATCATTTGCTTTTAGTGCTATAGTTCTCTCCTTCTTCTTCTCTTGTGCATCACTTTACCTTTGACTTACTCCTTGCTTATAGGCAATGAGTGATCCAAGTAAATTCTCAATCAAGTAAATATTCAAGTCTTTAAATTCAGTGATTGCAATTATATTTGCATCATAAATATTATGCAAACAATGTAAAATCTTATTCATTTTTTTAGAATTTGTGAGTTCTATACCTAACGCATGCAGGGATGTCATTATTTGTGTAAACCTAGAATACATTTAAGAAATTGATTCACTAGATTTCATGCAAAATAGTTCATAGTAATGAAGAATGATAAACCTAGACTATTTTAATTCACTAGTTCGTTTATAGGTTATGCATAGTTTATCCCAAATATCTTTCCAGTGGTACAAGTGGATACACACATAGAATCTTTATATTTTAATGCCCATAAGAAATAATTTAAATTTTTTGCATTCGGTTGGGCTAAATCCCTATCCTCATTACTCCATTCATTAAATAATAGTTCAGTTTTGATGCCATTCACATGAAAAAATGGTATAGAATATCCTTCTTTAACTAACATCCCTTTTTCACCTCATTTTTATATGAGGTCACTAGGACTTACCCAGGATTCTTTCTGGTGACCTAATAATTATATGGTGTCCACTTCTTAATTATATATGTGTTAGTCAATATCAAATCCAACTCTAATCAAATCAAGTTCCACCCTTCAATCTAATATGTAGTCTAACCTTCCACCAACTTTCAATCAACTTCCAACACACACCCAATCAAACTAAAACATTCATTTGATTTTAATTAATATGGGAAATTCAAACATATCCATTCAAGTCCAAAATCTAGTCCAAATCCAAGATTTTTGGACAAATCCTAGAGCTAGGGACCTTGGTTTTGAGAGCCTTTTTGGATGATTTCTCTATCATCTTTAAACCCAACCAATTGACCCATCTTTATCTATTTATGGAATATTGAATTGGCATGTCTCTAGGATCAAACCACCAAGTTTGAGCTCAATCTATATTTTTAGCCCCATAAATTGAATCTTTTTCCATAGGTTGTAAAACCTTTAAATATTTACAACTTTTGCCACTAGACTTGCCATACAGTGGAATTTGACCTTGGGACCCTTTCCAAACCTTCTAATGATATAAATGACCTTTGTTATGACTTGTTGATCAGTAAACTACACTTTTTTAGATCAAACTTGACCAGAGTTAACCAAGGGTCAAAATGCCCTTTAATGTGATTGTTGGTCTTTTCCCCTAAATTTAACTTAGTTCAACCCTATCGACCTTCAAACCTTGTCCCAATGGTTCCTAAATATCTTTAGGAACACATTGGACCCAAACCCACCTTTTTTTTTGACCTAGTTGACCAAGTAAACTATCGTTGATAAAATTACCCTTTAAGTCTCTAAACTTACATTTCACTACCATTAAACTCAAATGACCAATTTAAACTCAATAGACTCAACCATTGATCTTATGTCAACTTTGTTGACCAAGTCAACCAAAGTTTGACCAAGAACACAAAAACCTTCCACCCATTAAAACCCTTTGATCAAGGCCTTGCCAACCCTACCCAAACCTATAGGGTTACCAACTAAGTTTCTAGGATACCCCACTACGGGGCCCTAGACTTGGGCCCACCTGGGTTATCCATTTAGCTTGACCCAAGTGTCCATAGAGAGGTCCCCCTTGAGCCAAATTCCACCTTAAGATAAATTGGATCAACCCAATGGTGGCATTGGGTCCCTTATGATGCAACACACCTTTCCTAGTTGACCTAACCCTTTGGTCAACTTAGGTTAGGAATTAGGCTAACCTAAAGTGGTCAATACCACAATTGGTTGAGCCATTTCCCAACCTAGGCCTCACCAAGCCAAATTAATACCTCCACTTGGTGGCCCTAGGTCTAAGACACCTTCATTATCCATCCGAACCCATGGGTTGACTTGGGTCAACCTCTAAGTTTTCCCAAAGTGGTCATAGCCAATTTTAACCAAGCATTCCTCACCATAAGACATACCAAGCCAAATTGACACTTGTATTAGGTGCCCCTTGACTCAACACTACTTCTCAATCAATCCCATGAGCTGGTTTGACCTATGTTGAGTCCAAATGGTCCCAAACCGTATAGGTTTTCATCAACCCAAGGCACATCTAGCAATTGGCCTACCTTCTATCCAATTTAGCTCTTGATCGATCTTGCGAGACCTCCAGACGCTTTTCCAGCTCAACCTAAGCTAGCCCTAGCTGGTAGCGGCCAAAATAAATGGCAAATTAGCTCTATTGGTCCCCCGCACACCTCGCTAAAGCTCTCCTCAGGCCCTGCACTCACCTCCTTTGGGCTTAGAAGACTATCTAAGGATGTCCCCTTTCACCTAGAGTCCATCCAGATGTCCACCCAAGCTATCTTAGTCATCTATGGCAACAGAGCCATACAAATAGAGCACCTTGACCCAAGCTCTTTCATTCAATTTTATTGTTTTTATATCATTCCCAGAGACCCCTTGTATTCCCCTTTCAATCCCCAGCTTCTTAGCCTTTCCCAACCATCTGTTTGAGTGACCTATGGTGAAAACTCTCCACCCTCCACTAAAAATCATACCTTTGGTCATCCTCTGGCTTTATTGTTTAAAACAGAAGTTGTCTCCTTCAACCCCTGAAGCTTCTCAATTGAAAGACCAATTCATTGGGGCTTTCTACAAGGTGAGAATCCCTTCTCGAGCTCCTAGTTAGGTAGTGATGGTCAAGTCTGAAATGAACATTTAATCCAATGAAATCCCATCATTGGATTAAAAGTCCTCACCATCGTGATCCTCTCCATGAAATTTTGTGGAAAATCACTAGCGAGATTACCGGGAGCTCATCGGACAATGTCTATAATTACAGATACCCACGGGAGGTTGAAGATGAAATTTGAGCCATTGATCTTAATCAATGGTTTAGATTAAATCCCGCAGTCTAGGAGGTTGTTTAATCACAGCCATTTGATTCTCTATCAGATAGCTATGGTTAATCCTAATGTTATACAGTCTGCATTAATGATTGGTTGCCCAATTGAATTATGTCACACGTAAAGCGCACCGCTGAATGTATAATTATGGGATTTAAAAAATCTATAAATCTCATGAAATTTTAAAAATTAATATCTCTAAATCAACTTAACAAATTTAGGAGTAGTTAGGCTCATTGGAAATATCTTAGAGATATATTTAAAAGCTCTATGGTCCCAAGCCATGATTTTGTATGTGTTTATCTCAATTCTAGTAATAGAATATTTTGTATTTTAGAATTTATAATTAAATTATGTGTCACTGTGGTTTGGAACTTTGGGAGGATGAATTTGGACATGTCCCTAACATGTCAAAATTTTGTCCCCCCTCTTTGAATTGTGTAAGAGCATCTTTAAGTTGATTTAAGCCTAAGGGTCATGGTTTTACCCTTAATTTAAAATCAACATATCTACGTTTTCAATGGGAATTAAGATTTATGATTTGTTTTACTGGTCATGCATAAGATAGATAGTTAGATCCATTAATTTTACCCATTTCCTTGACCTAAAAAGTGACTTCGGATTTTTCAAAGGTAACCTAGTGGTTACAATAGGTGGTTTGGTACTTACTGGATTCAATTTGCACCCTAATATGATCTTATTGGGACTTAAGTTTAGGTGAACTCATGGCCCAACTTTTAATAGATTTGGTGCCCATTTGGCCAACCAACTAGTATCCCAAAATACATTCCTACATTTAGCCTAGAACCTTAATTAATTCACCAACAATATAATTTAAATCAAAGAAATTCAACTAATCCCTAAAATTTCTCATACTTAAACCCCTAATTAATGAAAAAAACCCCATATTCAGATCTCTAATTTAGCTTTAGTTATTTTTTAAGGAAAACTAATATATTAAAAATATTTGAAAATTCCAAAAATCCCTAAATGTTTGGAAATATCCACTTAGATCAATCCTAAACTTTGGGGGTGATTCCAAGAGGTTTGAGATTGATCTGGATCAAAACATAAAAATCCTCTTTAATTAAGTAATTTTAATAATTCAATAATTAAGCAAACTTTGAAAAATCATAATTAATTCCAAAAAAATCCAATTCAATTAAACTAAGAACCATTAAACTCTAATTAAAATCTTATATTTTCTAAAAATATTAAAACTCCAAAACTTGGTCAAAGTCAAAAAGTCAACTTTCCAGTCAATCGTGGTTTAATAGTAGGTTAAAACTTTGAAAATTCGTAACTTAATGTAAAAATATCCAATTTGAGCAAACTTAGAGTAAACTTACTCACATTAAGTCTAATATTTAAAAAAAAAATTTCAAATTTTATAAATCACTTTAATCTTAAAATATAACTTTTAACTCCTTAATAAACATATTAAAATAATTCTAATAATTCTAAAATTCAATAATTAATTAAACATTTTAAAAAAATTTAACTTGATCATTACAATGAGTAATCAATCAATTTATTTAAAACTCATCAATATTTAATTTTTGATGAATTAAACTAATTTAATCAATCTTGATTGCTACTAGGTAACCCAAATTTACGAGGCTATTAACTTAGCCCCAAAGAATGTGAAAGAAACTTCACAGCCTTAGTGAGAAACAAAGGTACTAATCATTTAACTATTAAAATACATCTAAATAAAAATTAAATTCATTAATATTTAAACTTAAACATAAATTTCCCATTCTACTTTCAACAAACTTGAACATCATGCAAGTTTAACAAACTATCAAGCATAGGAACTACCCCAGCCACACAGCCTTTTACACACACTTTAGATGATTTGCTAAGATGACCAACTCTAATTTAGGCTAGGTCGGTATTTACTTTTACTATTATGTGCCAGGTTTTTTTTTGTTTACATTGCAAGCTGTAATTAAAAATTGATTTATGTGAGTGTTTACTTACTTTAACTGTAATATATGAATTGATGTGATAGGAGGTAGATTAACCATAGGTTACGACCAATCGAGTTTCTCACTGAATTTTTTTTGCATGTGGTCTCTCTCGTGTAGGGTAATATATTGGGGCTAAATTAATAATTATTATAACTACTACAGCTGCTTCAACTACTTAGCCTCTAAATAAATAAGAGTGCGACCAAGTCTGACTAAATTTTAATTTTATGTACTTATATAAACTGCTTAAGATTGATCTAATTTTAAATTCTTAGGATAATAGTGCAGGGAGTCTAGATTTTTATTTTAAATTTGATGTAAAAATTTTGATTGAGTTGTGAAAGTTAGACATTTGAGTCGAGATACAAGTATCAAAATTTTGATTCCAAAGAGGGAAGGATACCCCTTAGGGCCAGCTAACCACCTAATCCATATTTTGAATTTGATTATTATAACATGGAATAAATACTCAGTTCCATTATTTGAACCCATTAAGGAATGATATCTACATCTTCCAGGGAAAAATATCATTTGTAAAGACGTGCTCAATTTTCAGATTAAAATCTTGAATAAAAATTCCCAAAGAAAACTACTCTCTTCAAAAACCTACTTTTCGCTACCAACACCACATTAAAAAATATATAGATTATAAAAAGGTAGAAATGCAAATTTTCTAAAAGTCAAAAGTCATATTATCAAATAAAGGTGGATAAGTTATTGAAAAACCCTCCGCAGTGTTATGATTACCAAAATGAGCCATTAATCATTTTTCAAAAGTTTTTTAAAACCTTATTTTTGAAACCCTCTCTGATACCACTTGAAAGTTCAAGAAGGTTGTTAAACCTCATAGAATTAGCCTGCATCTCACCAAAATGGGGGTGAATTGGTAATTTTAAAAATCATAAGTAGGAATTCTATTCTTTTTTATAATTTTTTTCAAAACATTAAAATATATAATTATATCACCTAATATTGAAGCTAATAATTTAATTATAATTAAATACTACTGATAAAATTCTAATTATCATAATAGAATATTAATCACAAATTTACACCAAGCAATTATCACAGAATTAAGTGTGAAATATAAAGTGGTGAAAATGAATGCAAACAAAAAAATTTATAGTGGTTCGATCAACGTTGACCTATATCCACTCCCTGGAGTCATCTGCATCGGGAATTGCACTAACAAAAGTGACTCTCCTTTTGCTCCTACAACAAGGCGGAGAAGCCTTTATACACTCACTTTGAACAAAAGTGGAGTGCTGAAAGAAACGTCACCTCCCCCAGTGACGATATTGAACCTTGAATTATTTTTTCCCTCCTAGAGAAGGCAGAGAATCTTAAATCTTTTTTTCTCCCTCCTGGAGATAGAAAAGAAAAGGAATCCTTTCATAGTTAGAGAATATTAAATCATTTTTCTTCCTCATGGAGAGGGTAGAGTACCTCGAGGACTTGACTTAGAAGCCTCTCTCCCAAGAGAGCCTTCAAGAACTCACCAAGGCCACATGAGCAGAAATGGTGTAGCTAGCCTAGAGAAACCATGTGATCCCTTCACACTCCATCTCCCTCACGTTCAACCTCTCCTTCTCCTTCCTCTCAAACTCTATATTTATTTCAAAAGCTTCTTTCTCAGAGTACCTTCTACACAGTCTTCAATCTTTCTTTAGTATTTAGTAGTATGTACTTTACTTATCATGTTAGTGTTCACATATAAAAATATTATCAAAAATTTTCATTGAGAAAAGTAATAATTCAATCAATAATATTTTTCATCATCAAAATCACATACTAGGAATCCTAGACTGTAACACTACATTATTTGAGATATCCAATTTTTTTGAACCCTTAATTGTTTATAATATGAGAATGCTTTATTATATAATTGAGCTGACAGGGAAATAATTGAAACAACTCCCTGACTGAGTCCTAATAGCCCATCTGATTGTCCAAAATTCACACTATTGTTATGTCCATATCCCTAGAGGAAGTTATGTATAGTATCATAGAAGAATGTCAAAGTGCTTTGAATGAGGGAGCCTTTAATATAAGACTTTATCTACATATTCTTCCTAGTAGAGATAGGTGGAGGCAAAGGAGAAACAAAAACAATTATGTTGGGTATTGTAGCTGGAGTTTCATGAGATATTGATGAAGGTGGAGGATTTGGTTGGATCATAAAATGGGTTTTTTAGGTATAGCAGTTAACGTAAGGGACACATTGGGTACAAGTGAGATTGTTTCCTGTGTCGAACATAACTAAGAAGGAGTTTGTAGAGGTATCTAGGCTTAGGTTGATGATGTAGTTGTGGGTACCAAGAGTATAACCAATTCTTATCGAAACTTCTATAAAAAGGGAGCCACCAATAAGGTTTAGGTCAGCAATGGTATTGGTGGCCCGACGGTGGAAGTAGTCAATGTGGGCTTGGTCTTGACGAAAGAGCTCCACATGGGACAGAATGTCCCGGTATGCCCGGGATAAGAACTAGTCGTGCCGGTGGATGCTGTTGAGATTGGAAGGACTCGTGCCTATCATAACTGGAACAACTAATTAATGTACTCATTGAGTTTTTTCTTCATCACGTTTAAGCTTTTGATATCTATCAAATGAGCTTAAGCTTTTGATATCTATCAAATGAGTTTAAGCTACTTGATTTATTATTATTCTAATTAATTTATGAAAAAATATATTTTCCAATAGGGTATTAAGACATTATTGAATTTTCTCACTAACATTTATTAGGCACGATACAAGAGCTCCTCGACAATAATGACTTGACGTCAAAGACATGGTGTTCTCTGGAAAGCTATCACACTAATACTAAAAAACTTCTTCTCTATTAGAAGAAAAAAAGAAGAAGAGATTTAAAAGAATATAATAGGAGAGTAGAGAAGAAGAAGTCTCCATGAGAATAGAACTTTGAAGATCTACTTAGGAAAATTTGGAGTAAGCCAAGTAAGCCAAGTTGAGGTGGGGCTTTATAGGCGGTGGATTATTGCGCAAAATGGGGTTATTAGGAATTTAGTTTTGAATATATGTAATTGTTTTAAGGGAAGATTAGGTGGTGGATGAAGAGATCAAATAAGGGTTTTGACCTATAAAGAAGGAGATTGTTTGGGCTTATTCTTATATTACCAACTTGCTAATTTTTTCTTAAGTTTTAGTTTTATATGAAGTTATAAATTATTTGCATTCCTATAAATCCAAATTTGTTGAAAGGTGATAGACAATGAATTTGATCGTATGTTTGATCAAGTATAAACATAACAATAAATGATGAGTGTTGAGAAGTCAGAATATGCTTGTAGCTTTCCCATGACATAACTTCTTATTTTTAAATGGAAAAAAAGTATAGACAAAATTTCAATGGTATTTTGAGTAAGAATTTAGTTCAGAGAACAAGATAATTTTAAATTAATTAGAGGATTTCATATTGAATAACTAGATTTTTTACAAAATGCTTATTTTAAAAATATAAAACTCTAACACTTAAATAGAACAAATTTTTAGCTATGTGTAGAATCTAATTGGGTCGATCAATCAAGTTGCATTACTATAAGGGAACTCAGTTATGTTGGGCTTGGTCATTGAGGGGTTACACAGGTCCACCATGTGTTTGGGTTCGGGTATTTTGTACCCTTTTTATTCCCGTATAGCACTGCAATGACATATAGTTGGGATGGAGATAGACAAAGAGAGGAGAGCCACAGCACTCTAGATTTTGATGTTATTATGTTGTAAGTCAGACTAGAGACATAGAGTGGAGTATCGTGGCACTCCAAACCTGGTTCCGCAATGTTACAAGTGTTGCACCCCTTGGTTAGTTTTATGTTTGTTTCTTTATCTATTATGTGTAGAGAACAGTGTAAGAAATAAAGAGACACAAGGAGAGCAAAAATGAAAGAGAAGTGTATAACTTCCTTAAATTTTCATAGTCAGTTTCTTGGTGATGTGTGGTTATGGGGTCTTTTTTAGATTTTAGATTTTTCCACATTAAATTTTGATTCCCTTTTTTTCGATGCATTTTCTCTGTCTGGTTTGAAGACATTGTGTGGGTTACTTTCCCAACACAATCTTGTGAAGGGAAATTGCACTTAAAACAAAAGTGCCTATTTATGTGTGAAAAAGTTAATTGTAAATAGAAATTCTTATGGCACGTAGTGCAACTCAAAAAAATGGAGTTCGTCACATAGATGGAAATTTGATGCACTATTAAAACTTAAAATATTTTAGATAGCTTTTAAAAGAATAAATTGCAACCAAGATTTGGGATAATTAGTTTTATTACACGTGCATTATATACATTTGAATAAAAATTCAAATAAAAGAATTTTTTAATTAAAATTTAAGTTGTATTTTTTATAATAAAAAGATAAAAATTTTAATTTTATCCCTATAAGTATATAAAATTATTAATTGTATTTGTGGAAAATAATTTATTTTTTTAACTTTGATATTAATAAATGAGGAAAAATATATTTTAAAAAAGAGAATATATATTTCTTCCTTCTATGATAGTATAAGTAAGTGCTTACACAACTAAAAGAGGAAATAGTCAAAAGACTTTTCATTAGTTCCACAATTGGCATGTAATAATGATTAGGAGAAATTAAGAAATGAAAGTATCTCAATAAACAATCATTTTCTACAAATTACACATTACTCTATAACAAAAGATTAATACATAAGAATTGATCACTTCAACATATAAGAAATCTGTCATTATTAATTTATTATATCAACAAAACATATATATATATATATATATATATAAAAGATACATTGGTCAATTAATGATATAACATACAAGCTCATCCTCTCATCAGTTCCTCTTTTACAAGGGGAAAACAATTATCAAAATGAGTACAAGTTTTTATGTTAACTAAAAAAATGAATCATATTCATATGCAACAACATCAAACGAATAGCTTGACTTCACAGTAATGAGTTGATTTCACTATCAGCTATCAACTAAAGACAAAAAGGGTATTAGATTAGAAGATTTCTAAAATAAAAGCAGTAATACAGGAATCCAAAATTTTTTTATTAGAATCTTAAATAATAAAATTCATAAATCAACCACGATGAAATCATAACCTAAATGCCAAATAAAACTCTTCATAACATTAATTAAAACCCACCAACTATCGAGGAACTCATAAGATAATAATAAATTAACATAAAAAAAACTTCAAGTTCTATCAATTTTGTGTATGTTACTAAGAAACCTATGACACACAAACACACACGCACGCATATATATATATATATATATATATATATAAATATATATATATATATATATATATATATATATATATATATATATATATATATATATATATATAATGATTGTTTTGATAAGCAAGATATATTTCTGAAGTGTAATGTTACAATATGAAGAAAATTGCATAGATAAGGATTCTAAAATTAGCCAAACACAATTTGAATGTGATTTCTAAATTTAATGAATCCAAAATTTATTATCAAATTATATTATTGGAAGATTAATTAACACCTAGATGTTTATATTTTACTATCTTGAATCTTTTTAACTAAATTAGTATATAAGAAAACACATAACTTATAAAGTTCAAATCAAATGTCTAAAATAGAAAGATGTCACCAAAATAAAATTTGGTAAAATGAAAAAAAAAAATAAATATGCTTCACATGCATTTATATTGCTCAACTGTAGCAATGCCATAAGCCCCTACCTTTTTCCAATGATATGAACATAAAAATAAAGTAATGCAATGATAAAAGAGATTTATTTATTTTTTTTATAAATTATGTTTTATATACAACAACAACATCAAGCCATGGCTCCAAACTTTAATGAAAAATTAATAAACACTAAGTGCACTAAGTGCACCAAATCCTAATATTTAATGAAAAATAAATAAACAAGAAGATACAACAACAACACTAAGTTCACCAAATGCTAATATTTAATGAAAAATAAATAAACTATGCTTGTAATGTGTGGGATAAGCTCAAGTGAGTTTGTACAAACTTGAAATTGAGCTGAACTTAGAATACATCATGTCATTTTTGTGTAATATATATATTTAGCACTAATCTATATGCATATAATAGCTAAATTTAGCCAAACATTTATGATAAATTGTCTTACTCTGGTCTCTAAAATTTTGCATCCCTACCTTCTTTGCTTTTAGGAACATTTTAACATATTAAGTTTCGAGGTAAACTTTTAGAAGGCGGTTTGGGTTTGAAATAAGACAATGGCCAGAGATTTCACCCTCATTTTGCGAGGATTTTATGATATGAGTTTTGGTCTCCTATAGGTGCAAGCCCCTATAATTAATTAACCTTCCTGATAATCCGAGAGAAATTTTAATTAAGGCCAATCATCAATCGGATATGTAGGGATACATAAAAGACATATAATAGTAGTGCGGGTTTAGGTGTTTTAAAAATTTGATATTTAACATTAAAAACTTCCCCATAAGAGGCCTACCTTAACATTTCTTCATTGGAAAAAAAAATTTCTAATAGGCTAGTGGGGGTATGTGCCCCTAGTGCCCCCACCGTGGCTCCACTATTGCATGTAGGATGATGAAGTAAGAGTTTACTAGATTTGATTTGATTTTGATCGAGCAAGTGCAGACAAAGTTTTTGTATAAGTTTTTTCAAAAAGAAAGATGACATTTTTCGGAAATTTTAACATCTACGAATTAATATCATCATTCCCCCTTAACTATAAAGAAATTAAGAACATCTTAATGGTTTTTATCAACTTATATAAAGTTTCCTTTATTTGATATTTAATTATTTCATAAAATTTGGATACAATTCAACTTTTTTTCATGACTACAATTATTGTCCCTGGTGCCCCGATTTTATAATCAATATGATGTAACCAATTCATTCTAGTTACAACAATACATTGCATTTAACACAATCAACTCAATTTATCCATCACTAGCTACAACCATGACCCCCAAAGCCAATTTGGAAATTCTGCTCATCAATGACTATATTGTTCCTACGTTGCTGCACATTACCAATAACCACTACCATACTATCATCATCATTTTTAGTGAAGGCAAAGCACATTTGAGAAATACTTGTTCCAAAAATTATCCCTGTGGAATCTAATGTAACCGTCACTTCTCCATCAAAGATCAAGTCAATTTGCGGTAGGGACATATTCTCAATGTTAGTGAAGTCATAGCATGTGTCAAGAAATTCTAGTGGAGGCGCCATTGGGTATTTTGTCATGTACTGTCGAAAAGTGTCACGAAGGGCAAAGTAGGCAGTGGGTGGCAGGTAGCTAAAAACTGCGCCAGAGTCCAACAAAGTTCCAGGGCCAGTGAATATAGTAGGTGAAAGGTTGAGCCTTGTACCCTGAACAGAAATGGCAATGAGATTGAGGAAGTACAATGATGGTAGGTTTCGGTTGGTTAGCATCGGTGTATACTTAACATCAGGGATAGAGCTACCTAGTAAGAGATATCCAATTTTGTTGGTCCCTGATGGTAGACAATATGAGAATACCTTGTTATAAAATTGAGCTGTTTGGGAAAGAAATGAAACAGCCCCCCTGCCGAGGCCTAATACCCCATCTACTTGTCCAAAACTCCCGCTATTGTTATGTCCACAGCCATAGTGGAAGTTGAGTATAGTATCAGAGGAGAATGTTAAGGTGTCTTGAATGAAGGAGCCTTTAGAATAAGAACCGTCAGTATAGTTTATTTCATATAGACATGTATTGGTAGAGGAGCAACCAAATTGGTTGGGATCGGTACAATAGTTGGAGTTGCATGGGATGTTGGTGAAGGCGGAGGACTTGGTTGGGTCATAAATTGGGTCTTTTTGGGAGTAGCAATTATCGCAGGGAACACATTGGATCCAAGTGAGAATGCCACCAGTGTCCATCAACATTGAGAAGTACTGTGTAGGGGTGCCTAGGCCTATGGTAACAATATAGTTAAAGATATTAAGAGGTATGCCGATTTCTACCGGAACTCTTGCAAAAAGAGAGCTTCTAATAGGGTTGAGACGGGCAGTGGAATTGGCGGTCCGATTATGGATATAGGCAACGTGGTGTTGGTCCTGACGAAGGAGCTCCACATGGGATACCTTCTCATCATGGCTTAGCAGGGATGAGCATTGACCGTGCCGGTGGACCACCTTGAGCTGGTAAGGGCTAATGCCTGTCACAATTGGAATAGCTAATCAGTATATGTATTGAGTTTTTTTTTGCTTTTGCATCATGTTTATGCTTGTGATATCTATAAAATAAGCTTAATTACTACATGATTAATTATTATTCAAATTAATTTATGATAAAATTGTATCCAATAGGGAATTAAGAAATTATTGAAATTGCTCACAAACTTTTATCAGGCATGGAGCAGGAGTTGCTCGGCAATAGTGACTTGACGTCAATGACATGTTCTGTGGCAAGCTCTCGCGCTGATGCTAGAAAATTCTTCTCTATTAGATGCATAAAGAAGAAGAGATTGAGAAGAACATAACAAGAGAGTAGAGAAGAAGAATTCTCCATGAGAATAGAACTTTGAGGCTCTTTATTGGTCAATTTGGAAGAGTAAGCCAAGCAAAGATGGAGCTTTATAGGTGGTGGATTATTATGCATAATTTAGTTTAGAATATAATTCATTATTTTAAGGGAAGATTAAGTTGTGAAAGAAGAGATCAAATAAGGGTTTTGGCCTATAAAGATTGAAACAAATGTCTATTGCTTGGTCTTGTTCTTATATTACCAACTTGCTTATTTTTCCATAAGTTTTAGTTTGACATGAAGTTATAAATTATTTACATTCCTATCATTCCAAATGTCTTGAAAGGTGTTGACTTTTGGATTTGGCCCTATGTTTGATCAAGTATAAACATAACAGCTAATGATGAGTGTTGAAAAGTTAGAATATATTATAGCTTTCCCAAGACATAACTTGTTACTTTTTAACGAAAAAAAAAACACACATAATCTCAATGGTATTTTGAGAGAGAATTTAGGTTAGGCATAAGATAATTGTCAGTTAATTAAAGGATTTTATATCAAATAATTATATTTTTTTTACAAAATGGGTAATTTATTTTATAAAATTGAATAATCAAATGCACAAATTGAACAAATTTTAGCTCTGTGTAGAATCTGATTTTGTCAATCAATCAAGTTGCATTACAGTATGTTACCTCAATTATGTTGGTTGTTCTCGTTGAGGGGTTGCATGGTTCTCCACATGCTTGGGTTCTGATGTATTTCACTTTTTTTTTTATATTTCTTTGTACAACACTGGGACGTTATATAGTCAGGTTGGAGATAATCAAAGAGAGTAGTGCCAAAGCACTACGGATTTAAACGACATTATATTGTCAATCAGACTTGAGGCATAGAGTGGAATGTCGTGGAACTCGAAACCTGGCACAGTAATATTGTAACTGTTGCACCCCTTGGTTAGTTTTATGTTTGTCTCTTTATCTATTATGTTTAGAGATAAGTGTAAGGAAGAAAGAGAGACAGAGAGCGAGCGAGAAAGAAAGAGATGTGTACTAATTCTCTAAATTTTTGTAGTAGATTTCTTGGTGTTATGTGGCTTTGGGGTCTTTTTTAAATCAGATTTTTCAACATTAAATCCTAATAGTCTTTTTTTTTCCCTGAATTTTCTCTTTCTTGTCTGTAGACACCTCGTAGGTTACTTTCCAAACAAAGTTTTATGAAAGGAAATTTCTCTTAAAATATGTGCCTATTTATGTGAGAAAAGGCTAATTGTAAATAGAAATTATTATGTTACTTAGAGCAATCCAAAAAAAAAAATGGAGTTCATCACGTAAATGGAAATAATATGCAACATTGTAACTTAAAATATTTCAGATAATTTTTTACAAGAGCAAATTGCATCCGAGATTTAGGATAATAAGTTTTATTGGACGTGCATTAAATACATGTGAATAAAAATTTATAATATCAAATTTATATTTTCTGTGAAATAAAAAAAATATAAAAGTATAAATTTTATCCCTATATGTAATTAAAAATATTAATTATAGTAATGGAAAATGTTATATTTTTTAACTTTGACCAAAATAAATGAGGGGAAAATATTTCAAAAAAAAAGAATATAGATTTCTTCCTTCTATTAAAATTTAAGTAAGTGCTTACGTAACTAATAGAGGAAAGAGTCAAAAGATTAGTTAGTAGTTCTACAATTGGCATGTAATAACGATCAAGCAAAATTAAGAAATGAAGGTATCACAATTAACAAATTATTTTCTCCAAATTGCATATTACTCTATAACTAAAGATTAATACATAATAATTGATCACTTCAACATATAGAAAATATATCATTATTAATTTACTATTTCAAGTAAACATATAGATAAGATCAATTTGTCAATTCACGTTATAATATACAAGACCAACTTCTTATAAGTTCCTCTTTTGTAAGGGGCAAATCATTATCAAAATGACAACAACCTTTTATGTTAAACAAAAAAGTTGATCATACTCATATGTAAATACATCAAACAAACTGCTAGATTTAACAAGAATTAGTTTATTCCACTTTCAACTATCAGCTAAAGATAAAAATGGTATTAGATTAGAAGATATCTAAAATAAAAGTAGTAATACATGAATCCAAAATTCATTCATTTGAATCATAAATTGTACAATTTCATAAATCAACCACGATGAAATCAAAATTTAAATGCCTAATAAAACTCTTCATAGCTTTATTAAAAACCCACCAACTATTGAGGGACTCATAAGATAATTACAAATTTACCTAAAAATTGAACTTTAAGTTCTAAATTTTCGTAGTTGATTTGTTGGTGTTGTGTGGCTTTGGGGTCATTTTTAGATCAGATTTTACCACATTAAATCCTAATAGACTTTTTGTTTCACTGCATTCTCTCTTCCTTGTCTGTAGACACCTTGTGGGTTACTTTCCAAACACAATTTTATGAAAGGTTCTCTTAAAATAAGTGTCTATTTATGTGAGAAAAGGCTAATTGTAATAAAAAATTATTATGTTACTTAGTGCAATCCAAAAAAATGGAGTTCATCACGTAGATGGAAATCTGATTTAACATTATAACTTAAAATATTTTAGATAATTTTTTACAAGAGCAATTGCATCCGAGATTTGGGATAGTTAGTTTTATTGGATGTGTATTAAACACATGTGAATAAAAATTTATAATATCAAATTTTAAATTATATTTCTCTAAAAAAAAGATAAACATATAAATTTTATCCATATATGTAATTCAAAATATTAATTATATTAATGGAAAATGTTATATTTTTTAACTTTGATCAAAATAAATGAGGGAAAAATATTTTAAAAAAGAGAATATAGATTTCTTCCTTCTATTATAGTTTAAGTAACTGCCTACGCAATTAATAGAGGAAAGAGTCAAAAGATTAGTCAGTAGTTCCACAATTGGCATGTAATAATGATCAAGCAAAATTAAGAAATGAAGGTATCTCAATTAACAAATTATTTTCTCCAAATTGCATATTACTCTATAACTAAAGATTAATACATAAGAATTGATCATTTCAACATATAAAAAATCTATCATTATTAATTTACTATTTCAACTAAACATATAGATAAGATCAATTTGTCAATTCATGTTATAATATACAAGCCCATCTTCTCATCAGTTCCTCTTTTCTAAGGGGCAAATCATTATCATAATGACTACAAATTTTTATGTTAACCAAAAAAGTTGATCATACTCATATGTAAATACATCAAACAAACTACTAGATTTCATAGGAATGAGTTTATTCCACTATCAGCTATCAACTAAAGATAAAAAGGGTATTAGATCAGAAGATATCTAAAATAAAAGTAGTAATACATGAATCCAAAATTCATTAATTAGAATCTTAAATATTACAATTTCATAAATCAACAACGATGAAATCAAAATTTAAATGCCTAATAAACTCTTCATAGCTTTATTGAAAACCCACCAACTATTGAGGGACTCATAAGATAATTATAAATTTACATAAAAATTGAACTTCAAGTTCTATCAATTTTGTGTATGATACCAAAAACCCTATGACATATATATATATATATATATATATATATATTCATCACAACCAATAGTTGTTTGGATAACCAAGGCATATTTTTTAAGCGTAATGTTACAATATGAAGAAAATTGTTTAGAAGATAAGGATTCTAGAATTAGCCAAAACAAATTTAGTATGTGATTTCTTACTTTAATGAAGCCAAAATTTATTATCAAATGATGTTATAAGAAGATTTATTGACACCTAGATGTTTATATTTTAATATCTTGAATCTTTTTTACTAAATTAGTATATAAGCAAACACATAACTTATAAAGTTCAAGTCAAATGAATAAAATAGAAAGACGTCTAAACAAAAAAAAAAGTTGATAAAAAAAAATTGCTTCACATGCATTTAATGCTCAAGTGTAGTAATGCCATAAGCCCTTGTGTTTTTCCAATGATATAAAAGTAAAAAAATAAATTAATCCTATTATAAAAGGAAAATTATTTATTCGGTTTATAAATTTTTTTTAAGATACAACAACAACATCAAGCCTTTATGTCACTATGTGAAGTCGGCTACATGAATCTTTTTTCTCTATAATATAATTTACATAAATTCCATGTGCACTAAGTGCACCAAGTGCAAATAGTTTATGAAAAATAAGTAAGTCATGCTTGTAATGTGTTCGATAAGCTCAAGTTAGTTTGAACTAACTTGGAATTAAGTTCAACTTAGAATAAATCATGTCATTTGTGTGTAATATATATCTATCACCACTCTATATGCATACATTTGCTAAAGTTAGCCATCAACATTTATGATAAATCGTCCTCCTATGGACATCAAAAATGTGTGCCCCTACCTTCCTTGCTTTTAGGAGATTTTCAACATATTATGTTCCTAGATAAATTTTTTGAAGGTAGATTGGGTTTGAAATAAAATAGTAGCTAGAGATTTTTGCCCTCATTCTGCAAAGACTTTATGATCTGAATTTTGGTTTCCTATAGGTGCAAGCTCCTATAGGCAGAAGCTCCTATAATTAATTACCCCTCCCGATAACGAGAAAGAACTTCTGATTAGGGCTTATCATCAATCAGATACATATAAATACATATTCGGCATATAGTAGCAGTGTGGGTTTAGGTGTTTTGAAAATTTGATATTTAACATTAAATATTTCACCATCCTACACTTAAAGAATATGGTGGGGGAAATGATGGGCCCAATAAAAATCTCATGGTTCCATCATTCAATGTTATCATGGTCCTTAGTCTAACATAACCAAAGAATCCTTCTTGGCAACCATGGTTTGCTTCATCTAAGAGTTCCTCATAAACCTAGGGGGAGTATTTATCTATGGTGATAAATTGGAATCCACCTTAGCTAATAGAGAGATTTGAACCCTATCAATAATTTCCTATTGATTCATAACTCAAGGATTTAGTTTCATTAGGGAGCATATGGGCTCTGGTACTGACCATAAATTATTGGTGCCATTTGGCGACAAATTACTCTGTTTAGTGGGCCCTAATAATAACTACTTACTTGTGGTGCCATTTAATAGCAAAACTGTCAATTAGAGGACATGCCACATCCCTATTGGTAAAAAATTATTTGAGAATGAATTTGAGTGATATTTTTGACCAGACATTAGCTCTTTATGAGCTGAACTAATATTTAAATTTGCCCACCTCAATTTTTTTTTTAGGGTGGATGGGTTTTTCTTTAAGCATTTTGATGGTTAATTTCAATTTTAAATATTTTGAGTTTTGGTATTATTGGATTTTACATTTTTTATGGGAATTTGTGAGGCATCAGAAATATTTAACCCCTCTACTTGAGATCAACATTCAGCATGGCCATCATTGGAGTGACTTTGAGATTATTTAAAGATATTAGTATTTTTTTGAAAGTATGAGGAAATTTGAAAATATATGATCCCCTCCAGTCTAAATAAACATTCAACATGGTCGCCATTAGGATGGTCAAAAACTATTTCATTTTATGGGTTTAAACTCGATCAACTTTGTCTACCTGTCAATAGTCAAGTTACTAGATCGCTAAGAGGGGGGGGGGGGGGGGGGGGGGTCAATTGCGAAAATTTGTTGCAATAATAAAAATCCTAAGCATGAGTTCTAATATTTTTTGTTGTTTTAAATTTTTAACAAGAAGACTTTAACAAGTGAGAAAGGAATTAATTGAACTTAACATGCAACAATGAAATTCTCTATCTTCCACAATTATCACCAAGCAAATATAATGCAAATAAAGTGCAAGCAAAAATAAAAAGTGATAAAGAAAAAGCACACCATAATTTTATAGTAGTTCGATCAAACCATGACCTATATCCACTCCTCGGACTCCTCCACTCTGGGAATTTCACTACAAACTATAGTTCTCCTTTTTCCCGCTTGGCAAGGAAGAGAAGCCCTCACAAGACTCACTTTCCAGAACCCGGCGTGGCGGAGTGCCAAGTGCTTTTCTCACCCTCCTAGAGACGGAAACGTACCTTCTCATTTTTCTCCCTCCTGGAGAAGGCAGAGTACCTCCGAGGTCATAGATGTAGAAGAGTCTCCCCCTCAGAGAGCCTCCCACAAGTTCTTCTTGGGCCATAGGAGGAGCAAGATGCAACATGAACGGAGCAATTGTGGGTCTCCCTCACATTACTTCTCCCTCACCAAGCTCACCCTCTCCTTCCTCTCTCAAACCCTAAAAACTTCTCAAGAGCTCTCTCTCAAAGATTTCCTCTCTAATCACGTTCCCCTCTTTCTGTCACACTAAAAACATAACACTTTTGATACTTAAAACAGGCACCAAAATCTATGAAATTTTCAAAGTAGCTGTTACTATCGTATAGTATGATTTCTCATCGTACAGTATGATATGTATAACAGGCTTCATCCTGGTACGAAGGTCTACAAATAGTTCAAATTTTATCATATAATATGATATTGAATCGTATGGTATGATTCTCAGCACTTATGTTCCTACAGGATGATAGCCGGGATGATCAAAACTCGTGTCTCTACATTGTAGGGTATGATCAATGTTGCATGGTATGATTATGCCAAATGAAAGGATCGTCCAGGATGATCTTTGGGATGGTCAAAATCAGCCTCTATTCATCATATAGTATGAACATGTTCGTACAGTACGATTACAAATTAGAGATTAGTCCTTGATTCTCTCCACTAATCATGGGTTAATTTAAGTAAGTATTCAAATAAAATCACACAGTACAAACATATTCGTACAGTACAAACGACTGATAAAAACTTACTCAAACTAAACTAGCGGCTAGGGTTTTAGATTAGTAACACATCATACAGTACGATCTTGTTCGTACAGTACGATTTGTTCATAGAAAATCATTTTACAAGATAAGGTCGTACAGTACGATCAAATCTTCATTTTGTTTCATTTTAAAAAACCCTCTCCCCCTGTGTGTATGCATGATTTCTCAGACTTACATGCAGTTGGTAATCAGACTCAAGAAAAGAAAAAATAAAATAAATAGAAAATTACATTATTTCAGACTCACACTCCTACTCTACCTAGTCTTGAGTCTTCCTATTGTCCTAAGTAACTTGTGATCTTCTTGAAATGTTAGTACTCACAGACAATGGCAGAAATCAAAAAATATTCAATGAAAAGTAGATCAAACGATGTTATTTGTCATCATCAAAATCTCAAACTAGGGGTCATGGATTGCAACAATCTCCTCTTTTTTTATGATGTCTAATAATGTTTGTTATAAGAAAGTTTGAATGGCATTTTTGTTTTTTTTTTTTGTTAAATGAAAAGCAATACGAAAAAGACAAGAACAGAAAAGAAATGCATTCTATTAAAACGTAAGGAAACATAAACATAAGAAAACTACAACAAACTTCTCCCCCTTTTGACAGCAACAAAAAGAGGAGCAAATAACACTAACAAGGAAAGTACAATACAGATACACTTCAAAAAGAAGGATCCTGATCACTTTGAGGTGGAGGTGGGTGTGGTTGGAAATATTGAAGGATTATGTCAAAATGGTGATCAATCGAAGTGAAGCATTCCCCAAACCACTGTATGTCATCATTATGTTGTTGATGTTGTTCTTGTATGTGTGTGTCAAGATGAGTTTGAAGTTGATCGAAGCGTTCTACCAAATCATCATGAATGAAGGCTGGTGTAGGTGCTCGTGGTGTTGTTTGCCATCGTTGTCGAGCAGAAGCTACTGCTGGGGCAGTATCTCCTTCTTCCTCATCAAAGTTGGGTTCATCCGGCTCTGGACCCCAATGAAATAAGATATGGAAGGAAGTATATGAATAGAAAACATGAATGTTATCAGATTCACCCGGATAGATTAACTGATATTTATTTTGAAGGATCTACTCGATAATGTGGCCAACGGCTATGTTTTGTTTTCTACAGGTGGAAGGGAGGCGAATTATGGACATATTTTGAATGTAATTGATTATAAAGTATGCCTCATCGAATTTTGTGTTTGGCATGATAGGATAGGTAGTGAAAGATAAATTAGGGGTCATGCGAATTTGATCGCCAACTTTGGTTACTATAGATGTTCTAAGTACATGTTCAATTAATCTGGCATTTCGATTGAGGTTTTGGATGAGGAGCAAGTGTTGATAGAAGGCTTCATTTCTAAGGACACGATTTTCATCACTCAAGTCGAATTCATTTGTGAGAAAGGAATGAATCTTATACCCTTCATTGGATAGCCCAATGTATTGGGCGATGTCAGCTTTGGTAATCTCTATGTTTTGGTGACAAACAAAGGAGTGGAAAGTTGTATTGTCGGTGTAGGTAAGGTTTACTAGAAATTCCAATAGGATTTCGAAATTGTTGGGGAAAGCCAGGGTAAGAAGGAACTGCAAAGTGGTGGACGTGAAGAGGTTCAGTTCCTCGAAATTAAGAGCAGCCTGATTGAGAATCTTGGACGGTGGATTCCTATAGGCTTTGTACTTGTGGTATGCATCCTCATTTTTAGTACTCAAGAAACAAGCGCTGTTACGGTGAGAGGAAGACAAGCTTCCCACAATGAGACAACTGTGCTTTCTAGAGCTTGACATTTTCTAAAGGCTGAGTGAAGGTGAGGAGGTGAAGGTGAGGAGGTGAAGGTGAGTAAAGTGATCTGTAATTGATGCTAATTTATAGAAATTTTCCTAAATAGTACAGTACGATCCGGTATCATATAGTATGATTTGTAATAATTATTCTGATGGGTCAGTTCGTGGAAAGGTTGTTAACTCGTACAGTACGATGGGTATCGTACAGTACGATCATAAGGATTTCGATCATCCCAAGGGTCATCGGTACGACCCTTGATGAAATGTTTCATACAGTAAGAATAGGTGTATCATACAATACAAATGAAAATTATACGTACCAATCACCTTTAAGTTGTTCTCGTCCTTTTTGCTGAGGTTGACCGTACAGTATGAAGAAGACGTATCATATAGTACGATCACAAATAATGTCATACCAAACTACATAAATTCATTCTAATTCATTCGCTTACGTGGATTGTACATTACGAAGAGGATATATCGTACAGTATGATAATCAATAATGTCATACTGAACAAATTAAATTATGGCCAACTGGATCGAACAGTATGAAGGGGATCGTACAGTACTAAGGGGACCATACAGTACGATCAATAGAGGCAAATTTTGGTGTTTTGGTTGTGAATTGTGTAGAGGTAAATGTATCGTACAGTACGATAGTGAATCGTATATTACGATAAGAAAATTTTTAATTGTTCCGTTTTGTGTTGTGAGTGTGTGATGATCAGGAATAGCCTTAGAGAAAAAAAATAGTTTTTAGTTTTTTTTTATGCACTAATGTCTATGACACCTAGTATAGTTCTTAAAGTGCTAAAGGTATCGAATGCTAATGGTTTTGTTAATATGTCTGTCAATTAATCTCCTGTAGCGATGTGATGCAATTCTATATCTCTTTTAGCAACATGATCTATTATGAAGTGATGTCTAATGTCTATATGTTTCATTCGAGAGTGCTGAATTGGGTTTTTAGAGATGCAAATTGCACTTGTGTTGTCACACATGATTGAGATGGTTCCTACAGGTAAGCCAATATCAAGAATTTGTTGTTTTAACCATTTTACTTGTGCAATGCAACTTCCTACAACAATATATTCTGCCTCAGCCATGGAAAGGGCTAATGAATTTTTCTTCCTACTGGACCAAGAAACTATAGATTTTCCTATGAATTGGCAGGTACCAGAGGTACTCTTTCTATCTATCCTACATCCTGTAAAATCAGAATCTGAGTACCATAATATTTCAAAAGAAGTGTTATACCTAAGATACCAAATTCCTAAGTTCGGGGTGCCTATTAGATATCTAAGAATTCTCTTAACCGTTGTTAGGTAAGACTCTTTAGGATCATCTTGAAAATGGGCACAGAGGTACACACTAAACATTATGTTTGATCTACTGGCAGTCAGGAAAAGCAGAGATTCGATCATTCCTCTATATTTTTTCTAGTATACAGATTTTCCATTCGGATCTTGGTCTAATTGAATTGTTGAGCTCATTGGAGTGTTTATGGGCTTAGCACTATCCATTTCATATTTTTTCAGAACATCCTTAATGTATTTTTTTTTTTTGCTATGGAAAGTTTTATTATCCATTTGTTTCACACTAAAGCCAAGAAAATTGTTAAGTTCTCCCATCATGCTCATTTTAAACTCGTTATTCCTTATTCTTGAGAATTCATCACATAAATGTTTATCTGAAGATCCAAATAAGATGTCATCCACATAAATTTGAACAATGAGAATTTCTTCTTTAACTTTATGTAAAAAGAGTGTAGTGTCCACACTACCCATTACAAATCCTCTATTCTATAAGAATGAGCTAAGTCTTTCGTACCAGGCTCTAGGTGATTGTTTTAATCCATAAAGTGCCTTTTTTAATTTGAATACATGGTTTGAAAATTATGAACTTTCAAATCCGGGGGATTGCTCAACATAGACATCTTCCTTAATTACCCCGTTCAAAAAAGCACTCTTTACATTCATTTGATACAGTTTGAAGTTCTTGAAGCAAGAAAAAGCTAAGAGTACTCTTATGGCTTCTAGTCTAGCCACGGGGCAAAGGTTTCTTCAAAGTATATTCCCTCAATTTGGTTGTACCCCTTAGCTACTAGTCTGGCTTTATATCTTATTAATGTTCCTGAATTATTCACCTTATTTTTAAAGACCCATTTTGTTCCAACTACACTCTATTCTTTAGGCCTCTTAACTAACTCCTAAACATCATTTCTGGTGAATTGGTTCAGTTCTTCTTGCATTGCTAGGATCCAGAATTCATCTTCTAAGGCTTGATCTATGCTGGTGGGTTCTATCATAGAGATGAATGCTGAATGACTAACCTCTTTCTTAAGTTCATGCCTAGTTCTTACACCTTCTGAAGGTTCTCCTTAAATTAACTCTTTAGGATGACTAGAAGAATTTCACCATTCTCTAGGCAACTCTTCCTGAGATCTACCCTTTCTCCTAAGGTCATAATCTCTAATCCTTGAATTGCCTCTATTTCTTCATCTTCAATTTTAGATTCAGAGGGCTTATCTGATTCATCGAATACTACATGGGTGGACTCTTCTACTACTAGGGTTCTCTTATTAAAGATTATATAGGCCTTACCTACAGATGAATAATCTAAGAAGACACCCTCATCAGACTTGGGATTGAATTTTCCTAAGGGTAGTTTGCCATTAATCAAGATGAAGCACTTACAACCAAAGGCATGTAAGTGTGAAAGATTCGGTGTCTGACCCTTAAGGAGTTCGTAAGGAGTTTTATTCAGCTTAGATCTAATGTTCACCATATTTAAGACATAACATGCCGTGCTTTCTACATCTGCCCAAAAGTATCTTGGAAGGGTGTACTCTGCTAACATTGCCCTAGCAGCTTCTACCAAGGTTCTATTCTTTCTTTCTTTTATACCATTTAGCTGTGGAGTCGTAGGGGCTGAGAAGTTATGCTCAATTCCTATCTCTTGACACAATGATTCAAATCTTTCATTTTGAAACTCTCCACCATGAGCACTATTAATTGTTGAGATTTCACATCCTAATTTTCATTTAATCCAAGTGGAGAATATCTTAAATTCCTCAAATGACTCATTCTTCTGTGCTAGGAATCTTACCCAAGTGAATCTATTGAAGTCATCTACAATCACAAATCCATAATTTTTCCCACCTAGGCTGGCTGTGCTAACGTGTCCAAATAAGTCCATGTGTAGGATCTCTAATTGTCTAGAGGTGATTACCTCTTTAGTTGAATGAAAGGATGATTTGATTTTTTTTTCCTAGTTGGCAAGCGTCACATAAATGATCCTTAGTGAAGTTTAACTTAGGTATGCCTCTAACTAGATTTTTTTGAGTGATGTTTCTAAGTGTTTTCATACTAGCATGGCATAATCTCCTATGCCATAGCCACGAGTCATCTACTATTGTTTTTAAGCAAAAAGAATTTGAACTATCAATGGAATCAAGGTCTAACATATAAACTTTGTTCATTCATTCTCCTTCCAAAATAAGTTTGTCATTTAAAGTAATCATGCATTTGTCAGATAGAAATTTAATGTCAAATCCTTTATCACACAATTGACGAATGCTAAGTAAGTTATGCTTCAAACCATCAACTAATAGAACATTTTCAATTAAAAAATTATTAGCATTACCAATAATACCTAAGCCTATAACTTTTCTGGTAGTATTGTCTCCCAATGTTACTTTGCCTCCACTTCTGGTTTCTAATAAAATGAACTTCTTCATATCTCCAGTCATGTGTCGCGAGCAGCCACTATCCAGGTACCACATACTCTCACTAGGTTTTTTGAGAGAGCATCCCTACAATTTCATTCATGGGTTAGATTTGAGAACCCAAGTGAGTTTGGGTTCCTTATGCTTGCATGAATGTGATGTATGCATTCTATACTGTGATGGATGCAAATTTGTTCTCCATACTAGGTGTTTCCTATGGTGAATTGTGCATGTGCGGGCTATGTGACCTAGCATGCCACAAGAGAAGCACCTAAAATCAGGAAATGGGTTCACTAACCTATGTGTGTGATGATGCCTCCTCCTGAAGTTGTGTGATGCATGCTGTGTTGGGGGTTGACTAGGTTAGGCTAATATGAGTGGTGCAATTTCTTTTTCTAGTTCTTTGATTTTTTCTTTAAATGTATTGTTTTGATATGACAATCCATAAACTTCCTGTTATAACAAATGCTCACTGTGAGCAACTTCTAATGCAAGTTTGTCTAGTCTATGAAAAGCCTCTTCTAGTTCAACATGACTGGTTTTGAAGGATTCATGCACTTCTGTTAGTTAAATATTCTTCTTATTTAAAGCATCATACTCATCAAGAAGCAACATATGATCTCTATCTAAATCAGAATTTTTTTTAACTATGTTAGCATGCTCAGTTTGTAAAGTTCTAAACTCAATATTAAGACTAGCATGAATCTTTTTTCAATATCTGATACAAGTCATGAAGTTTTTCAGAAATAAATAGTAAATCCTCGTATGAAAGCTGACATACCTCGTCTTGATCAAGTTTATCGTTAGCCATTAGACACAAATTTGATACCTCCACCTCTGCTTCTTCTTCTGACGATTCTGAGGCAGAGTTAACCCAAAAAGCTTTTTGTGTCTTCATCTTTCATTTCTTGTACTTGCTTTTGTCCTTGCCATTTTCCTTAGTTGGTTGGCTCTTCAGGTTGGGATAATCTGCTCGAAGGTGACCTGACTTCTTGCACTCAAAATAGATTATATCAGATGAAATTTTATAAAACCTTAAGCTTTTACCTTTATTCTAGCTATTCTAATGACGTCTTTGCTTTCTTTTCAAAAAGTTCTTGAACTATCGAGTCATCGAGGATATGTCATCTTCTTCCTCCCCTGCAGAGCTTTCACTTTCTAAGTTTTTTTGCTTTTAATGCCACCGATCGCTCCTTCTTCTTTTCACCTGCATCACTATCTTTGACTTACTCCTTACTCGTATGCAATGAGTGACCCCACGAGCTTATCAATAGAATAAACATTAAGGTCTTTAGATTCAGTGATAGCAGTTATTTTAGCATCGTAGGAACTAGGTAACCATATAAGAATCTTATTAACTTTATCAAAATTTGAAATCTCTCTACCTAATGCATGCAAGGATGTCACGATTTGGGTGAACCTAGTGTACATGTCAGATATTATTTCGCTAGGTATCATACAGAAGAGTTCATAATCATGCAATAAAATGTTAAGCCTAGACTGTTTAACTTCACTAGTTCCTTCGTATGTGATGCACAATCTATCCCAAATCTCCTCACCAGTAGCAAAGGTAGAAACTCTCATAAAGTATTCAGATTTTAATGCATAAAAGAGACAGTTTATGCAATTCGCATTCAATTGAGCTAAATTTCTATTCTTATTACTCCCTTCACTAAAAGGAAATTGAGTTTTCACTCCATTCAGAGTTTTAAAAGGTGCAACATATCCATCATTGACTTACATCCATATGCGGTAAACAATAGATTGTAAAAAAGTTGACATTCTAATTTTCCAGAAGTCAAACATGATATTATCAAAAAGAGGTGGACGAGTTATTGAATAACCCTCCGTAGTATTACGATTACCAAAATGCGACTTGATCATTTTTCAAGGTTTTCTAAAACACTATTTTTGAAAATAGGCTTTGATACCAATTGTAGTTACTAGATCGCCAAGAGGGGGGTGAATTGCAAAAATTAGTTGTAATAATTAAAATTCTAAGCAAAAGTTATAATATTTTTGTGTTTTAAAATTTTTAACGAGAAGACTTTAACCAATGAGAAAGTAATTGATTGAACTTAACATGTAACAAAAAAATTCTCTTTCTTTCACAATTATCACCAAGCACATATAATGCAATAAAGTGCAAGCAAAAATAAAAAGAGATAAAGAAAAAGCACACAAAAATTTAATAGTTGTTCGATCAAACCATGACCTACGTCCACGCTCCAGAGTCCTCCGCCCCAGGAATTTCACTACAAACTATAGTTCTCCTTTTGCCCCCTCGGCAAGGCAAAAGAACCCTCACAAGACTTACTTTTACAAACCTTGCATGGCGGAGTGCCAAGCGCTTTTCGCACCCTCCTGGTGACGGCAGCGTACCTTCTTATTTTTCTCCCTCCTAGAGAAGGAAGAGTACCTTCGAGGTCACTGATGTAGAAGAGTATCCCCCTCAAAGAGCCTCCCATAAGTTCTTCTTGGACCACAGGAGGGGCAAGATGCAGCAAAAATGGAGCAACCGTGTGATCTCCCTCACACTACTTCTCCCTCACCAAGCTCACCCTCTCTTTCGTCTCTCAAACCCTAAAAACTTCTCAAGTGCTCTCTCTTAAGGATTCCCTCTCTAATCACATTCCCCTCTTTCTGTCACACTAAAAATATAACAATTTTGATACTTAAAACAGGCTCCAAAATCTTTGAAATTTTCAAAGCAGCTGTTACTATCGTATAGTATGATTTCCCATTATACAGTACAATATGTATAATAGGATTCATCCTAGTACGAAGGTATACAAATAGTTCAAATTTTATCGTATAGAGCGATATCAAATCGTACGATATGATTCTCAACACTTCTGTACGTACATTATGACAGCCGGGATAATTAAAACTCACCTCTGTACATCGTAGGGTACGATCAACGTCGTACGGTATGATAAGGCCAAATGAAAGGATAGTCTAGGATGATCTCCGGGACAATCAAAATCAGCCTCTGTTCATCGTATAGTATGAACACGTTCATATAGTACGATTACAAATCAGTGGTTAGTCCTTGATTCTCTCCACTATTCACGGGTTGATTTAAGTAAGTATTCAAATAAAATCATACAGTATGAACATATTCGTACAGTACAAACGGCTAATAAAAACTTACTAAAACTAAACTGGAGGCTAGGTTTTTGGATTAGTAACACATCGTACAGTATGATCTTGTTCGTACAGTCGATATGTTCACAGAAATTTTTTTTGCAAGATCAGATCGTATAGTTCGATATAAAGTCGTACAGTACGATCAACAGAGAAAAATTTTTATTTTGTTTCTTTTTAAAAAACCCTCTCCCCGTGTGTGTGCGCATGGTTACTTAGACTTAAATGCAGTTTGTGGCCAGACTTAAGAAAAGAAAAATAAAATAAATAGAAAATTACATTATTTCAGACTCACACTCCTACTCTACCTAGTCTTGAGTCTTCCTGTTGTCCTGAGTAACCTGTGATCTTCCTGAAATATTAGTAATCATAGATAATAGCATAAATCAAAAGATATTCAATGAATAGTAGATCAGATGACGTTATTTGTCATAATCAAAATCTCAAACTAGGGGTCATGGATTGCAACAAATAGAGGATTGGGTTCATTTTTGGTTGTATGCTTTTATTAGTAAATTTTCATTATTTGTAGTCCTTGAAGGCCTAATACAAATGTATTAAAAGAAATATCTAAATCAACATCATGAATATAATAAAAGGATCAGGCTTGAAGTTAAATTTATAATTTGACCCATGCAACTGAAAGTTCATTAGGGATATTAAGCCCTTGCGAACTAGCTCAACGCTAACCAAGAAGGGGGGGGGGGTAAATTATTATTTTAAAAATTTCACAAAATAGAAAACACAATATTAAACCAAACCAACATTCACAACAAGAAAATCAAAGAGTGGAAATTAAATGCAGAAAAGCAATAAAAATGAACACACATAAACTTATAGTAGTTTAGTGAACTTGACCTTCATCCACTCCCCGGAGCCTCTCCTCTGGGTATTGCACTAAACTAAATGACTCTTCTTTTGCTCCCACAAAAAAGATAGAGATGCCTATACCAACCTCCTTTCCATCAACATAGGTGAGGTAGAGAACCTAACTTCTTTTGTTTCCTCCTGAAGCTGGCAGAGAACCCAACTCATTTCGCTTCCTCCTGAAGAAGATAGAGAACATCAATAAATTGCTGAAGTAAACCACTCTTGAACCTCCAAGAAATGTAGGATGATGACCAGAGAAGAGGACTCAGATATTTTCTTTGACCAACCTTTGTGAATCCCCGCATAAACTCCCCATCTCAAGATCCTCTCTCTCTCTCCCTTTCTCTCCCTCTCCTCTTGGCTCTCTTAGGTCAAGACAGCAGCAAAAGATAAAATCTTGTGTAAATAAGTGGTCTTATATAGAAGAGTTTCAAAATTTCTCTTAGTTTGCAACAAACTGATATAGATCATCCAGAATAATCGACGGATTATCCTGTATGATCAATATAAATTCAGCTCAATCAGTTAGAATGATCTAGGGTATCTGGATGATTAAAGGACTTATTTATTTTGATCATCCAGGATTATAGGAAATCATCCTGTATGATTAGTTCAAAATTATTGAGTATCATCCAGAACATTGCCCTGATTGCATATCTGGATGATGAAAAACTAAACTGATTCGTCTAGGATGATTTCACGATCTTCCCAAATGATTAATTCAAAACATAAAGTATCATTCAAAACATCTTGCTGATTGCATGTCTGGATGATGGAAAAATAATGGATAGTCTAGGATGATTTGGGATCATCCCAGATGATTAGTGCAAAATAATACACATCATCTAGAACATTATTCTGGTCTTCTAGGAAGAAACTAAGGTTTACTTAACTAATTGTCCCAGATGATCCTGCGATCGTCCAAGATGATATGATCAAGCAATCAAACCTTAATTGCTTTCTTTAATTACCAAACTAATTTAGGCATAATCACATTGAATCGTCTAGGACAATGTCCTAGATGATGTCCAAAATAAAACATGCCTAAATAACCTGGTAGCTAATTCTTTCTGATTTGAGTCTATCGTTCCGGACGATGCTAATATAATCTTACAATCAAACCTTAATTACTTTCCTTAATTAACATACTAATTTAGGCATAATTTCACTGAATCGTCTAGGACAATGTCCTGGATGATGTCCAAAATAAAACATGCCTAAAAAGATTTGGCAGCTAATTTCTTTTTTTTAAGCCTATCATCCCGGACGATGCTAATATCGTCCAGGATGATTTGCTTAATTGCGGCTACCTTAACAAAGATGCCCCAATTATGGTTTCTATTTTTAACTAATTTTCAAGGATGATTTGGGATCATCTCGGATGATATGATCAAAAATAAAAAAACTCTAAATAGATAGAATTTTTCCCTCTCAGTGAGTGTGTGTGTGTGTGTGTGTGTGTGTGTGTGTGTGTGTGTGCAAGGTAACTTAGCATCAAGACCCACTTTATTACAACTGACTCAAGAAAAGGAAAAAACCCTTGATGTACACTTACAGACTGACTCAATCCTAATCTACCCAATCTTGAGCTGACTTGATTTGCAGTTTTGATCTTGTGGACCTGAAACACTAGTAGGCAAGACAGCCATTAAAAAAAAGTATCATAAATTTTTACTATCATTTAAATTATAATTCCTAAATCTATATTTGCAACAATCTCTCCCTTTTTTATGATGGCATATAAAAATAATTTAAGAAGATTAACAAGTAATTCAAGTTTTACTAAAAACAAACTAATGGTACAAACAAACACTAAACAGTAAACAATACAATGAAACAACATAAAATACTACCACTACTCCTCCTTTTGATATCACAAAAAGGAGGAGGGAACTATAAAAGAAAAAAATAGAACAAAAACAACCAAAAAGAAATAACTACATCACAAAAAAATAATAGTAAAAGAAAAAAGTGAAATAACAAAAAAGGTGATAAAAATGATGAAATGACCGAAAACAAAGGTTTTTTTTTATCAACACATGAATATGATAAATTTTTTATATGATTGAATTAAAAATTTGAAAGAATCAATGTATTAACATCATTAAAATCTGAAAAATGATAGAACAATCGATCCTGTTAGCCCTAGCTCGAACTTCTCATAGGGCAAACCATCTTTTTAAAACAAAGATCTAACATAGAAAAATCAACTGCATAAGAAAAAGAGATCCATTCAAAACTTTGTTCCAAAAAAATATCTTATATAACAACATATAAAAGTAATTATTCACAATCATGAATTTCGAATTCAAGCCCTTGAAAATATTAAGTGACATATGAATTCTTCTAAGATTTAAAGGTTCGAAAGAGAAGGAAGCTTGCTTTTTGTAGGCTCATTTTATGCCTCTTTTCAAATGATTGGCACACTTTGCGCATATTTTGCTTTTTGATACACTTTGTGAATCTTTCAATTTGTTTTGTGGTCATTGTGTATATTTTCATTTTTTTTCTCTTCTTTTTGGGCTCACTTTATGCCCTTCTCTTTTTTGCAAGTTAGATCCCTTACAAAACTTTTAAATACTCTCAGTTGTGAGAATATCTTCAAGATATTAGAGAAGAAAAACTCACTCTCTAATATAAGGAAAAGTAAACCACAAAGCAGAATCAAATTCATATGATAAATGCAACAACATGATTACAAAAGGTTGAAAGTGATTTAATGACTTTGAACATTATTTATATGTGATAGATTACTGTAGCAAGATAGAAAAGATCTCAATCGCAAAGTCTAGTTGTTAATTTTAGACAAACTTTTTTTTTTTTTGAAAGAAGCATAAAGCTATATTAAAAAGATAACAAGAAAATGCAAACTACCTAGAAGTAGTATCTGATTCCCCCTTTAACATTTTAACAAAAGAAGGAGGAACCTTATTCAAATAGATGTCTTCCCAAATAAAAGAGCTAAAAATAGCAAAGTAAGCACATAAATCTGCTAGCTTATTACACTCTCTATATATACAATTAAAAATAACATTAGTAAACTTCTGTATAAAAGAAAAGTCTTCCAACTATTGGCCAACTTTTTTTGTAGCATCCTGAAGAATTCTGATGATATTATAGTTCTCCTCTTCAATAATAATACCTTTATAAAAATACAACCAATCTCTTATAACATCCTTGATAGCTTGAATAGATAAGAGCTGCAACCGTGAGACGTCCTAATGGACACAATCTTGTGCAAAAGCCGACATAAATCTACCCTTGTGATCTCGAAAGCACCAGCAATTTCTGCTTTATAAGAAGTTAGTAACGAAGCATCTACATTGACTTTGATCCAATCGGGTGGTGGAGGATTCCAACGATTATCCAACAGCATACGGTAATTAGCACCCTACTTTTCCGAGTTACACAAATAAGAATGTGCTCAATTTGCAACATAGCTGACAGAATTTGCCACAATTAACAATGAATTTCCCTCAATGCCATCATGAACCATTTCATTCTTTTCTTTCCATGAGAGCAAGATAGTATTATAATATAAATTAACTATCCAAGAGTTTTGAGAACTGAACCATTTGCAGCATTCACTAAATGAAGCAAAGCATGGTATTTGAAATCCCTATCTGTTTAAATGTTTAATTACATCCTTCAATTTCCTATATTTGGTTACCACATGCTCAACGTCTTCTACTTCATCATAATTCCTTGGACATATAGTATTATTTTGCAATCATCTATAAGATAAGAATCGATTGGTAGGGATAGCATTATGGAAGATCCTCCACCAGAAATTCTCTACTAGCGGAATAATTTTAGTTTTTTTAATCCATTCCCAGTATTTAAAGTCTGGAAGAACATGATCCACGAATGCTTCAGCAACCAAAGCAGCTATAGTCTTCCCTTATACATTGTAAATGAGCTCCATTTTGTCTTCTAGTTGATTTGACTTAATCGTACTCTTGCAGATGAATTCCACAAGCTCTTTCCCAAAAAATTTATTCAGTTCATTTACATCCCATCTTCCATCAGAAATTAAACTTTCCACCATTAAAAATTATTATTTTGAGGGATTACAAATATAGTCCATCTGTTTATACATTTATTCAAAATCCATGTATCTTCAAATACATCTATCGATTTTATGTTAGCTATGCTCCATCTAACATTGGGTTTAAGAAATCTGCCACCATCAGAAATCAATTTCTAAGCTATTGATCTTGCAATCTTCATTCTAACTGCATCATATAGAGAGCCATATTTTGGATACAAGGTCTTGTGCAATAGAGAGTTTTTGTTTTGAATGTAATTCCAAGCCAGTTTGGCCCTTAAAGGAGCCACTTTGTTTGAACAAGAGTGTAGACCCCGACCACCTCAATTATCTGGTTTGCACAATAAATCCCACTTCACATAATGGAATCCAACCTCTCCACCCCTTATGCTCCAAATAAAGCATAAACAAAGCTTATCAATTTCATCTAAAACACCTTTTGGTACCAAGGATGAAGTAGAATGAAAAGTAGGATAGGAGAGAAAAACGGATTTAACTAGATAATCCTTCCAGTTAAAGGGATAAGTTTGCCTCCCCAAATGTTCAACATCCTTAAGACTTTATCTATGATGAATTGAAAATCTGATCTTTTTTTCCTCCTCAAAGAAATTTTGATTCCTAAATACTGAAATTCTTTAACCATTTTGAAGCCCATGATGCTTGAAATAGCTCTCTTTCTTTTCCTTCTCACTAATTTTCCAAACATGATACATGATTTGTTATTGTTTATCTTTTTCCCGTCCAGTCACAAAAGTTTATTAAGATGCTATTAACTTCTTAAATCGCTTTCAAACATATTGCTGAAAAGACAACCAAATCATCTAGATATAGCAAATGCAATATGCTAGGCCCACTTGGATTTACACGAATCCCTATAGTATTACTTCATTATAAAAAAGCATTCATTATTAATTGTGAGCAAAGAATAAACAAAAAAGGAGATATAGGACATCCTTGATGAAATCCACTACTAGCCTTGATCCAATTTGATGGATTCCCATTAAACAACAAGGAGAAGGAAAGATCTCGAACGCATTCAAAAATTAGCTTAGAAAACTTAATTGGAAACCCAAAGTAATCTAAAGCTCTTTCCAATGTATACCATATCATTGCGACATATGCTTGCTCCATAACAATGTTGAAAGAGACTAGACCTTTAGAATATTTAGAATACCTTAGCCTATGGAAAACTTCTTGGGCTATAAGAACATCATCAAACATAGACCATCCTTTCACGAATGTCGCTTATTCTTGAGATACCAATTTAGGAATAATAATTGATAATCAATTCAAAAGAACCTTTGTCGCCACTTTATAAACTATACTGCACAGAACGATAGGTCTAAAATTGGAAGGAGATAAAGGATTACTCACCTTAGGGATCAATACAGTGTCTCTTTCAATTCCTTACACATCTACCCCTAGTAAAAGAAGTAATTAATTGCATTCCGGAAATCTTCCTTAATGATGGACCAATAGGCTTTAATAAAAGAGTAGGAAATAGCACCATTTCCAGAGAAATGTTTCCACCAACCTCCTTGATCACGAATTCTAGCTCCTCCAAATAAATTCTTTGCTTAACTTATAAATATCATCTTCATTCAAAGTATTGGTTTTAGGTGGCCAACCAGTCAAAGAACATCTTCTTTCTCTCTATTTTTCCATAAAAAAGCTGAACAAAACTTCTTCAATTTGGTATTGATCATACATTATGAGTCCTTCATCAATTTTGATTTTGTAAATGAAGTTAACATTTCTTCTTCCACTAGCAAAAGCTTGAAAAAACTTGGAGTTTCTTTCACCATCAACCAACCATTTGATTTTTGCTTATTGCTTCCACCTTGTGTTCAAACGGGCCAATATAGAATTCAGCTCATTTACTTTGATTTTAAGAGATCAGCTACCCTCATTTGAAAGCCAACCGATTTGAACTTCTTTTTCTTGTAGCTTAAAGATTTCCCCTTTTAGATCTTCCTTAGTAAGATTTAAGTTTCTCAACTTGGCTCTACTCCAATAAAAAAAACCATTGAAGGCTCTTTTCTAAAATTACGAGATGCGGCAAGAGGGGGGTGAATTTGATATTTAAAAACTTATTTAACAAAAAGAAATCTCTTTTTATAAATTGATGTGGAAGTGAATTATAATCATAATAAAAAGATTTATTATCAAATTTACCCACGTAATTTATCACAATAAAAATGAATGCGAAAATACAGTGCAAAAATAATAAAGGAAAGAACGCACCGATTTATAATGGTTCGATCAAACCATGACCTACGTCCACTCCTCTAAGGTACCATCCGAGTATTACACCAAACCTTTATTGATTCTCCTTTAGCCCCCATAGCTAGGTGGAGAAGCCCTTACAAAATTACTTTCACCTTCCCTGGTGTGGCGGAGGAGCCGGGTCCTTTGACACCAAAGATATCATCTTCTTCCAAAAACCTCCCTCAAGACGAACCTTGAATCCTATTGTACTGAGTTTCAAGCTCGCTGGAGCAACTATGTGCAATCACCTTCACACTCCCTTGAAACCCCGTCCAAGGATCTTCTCCCTCTCTCAAACTCCACCCTTTCCTCTCTCCCTTTCAAGTCTTCTCTTCATGTTTTCTCCAAAAGAATGAAGGCACAATGGCTGACAAAGATGCTTACAAAGCCTTATGAGAGTGCTTAAATAGAGGGCCCAAAATACCCTTAAAAACTTAATTCAGCCGTCAAAGATTGAACAGTACAATTGCAAGATCGTCTAGTACGATGTGTAGAAATTGACCTATTAGTACTATACGATGTCTAGTTAGTATTGTACGAATAGTTCAATTGAATGTTCGTACTATATGATGTCTAGTTCGGTGTTTGGTATGATGTGTTGTACGAACAGTTCAAAAAAAGCAGTTTGTCAAAGATGAAGCATGGGACGGCCAAGATCGTCTCTGTTGATCTATAGTACGATCCAGTTTGTAAAGTACGATCAAAATATCAAAATTAAGCCATTTTGATTGACTAAACATAGGATTAAATTAGGCAATATTTAAGACATCGTACAGTAAAATCATGATCATACAGCACCATTAGAATAACTTTTTAAATTCAATTTTTTTCTTAATTTAATGGAAGGCGAGCTTTCTAATTATAACAGATCATACAGTACGATGTGGTGCTCCTATAGTATGATTAGTTAGATTTCAAAAAAAAACTTTTTAGAAAAATAAAATATTTTAATTAATTTTTGTTACACTAGATCGTATAGTATGATCCATATTATACATTACGATGTACAGAAAAATTAAAATATTTAAAATCATTTTTTCTCACCCTGTGTTAGTGTACAATCACCAATGACATACATCATTACAAGACTTAACTCAAGAAATGAAAATTACAGACTCATTTAGCACAACCAATTCTACACAATCTTGAGCCTTGAATCTTCAAAGAATGGTGCATGGTGTACCTAAAATATTAGTCAACACACAAATAAATATGCACTATAAAAAGTAGTAGAAGTAAAAGATTAATCAATATTATTTATTATCATCAAAATCATAAACTCAAAAGCCTGAGTTATAACATTTTCAACTTGTAATTAAGAACTTGAGATGGAATTCCCAATGCTTTCCTTCTCCATGCCACTTTCACCACCAATTTAGATGCATGTATATAAGCCTAAGCATCTTTGAATTTGATGATTTTTTAAAATAAAGGATTGAACTCCAGCAAGTTTAATAGAATCAGACAATGATATGATGCAACTCTAGCCAAGTTCCTAACCACCATACGATGAGAAGAATTGAAGGCAACAGAGTTAACAAAACATCTTTCAAGACTTTCTAGAACCCGTTCAACACCCAATTTTTTGTTACACAATATGAACTTTGGCCCAACACACCCTACCTCATGTAAGTCATTACAATTCAAGAAATATTTCATCTCTTTGGGGCCTTGGGAAAAAGCAAACCTTCTCCCTCCCCTTTTGTCATCCTTAGCAGGAAAAGAATTGAAGTCACCCCCTATCACCATAGGTAAGTCACTATCAGAGAATGATTCTAACTTTTCCAGAAGCAACCTTCTCTTGTAAACATTTTTATTTCCATATATAGTAGCCAATCTCCATCTACCTTTATTGTGAACATCAAGCTCTCCAATAACCAATTGGGAAGAATAATCCAATATATTGAATGAAGCCATATTATGTTTCCATAAGACAAAAATTCTTCCTGACAATCCTTCAGAAGGAACTTGGAAATAATCCCATTTCGTACCAATCAAATAATTTATCTCCCTCCTTTCTATAGAAGTCAATTTTGTTTCAATCAAACACAGAAAAAAACCCTCATGATCTTTCACAATCTCTTTGAGATATAGACAAGCTTTCTTCTTTCTAGCTCCTCTACAATTCCAAAAGATTATAGAAGACAATATAGAACAAGAGGGGATGAGGTCCCCACCTTATCCTTTTGATCAACATTTCCTCTTCTACTCTTAGTTGCCAGTTTAATAGGTCCCAAACCCTTCAATTTTTTTGAACCTTTCTTTTTAACATTAGAATACCCTCCTTCTTTATTTTCCAACTCCACCTCCATAGTATCAGGATCTTTTCCCATTGTATTTCTTTCACAATCTTTATAGATGTCAGATTCTTTAACAGTCAATCCAACATCCTATTCTATGCATATTCTCTCCCCTTCCTCCACAACTTAATTAAGAATATCAAATTTGTTAACTACACTAATAGTATTACCTAAGTTCAATGAAGAGCCTCCTCCAATTCCCATAGAATTGTTTAAGGTGATGTTTTGATCATTAGTATCAGCTTCTATTTCAACCACATTACAGCTGATCCACCTTCAGGATCCTTCCATTCTTCATACATTCCACCATCAATCTAGTCCAATTGAGTATTAATAGATTCTTTCACTTTAACAGCATCCTCCTTCAAGGATCTTGTCTAGACTATGTTGAAGCTTTTCTTTTTAAATCTCCCCTTTCCATAATTTACCTGAGCCCAAGGTCCATATTTGGCTTGACCATAAAAAATTTCACCTTCCAATGTTTTTTCAGTAGCTCCATGGACCTCTTTCTCTACAATATCCACACTTTTTCCATGATTGATAACTTGTTTATACCCATGGATGGTATCTAAAAAGTTATCCACACAATTCTTTTTCAAATGGCCTATCCTTCCATAATTGAAATACTAGTTTGATATTTTCTCGTACTCAATCTTTAATAAGAATTTACCTGAGCTTACCCATACACCCAAAGACAACTTGTCATCTATCTTTATTTAAACACAGATTCAGGCAAATTTTCTTCTCCCCCATTGGAACATATTCCCATCAATTAGATAAGGTGTACCAACCATTGAAGCAATTCTACAAACATTAACCTCATCAAACCATTGCAATGGAAGTTTAGGCAATATAATCCAAATCGGAGCCATTAACTCTTTTAATAAAGAAGGAGAAAAGGAAGGTGACCATCTATCCATTCATATGATATATCCATTTTACATACCAAGGACCACTAGAAAAAATTGCCTCCATAGAGCCGAATTCTTCAAAAGCACAAAGAGCCCACCCCATTCTAAGCAAGGTCATAAGAAATTTCCCAAATTGTGACCATTGTCTTCTTAATTCCAAACCTATAACATGGAATGGAACATTCTCCCCGAACACTTTAATTACCAAAGATTTTTTAAGCTTCTTTGAGTTTTCCAACTCATTTTTGAAATTTAACATCACTAGTATACCATTCTCTATAAAACCATCACCATAGTTAACATTCAGAGCTCAAATATTTGAATTTTTATTCTAAGAAGATGTCCCAGCTTGTTGAAGAAGTGTCTCTGTTTGGTTGATACCCATCTTGCAGTTGCCCAAAATACTCGAATCACATTTGCGAACCTTCTCCAGGTCATTAATAGATACATTTGGATTGTTATTTTCAATATGTATTGCAACCTCCGATTGACACCCAACATAATTTCTCTTATTTTGTTCTTCAACTAAATTATGGCTCATATTTGAATTAGGATCAACATCTTCTAGTTCTTTCAGTCTTTTAGACCCTTTCACAGGTAGGTTGTCATCAACATTTTCATTTAAAACAATCTTCGAACCAGATAAAAAAGGAGCGCCAATTACTATTTTGGACTCCAAAGAAGAAACTGGTAGAGAACTAGTAATTTTTGGGATTTTATCCATCAAATCCACCTTAATAGTCTTGCCATTACCTACACATTCAGATACTTTTTTTGTTGCCAACAATCCTCCATTAATTATCAATGACATTCTTGAATTGAATCTTACTTTTGCATCATGATCGAAACCAGATTTCCCATCTCCAAATGTAGGTGGAGATGAAGTAGTATTACCCCATGGAGTAAAGTGAGCACCGTTGGATCTAAGATTCTCATAAGTACCACCGGCCGACGGAGGCCGGTGACGCTCCGTCGACTTCTAAACTCACCTGAAATTATGCAAGAATTCAAAAATTACCTTCTCTCACTAGAAAATTAGAATTTCTCTCACTTCAATAGACTTTTATTTAGAAAAGAAAATACACCGCTAAAAGAAGTTAGAGGAAGGGAAACAAGCAATGGTGTTTCTCCCTTTAACTGATTTAGGAATGTCATTCATTGACTACAAAATAATAAAAAAAAAAAACAAGACAAAATATCATCTCAAAGTGATCAAAAAGAAAAAAGAAAAATATAAGAAAGCGACAAAAATGAAAACATGAAAGAACAGTAAAACTAAACAACTAAAACTAAAGTCAACAAAAAGAAAAGAAAACAACAAACAATTGATCGAATAATAAAATTCAGAAAACAATAAGTATCAAGTTCATGCATTTATATCTATCTCACCCAATATGAACCATAAGATGCTGAATGTGTTGAAGGCCAATGGTTTAGTAAAGATGTCAGCCAATTGATTCTCAGTTTCCACATGGTGTAACTCAATGTCTCCTTTAGTCTCATGGTCTCTAATAAAGTGATGCCTTATGTAAATGTGTTTGGTCCTTGAATGTTGGATAGGATTCTTAGAGATACAGATGGAATTAGTGTTGTAAAAAATGATTGAAATTGTGCCTACAAGTAATCCTAAATATAGAATTTTTTACTTCAACCAATAGACATGGGCCACACAACTCCCTAAGCCAATATACTCAGCTTAAGCAGTGGAAAGTGCAATAGAGTTTTGTTTTATATTGAACCAGGAGACTAAAGATTGTCCTATGACTTGGCAAGTCCCAAAAGTGCTCTTTCTATCCACCATACAACCTGCAAAATCAGAATAAAAATATCTAATAATCTCAAAAGAAGTAATGTGCCTAGGATACCACATTCTTATATTTTTGGTCCCTAAGAGTATCTAAGAATTTTCTTAACTACAGTCAGGTGGGATTCTTTAGGATCAGCTTGAAATCTAGCACAAAGATAAACACTAAACACTATATCAGGTCGGCTAGCAATCAAGTAAAGTAAAGATCCAATCATTCCTCTGTACTTCTTTTGATCAACAGATTTTCCATTTAGGTCCTTATCCTACTGAACACTGGAGGTCATGGAAGTATTTATTGGCTTGGCTTTATCCATTTCATATTTCTTCAAGATGTCTTTTATGTACTTTGATTAATTTAGAAATGTTCCATCATCTAATTATTTTATGTTGAACCCCAAAAAGTAGGACAACTCTCTCATCATACTCATTCCTAATTCCTTACCATTATTTTAAAAAATCATCACATAGCCTTTTATTAGAAGATCCCAAAATTATATCATCAATATAGATCTAAATGAGTAACTCATCCCCTACATTCGTCAAAAAAAAGAGTTGTGTATATGCTCCCCTTAATAAACTCTCTCTAGTAGGAATGTGCTAAGCATCTCGTACCATGCTCTGGGTGTCTATTTTAATCCATATGAGGCCTTTTTTAATTTGTAACTTGAATTTGAAATTGGGAACTATCAAAACCTAGGGGTTGCTCCACAAACACATCCTCTTTTATTACCCCTTTTAAAAAGGCACTCTTAACATCCATTTGGAAAAGCTTAAATCCCTTATAACAGGCAAAGGCTAGTAGCACTCTATAGGCTTCCAATCTAGCTATAGGGGCAAAGGTTTTCTCAAAATTAATCCCTTCTATCTAGTGGTACTCTTTAGCCACCAATCTCTCCTTATTCCTAACCACCATACTAGAATCATTCATCTTAATCTTAAAGACCCATTTGGTTCCAACTATACTATATCCCTTTAATCTTTCTATGAGCTCCAAAACATAATTCCTAACAAATTGATTTAATTTCTCCTGCATGGCTAAGATCCAAAACTCATGAGATAGGGCTTGTTTGATGTTAGTGGATTTAGTCTTTGAGATGAAGGAAGAGGAGTTCACTTCCTTCTTAAGTCCATGCCTAGTTCTGACATCATCATAAGTGTCTCTTAAGATTAGTTCTTTAGGATGACTCAAAGAATATCTCCTATCTCTAAGAAAAGTGTGTGTAGGTTCTACCCTTTCGTCCAGATTTCCATTTTGTACTCATTGGGTAATCTCACCTACTCCTTCAATATTTTGGGGCTCAAACCTCTTCACCAAATTCTCTACTCCTTGGTAATCTCTCCAACTTCATCTTCATCCTCAACTCTGGACTTCTTAGGATCAGATTTATGAAACACTACATAAGTAGTCTCCTCCACCACCAATGTCCTCTTATTAAACACCCTAAAGGATTTCCCCACACTTGAATATCCTAGGAACACTTCTTCATCAGATTTTGGGTTAAATTTTTCTAAGTGAGACTTTCCATTATTAAGAATAAAAACCTTATAGCCAAAGACATGGAGGTGAGAAAGGTTGGGTGTCCTTATAGGGTATATTATCTAATTTGGCTCTAAGATTTACCCTATTCAACACATAATAAGTTGTGTTTACCGCTTCAGTCCAGAAGTATTTTGAAAGTGAATACTCAGCAAGTATAGCTATAGCGATCTCAACTAAGGTCCTGTTCTTCCTTTCAATTATCCCATTCTGTTGAGGGGTCCTAGAAGTAAGAAGTTGTGACTAATCCCTTTATCCTCACAAAAGTCTCCAAATCTCTCATTTTCAAACTCTCCACCATGGTCACTATGGATGGTCAAGATCTCACAACCTAGCTTTTTCTACATCTAAGTGAAGAAGGATCTAAACTCATCAAAAGACTCACTCTTATGTTATTGAAATTTAATCCAAGTGAACCTCGAGTAGTCATCAACAATCATAAATATATAGACATTCCCCCCTATGCTGACAGTGTTAATGGGTTCGAACAAATCCATCTGGAGAACTTCTAAAGGTCTAGAGGTGCTAATGCCCTTAATAGAATGAAAAGAAGATTGGACTTACTTTCTTAGTTGACAGGCATCACATAGGTGGTCTTTGGTGAACTTAAGCTTGGGGACATCTCTAACTAGGTTCTTTTGGGTCACTCTCCTAAAGTTTTTTATACTGGCATGATATAACCTTCTATGCCACAACCATGACTCATCAACAACAAATTTTTGAGCAAAATGACGCAGCACATTCAATGTTATTTAAATCAAGCATGTAGATATTGTTAATCCACTTTTCCTTCAAAATAGTGTTATTATTCTAGCTAATAATGCATGTATTTGCCAAAAACTTTATGATGAAGCCTTTATCACACAGTTGATTGGTGCTTAGCAAGTTATGTTTCAGTTCATCTACATCAAAACATTTTCAATCAAAAGGTTCTTAGAGTTTTTGATTATACCTCCACCCACCACTTTCTATATATCTATTTGATTGAAAGGTGTAGTTTTAAAAAAGATTAATTTTCTTTAGAAAAATTGAATTTTTAGAATTTTAGAATTGAATACCTCATTATAAATGATATATCACCTTGGAAGGTGAACATATCATTCCCTAATGGATTTAAATTACCAAACTTTGAATTCATCCTGATCATCATAGTCGAACAGAAGAAAGAATCACATATGACCCCGAAGGGTCAACATTGAATTCGATCAAATGTTTAGCTTTAATGATCTGGATAGGAGATTACTAATTTCATAATCAAAGTAATGATAATAAAGTAATATATCTTCTTGAGGAAAGATGATCTTGCTTATTATCGATTATTTAAATATGATGATAACGATCATAATTTTTTTTCAATTTTCCAAAGAGAATTAATTGAGAGTTTTGAAAACTTGATTTTAAAATTTAGATTTGGGTTTCTAAATCTCCTATGAGCACAAGCTCTTGTATTTAATTACATCATAGGAAACCACAGTTTCTTATAAATACTCTCGATTAAAATACCGATATAAATTTTATTTAAGATTTTAAAGTTCGATGTCAAAGGAGGGAAGGATTGGAATTTTCAATCAGGATTGGATCAAAATTGAAGAATTATTTTAGGAGTCAAAGGAGGAAGGGTAGGAATTACCTAGGATTTTAAAACAATTTAAAAGTTACCCGGCCTATATTAAGTGTTGGGCTTGAATTTGATTGAAAGAGATTTAAGTTTGAGTGGCCAATTTTATTAAAAATTTGGGATTTAATTCCCAAAGTTTAAGGGCTTATAGCCTGAGCTTTCCTCAGAACCTAAGTTTAAAGTATGTACTGAAAAGTAACCCGAACCTAACTAAAGCTGTATAGATTTGGGCTTACCCTGGCCTAGATTGGGGAGCCAACTATACCACCTAAGCACTTTAAAACCATGAGTTTGGTCTTTTAATGTTGAGAGGTAGGGATGTTATTTAAGATAAGTTTTTCAAAATATGGCCCATCTATAGCAGATCCTAATTAGCCCTTCAACTTATGTTGTGTGTATGATGCCTAAATAAATAGAATTACATTTTAGACTCCTTTAAAATTATATCTAATGCAATGCATGCTAATTGACTCGATTTAATGCTCAAAATTTGAAATGAAGCAAATTTAAAAAGGCTTAAAAATAATTTTTATCCTAAAGATACGCAAATCACCCTGATAGAATTGCCCCTTCAAAGGCCAGGTGGTCTGCGAAAACTACAGGCGGGGAGGTACCTAATAAAAAGAAAAGGAGAGTGCAACAAATATGCATGAAAACTCCCAGCAATCTCAGGGTTACTTCTTAGATTTTTTTAGAATTGATATGTTGTCTTAAAAATTTTAATTTTCTTTAAGTAGAAGTAGTTTTAAACGAGTCCTTATGAGCCTACGATCAGACTCCAGACTAAAAAAAACATGACATGCAAGTAAAAAGATTAGAAAACAAATAATTATACTACACAATCAATTAAATTAATTACACAAATTGAATGTCCATATGGCAAGTATCACTTAATATTACAAACCAGGGTCTACTGAAAAGTAAAGTGGCCAAGCGCCACTAACAACTACCCAGATTCTAACTCCTAAAAGATTAGTGACTTTGAGAATTGGGATTCTTCTCGACTTCCACTTTTTTTTTTCTTCGCACGAGCTTCTTGATCCATCAATTTTGGATATCCAATTGAAAAGAAACTCTCCCTTGGATGGGGTGTTATCTCTTTGTATATTTGAAAGGTATCCTAACTTGGTCTTCCAAATGGAGGAAGATTCTCCCCTTAGGGATGTCATCTCCTCTTTGGAATCCAAGTTGGATATAAATATCCCATCTCAAATATCACTTTAATCATTTATAATACAAATATCATCAAATTACATTTGAATATAAAAGAAAATTCTAGACTCAACAACCTACAGGATTATCCTAATAATCATCAGTTAATTAATCCCAAGAAGTAAAAATTAAAATACATGACTATAGCCACACTTGGCCATGCTCTTTTTTATTTGAAGGGGGACTTAAGCATTATGGAGCACCTATACAAAGCATAATTATTATTTTTTATTTAATGCCCCCTTTACTTTAATTGCGATGTCTGAGCTTCGCCACCTGCATAAGATTAAATTAGTATAAAGCATTTCTAACCTAAGGGTAGGTCTAACGCATAATCAAACACATCACAGAGTGCATAAAGTAAGTAAAAAACATATCAATTCTAAACTAGCAAACAATATGCAGTGAAATCCATGAAAAACTTAACACACAGCAGAAAAGTAAACATTGGCATAGCCTAAGACTAGAGTTGGTTGTCCTAGCAAACTATATAAAGTTTGTGAGGTAGGTTGTGTGATTTAGATATGTCCTAGGTAGGGACATTAGTTAAAGTTGTTTGTCGTTCTATTTGGTTAAAAGGCTTAAGGAAGAATTTTGATTAAAGTTTAAATATTAATGATTTAAAATTTTAGTATATATTTTAAAATGTTAAATGAATACCACCTTTGTTACTCACTGAGACCGTAAAGTTTATTTCACCTTCCTTGGGGCTAATTTAATTGTCTCGTATGCCTGAGTTACCTAGTGGTACCCGATATTATTAAGTCACTTAAGTTGATTAAGGTTTAAAATTTAATAAATTTTAATTAAAGTTTTTGGTTGATTGCTGGTTTTAAGATTGATTAAAGAATTTTGGAGTTTTAAAGTGATTTTTTGAATTTTTAGAATTTTTTGGATTATTTTAATCATTTAATTAAGGGAATAAAATTTGACTTTTTAATTAGAGTTAAATTCTCAAAAGTTAGTATTTTTATAAAATATTAGACTTTAAGATGAGTTGTTAGACACTAAGTTTGCATGATTTTGATTTGTCTACATTTAGTTATGATTTTTCAAAGTTTGATAATTTATTGAATCTTTTAAATTTATTTAATTAAGGGCGCTTTTTATGACTTGAGTCTAAATGAACTCTAAACTCCTTGAAATCTACTCCAAAGGTCAAGAATAACCCAAGGAGAGACTCTCAAGTGTTTGAAAATTTTTTGGAATTTTTAAATATTTTTAATTAATTAAATTATTTAATTATTGAATTTTAATTAAAATTAAATTAAGTTTTGGTTTCCTGCGAAATCAAATGGATTTTATTTTTTATTAGTTAAGATTTAAATTTTGGTTAGTTTGAGGTATTATGTTTATTTATTGGATTTAAATTTGAATTATTAGAATTTTTAAGAAGTTTTAAAGCTTGATTAAGGGTTTAAATTTAATTAGATTAATTGAAGGGTTTAATGGTTTCAAAAATCAGTGAGAAAATTTCTATAGGCTAAGGGTGTCACTATGTTTGAATGTTCAAAGTTTTAAATCAAAAGGAAGTGTATCCTAATTATTGGAATTAATCTAAGTTCTCTAAACAAATCTTTAATTATTATCCTTAATGGTGTCACTAAGTTTAAATGGGTTTAAATCAAGCTTTCAACTAACCCTCAAACTTAACAAATAAGTAAACACACACAATTATACAAGTCCTTAAATCTAGGAGAACCTAAACTAACTGGAGTTTTCACCCTAAGTATACAAAGACTTGATTAACTTAGATTAAAATCTTGATTAGTGAATAGTTGAAGTATAACAATACACTAATCATTCCCCATAATTTATATTCAAGTATGCTCAATCAAGGTTTAAAATTTAAAAGGGATCTCTCAAATGCTTAGAATTTAATATATATATGAATGAAAATAGAGCTTTTTAAATTGAACTTAATGCTAAAATATTCAAATTATATTTTCTGATTAATTAAAATGTTTTAAAATAACTTTGAATATATGTATATATATTTTATAAAATACTTAATTAAATATTTAAAAAAAAGTTATTTTGAAATTATTTAAAATACATCTAATATTCTAAAATAATCTTTATTTTAAATTGAAGGAAATCATTTTCTTGAAATTATTATTTATAAAACTTGATTTTTTTATTTAAAATTAATTTATAATCTTTTTTATAATTTTCTATTATTTAAATCAATTTTAAAATAATTTAATATCAAATTTAAGGTGTGGCGGTGGCGAGGGCGGAATGTCATGTGGCACAAATGGATTAGAGGGATCTGACCATGGCCAATCATTATATGGTGATTCAATGATTGGGCCACCATTGATTATTGGGGAAATGATATTATGGGACACAGTATCACTTAAACCACATCAGATGGTATGGCAAGCCGTCCGATCTTCCGCCTTATGAAACCAACGACTCAGATCAAATCCTGCAGTCTGATCTCACAAAAAGGGATCATGCAGTGGGATTTTGATCCCGTGGTCTGGATCAAGGGCCCAGATGTCATTGGTTGAGGTTTTGATCCATTGGAGGATTCTCACGGTCTAACAGGGCACAGAATATCGCTAATTAAATCATTGATCACGAGATCAACAGACATAAACTGTAGCCCTAGTTCAAATTTTTGTTAAAGTAGAGATTTAATCAATCAAAATCTTTAAAATTTTAAACATATAATTTTTTAATGAACAGAAAACATGTGGAATATTTCAAATGACTTAAAAAAGAGCTTTTTAGAAAGCTATTTTAACCAAAGTGTTGCTACCTAGGGTTTAAGATTTTCACCTTGATAGGGATAGTTTGGACTATTTATGGACTTGTTGCATTTGTAGACTGTCAACGCTCCATTTTGTAGAAGAAACCTTGGCTTGAAAATGCCTGGATCGATGGAAAATCAGCTTGGATAGACTAAGCCCAAAATCCAACCACCTGTGAGATTTTGGTCGGAGGAGGTTGGAGAATGTTTGAGAAGCTCAAATATGCTAAGAGCTAGACTTGAAGTGGCTGGGATAGAAACAGAGTACTAGGGTTAAAATGAACCCTCAAATGAGGGTTTTACCCTATTCAACTCATTCCAGGTTGAATGAAGGGCTAAGATCGCTTGAGTGAACTCTTAGATGGATGCCATCTATCCAAGGAGTGGTTGGGATCAGGGGCATCAAAGGACAAAGGTAAAAATGATGTGCAAAGTCCCTTTTGTCCTTTAGTCCACATGGGAGTGAATGAGAACCATTCAGTTTTGATCTAAGAATTGAGAGTAGGCTTAGGAAGGTTCTAGACCATGGTTAAGCTGCTGGAGAGGTTTAAATTAGTGGGATTAAGTCTTAAGGTGGTTTTTACCATGTTTGACACAACTAAGGCCTTGATTTTTCTATTTGACAAGTCCACTTTCTATGTGGATTGGTGATATGGCATGGGCAAGAGTTTAGGAGCAGGTAAGATGCATTAAACCAAATGTCCCAAGAGTGATTAGGTGTTTAAAGGTGTTTGTCCACTTAAAAGCACTTTAGGGACTTGTTGACAATGTTGACTAGTCAACAAATCTACATGGCTGAATGAGGTGGCACACAAATAGTATATAAATGTCAATATGATAGGTTGCAAAGGGTTCTAATGGGTAAAGCAATTAGATAGTGCATATATGGAGATATTTGACCATAAATTGAAGTTTGACCAAGTCAAACTTGGTATGATTTGACTTCAAATAAGTTAGAATGGATTTGATTTAAGTTTTGATATGGGGTTGAGAGCTTGAATGGGTTAGATATGTCAAATGGATTGAAGTGACCCATTTAAAGCCTTAAGGGGCAATTGGGACAAAAGGTGTTGACCTAATCAAATAGGTTGATCCAGGGAGTGGGTCAAGGCTCAACATGTTTGATTTGATGTTAAAAATTTGTTTGAAGTAGTTCCAAGCAATTTGGAGTTTGTTTGGTTTAAAATGGGTATTTGAATCCCTAAGGGGTATTTGGTTCATTTTGAGCCCTGATCAATTGGGGGTTAAGATGGGTCCACAAAACTACAGTTTAAGGCTTAACAAATCATGGTCAATGATCTGGGTGTGATTAGAAGGTTTGGAGAAGTCTCAAAGGTCAAGATCCACCAGGTGGCAGGTCCAGTGACATAGGCTGTAAATATTTAAAAGTTTTACAGTATTTGGATTTTAATTTAATTTCTGGGGTTAGAGATCTCAGAATAAGCTCAAGTTTGGAGGGTTTCCTCTAGAGATATGTCATATTAATATGAAATTGATAGACTCTGAATTAGAGGTCACTTGATTAGATTTTTAAGTGTTTAAAAAAATCCTTGAGAAAGGCTTTCAGGATAGAGCCTTTAACGTTAGATTTTGGGTTTGAAAATATGGATTTGATTATAGGGTCTGTATTGGTCCTAGTGACCTCATACAAAAATGAGGTCAACAATGTCATGAGCATCCACTATCCAGGTACCACATGCTCTCAGGAGGCCCTTTGTGAGAGCACACATACAAAATCATCAAAAGTTATATTTAGGAACCCAAACAAGTTTTGGTCCCTTCTTATGAAAAGAAGAATGAAATGCATGTGTGTTATGTTATGAATCATATAATTTGGGTCTCCACACCTAATGTGAACTATTGTGAATAGTACAAGTGTGTGAAATGTGTCCTAACATGCTACATGGAAAACATCTAATACCAGGAAAAGGGTTTACTATTCTATTCGGGTTATAGTGCCTCTTCTTAGGTTTCAAAACTTTTGGCTTTAGATCAGGTGTGGGTGTAGTCATATTTTTAGATTCATCTATATATGTTTAATAATTATTTTTAAGTGAGGTGTGGGATGCTTTAAATGAATCATGTTCAGTGACCAAATCATAATGCCTCTTATTTAACTCATCAAACTCATCAAGTAATAACATGTGATTGTTATTAATTTGGGCGTGATCTTTAAGTAAAATTTTATTCTCTTTTTGAAAATTTAGAAGTTCTAATTTCAAGCTAGCATACAATTTCTTAAGTTTCCTATATGATGCATGAATTTGTTCATAAACTTTAAGTAAATAATTGTAGGTTAGTTCACATACCTCTTCTTGGTCAGACTGACCAAGATGATCGTCCGTCATTAAACACATGTTAGTTGTCTCCTCTTTAGCTTTAGTCTCAGAAGAGTCAAATGCCGAATCTGCCCAGAATGCCTTCTAGAACCACTTCTTATCATTCTTAAACTTGGGTTTTCCCTCATCCTTCACCTTGCTTTGGTGAGCCTAATTGTAGGAAAATCAGCTCTTACATGTCTTGGCTTCTTGCATTCAAAGCAAACCATATCAAAAGAACTTTTAAAATTTTTTCTACCCTTACCTTTGTTCCATTTCTAATTGTGCTTTTGTTCCTTTCTTAGAAAGCTTTTGAATTACCTAGCGATTAAGGCAACATCATCACTTTCAAACTAGAAAGAATCAGTCTCTGTATCATTGGCCTTCAGCACCACAGTTTTCTCTTTCTTTTCTCACTTGCATCAAGTTGTCTTTGGTTCACTCCTTGCTCATAAGTGATGAGTGATCCAAGTAAGTTATCAATAGAATAAGTACTCAAATCCTTAGATTTAGTTATTGCAGTAATCTTAGCATCAAATAAAGAAGGCAACCATCTCAAAAATCTATTTACTTTTTCATAGTTAGTGAGTTCTCTTTGTAAGGCATGCAAAGAGGTGATGATTTGAGTAAACCTCGTATATATGTCATATATTGATTCAGTAGGTTTCATGTGAAAAAGTTCATAGTCATACAATAAAATCTTCAACCTAGATTTTTTAAATTCATTTGTTCATTCATAAGTAAAACACAATCTATTCCAAATTTCTTTACCAGTAGCCTAAGATGAGACATGCATGTAATCTTCCTATTTCAAAGCACAAAAAAAATTGTTCAAAGATTTTGCATTTAGTTGTGCAAAATCCCTATAATTAAAAGTTCAGTAAAAGAAAGTTCAGTTTTTATGCCCTTAATTTTATATGACGGAGGTGAATAGCCTTCTTTAGCAAGCATCTACATGCGATAGTTAATCGATTGTAAAAATATAGACATGCAAGTTTTCCAAAAATCAAAAGGTATATTATCAAACAAAGGTGGCAGGTAATAGAATACCCTTTCATAGTATTATGATTACCATAGTTAGCTATGGATCAAAATTCAAAATTTTTCAAAATCTTGATTTTATGAATCCCGCTCTGATACCACTTGAAAGTTCGTTAGGGATGTTAAGCCCTTATGAACTAGCCCGAGTCTAACCAAGTGGCGGGGTGAATTGATATTTTAAAATTTTCTCAAACAAAAAATATAATCTTAAACCAAACCAACATTCACCACAAGGAAATCGAAGTGTGGAAATTAATTGTGGAAAAGCAATAAGAATGAACATACATAAATTTATAGTGGTTCGGTCAACTTGACCTACTTCCACTCCCTAGAGCCTCTCCTCTGGGTATTGCACTCAATGCAGTGACTCTCCTTTTTCTCCCACAGCAAGATAGAGAAGCCTATAAAAACCTCATTTCCATCAACACAAATGAGGCAAAGAACTCAACTCCTTTTGCTTCCTCTTGAAGTAAACAAACAACCCAACTTCTTTCGCTCCCTCCTGAAGTAGGCAGAGAACCTCGATCAATTGTTGAAGTAAACCTCTCTCAAACCTCCAAGGAATCAGGGACGATGACCTGAGAAGATGACTTAGATCCTTGCTTGGAGCAACCTTTATGAATCCCCTCATAAACTCCCCCTCATAATATCCTCTCTCTCCCTTGCTATCCCTCTCCTCTTAACTCTCTCGGGTCAAGACAGTAGTAAAAGATACAATATTTGGTAAATAAGATGTCTTATATAGAAGATCTTTAAAATTTCTCTTAATTTACAACAAATAGACATAGATCGTCCTGTATAATCAGTACAAATTCAGCTCAATCAGTCAGAACATTTTGGGGGTATTTAGATAATTAAAGGATTTATTTATTAAGATCATCTAGGATGATAGGACATCATCCCATATGATTAGTTCAAAATAATTGAGTATCATTCAGAACATTAACATGATTGCATGTCTGGATGATGGAAAGCTAAACTGATCATCAAGGATGATTTCAAGATCATCCCGGATGATTAGTTCAAAATGTCAAATATCATCCAGAACATCACCCAAATTGCATGACTAGATGATGGAAAAATAACAGATCATCCAAGATAATTTGGGATCATCCCGGATGATTAGTGTAAAATAATAAACATTGTTTAGAACATCATTCTAGTCATCCAGGAAGAAACTAATGTTTGTTTAAGTGATCATCCCGTATGATCCTGCGATTGTTAAGGACAATATGACTGAGCAAACAAACCTTAATTATTTTCCTTAGTTACCAAACTAATTTAGGCATAACTGTACTACATTGTACAAGATGATGTCCTGAATCTAATTTTAAAATAAAACATGCCTAAAAAGATCTGGCAACTAATTCTTTCTAAGTTGAGCCTATCGTCCCAAACGATGCTAATATCGTTCAAGATGATTTGTTTAATTGTGGCTTCCTTAATCAGGATGCCATAATTAGGGTTTTTATTTTTAACTCATCATCCTGGATGATATGATCAAAAATAAAAAAAAAATCTAAACAGATAGAATTTTTCCCCCTGAGTGTGTGTGTGCAAGGTTACTTAGCATCAAGACCACTTTGTTATAATTAACTCAGGAAAAGGTAAAAAATCGTTGAGGTACACTTACAGACTGACTCGGTCCTAAATTACCCAATCTTCAGCTGGCTTGATTTACAATTTTAATCTTATAGACATGAAATATTAATAGGTACCCTTAGAATGCTCATGGGGGCCCATAATTGTGTATAATCTTACATGTGCATAGTTTAATGTGCTTCTATGTGTACTTTTATAATTATGTGTATACATATTTCAATATACATATGGGGGGATATTTAATTATTTAGTTCTAATTAGTTTTGTTGGAAACTGTCATACAAATGTGTGCAAAACTCCATTTAAGAGTTTATAGATGTCTTATATCCACTTGCATGGATGTTACAGACACGGTGGTGTGGCATCATGCTTCAGAGGAATTATAAATGCCTTCTATCTTCTTGTATGAGTATTACATATCAGGTGGTTGTTAACCTCATTTTTATATGATGTTACAAGGACTTTTCCAAAACTCCAGATCAATCCTGACCCTAGATCAATCTAGCCTCCAGGCAAATCTAGGCTCTTTGATCTTCCTAAACTTCAATCCCAAGGATCTACCAACATCTTAGGATCTATCCAGACCCTAGGATCTATCTAAACCTTAGGACTCTTCTAAATAAGTCTAGACCCTAGGATTTATCAAGACCTGAGGATTCTTCGAGACTAATCCAAACCTTAGAATCTATCTAGAACATAGGATTCTTCTAGACAAATCTATACCTTAAGATCTATCTAGACCCTATAATTATTCTAGATCTATCCATACCCTAAACCTATATGTACCTTAGCATTAACCTATATTTTAGATCAATCTAGACTCAAATCAAACCCAGACATCAAACCTACCCAAACTTTAAACCTATCCTGATCCCAACTCTAGTTCAAACCTTGATCCTACATTTGATCAAACTTCAATCCTTCTCAATCACTTTTGATCATCCAAATAATCATAAAATTATTTATATAATAAATTCCAATCTTTAAAATATAAAATCCATACTAAATCAAGATTTTCAAACCAAAATCTAAAGTTTAGAACTTAAGTCCTGAAAGCCTTTTTTAGTGATTTTTCAAACACATCAAACCCCAGTCAAATGACCTTTGATTTAAAGTCTATTAATTGAATATTGATAGAACATATCTCTAAAAGAAACTCCAAATTTGAGCTCATTCTGAGATCTCTAACTCCAGAAATTAAATATATTTCCCAATGTTATAAAACCTTTAAATATTTACAACCTATGCCACTAGACCTGTCCCTTAGTGGAATTTGACGTTAGAGCTTTCTCCATAGCCTCTAACCACTTCAAAACTCTTAATCACAAATTGTTAAGAATTAAATTCATTTTAGTGTACCCACTTTGACCCCTAGTTGACCAGGGGTCAAAATGACCAAAATGCCCCTTAAGGGCAATTTGGAAATTTTCTCCAAACTTCAACATGGCCCAATCAAATCAAACCCCATAACCTCTTCCAATGAATCCTAAAAATCATTAGAAATGAAATGGACTCAAGCCCAGGCCCTGGTAAAGCCTAGTTGACTAGGTCGAGCCTTTTGACAAAATTCCCCTTAGGGGTTGAATACCCATTTCAAACCAAATTACCTCAAAATTGTTTGCAACAACTCCCAATAATTTTTATATATCAAATCAAACCTGTTGGATCCAAACAAAGACCCTGGATCAACCTGGTTTATCAAATCAACTAAGATTGACAAAAAAAGCCCTTAAGGGTCCAAATAATTAATTTGACTTATTTGACCTCTCCAGACCTTAGGACTGTTGCGGATCAATGGTTTATGATTTTGATGATAGCAAACTTTTTTTTCTCTACGACTGCCTTATGTACTAACATTTCAGGTTCACACGATCGGACTGTAATTTGGAACTAGCTCAAGATTGGGTAGACTAGGTCTGAGTCAGTTTGTACCCTTTTTCCTTTCTTGAGTCTATTGTATTTATCGTGGCTTCTGATGCTTTGTAACGTATAAGAGTTTCTGACTATTCCCTAGAGTTTATTGGTTTTGGTAACACCGTCCTGGATAATATTTATATCGACTGGGACGATCTGTTCAAAAGCAGAAACCCTAATTAGGGCATCCTCATTAAAGCAGTCGTCATTATGCAAAACACATTGTCCTGGATGATTTTGTATTGGTCAGGATGATAAGCTCAATTCAGAAAGAAACTGCAGCCAGATCTAGTTCGGAAAATCTTATTTTTGGATATCAGCCTGGTGGATCGGCCTGGACTATAAAATATCGGCCAGGACGATCCAGGACAATTTTTCCAAAAATTCTCTAGCAATTTCGGAAAGCTATTAATGGTGATTTCGTCCGGGCCGATCACAAGATCGTCTGAGAAAATTAAACATCGTCCAGCTTCATTTCAGGGCGATATTCAGGACGATTTTCCTCATATTTGAACTAATCATCTAGGACGATATGTCTATCATCCTGGACGATAAAGTCGGCAGCTTGCATTAATGAGCTCATTTTTAGCACTTCTATTTAAGTTATGACAAGGCACTTTTTAAGTGTCTTTGGCAGCCATTGTAGCTTCGTTCTTGTGGGGGAAACTTGAAGAGAAAGATTAAAAGGGAGTAAGGAACGGGTGAAGTCTGAGAGAGGGAAAAGATCATGTGAGGGGGGGACTCAAGGGAGTGTGGAGGGGGATTCTAAACGGTTGCTCCAGCAGGCTTGCACCTTAATACCGTCGAATTCAAGGCTTGTCTCAAGGGAAGTTCACCAAAGAGGAAGATCTCTTTGGTGTCAAAGGACCCAGTGACTCCGCCGCACCGGGGAAGGTGGAAGTGATTTTGTAAGGGCTTCTCCGCCTAGCTGTGGGGGCTAAAGGAGAGACACTTGTTTTAGTGCAATACTTGGAGGGTGCCTCTAAGGAGTGGATGTAGGTCAAGGTTTGACCAAACCACTATAAATCCGATGTGTTCTTTCTTATTATTTACTTCCGCATTTAATTTCCACATCGTTCGTTTTGATTGTGGTGAATCTTATTTTTGGTTTTAAGTTTGAGTTTTGTTTTAAATACTGATTCACCTCTCTATCTCATTATTAGCCTTGGGCGAGTTCATAAGGACTTAACATCCCTAACAAACTTTATAGTGCCATCAGAGCACTTTCAAGGACCACCACTAGTAGACTCCAAACATCATTTCTAAACTATTGTATAAAAACCTAGGTCCTGGTTCAACCAAGTTGACTGAGTCAACCTAGTTTAACCTAATAGTCCTTTAAACCCTTGATGGGTCAACATAACCCATTCAATCAAATCAAAATTTTCAAACCCTCAGATCCACTCCATTTGGTGATTTAAATATTTCTGAGCTTACCATAAGTCAAATCATACATTATTTGACTTGGCCAAGCTCTTAAATGTGGTCAAACCCCTTAAAAACCTTTTCTAACTTAACCAAACTTCAAGCACTATCCTAAACTCTCAGTATTCCTCCAAATCAGCTCCTAAGCTTTACCCCTTGCCACCATAGCATGGTTTAACCTATTGACTGGTCAAACCAATACAAAAATGGTCAAAAGACCTATAAATATTTAAAATACTAACCCCATGGCATTAAAATTCCAATACTTATCTTCCAACTCATCATTCCTATCCTTAACACTCCCCTCCATGCCAGCTTAATAGTCTAAGTGGCATTGGAGTAGTCAAAAAGTCAACATAGGGTTTAAATGGGTCAAAGGTGGTCAAAACCCATCTTAAGCCTAATCCTTTTAATCCTAAACCTATCAAGCTATATGAATTGGCTCTAGAACACTTCTAGAGTTTATCTAATCACTTGGATCTAGATAAAATGGCCCCAAACCATTCAATATGCTCTTGAGGACAAAGGGACTTTATATGTCACCTATCCTTGGTGTCCTTTGATTCTCCTGCATCACCTACCCCCAGGACAGATGGCAAGCGTCTAGAGCTTAAGCCATTCGATCTAAGCCGTCCATTCAAGTTGGAGGGATTTGAATTGGGAAAATAAATGAAATGAAGCCTTATTGGAAACTTTGCACTCTCTCAGTATTCTAATCTCCTCAAGCCTAGCTCTTAGTCTAAGAGAACTCACTAGTAACTCCTCCATACTTCTTTAGCTAAGACCCGCCGTTAAAACCCCTGCCGAGGGTGCATTTCTCTATTCACCTCGATCAAAGATGTTCATCTCAAACCACAGATCATCTGAAGGTCACCCGCCCTCGCCAACATGGTTAAGTAGCCATGGTTTTCATACTGCACCACCACCAACCATTTAGCTTAATTGCACCGTCGACAATAATTATTTATGGTCCAATCAGACTAACCCGAGCCCGCCATGGGGCCCAGTCGCCGCCAATTTTTTTACTTAAAAGAATTGTAATTAGTTTTAAGTATATTTTAATTAACAAAACTTCATTAAAGCACCAAAAATTCAATTTTAATCCAAATTTAACATTTAATATAACCAATTGAACATATTTTATTTATCTTCAATTTAAAATTATCTTTAAAATTAAAAAATTAAAGAATTTTAATTATTAAATTATATTAATATTTATTTAATATTTAATTAAGTATTATATAAAATATTTTCATAATTCAAATTTTAATTTTAAAATATTTTCTTAAATAATCAAAGAGTGTAAGTCTAATTATTTTAAGATTCAAATTTTTTTTAATATTTTAAATATTTTAATCAATTTAATTAATTCAAATACCTTAATTATTTAGTTAATTTTAAATTAATTCAATTTAAATAATTCCCATAAATCTAAATTACCTCAAGTTATTTTTAAATTACAAAAATATTTTCCAAAATAGGTTTTGAAACAATTTTAAGATTATTTTGGATTTATTTCTTTAAAATTATTTTGAATTATTTTAATTTTTTTTAGAAATCTCAAAATAAAGATATTTTCCTATATAAAATCAATTTTAAAATTATATAGGTTAATTTTTTAGAGCAGTTGAGTGTGTCCTTGGATTTTTAAACTTTTGATGATCTTGCCGGAATAGGATTAATGGGAAAAGATTAGTAATTAGTTGTTTTCAAATTATTCATGTTAATCGAAGTCTTATATATGTTAATCACCATCATTTACATGTTTAGGGTGCACACACATTTGCACTTATCCTAGTCTCTCCTAGATTTAAGAATTTGATTGTGTAATGTGTATTATTATCATATATGTTATGTCCAAGGGTTAGTAGTGATACATCATTAAAAAATTATGTTGATCGGACACAAATCTTGAGGCATAATTAAGTTGGAAACTTCAAAAATTAAAATTGAGACCATCCAAACTCTAATTTATGTAAACTTACTGTCAAATTGAGTGTCTCTGAAACACAAACCGAACGACACAAAAATCGACCCAATCCGAACCCAAATAAAAGACTCGAAGCACTTTTAGAAGGATCTAACCACAATTTAGGTTATCAAATGGCCTCAAATCATGACATTATTATAGTCGAATCGAGCGACTCGATGAGGTGAATCCAACGAGCCCAAGATCATCAAATTCTGATATATTAAGACAATTAAAGGTCTATTGAATAGTACGTGATCATAAGAATCATGATCGGCCATCCATACAAACCACTACCAATCTACCCTTGATCTTCCACTTAATTACAAGCCATGCCACTAGAGAATTCTATAAATAGAACCCCATTTGCTCTTGAGAGGGGGAGGAATCCAAGAGAGAAGAAGAAAGAGAAGGAAGAAAGCTCCAACCACCTAGCTCCTCTTTGACCACCATCAAAGCTCCAATGCACCACCGTCAGACCACCAAGGGACGTCGAAGTTCTACCACACCATTGCTTGAGTTCTAATGTACTACCATCGGAGTTCTGACACACCATCGTCGGACCACCAAGGCACGCCAGAGTTCTATCGCACCACCGCGGGACCACAAAGGGACACCATAGTTCTGTCGCACCACTGCCTGACCACAAAGGGATGCCGGAGTTATGTTCAATCACCACCAGAACATCAGAGGACATCTAAGTGCCACCCGAAGTTAGAGTGCTCCCTGACACCAAAGTGCCACTACCGAACCACCACCTAACCTTGGAGTGCAGTAATACTACCACCTAACGGTTGAGTGACACTTTGATATTTGTAATTTGGTCATCTTCAAGGACTACTTAGACTTTTGTACTTTGCTTAAATTTTAGTTGAATCATTTTCAAGTGGGCTAGGCCCCGTGTTTTTTTCCTTTCTTGGGTTTTCCACGTAAAAAATTATTTATTCTCTTTGTGTTAGCTGGATATCAGTGCAATGCTAAGATATACGATTATAACTCTATCCCCATATATAATATAGTCTGCAATAGTTTGGCTCTGTCTGTGGGAAAATAGTGCCTTAATATTAATAATTAATTCAGTGGCAAATAGGCATAGCAATCACCACCAGGGAGCCTCTCGCTCCAATTCTTACCATTACAGGAATTAGTCCCTAAATCAAGGATGTCATGCATCTGCCTCTTTCATCATGGTGAGCAAAATCCTACTAGAGAAGGGACATCAGGACCATCTATAGAAGTCCGCATCCAAAAAATGGAGGAATCTCATAAGGAGATCCTTCAACTCCTACGAGGGGCCCGACAACCAATACTAGAGAAGCAATAGGAGGTTTTCCTTCCTCAAGAACCATCACTAGACAGAGGTGTTCAACCTCATATTGATGACCTCCCGCATAATGTCCTATGCCATTAGATAAGGCGGTTGGTCCGAGAAGACTTCCCTAGCATGGGTGGAAGACAATCTCTCCATCCGTGGGACTTATAGGAGACCTCACAAATGATGGAAGCCATCCTTGGACACCCCATTCTTTCAAGGTTCAAACTATTGAGCATTGATTCTTATGATGGGACGTCCAACCCTATGAGCACATTGATCATTACATAACCATTATGCATATTCAGAGAGCCTCAGATGCACTCCTCTGTCAAGTATTTCATGCTACCCTGAAAGGGAAAGCACTTGGTTCTACTCGCTTCCTTCCAGAACCATCTCCAAGTTCGTTAAATTGTCCAAAGTGTTCGTTGAACAATTTATTGCTAATTGAAGGGCGGTTAAAGATTCTTCCCACCTCTCAAGAATTTGACAAAATGAAAATGAGTCCCTCAAAGAATACTTTCAAAGATGTTCTATAGAGAATCAACAAATTCCAGGGGTGGATCCTGAACTGCTCAGAGGAGTTTTTCTTGGCGGACTTCATCCTGGACCTTCTTATTTTGTACTTATGTGAGATACAATCCATTCATATGCTGACTTAATTCATCATGTGAAGGCCTAGATCTTGGTAAATGAGTTAATAAATGCTCATAAGAAGCAATTTGAGCAAATAACCGGGAAACATAAAATGCACCGAGGATGGATATTTCATCATCACAATAGAAGAAGCAAGAAAACTATAACTTGCCCCCTAGACCCTCACAGCAATGATGAGAGCCCCATCAAAAGAAGTATATGATGCTTAATGTATCTCGGGACAACATATTGATGGCCATCCGGGATCAGGAAAGTATATAATGGCTGAATCCTTTAAAGCCTAATATAGGAAATCAGGAGCAATATTATCATTTCCATCATAGTTCGGGACACACAACTTAAGCTTGCAAACAACTCAAGGAAGAGATTGAGAGGCTGATCCGACAACGATATCTTCGATAATTTATCCAAAGCACACCTGCTCGGGATGAAACTGGTCCTGCTGGTGGGTAGAATCAATAATAAAGGAAACCATCAAATAATCATCAAATGGTCAGAGAAATTAAAAAAATTGCTGGGGACCCCTTAGTACCCAATCATGTCTTAATTGTAGCTAGCAAGGAGCCAAGGCTAAAGAAGTCTCATGCTGACCACTCTATTACTATTGATGATACTGATCTAGAAGGAGTTCAGACCCCTCATCAGAATCCACTTGTTATTAACGCGGGAGTTGGCGACCCATGCTTCAATGTCAAAAGGATCTTAATTGATAATGGGAGTTCGGTGGATGTTCTATTTTACTCCACCTTTCTCAGTATGGGTCTGGCTAGAGAAATGCTCCAGCCAGATGCAGGAACATTGTATGGGTTTGACAACTGACCCATATGGTTAGAAGGATCAATCAATCTCGCAGTTATGCTCAAAGAATTTCCATGACATACTACACATTTAATCTAATTCTTTGTAGAGAAGTCAGAATCGACTTATAACACCATCTTTGGAAAACCACTCCAGGTGATTTTTGGAATTGTTACTTTTGTCCCACACCTTAAACTGAAATTTCTCACCCCTGCAGGAGTCGGTATAGTGCATGGAGATCAATAGACAACTCAATCATACTATCTTAGGAAGGCTTAACCATGCCCATCAATTACCCTAAGCATTGAGGATTTTGATATAGGGAATGTAGACATCACTCAGAAGGCTTCTCCTAATTAGGATGTTCATTGTGTCTCACTATCAGATGAGCACCCTACTAGAACAGTGCATATTGGATCATTACTCTTGGAGGAAGAGAATGCAAAATACATAAATTTTTTATTTACAAACCAAGACATCTTTCCATGGAGTCTAGCTGACATGTCGAGAATCAACCCAATGGTAATAATGCACTCCCTCAAAGTAAATTTAATGTCCAAGCTCGTTATCTAGAAGAAATGAAATTTTGCACCAAATTGCCAGTAAGCTATTAAGAAGGAAGTCAATAAACTCCTGAAAGTAGGATTTATATGACAAATGCACTATCCCACCTGGCTAGCGAATGTTTTCATGGTCAAGAAAGCTAGCAGAGTTTGGAGGATGTGTGTGGACTACATATACCTCAAAAAAGCTTGTATGAAGGATAGTTCTTTGCTTATGGGTATTGACCAACTAGTGAAAGTTCATTAGGGATGTTAAGCCCTATGAACTTGACCCGAGGCTAACCAAGAGAGGGGGGTAAATTGATATTAAAAAGAAATCTTTAAAACCAAAAGAACGATTATCACAAACCAAAATCACCACAAAAAAATAAGTGTGAAAAAAATTAAAGTGCGGAAGCAGAAAAAAGAACACAAGGTTTTATAGTGGTTCGGTCAACTTGACCTACGTCCACTCCCCGAAGGCACCCTCCGAGTATTGCACTACCAACGTGATTCTCCTTTAGCCCCCACAGCAAGGCAGAGAAGCCCTCACAAAAACACCTCCTTTTTTCCATACCCGGTAAGGCAGAGAACACAACTCCTTTGCTTCCTGCTGAAGCAGGCAGAGAACCATGATCACTTGCTGAAACTTACCTCTCCCAACCCTTCCAAGGATAAGAGACTTTAGGGAAGAAGAAGTGGAACAATGCTTGGAGCAACCCTTGTAAACTCTCTCATAAGCTCCCCCTCACAAGATTCTCTCTCTCTTCCTCCCTCTCTCTCTCTCTCCTTTAGATTTTCTTAGGTCAAGACAACAGGCAAGGATGTTAAAAAATGTTGAACAAGAGCTCTTAAGTAGAAGAGCTTCAAAGGAGCTCATTAATTCCAAGTTGTCGACTTTATCATCCAGAATGATATGGAAATCGTCCTGGCTGATCAGTAGAAATCTCATAAGATCGGTCAGAGCATCGCTCTGAATACAAATTGGATGATTGAAAATTTGCTTGATCATCCCAGATGATCTCATGATCGTCTTGGACGATCAGTTCAAATCAGAGGAAAATCATCCAGAGCATCGCCCTGAATTTGAGCTGGCCGATATTTATCGTCCAGAAGCAACTAAGGCTTTTTAAATAGATTGTCCTGGCCGATCCTGTGATCGTCCAGGATGATGAGATCGTATCAATTATCCTTAATTACTTCCTTGATTCTTGGATCAATTTAGGCATAATTATGTAATATCATCCAGGCTAATCTCATGATCGTCCTAGCCGATTTCCAAAAATACATAATACCTACGTTAATCATGGCGATAATTTCTTTCTGTATTGAGCAGTCGATACAGGTATCATCCAGGCCGATCAGTTAATTACGGCTGCCTTAACTAAGAAATCTTGATTAGATTTTCTGTTTTGAACTTGATCGTCTAGGATGATATAAAATATCGTCTGGGACAATGTGAGTAAAAACACAAGTTCTAAATCTCTCAAGTGTGTATGTGTAGGGTTATTTAACACAGTCACTTCAAGCAATTATAATTGAGTCAAAAAAGAAAAAATAAAATTACAGATTGACTCAATCCTAATCTACCCAGTCTTGAATTGATTCCGATTTTCGTCCGATCCTTGAGTCCTGAAAAGTCAGTAGAAAAAAAAAGGCAGTCATAGTGAAATAAGATTTGTTTGCTATCATCAAAATCATAATCCAAAAACATATCTGTAATAATCTCCCCCTTTTTGATGATGGCAAGCATATCAATAATCAATTCTAAAACAGTAATGCAAAACTAAACAAGCTTTCAAATTTTCGAATAGAACAAATACAAATATACTACAAGAGCAAGTACAAACATACTACACCTTTTGACATCTTAAAAAGGAAGAGAAAACTAAAAACACAAACTAAAGCAACTAAAAACATAATACAGAAAAAGAAAGCAATCCACAGAAAATAGAAACTAAAATTACATAAATGAGGGATCCTGATTATCAGATGGAGGTAGAGGTGGTGGAGCCTGCTGAAAGTAGTTTGCTAGCATAGTAAATTGAGCATTGAACCAGGCTATGTCCTGGTCGTGCTGCTTCTACTGGTGAGTAATGTAGCTGTCAAAATTGGTTAAGTCCTCTGTGCGGTGCTACTCGTAGCGGGCAATGTCCTAAGAATGTTGCTGCTCCTGTGCAGCAACGTAAGCATCAAAATGGGTCTCCAATGATTAAATATCTCCACTAACTGGTCAAACTATGAGTGCTGGTGAAGAGGAGTAGGATCATGAATGGGAGCGGGAGCCTCCTCCTCCTCGGGCCCCTAGGTTCCCCATCCCCTGGGTGGAGACGAGTACAATGAAGGATATTAAAAGAGTTGTTTGAGCAGAAAGGAGGCTGAAGGTCGTGACGAGCAGGATATTGAAGATTGTATTTGGTTTCAAGAATATAGGCTATGAGATGTCCTAAAGCAAGGTTGGGTTTCCTCCTATGGCCTGGATCGCGAATGGTTGTTTAAATGATCAATGTATCGACAAATCAAGTCAGTAGCATTAAACTCTCTCCGGGACAGGATGAAAAAGGTAGTTAGAGAAAGCAGAGGAGTGATGTGGACTCGGTCCCCGGCTTTTGGAATAATGGAGGTGTGTAGGACATGCTGAATTGTCCTAACATCTTTTACTAAAGAGTTAGTCTCTCCGATATGAAAGGGTGTGTTGGTCTAGCAAAGAAAATGATTTGCCGTGGTCCAGTCAAAATCAGGATCTAAGATAATTATATACAGCTTATCCTCAGTGGTGGATAGCTGCAATAGTTCAGCACAGTCCTGATATGTGATCTCGACCGGGCGTCGATTCACATAGGAGGTCAAGACTGTGAAAGTAGAATTTATACGAAGATTTGCATAAAATTGTAATAGAAGTTCTGAGGAATAAGGGATAGCGAGGATAAGAATGAAATAGAGAGAAGTGTGAGCAAAGAGATCCATTGTCGGATATGAAAGGTGGACAGGATTGATGGTTCTGGAAAGGGTGATGCCATATTCTTTGTAACGATGATAAGCTGCTTGATCCTCCACTTTCCTGAATCGAGGGTCTAGAGTGGCCCTCGAGGAACTTCCAGAAGCCTGTCGGACTCGCTTCCCACCAGCCATAGCAAGAAATCAGAAAGTAAAAATGACATAAGAAGAAGCTTTGAGGTGAAAATAATGGCTGGAATATCCTATATTTAAAGAAATGGCCATATCGTCCAGGCCAATCATAGAATCATCCAGGACGATTTGGTTCAATTATTGCGTACAGGCCGATTGGTCAAAAAGGCAGTCTGATCGGCCAGGACAATTAGATATCGGCTAGGATGATTAGATACAGGCGATCATCCCAAGGAGTCAAGTCGGATGACCATTGAAAAAAGCATATCGTCCGAGATGATAAGGTGTATCATCCAGGACGATGCACAATAATTAATCGTACAGGCCAAAGTTAAAACATTTTAAATCTGTGCCACGTATATCGTCCAGGACAAACAGTGGATCGGTCAGGACGATTGTCCAATAATGGATCGTCCAAGGCCAGTTTTAGGGATTTAAACGTACTGACACGTGGATCGTCCAGGATGATCTAGTGTATCGGCCAAGATGATGATCATAAATGCATCGGCCAAGATGAAAATTGTATCGGCCAAGACAATCAGGATGATTGTAACAGAGTTCGATCGGATCGTCCAGGACGATAATGTATCGTCCGGGACAATGAGTTACAGAAGGCTCGGAAAAGTCCAGCAAATAAAATTTTGAAGAGAAATTATCATATCGTCTAGGATGATAGAGGTATCGGCCAGGACGATGTGACAAGAATTTGAAAATCAAGGAAAGATGGAGATGATTAAAACCCTAAAAAAGTAAATACAATAAAAACAGATAAAAGCAAGAAAAGAAAAAAAAACAATTTTTTTTTTGTTTTTAATTTTTCTTCTTTTTTTTTGTTTTTAGCAAAGCAAGAATATAACAAATTGTCCAAAAAATTAAATTTTAAAGATTTGAAAGATCAATGAGTTAACAATGTCATAATCTGAAAACGGTAGAAAATTCAATCCTATTTACCCTAGCTCGGACTTCTTTCAGGATAAAAATTATCTTTTGAAAACAAGAGGTCTAACTAAGAATAAATTGGAAAAAAAGAAGATCTGTTCAAAACTTGTTTACAAATAAAATATCTTATAAAATAGTATACCAAAGTAATTTGTCTCTATCATAGAATTTGAAATCAAGCCTTTGAAAACATCAAATACCCCATGAGTCCTTCTAAATTTTAAAAGTTTTGAAAAGAGAGGATAGCTTGCATTTAGTGGGCTCATTTTATGCCTCTTATCACTTTGATTGGCTCTTTGAGCATCTTTGATTTTTGATACACTTACGTGTATATACTTTCTTTTCAATTTGGCATCATTGGCCTTTTTTTTTATTTTTGCAAGCTAAAAACTCTTTAAAAAACCCTTAAAAAGGTTCTTAGTTGTGATTATATCTTCTAGATATTAGAGAAGAGGAGCTCTCTCTCTAACATAGACTTTTTGTTTAGAAAAGAAAACTATATCACCAAAAGAGGTTAGAGTGAGGGAAACCATCAACGGTGTTTTCCCCCTTTAACCGATTTAGAAATGCTAATCGTTGGCCATAAATCTCCAAAGTTTAATAACAAGGAAACATAATCATAAAGAAAACAAAAAAAAATGACTAGAACAACAGAAAAACTATCACAAAAACAAAATATAACAATAATCAAAATGCAACTCAAGAATTTGTTAAGCAGCAAGTTTAAGCAGATATGAGCTGTGAGCCTCCGTTTGTCCAAGTATCCTATTCTCTCATGAGGTCTTTGGTAAGAGCAATTATGCAATAATCAACAACTGTCAGACTTAGGAACCCAAATAGGTTTGGGTCCCTTCTCATAAAAAGTAGAGTATAATGCATGTGTGCTATGCTGTGAATCATCCAATTTTGGTCTCCACACCCAATATGTACTACGGTGGATAGTGCAAGTGTGTGAGATGTGTCCTAGCATGCCACATGAAAAACAGTTAACTATAGAAAAAGGATTTCTTGAATGATTAGTGTTATAATGCCTCTTCCTAGGTTTTAGCTTTAGATCAAAAGTGGGTATCATTTAATTTCTTTTAATTGAGTTCAATTCATCTTTAAGCCTCAAGTTAGTATCTTCCAAAGCATTATTATCAATTTTCAAGTTACGCTCTATTTCTTTAGAATTCTTCAACTCAGATTTGAGTGAGGTGTGTGAAACTTTTAATGCATCATGCTCATCAATTAATTTCGAATGTTTTTTATTTAAATCATCAAATTTATCAAGTAGAGCCATGTGATTTGAATCAATCGTAGAATGATCTTTGAGAATAATTTCATGCTCTTTTTGTAAATTTAAAAGTTCCAACTTCAAACTAGCATGAGTTTTCCTAAGTTTTTTGTATGATGCATGAATTTTCTCACAAATTTCAAATAATTGATCATAAGTTGGTTTACATACCTCTTCTTCATCACTTTGATCAATATGATCTTCTGTCATTAAGGACAATTTTGTTGTTTCATCTTCAGGTTCAGTCTCTGATGAATCAGTTGCAGAATCTGCCCAAAACGTCTTTTAAAGTCTCTTTTTGTCCTTCCTGAGCTTGGGTTTTTTCTCACCCTTTTCTTTGCTTGTGTGATCTTGAAGTGTAGGACAATCCGCTCTGACATATCCAGGCTTCATGCATTCAAAGCAAACAACATCAGAAGATCTTTTAGAATATTTATTATCCTTATCTTTTCTCCAACTTTGATGATGCTTGAGATTCTTCCTTAGAAAGCTTTTGAATTGCCTTGTGATCAAGGCAATGTCATTGCTCTCAGACCTGGAAGAATCAGAATTTCTGTGGTTGGCCTTCAGTACCACATTTTTCTCCTTCTTTTTCTCACCTTCATCAATATTTCTTTGATTCACTCCTTGCTCATAAGTAATGAGTGAGCCAAGTAAGTTATCAATCGAATAGGTGTTTAAATCCTTAGATTCAATTATAGTAGGTATTTTAGCATCAAAAGAGAAAGGCAAGCATCTTAAGATCTTGTTTACTTTTTTAGAATTTTAAAGTTCTCTTCATAAGGCATGCAATAAAGTTACAATTTGATTAAACCTTGCATACATATCAGAAATCGATTCAGAAGGTTTCATACAAAAAAGTTCGTAGTCATGCAAGAGAATATTCAAACGAGATTGTTTCACTTCATTTGTTCCTTCATAAGTAATGCATAACTTATCCCAAATTTCTTTTCCAGTAGAGCAAGTAGAAACACACATGTAATCTTCAGACTTTAAAGCACAGAAAAAATAGTTCAAAAACTTTGCATTCAATTGAGCTAAATCTCTTTCATCGGTAGTCCATTCAGTAAAAACAACTTTAGTTTTAATTCCATTAACTTCATGAGTAGGTGGAGAATATCCTTCTTTAATAAGCATCTACATGCGATAATCCGTTGATTGCAAAAGATTAGCCGTGCGAGTTTTCCAAAAATCAAAAGGAAGGTTGTCAAATAAGGGAGGTTGTTTATTAGAATATCCTTCAGTTCTATTACGATTCCCAAAGTTATCCATGGATCAAAATTCAAAAAGTTTCCAAACTTAGTTTTTATGAATACCTTTTTGATACCACTTGAAAGTTTGTTAGGGATGTTAAGCCCTATGAACTAGTCCTGAGGCTAACCAAGAGGGGGGTGAATTGGTATTTAAAAAAAAATTCTTTAAAACCAAAAGAATGATTATCACAAACAAAAATCACCACAAGAAAATAAGTGCGGAAAAAATTAAAGTGCGGAAGCAGTAAAAGGAACACAAGGTTTTATAGTGGTTCTGTCAACTTGACCTATATCCACTCCCCGAAGGCGCCCTCCGAGTATTGCACTACCAACGTGACTCTCCTTTAGCCCCCACAGCTAGGCGGAGAAGCCCTCACAAAAACACCTCCTTTTTGTCACACCTGGCAAGGCAGAGAACCCAACTCCTTTTGCTTCCTCTTGAAGCAGGCAAAGAACCATGATCACTTGCTAAAACTTACCTCTCCCAACCCTTCCAAGGACAAGAGACTCTAGGGACGAAGAAGTGGAGCAATGCTTGGAGCAACCCTTGTGAACTTGTTGGTTCTAGTAATTAGGTTGTTAAGCCTAAGTGAATGTCCCAAGGCTAACCAAGAGGGGGGGGGTGAATTGGCAATTTAAAAAATATAACTTCAACTCTTGGAATTTTAGAAAACCTTTTGAATTATTGATGCAAGTTAAAATTAAAGTTTAAAATAAACTTTTCAACCAGAGTAAACAACTTGCAATGAAATTAAATGCGGAATAAAAAATAAGAAAGAACACACCAGATTTATAGTGGTTCGGTCAAACCTTGACCTACATCCACTCCCCAGAGGCACCCTCTGAGTATTGCACTAATACCACAAAGTGACTCTCCTTTTGCCCCCCACAGCAAGGCGGAGAAGCCTGTACAAAATCACTTTCACCTTCCCTGGTGCGGCGGAGTAGCCGGGTTCTTTAACACCAAAGAGATCTTCTTCTTGCCAAAACTTCCCTCAAGACGACCCTTGAATCCGATGGTACTGAAGTGCAAGTTCGCCGGAGCAACCGTGTGAATATCCCCTTCACACTCCCTTGAAATCCCCTTCAAAGATCTTCTCCCTCTCAAACTCCACCTTTTCCTCTCTCCCTTTCAAGTTCTCTCTTCTAGTTTTCTCCACAAGAACGAAGACACAATGATTGTCAAAGATACACTTTGTCGTCCTTTTACACTTCTCCAAGTGTCGGCAGAGAACCGGACCGATGTTGTTGAACTTCACTTGAGAACCTTCACCGGAGCAACCGTGTGAATATCACCTCCAAACTCCCTTGAAATCCCCTCCAAGGATCTTCTCCCTCTCAATGATCCCTCTCAAGAGAAAACAACTCCAAAGGCCCTTGTAATAGTTTCTAGGACTCCTTATATAGAAAGGACATGAAAAACCGCCCAAAAAACTGCAAATTTTCAATTCTGTACGCAGTGGATCGTCCTGTACGATCCTGTATCGTCCTGGACGATTTTACTTAAACGATCTGAAACGACCCAATTTGTATATGTGTACGAACTGACTTCGTACAGCTGATCGTCCTGTACGAACTTCGTTCGTCCAGTACGAACGGTTATTACAAGGTCGGTTCTAGAAACTGCTGAAAACTGTTCTAAGTCGGTTTATCGTTTGAACGAAAATGTGATCGTCTGGACGAAAATTTTCCAGAGAGCTGATCGTCCTGTACGATATTTATTTTCGTCTGGACGAAAATTTTCCAGAGGACTCGTCGCCTCGTACGATGGTAAAATTCGTCTGGACGAAAATTTTACAGAGAACCCATCGCCTGGTACGATAATAAATTTCGTCCTGGACGAATAGGACTTAGAAAATTTTTCAAAGCAAGTTCCTATTCGTTCCAAGTGCTCTATAGGAGATAACTGACAGATCGTCCAGTACGATAAATATCGTCCTGTACGATCAGTATAGAATTTCAAGATCTCCTTATTTGTGTGTGTGAGATTTTATTCACTCAATTACAATCACTCCCTTTCATCAATTAAACAAAATATCTCATGTTGAATTTGAATTGAACTTTTCGTAGTCTGGAGTCTGATTTTCCTGAAATGTTAGTACACACAAGAGCAAGTGCAAATCTTCTGAAATTGTTAGGAGATAACTATACATTTGAACAATAATGTTTGGAATCATCAAAACTACATAAGTTGCATAAATATAACTCATTCAAATAGCAACTATTCAAACAATCTCCCCCTTTTTGATGATGGCAAAACAATTATTGTTAGTAAAATTTCAAACCATTTTAAAATCTCCTAAACTCCCCCTGAATTGATGAATACATTAAAATAAGGAGGCATTTTAAAAAACAATTTTTGTTTTAAAATTTTACAAAAACAATACACAAAAAACATTACAAGACACACACAAAATTTTATAAAAAATTCTCCCCCTAAACAATACAAACAATAATCTCTCCCCCTTTTTGACAACAACAAAAAGTGAAGAAGAAATAGACTAGTAATGTAGAAAATCTTATGAAAAATTCATGTGTAAATTTAATCTAAAAAAGTGATTGACATAAGAATGCAACTAAGAATTAAGAACATTAGTCAAATCATAGAATTTCATAGAATTTAAAAAATTGATATAACATTGTAATAAGTAAGAATTTATGAAAAACATGATTCAATTTAGACATTTATGATATGAAAAATCATTGTAATAAAGATGGTAAAAAATTGCATATTCCAAAAATCAATTGAAATATAAATGAACATTAGATCTACTTGAATTAATAGACTAAAAAGAATCTGGAAAGAAGAAAATCACCACAAGTGGCGCTTTGCGCATCTTTTTCATATAGGTGGCACATTTTTGTGCATCTTTTTCATATAGGTGGCACATTTTTGTGCATCTTTCTTTATTGGGCTTATTTTGTGCCTCTTTTTCATATTTGCAACTTTGTTGCGCATTCCTTTTGATTTTGTACATTTGTATAATTTTCAAGAGTAATTGAATACTTTCCAAAGACAATAATCTAGAATCTCAAATTTTTCTAAGTGCATAAATATTAATTGAAAAATGAAATACAAAATAAGATAGACATCTAAAATACAATAATAATAATTAAGATTTTGTAGTCTAAAATGAAAGACATGAAATTAAAAAAAAATTCTAACTAAAACAAGTTATAGGCAAAAAATAAAATTTAGATAAACTAGATTTTCTAATGAAATTAATTTCTAATTACATTTTTAGTTTTGGCACAATAGAGATTAAAAGTACTAAATGAAATTCATAAAGATTAAGAACATTAACATCGATCTAAAACATGAAATCAAATGAGAAAACATTTCAAAACACAAAAACACACAAAACAAACAAAAATAAAAATACAACAAAAACAAATAAACAAAGGGTTTTAAACATCATTTTTCTCCTGGTCTGATGATTCAGAAGCTAGATCCGCCCAGGAGATTTTTTGCTTTTCATTATTTTCCCATTTTATAATTTGCTTAGCTTTGCCCTTTTCTTTAGCAGGAAGAGTTCTCAAATTAGGGCACTGACTTTTCAGATGTCCAGATTTCCTACATCCAAAGCAAATAATATTTGAAGAAATCAGAACATTCTTACCATTTTTACCTTTATTCCACTTTTGTTGATGCTTATTCTTGTGCTTTAGTGGACTTTTCAATTTGCTTGTTAAGTCATCGCTTTTCTCACCAACTAAGCCACTTTTGTCCACGTCTTCCGCTTTTAGCATTATTGTTTCACCTGCATCCAAAAGTCTTTGACCCAAACATTCCTCGTAGGCAATGAGTGAGCCAATCAAATTATCAATAGAATATTCATTTAAATTTTTCGATTCACAAATAGCAACAACTTTGGCATCAAACTTGTCAAGTAAACAACGTAGAATTTTATTGACTATTTCAAAGTTTGAAAACTCTTTACCTAAAGCATGCAATGATGTTACAATTTGAATAAACCTAGTATACATGTCTAAGATCGACTCATAAGGTTTCATGCTAAAGAGTTCATAGTCATTCATCAAAAAATTCAACTTAGATTGCTTGACTTCACTAGTACCTTCATATGTAATGCATAAACTGTCCCAAATTTCCTTACCTGTAGTACATGTAGAGACTCTCATATAATCTTCAGAATTTAAAACACAGAACAAACAATTCATACATTTAGCATTTAATTGTGCATAAATTTGTTCTACTCTACTCCATTCAGAAAAAGGGATATCAGTTTTGATTCCATCTATAATACGTGACGGTACAGAATAACCACTTTGAATCATATGCCACATACGATAATCTATTGATTGCAAGAAAGTAGACATTCGAATTTTCCAAAAATCAAAAGAAATACTTTCAAATAAAGGTGGTCTAACAATCGAACATCCATCTAACAATTTATGGTTTCTAAAATTAGCCATATTCATTTTTCAAAAAGTAGTTTAAACTTATGATTTTGAAACAAAGCTCTGATACCACTTGTTGGTTCTAGTAATTAGGTTGTTAAGCCTAAGTGAATGTCCCAAGGCTAACCAAGAGGGGGGGGTGAATTGGCAATTTAAAAAATATAACTTCAACTCTTGGAATTTTAGAAAACCTTTTGAATTATTGATGCAAGTTAAAATTAAAGTTTAAAATAAACTTTTCAACCAGAGTAAACAACTTGCAATGAAATTAAATGCGGAATAAAAAATAAGAAAGAACACACCAGATTTATAGTGGTTCGGTCAAACCTTGACCTACATCCACTCCCCAGAGGCACCCTCTGAGTATTGCACTAATACCAAAAAGTGACTCTCCTTTTGCCCCCCACAGCAAGGCGGAGAAGCCTGTACAAAATCACTTTCACCTTCCCTGGTGCGGCGGAGTAGCCGGGTTCTTTAACACCAAAGAGATCTTCTTCTTGCCAAAACTTCCCTCAAGACGACCCTTGAATCCGATGGTACTGAAGTGCAAGTTCGCCGGAGCAACCGTCTGAATATCCCCTTCACACTCCCTTGAAATCCCCTTCAAAGATCTTCTCCCTCTCAAACTCCACCTTTTCCTCTCTCCCTTTCAAGTTCTCTCTTCTAGTTTTCTCCACAAGAACGAAGACACAATGATTGTCAAAGATACACTTTGTCGTCCTTTTACACTTCTCCAAGTGTCGGCAGAGAACCGGACCGATGTTGTTGAACTTCACTTGAGAGCCTTCACCGGAGCAACCGTGTGAATATCACCTCCACACTCCCTTGAAATCCCCTCCAAGGATCTTCTCCCTCTCAATGATCCCTCTCAAGAGAAAACAACTCCAAAGGCCCTTGTAATAGTTTCTAGGACTCCTTATATAGAAAGGACATGAAAAACCGCCCAAAAAACTGCAAATTTTCAATTCTGTACGCAGTGGATCGTCCTGTACGATCCTGTATCGTCCTGGACGATTTTACTTAAACGATCTGAAACGACCCAATTTGTATATGTGTACGAACTGACTTCGTACAGCTGATCGTCCTGTACGAACTTCGTTCGTCCAGTACGAACGGTTATTACAAGGTCGGTTCTAGAAACTGCTGAAAACTGTTCTAAGTCGGTTTATCGTTTGAACGAAAATGTGATCGTCTGGACAAAAATTTTCCAGAGAGCTGATCGTCCTGTACGATATTTATTTTCGTCTGGACGAAAATTTTCCAGAGGACTCGTCGCCTCGTACGATGGTAAAATTCGTCTGGACGAAAATTTTACAGAGAACCCATCGCCTGGTACGATAATAAATTTCGTCCTGGACGAATAGGACTTAGAAAATTTTTCAAAGCAAGTTCCTATTCGTTCCAAGTGCTCTATAGGAGATAACTGACAGATCGTCCAGTACGATAAATATCGTCCTGTACGATCAGTATAGAATTTCAAGATCTCCTTATTTGTGTGTGTGAGATTTTATTCACTCAATTACAATCACTCCCTTTCATCAATTAAACAAAATATCTCATGTTGAATTTGAATTGAACTTTTCGTAGTCTGGAGTCTGATTTTCCTGAAATGTTAGTACACACAAGAGCAAGTGCAAATCTTCTGAAATTGTTAGGAGATAACTATACATTTGAACAATAATGTTTGGAATCATCAAAACTACATAAGTTGCATAAATATAACTCATTCAAATAGCAACTATTCAAACAGAACTCTCTCACAAGCTCCCCCTCACAAGATACTCTCTCTCTCTCTCCCTCTCTCTCTCTCTCCTTTAGGTTTTCTCAGGTCAAGACAGCAACCAAGGATGTTGAAAGACATTAAACAAGAGCTCTTAAATAGAAGCTCTTCAACAGAGCTCATTAATTGCAAGTTTCCAACTTTATCGTCCAGGAAGATATCGAAATCGTTCTGGCCGATCAGTACAAATCTCATAAGATCGTCCAGAGCATCGCTTTGAATGCAAACAGGATGACTAAAAATTTTCTTGATCGTCCCAGACGATCTCACGATCGTCCTGGACGATCAGTTCAAATCAGAGGAAAATCGTCCAAAGCATTGCCCTGAATTTGAGCTGGCCGATATTTATCGTCCAGAAGCAACTAAGGGTTTTTGAATAGATTGTTCTGGCTGATCCTGCACTCGTCCAGGACGATGTGATCGTATCAATTATCTTTAATTACTTCCTTGATTCCTGGATCAATTTATGCATAATTGTGTAATATCGTCCAGACCGATCTAATGATCGACCAGACCGATTTTCAAAAATACATAATACCTAAATTTATCATGGAGTTAATTTCTTTCTGTATTGAGCATATCGTCCTAGCCAATAAAGGTATCGTCCAGGCCGATTAGTTAATTACGACTGCCTTAACTAAGAAATCCTTATTAGATCTTCTCTTTTGAACTCGATCGTCTAGAATGATATAAAATATCGTCCGGGACAATGTGAGTAAAAACATAAGTTCTAAATCTCTCAAGTGTGTGTGCAGGGTTATTTAACATCAGTCACTTCAAGCAATTACAATTGACTCAAAAAAGAAAAAATAAAATTACAGACTAACTCAATCCTAATTTACCCAGTCTTGAGCTGATTTCGATTTCCATCCGATGTTTAAGTCCTGAAAAGTCAGTAGAAAAAAAGGCAGTCGTAGTGAAACAAGATTTGTTTGCTATCATCTAAATCATAATCCAAAAACATGTTTGTAACAACTAGTTGATGCCACCTCTAGGTAGCAAATGCTAAGCTTTATGGATGCATACTCTAGATAGAGCCAGATAAGAATGGATCCCATAGATAAGGAAGAAACAACATTTCAAACAGACAAATGACTATATTTCTACCAGGTCATGCCATTTAGTCTCAAGAATGTTGGGGCCACATTTCACCACCATATGAATAAGGTATTTAAAGACCTTATAGGGCATACTATGGAAGTATATGTGGATGATATGCAATTTAAAAGTTTTGAAAAATCACAGCATATCTCTTACCTGGAATAATGCTTTTGTCATCTTCGATACTATAACATGCACCTCAATCCTTCTAAGTACGCATTCGGAGTCACCTCCAGAATATTTTTGGGATTCATGGTTACCCACTGTGGGATCGAGGCAAATCTCGAGAAGATCAAAGCACTGAGATATATGGTACGCCCTAGAAATATATGAGAAGTCCAGCATCGAAACGGAAGAATTGCAGCCCTTTCTCAATTTTTAGCCCGGTCGGGTTATAAATACCCGCCTTTCTTCAAAAATACTGATAGTAGCACATAACTCAGGGTTCTAGTGGACATATGAATGTTAAAGGGCTTTTAAACAACTTCGAAGTTATCTAGCCTCCCCTCCACTACTCTTAAAGTTGGTACTTGGTGAAATATTATACATTTATATGGTTGTCTCTTCGTATGCCAAAAGTTCAGTCTCAATTTGAGAAGAGAATAATATTCAACTTCCTATCTATTATATTAGCAAGGTACTCTCTGAGAAAAGTGCATTACCCATTAACGGATAAGACACCTTGGCATTATTTTTCTTGTCTAGAAACCTACATCCATATTTTCATGCCCATACAATTGGCATCTATACAAATCTACCTCTAAGGAGCGTTCTTTAAAAGCCTAAGGCATCTAGAAGATTAATCATAGAACTTAAAGAATTTGACATCCATTTCCTTCCCATACCCGACATCAAATCACAAGTATTAGCAAAATTTATGGTTAAATATACCAACCCTACTTCTAATGAACAACAAACTACTTTTATAGATCTACCTTTTTGGATTTAAATTTTGATGATAGCAAACATTCATGATTTTCCATAGCTGCCTTTCCTACTAACTTTTCATGTTTACAAGATCGAGTGCAACTCAAGTCAGCTTAAGATTGGGTAGATTAAGTCTGAGTCTGTTTGTATCTTTTCCCTTTCTTAAGTCTATGTGGTTCATGATGCTGAGAATTTCTAACTTAGAGCTTACTGATTTTGGTAACATTGTTCGGGCTGATATTTATATCAGCCTGGATGATCAGTTCAAAAATAGAAACCCTACTCAGGGCATCACGATTAAGGCAGTCGTCATTAAGCCGATCGGCTGGGATGATAGGCTTAAATCAGAAAGAATCAGCTGCCATGATCTATTTAGGGATTCTTTATTTTAGGGAATCATCCAGGATGATATCCACATCAACCTGGATGATACACCATAATTATGCCTAAATTAATCTGGTAATTATGGAAAGTAGTTAAGGCTGATTGCAAGATCACATAGGCCAGGCCGATCATAGGATCGGCTAGGACGATGGCCTAGATGATTTCCATCAGCCTATATCTATTCAGGGTGATGTCCAGGACATTTTGGCTCGGATTTGAACTAATCAGCTTGGACAATAATATTGGCAAGTTGCATTAACGAGCTCAATTTGAGATTATCTATTTAAGCTTTGACAAGACACTTGGTAAGTGTCTTTGGAAGTCATTGTAGCTTCATTCTTTTGGAGGGAACTTGAAGAGAGAGCATGAAAGGGAGAGAGGAAAGGGTGGAGTTTGAGAGAGGGAGAAGATCCTTGGAGGGGGACTCAAGGGAGTATGGAGGAGGATTCCACATGATTGCTCTATAGAGCTTGCACCATTGTTCCGTTGGATTTAGTTCTTGTCTTGAGGAAAGTTCAAAGAAAAAGAAGATCTCTTTGGTGTCAAAGGACCCGACTACTCCGCCGCACTAGGGAAGCTGGAAGGGATTTTGCAAGGGCTTCTCTGCCTAACTGTGGGGGATAAAGGAGAGACAATGAGTTTAGTGTAATACTTGAAGGGTGCCTTCGATGAGTGAACGTAGTCAAGGTTTGATCGAACCATTATAAATTTGGTGTGTTCTTTCCTTATTATTTTTGCATTTAATTTCCGCATTCTATTTTCTTTGTGGTGAATTTTGATATTGGTTTGATTTTGATTTGTGCTTTGATTGTGAAAGAATTTTTTAAAATACCAATTCACCACTCTCTTTATTAGTCTTGAGCCAATTCATAAGGGGCCTAACATCCCTAACAAACTTTCAAGTGGTATTAGAGCGGGATTTATAAAAATAAGTTATTGAAAGCTTTTGAATTTTGATCAATGGCTAATTTTTTTAATTGTAATATTACAGAAGGTTATTCAATCACCAGACCACCTTTATTTGAAAATATTACTTTTGATTTTTGGAAGATTCATGTGTTTACTATTTCGCAATCAATTGATTTCTGAATGTGGAAAATAATTTTAATTGGTTATTATATACCGTCTTGTATTTTAGATGTAATAAAAACTGACATTCCTTTTAATCAATTGAGTAAGGAAGAACAAATCAATGCTCAACTGAATGCAAAATCTTTAAACTATTTTTTATGTGCTTTAAATTCTGAAGATTTTTTGTTTATTTCCACATGCACTACTGGTAAGGAAATTTGGGATAAATTACACACCATATACGAAGGCACTAGTGAAATCAAGCAATCCAAGTTAAATTTTTTAATGCATGATTATGAACTTTTTTGCATGAAATCTTATGAGACGATCTTAGACATGTATACTAGATTTATTCAAACTATTACATCATTACATGTTTTAGGAAAAGAGATTTCAGACTTTAAAAAAGTCAAAAAAATTCTTCATTATCAACTTGATAAGTTTGATGCTAAAGTTATTGCTATTTGTGAATCAAAGAATTTGAATGAATATTCTATTGCTAATTTGATTGGCTCACTCATTGCCTACGAGCAAAGTTTGGGTCAAAGACTTTTGGATGTAGGAGAGATGATAGTGCTAAACGCTAAAAACATGGAGGAAAGTGGCTTAGTTGGTAAAGAAAACAGTAACTTGTCAGGCAAATTTAAAAATTCACCAAAGCATGAGCATCAACAAAAATGGAATAAAGGTAAAAATTGTAAGAATATTAAGATTTCCTCTGATGTTGTTTACTTTGGATGTAGGAAACCTGGACATATGAAAAATCAGTGCCCTAATTTGAGAACTCTTCCTGAAAGAGAAAAGGCTAAAGCTAAGCAAATTATAGAAAGGGCAAGTAATTTAAAGAAAAAAATCTCCTGGGTGGACCTAGCTTCTGAATCATCAGAATAGGAGCAAGATGATGTTTAAAGGCCTTATTTATATGTTTATTTGTTTGTGTTGTGTTTAGTTTTTAGTTATTTTTAATGTTTTGGTTATTTTATTTCAATTTTGTTTTTCTTCATTTTTTGTTATTGCTTTGATTTTTTTTAGCTTTTATTCTTAGTTTTGTAATGTTTTCTTTGATCAACACACACGTTCACCCTTCTAAAAATGAAAAACCTACCTTCTATTTTTTCTTTAATTCTTATAAAAGTTGTGGTTGACATCTCTAAAACCAGTCAAAGGAAGGAAACTCATGATTTTGACTCTCAATCTCTATTTCCTAAAAGAGTTTATTCTACTTTTGATTTAAAATCTTCATCATATTTTAAATTAGATCTTGAAACTGATCTTTTTTCCATTTCCCTAGATTTTATTTATAACATAGGAATCTTTTGCAAGTTGTTGAATCTACCTCATAATTTTCTTAATCAAGTAATTTGTTTTGTCAACAGGATGGGTTTACTTTTATTTTTAAAATTTCAGAAAAGTAGCATATTCAAAAAAAAGTGGCCAATGATGCCAAAAATAAAAGATGCGCAATGTCATCAAATTGAAAAAAAAAGGATACACAAAGTGTATCAAAAATCAAAAGATGCGCAGTGCGCCAACCAATTGACATGCGGCATAAAATGAGCCCACAAAATATAATACTTACCATTTTTATACTTCTTAAAGCTTAAGAAAACCCTTGATACTTTTAATACTTGAGTTTGAAAAACATGATTGCTGATTTAATAATTCATACATTAATCTTCTATTAGATTTATTTTATGGAAGGAGTTTTGGAAAAATTAGTGTTTCTTTCTTTAATTTATTCCTTGATTTAGATATTAGATTAAAAAAATTTTGAGCCGTTAAAAGAACTTGAGTTTGGATTAAAAAATTATGTATTTCTAACCTTTTCTGGGCTATGTGTTGTCAATACAATCATTCTAAGTTTTTGAATAAAATCAAGAGGTAACTTTCTCATTTTAAGAATATATGATTTTGTCTTCACTTGATCATTGATCATTTTTTGTCTTTTAATCATTTTTTATTGTCCTGATTGTTTGTGCCCCTTCTCTTTTTGATACTATCAAAGGGGAGAACGTGCTATTGTATTTATATTTGTATTTGCATTTGCACTTATTTTAAAATAAAAAAAAACAAAAAAATTTTAAGTTCCCCTATTTTTTAAGTTTTATTTTAGTAAGGGGAGATTAGTAAAAAAAATTTTAATTGTTGTAAATTCAATCTGTAAATATTTTTCATCATTAAAAAGGGGGAGATTGTTGCAGATCTAACTTTTTGAATTTGAATTTTGATGATAGCAAACATTCATGATTTTCTACGACTGTCTTGCCAACTAACTTTTCAGGTTTATAAGATCGAGTGCAACTCAAGTCAGCTAAAGATTGGGTAGATTAAGTCTGAGTCTGTTTGTATCTTTCCCCTTTCTTGAGTCTATATGGTTTCTGATGCTGAGAATTTCTAACTTAGAGTTTACTAATTTTTGTAACATCATCCAGGCCGATATTTATATCAGCCTAGACAATCATTTCAAAAATAGAAACCCTAATCAGGACATCATGATTAAGGCAGCCGTCATTAAGCCGATCAACCTGGATGATATTATATTGACTGGGATGATAGGCTTAAATCAGAAAGAATCAGCCACCATGATATATTTAGGTATTCTTTATTTTAGGAAATCGTCCAGGATCATATCCACATCAGTCTGAAAGATACAGCATAATTATGCCTAAATTAATCTGGTAATTATGGAAAGCAATTCAGGCTGATTGCAAGATCACATCGGCTGGGCCGATCGCAGGATCGGCTGGGATGATGGCCTGGTTGATAGCCATCGGCCTACTTCTATTCAGGGCGATGTCCAGGATGATTTGGCTCAAATTTGAACTAATCGGGCAGGATGATATCCTATCGGCTTGGGCGATAATATCGACAAGTTACATTAATGAGCTCATTTTGAGATCTTCTATTTAATCTTTGACAAGACACTTGGTAAGTGTCTTTGGCAGCCATTGTAGCTTCATTCTTTTGGAGGGAACTTGAAGAGAGAACTTGAAAATAAGAGAGAAAAGGGTGGAGTTTGAGAGAGGGAGAAGATCATTGGAGGGGGACTCAAGGGAGTGTGGAGGGGGATTCCACACAGTTGCTCCGGTGAGCTTGCACCTTAGTACCATCGGATTCAAGGCTTGTCTTGAGGGAAGTTCACAAATGAAGAAGATCTCTATGGTGTCAAAGGACCCCAGCTACTCTATCGCACCGGGGAAGGTGAAAGGGATTTTGTAAGGGCTTCTCCGCTTAGCTGTGGGGGCTAAAGGAGAGACACTGAGTTTAGTGCAATACTCAGAGGGTGCATCCAAGGAGTGGACATAGGTCAAGATTTAATGAACCACTATAAATCTGGTGTGTTCTTTCCTTATTATTTTTGCATTTAATTTTCGCATTGTATTTTCTTTGTGGTGAATTTTGATATTGGTTTGATTTTTATTTGTGCTTTGATTGTGAAAGAATTTTTGAAAATACTAATTCACCTGTCTCTTAATTATCCTTGGGCCAATTCATAAAACATCCCTAAAGAACTTTCAATTACTTCTCCTTTCTCCCTGAGTTGGACCCTATATATTAGTGCTGCTTCTAAATATTATGGCGCTGGTGCTGGAATTCTATTAATTTCTCCACAACAAACTACTCTCAAATACAAACTTCGATGTATGTTATCTCCAACAAATAATGTTGTTGAATACGAGGCCCTTATCGTAGGATTAAGGATAGCAATCGATTGTGAAGTTCATAAGTTGGTTATTCACACAAATTCATAATTGGTCACCTCTCAAGTGGAGGGGGAGTTTGACATCCACAACCCACTATAGGCCTAATACTATAGTATAGCTAAATCATTTTTGCCCAAATTGCCCAGCATTAAATTATCCATGTTCTCTGGGACCAGAATGCAAGAGAAGATGCTCTCTATAAACTGGCTATTTTAATAACTAGTGATATCTTCAAGACAAAATATATCAAGGATATTTATTTCCCAAATGCCCAAGTCCCATGGGTTATAAAATCGATTGATGAACCAAAGGAAGCTTCTTGGATTGATTCGATTTTATCTTTCTTACAAGATGGCATACTCCTTGAAGATCCAACAGCGAAAATGAGACTTCGATGGAAAGCACCAAACTTCACTATTATTAATGGAGAGTTATACAAATGAGCCTTCACATGGCCGTACCTCAAGTGTTTTCCACCTTTGGAAGCTGGATATGTGCTTCGAGAGGTTCATTTGGGTATATGCAGAGAGCACCTGGGGGGAAGGATATTAGCTAATAAAATTATGAGGTATGAATTTTATTATCCTATGATGAAGGAAGATGCATTGGAATTTATAAAAAAGTGAAATAATTTCCAACTGCATGCCAACCTTACCCATTCACCTACCGTGGAGATCTTGTCACTACAAAGTCCATGGCCTTTTGCCTAGTGGGGGATTGACAAAATGGGTCCTTTCCCTATAGCCATGAGACTGTGAAAGTTTATAATCCTGGTAGTAGATTATTTCACCAAATGGGTGGAGGTAGAACCACTGGAAAAAATTATTGAAGCCAATGCCAAACAATTCCTATGGAAGAACATAATATGTCGTTTTGGCATCCCAGCTAAAGCTATCATCAATAATAGAACTCAATTCACCCGGAAGATTTTTACGATGTTCTGAAAAGATCTTTGTATTCAACTAGTGCATACAATTTTTGCCCATCCCCAAATAAATGGATAAATAGAGGTCACAAATCGGACTATACTAAAAGGACTTAATACACACCTAGGGAAGAATAGGGGAGTAATGGGCTGATGAACTTATGAATGTCCTCTAGGCCTATCGGTGCACTACAAGAACTCCAACATGAGAAACTTCATATAATCTCTATTTTGTTACAAAAGTAGTACTTCCCATTGATATTGGAATTCCAAGTCCTAGAGTCCAATCTTTTAACTACAATAGTAATGAGGAGGAGCTCCAAAATAATTTAGATCTCCTTTCGGAAGTAAGAGATGTGACAATGCTTAAAGTTGCTGCATATCACAAAAGTGTTGCTCGTTATTATAATCAAAGAATAAAACCTCGACATATTTTAGTTAGAGACTTAGTTCTACCTAGCATCGAGGCAGCGAGAAAAGGTCCTCAACGTAACAAACTCTCCCCCCTCTGGGATGGTACTTAGTTGGTGGCAGCCATGGTGAAGCCCAGAACTTTCAAGTTAAAGAATTCTTAGGGAAAGATGCTCCCTCGAACCTGGAATATAGAAAATCTTCTTAAATATATTAATAGAAAATAATAATATTTCTTGTCTTCAGTGTTGAGAGTTGTTTATCTCCAATTTTTATCATTTGTATTCCTATGTTATAATGGGGACATTTAGTGTTACTCAATATTGTAAAACATTGTTCATTCACATTATCTTCTTCTGCGAGAGAAACTACAGTAACCATTTTACACATACTGTGAACTCTAATATTAAGATCCTTGATTTGAGAATTATGTAATCTTCATTGCATCTCAATCACTAGATGATCGATCCCATGGGGATTCGATATGACATCTTCCATACAAGTTAAAATCGTCAAACAACGCTTTTATTAACAACCTCAGAAAGGTTAAACATCCTTGGTGGGTGTCATATAGACCTTTAATCCTTGATCCAAGAGAAATGTAACTTCATCACTGGATAATTGGTCTCGGGGAGAACCAATTTGACTTCTTCCACACAGGTTAAAACGCATTAGGAGTGTTGTAACTAACAACCTTGGGGAAGTCAATTTCTCTAAGACAGCATTAAAAAAAATCACCTGAGTTAAGTAATAAAACTAAAATATTTTTCACTAGTTAATTTAAGATGAAATCATTAATAACTCTTTATATAGTCATAAGAGATCACATATGTGGATAAAAATATCCTAAACATAATAATCATTAAGAAAAATAAAATGATACAACCAATGAAAAGAAAAATACTACTCAACATCTACAGACTCATCATCACTAGAAAAGGCCTTCCTCAGTTCGCTTTCAATCTCAGCTCCTTCCAAATCTCAAGAAGGATCCTCAAAATTTTGGCTAGTAGTTAGCCTATCAATCTTAACTCCAGCCTTACATTGTATGAATCCAACTCCCTTCAGGAAACCTCAGGTGAAGCCTTCATGCAGGCACTACTACTCCGAAGCCTTCACCTCTTTATCATATATATGCTCGTGAACTTATACACATCCATTTTTGAATAACCATTTAACACACGTATATTATTTTCATAATACTATAACAATAATTTCAACCAACTATTACACAAGAACATATACACATCCATTTTTAATGCATTGCAACAAATAATGCATAATTAAGTTAATTAAGAAGAAACAAAAATGTCATAATGTAGTTCACAAATAATCCTATTAGGCAAAAATATAATTTTACATAATATCTTATAATTTGGTAATTTTGCATTTAATGCTCAAGTGTAGTAATGTCATAAACTCCTAGCTTTTTCAAATTATATGAAAGTAAAATAATAATAATAATTAACCCTATGATAAAAAGAGAATTCTTTATTAGGTTTATAACTTATGATTTAGATACAACAACAATATCATGCCTTTATATCACTACGTGGAGTTTGCTTCATGCATCTGCTTTCTCTATAATATAATTTACAAAAATTGCATGCGCACTAAGTGCACCAGGTGGAAATATTTTATGAAAAATAAATAAACCATACTTTTAAGATGTGGGATAAGCTCAAGTTAGTTTGAAGTAACTTTAAATTGAGCTCAACTTAGAATAAATCATGACATCTGTGTAATTATTTATATATATATATATATATATATTATATATCTATATATATATATATATATATATATTATATATATATATATATATATATATATATATATATATATATATATATATACATACACAAACATTGAATTGCTAAAGTTAGCCATCAACATTAATGATAAACTGCCATATGTTATAAAACAAAATATTATATGATGTTGCCAATTTAATTAATAATTTATTTTCCTTTTAGCTTTTATTGTCTATATAAGCCTCATACGGAATTACCATGAGTTAGGTTTTGGAGTTTTAGAATCATTGTAGGCTAAGTGGTTACAGCAAGGACATAATGATTGATCTTTTTAGAAAGTGTAATGTAATGCAATATAATTGCCATTTTATTCATCTTCCTGACAGAATTTATCATATGATGACATTATTTTCCAATAATTTTTGAAATTTGTACAAATAAATATATTTTGCATGATACCTCGTCAAAGAAGTTACAATAAACTTTGACTATTATGAGATGCTATACAAACTTTAATAATGATTACCAATATATCATTAATTATTTATATTTTGCTTAAACATGGAAGATCAAATTAGGAGATAAATTTGATTAGAAAGAGATGAAGTAGTCCTTTAATAGGATGAATTTTGGATTAGCAAAGTCAGTCTTTTCTAGTCTCTTGAATAGTGTGCCTTCCATCCTTGCTTGAATAAAACCAAATGTTGAAGCCACATCTTGCAACATTTCATTCATCTACCTCTACAAGCCAAATATTGAGCTTCCAATACTACTAGCAAGTTTGATAGATATGGTGTGGGTCTTGATATCTCAACTAACCTAACTTGGGATTCAAAAGTAAATATTAAAATTCAATGCTGAAATACTTGAGATTTATTTGAGATAGCTCAACTATTTGTAATATTTATAAAAATAGTTATATTACTTATAAAAATAGATAATAACTTTCATATACTTAGCCCACTTTAACAAATAATTATTATAAAAAAACTCTCATCATAAAAATACTTGAAAAAAGCTGTAAAATTATACAACAACAACATTATCAACCCTTTATCCCACTATGTGGGATCAGCTACATGAATAATTTTTCTTCATTGTGTCAAGTTAGAGAAAAATTATCATTTAAATCAAATAAACAATGTAATTTCTAATATTTTCTAACCAAGTCTTATTAGATCTACCACTACCTTTCTAACATAGGCTAAGTCAAATCCTTCTCTCTCTAATTTAGTCATCAGAGGGCCGATATTTTATATGACCAAACCATCTAAGATGACTCTCTCTAAAGACATAAAATTATAGTCAAATAATATGTGACAGTTATTCAAAAATAAACCCTTTAAAAAAATTGCCCTAGGTGAACTTCTTGCATCTAGAAAATGCATCCAATAAAAGAAACCACAAATTGGAAATCAAGTTTATGCTATAAATAAATCCACGATCAAATGGTTATCTACAATCCTATAGAGAGTTTGTACGCAAAGGCAATGATAATGAAATAAGCCAGCAGAATGATATTGGCATACTTACTTCCAATGTATTATTTTTTAGTGATGATTTTTTTTTTTAATCCTTAAACTCTAACTCAATCTTTACTATTGATTATGTTATAAACATAAAGATTTTTGTTAGACACATAACTTTATTAATTCATAATAAAATAAAATAGCAAAGGAATGTTTAGAAAAGTATGGGCATTAAATGTTTAAACAAAAATTGAAAGCAAACTACTAAACATATGATTTTAGTGCAAGAATTAAAAACATTTAAATAATTAAAAACATGAGGCCATGCTTTCTTATTACATTTAGGAAGTTCCCACGACATATGGTCTGCACCTAAACCAAAGAAGGTATGGAGAAACTATTCTCTCAAATATAGGGATACATAATTCAAAGTCTGTATATACCCTGACTCCCATCAAACAGCTCCAATTCCCTTCACTCCCTTGCCTTCACCAATCCTCATATGTTTTGAAATCTAGTCAACTCCCTATAATACCTAACACTAACCATCCCTAAATTTTCTTATGCTATCAACAAAGTATGCTAACATATGAAAAATCCCCTCAATATCCATTTTGATGCCCTAAAAGAGCTCCTCCGCTATATACAAGGCACAATCCACATCAGTCTCTCATTATTCAAGAACTCTCTCTCCCTTTGATCCTATGCAAATTTTGACTGGGAGGGTGACTCATAATATCATAAATCCACCATTGGATACTACAATTTCCAAGGTAACACTTCATTCTCCTAAAGCATTAAGAAGCAAAAAGGTGTAGGGTGATCTTCCACGAAAATCCAGTATCGAGTATTATCCTCCACTGCCTCAAAATCATAACACATTAGAAGGATATTCAATCACTAGACCGCCTTTATTTGAAAATATTTCTTTAGATTTTTTGAAAATTTGAATGTCAACTTTCTTTCAATCAATAGATTATCGAATGTGGCATATAATTCAATCCGATTATTCTATACCGTCACGTATTAAAGATGAAATCAAAACCGATATCCCATTTTCTAAATGGAGTGTAGTAAAACAAATTTATGCTAAATTAAATGCTAAATGTCTAAATTGTTTGTTCTATGCTTTGAATTCTAAATATTATATGAGAATCTCTACATGTACTACCGGCAAGAAATTTTGGGTTAGTTTATGCATTACATATGAAGGTATTAGTGAAGTCAAGCAATTTAAGTTGAATATTTTTATGAATGATTATGAACTCTTTAGCATGAAATCTTATGAGACCATCTTAGAAATGTTAACTAGGTTTTCACAAATAGTAACTTCATTGCAACCTGTAGGTAGTGAAGTTTCAAACATTGAAAATGTAAATAAAATTTTATGATGTCTACCTGAGAAATTTAAAGCTAAAGTCATTGCTATAATTGAATCAAAAGATTTTAATGATTATAATATTGATAATTTAATTTGCTCACTCATTGCTCAAGAGAAAACAATGAGTCAAAGACTTTTGGATGCAGGTGCAATGATAGTGCTAAAAACTAACGACATGGAGAAAGCAACTCAGTAGATGGTGAAAGTAAGAAGACAACATCTATAATGAGAAAAATTGAAAAGCTACTAAAGCACAAGCATCAACATAAATAAAAGAGGAATAAAGGTAAAAAAGATAAGGATATTAAGAATTCCTCTAAAGTAATTTACTTTGGGTGTAGAAAACCCGGTCATATGAAAAATGAGTGCCTGAACTTAAAAACTTTTATGTAATGAAAAAAGGTAAAAATAAGCAAATTGCAATAAGGGAAAATGATAGAAATAAAAACATCTCCTAGGAAGACCTAGCTTCTAAATCTTTAGACTAAGATCAATATGATGTTTAAAGTTTTGTTTGTGTGTTATTAATGTGTGCATGTATTTTTTTTTTTCTTTTCTTTTGTAAATGTGTTTAATTTTATATGTTATTTTTTAATATAAGTTTATTTATGTTCTTTCTTTTACTTGTAAAGTCACTCTGATTAACACACACACACACATTTCATATTTTGTTTTTTATATACTTTAGAGAATCAAATCACTTTTCAAAAATCATTTTTTCTAAAAACGAAAATTTTACCTCATATTTTCTTAAATTTTTATATAAGTTGTGGTTGACTTCTTTAAATATAGTGAAAGGAATGAAACTCATGATTTTGTCTCTCTATCTCATTTCTTAATGAGGCTATTTTACTTTTGATTCAAAATCTTCATCAAATTATAAATTGAATTTTAAAAATAAACTTTTTTAATCTCCCAACATTTTTATTATGTCACAGGGATCTCTACAAGTTATTGAATCCACTTCATTATTTTCTTAGTCAAGCAGTTCATTTTTGCACTAGAATGAGTTTTCTTTTATTTTTAAAATTACATAAAGGAAGCATATTTGTTAAAAATAAAAGTGGCACAAAATGAGCCCAAAACTAAAAAGATGCACAATGATGTCAAATTTAGAAAGATATATAAAGTGTATCAAAAATTAAAAGTTGTGTAAAGTGCACCAAAAACTAATAAAGAGGCACAAAATGAGCCAACAATAAGTTTGCTTATCATTCTTGTACTTCTTAAATCTTAAGAAAACTCTTATATCTATTGATATTTTTGATACTTGAGTTTAAAAATCATGATTCTAGATTCACCATTTTTTTCTTTAATCTTTTATTATATATATTTCATGAATGGAGTTTTGAAAAGATTATTGTTTCTTTCTCTAAATTTGTTCCATCATTTAGATGTTGACTTAAAAAGTTTTGAGCCTTTGAATGAACATGAGCTAGGATTAACAAATTTTGAATCTCTAACCTTTCTGGATTATGTATTGGCAATTCATGTATTATTAAGTTTTCGAATAAAATCAAGAGGTAACTTTCTCATTCTAAGAAAAAGTACAAAAATTTTAAACTCATTCTTCTATAATATCACCTTCACCTGATCAGGGACTATTTGATCTTTAGTCTATTTTTTTCCTATTTTTAATATTTTTGTTCTCCTCTTCTTTTTGTTAATATCAAAGGAGGAGAATGTACTATTATATATTCTTTGTACTACTATTTTTTAAAGAAATCTTTTATTATTTTAAAAAAAATTATTTTAGCTTTCCTTGTTTTTAAAATGATTATCTTAATGAGGGGGAGATTATGAGAGAAATAAAACTTAATATGCAAATTCAATAAGTAACGTTTATCATCATAAAAATGGGACAGATTTTTGTGACTCATTGCTCACGAGTTTATATTTTTTAAGATAAAAAAACATTATGGCTCATATCTTTATGTTTCATAGTATTTTTTATTCTAAACTTGTTTTATGTGTATGTTAATATTTCAGGAAAATTATACTCCATATTGTTGAAGACTTTAAATCAGAATAGATTAGGGTTCATTTTAAATGGAGTATGCATTTTTTCATTTTATTGAGTTTGAGATAGTATGATTGTAATTGAGTAACTATGCACACACACACTGGGTGAGTATTTAAAATTTATAAAATTTTAAAACTAATCATACAGTACGAATTCATTTCATACGGGACAATTTTTTTAGTTATAAACTCCTATAAGTAGTTAAATGAATGGAAGGAGAAAAATTTTTAAGTATGGTTCATACTGTACGAAGTGTCCTTCATACATACGATGCCTAGAGTACAAATTAGATGGGTCCCTTTTTGTCCTGATGATTTTGAAGATTTTTTTAAATTATTTGTACTGTATGATGTATGGTTCATACAAATGACTACCAGAATATGAAACGGGTTCGTACATAATCATACCAGACAAACCTGTTTAATTTTTAAACTATTCGTATAGTATGATGTCAGTTCATATAAATGAATTGGAATTGTTCGTATGTGATACTATGCATTCGTACCTACAATTCATACATGACACTATGCATTCGTACGGGACACTATGTGTTCGTACGAGACATTTTGCATTCGTACGGATGATCCGTATGAGACACTATGTATTTGTACCGGTAATTTGTATGGGATGCTATTCATTTGTACGGGACAATATGCAATCATACAGTACGATCGTAGGATAGTTTTCTTACAATTTTCAGCTTTTAGACAATTTTTCATGTCCTTTTTATGTAAGAAGTCTTAAAAACTATCATAAAACACCTTTGTTGTGAATTTCTCTTGAGAGTGGCCATTGAGTGTGAGTGTTTGGGAGAATTTGTGAGAGTGATGAGTGAGAGATCAAGTGAGGGGGAGTTGTGAGGGATTTATAAGGTTACCCAAAGAGAGGATCTCTTTGACTCCTTCAAGTTTCTGCCCATCTCCTCTGGAAGCTCCTAAGTGAAGTTCTTTAACAATGCTCGTGGGTTCTCTACCTTCACTGGGAGGGTGAAAAAGAATGTTGGTTCTCTACCGACACTTGGAGGGTTTAAAAGGATGTCGTTTCTCTACTGACACTTGGAGGGTGTGAAAGAATGATGGTTCTCTACTGACACTTGGAGGGTGTGAAAGGACACTAGTTCTCTGCCTACACTTGGAGGGTATGAAAGGATGACGGATCTCTACCGACACTATGAGGGTGTGAAAGGATGATGGTACTCTGCTACACTGGAGATTGGTGGAAGAGAGGAAAATTGTAAAGGCTTTTATGCCTTAATGTGGGGGCAAAAGGAGAGTCGGTTTGGTAATAGTGCAATACCTTAAAAGGGAGTCTTCAGGGAGTGGACATAGGTCTTATTTGACAGAATCACTATAAATTACTGTGTTCTTTTATATTTCTACATTTTTATTTTACATACTTTAATATTTTGTGGTTGAAAAATATTTTGTTTTAAAATTATAAATCGATTTTCTAAAAACTTAACAAGAGTTTTTTAATTACCAATTCACCCACCCCCCCCCCCCCCCCCCCCCTCTCTTGGTTTACCTTGGGACAATTGCCTTAGGTTTAACAACCTATACGGAATCAACATATTTGACTATTTTTAAAGTTATTTGTCACTTGATGATAATTTATACGGAAGATGCCCTTGTAATTTTTAATTTCAAACTCTTACAAAAATGAACTTGATATACAATTTTTATAATATAACTCCAATGATATTATATATGAAGTTGAGAACTTGTCCTTCGAAAGAAGCTGAATTATTTATACATCTTTGAGATATGCTTTAATATATTTCCCCCCAGTTTTTTGAGACATTTTTAGACTACTAAGGTCTTTGTATGATTGATGATTTTTTCAATCACTTGTATAAAATCTTTCTTTAGAGAGAATGTTTTCCACTCAAAGCATTGTCAGAGGACCAAGGAGAAGGAAGGGGAATCTCATCATGAAGATGTTCGGGTTGAACATCTTTGGGCACTGGTGGATCTCATGAGAGAAGAATCTCCTCTTGAGGTAGTAGTGTTGGTTGTTGAGTCTCTCACAAGAGTTGAAGGATCTTATTTTGAGATTCCTCCATCTTTCTAAAGTGATCTTCTAGGGAAGGCCTTAAAGTTCTTTCTCCATTAGCATTATGCCCCCCATGATATAAAAAGGTGAATGCCTGGCATCCCTGGTTCATGGAAGCATTCCTAAATTGGTGTGAGTTTGGGCGGGAGGCTCCTAAGATGCAATTGTTATGCTTGTTGGCCATCAGAGTGTAGATTATGATAGTGGGATTATGATTCTTACAGACGGTGTCAAACTGTTATGGGCTAAGATATACGCGGTGATAGAAATAGAAATTTTTTGTCTCAGCATTGTACGAATATCCAGTACACAAACAGAATAAAATAAATACATCAAGATTTTTACTTGGAAATGCTGGAAAGCGAAAAAAACCATGGGGCCATGCCCAGTTGAAAGAATTCCACAAGTTTTTGCTTCATATACAAGAGGCTGACTCATCCTTAAAATTTAGGAAGATCATATTACAATGATTCACTTTCAAATTTAAATCCAATTATAACGTCAGGCAGGATTTCGGCATCACTTGGTGATCGGTTGAATTTCAGTGTTGCATGGAAGTCGGGCAGAATTTTGATGTCACTTGAAAGTCGGGCACAATTTCAGCCTTACTTAGAAGTCATGAAGAATTCTGACATCGTTTGGAAGTCGGGCAAAATTTCAAAGTTGTTTGGAAGTCAGGTAGAATTCCAGTGTCATTTAGATGCAGACAGAATTCCGGCAGTGCTTAAGGAGGAGTTACTTCCCACCTTTCCTTCTTCTCTTCTCTTTTCCTTCACTTCTTATTCTTGCTTGGGTCCCCTCTCATGAGAAATGAGGGGCTATTTATAGCTTTTTTTTGGATGGCATGACCCGTAAATAAGAGGAGGATAAAGGGTAAATATGGAGTGGTTCAGATGGATGACCGATATTGAATCCCTTGATCGTGAACAATTTGTCAGATATTTTAAGGTCTTAACAATATAAGAATTCAATAATCCTGAGCTTGTTGGATTTGTCTCATTGAGCCGCTCAATTTGACTATAAGCATGTCAAGTTTGGAAACAGTTTGGTAATCAAAAATGTGGTTTGAATCTTCTAATAGTACTTCAAGTCTTTGATTTAGACTCATTTGGGCTCAGATTGAGTTGAATTTAGTATCGTTGGGTTTGTATTTTTGAGATGCTCAATTTGACTATAAGTTTGCTGAAATTGTAGTTTTTAGATGATCCTGAATTTAATTTTTGAAGTTTTTGACTTGATTTTGCCTCGAGATTCATGCCCAATCAATATATCTTTTTAATGGTATATCAATCAAAAAATAAAAATTTTGTTGATTTTACCAATGGACCACATCCATTGGAAATGCCTACAAAATAATCTGCTAATTAATTTTGCTGACACTATTGCTATAAATCTTTCTTGTAGTAAATATCATTTAGCTTTTTGCCAGAATTTTTTGTGGATTTTTTTCATCGATATTATAACACATCAAACCTTTAGTCTATTATGTGGTATTTTTTATATGAATCATTTTTCTATGTTATGCCCATTTAAGAGTTATATTATCATTTGTTTCTAATACAAAATTTTATTTTTAATACTTTCTAACCAAGTTTTTTAAGTCTACCTCTATATTTCTTAACATAGCTCAAATCTAATGTATATGCTCATCTAACTGGGTCATCTAAAGGTTGACATTTTTTATGAACAAACAATATAAGGTGACTTTAAGCTAATCTTATATGTCAATGGAGCTAGTCCAACATTTTCACATAGACATTGGAGCTATGCCAATCTTATCTACTACTTGATTTCATAATTGTTATAATCTTATTTAAGAAAAGAGGAGCATCCCATCACTTATAAATATATATATATAAACTCTGAATTATTATTTTCTTATAAGAAAAATAGTTTATTTAGATTGCTAAGTTTATGTACATAGATTTATCACTGGTTGTGTGATGGAAAAATCGTTTCGTAATTTCAAATAAAATACTCATTGAAATATTTCCATAAACCTATAGTAAAATTTAAAATTATCAATCTTAAGAAAACTTTAAATAAAAACAGCACATCAATATAATTTTCTTAAATTTAAATAAATAAAGCATTCAAACAATGCATTCCTAATAAATTTTTTTATGATAATAGTTTTTATTAGCAACATAAAAAAATTTATCCAAAAGAGAGCTTTTGAAATGCAATTATGTTATCAAAAGAGTTTTGATATCAACAGTGTAATCATTTTTAACATTCCAAACTAACATATAAAAAATGGAAAAATATAAAAGTAATCCTAAAGCTTACATTAGCGTTTGCTTTTTGGCCTATATTTGTTGTATGTATGCATTCATTATTTTCTATCAAAGCAAACACCTTTCCACTCAACATGTCCTCAATAGTGTTATCCAAGAAACCTATTGTGCTAGAGGATTAAGCGTCATATACACAAGCTTATGAGCCTAAGACATGGACCCTCCCCTTCTATATTACTCCTACTCCTGCAAAACAAAAATTATAGTTAAAATGTTGCATTGATCTAGTCTGTGATCCCTAACCTACTTAATTAACCAAACTTTATACATTTTGATGTCACACGTAGTCCTTCTATAATTTATAAAATATAATTAGAAAGCATTACATAAATAATAGTTTAAAACTTTTAATACTTACATAAGCTTTTAATGATTTTAGGTCAACTCATTATTGATCCTTCTGATGCGGATAATACACGTTTATAGCTCCAAAGTTATAGGTTATCCTCCAAGTACTTATTTCTACAAAAAAAATAAAAAAATTTAATAAAATAATATTGAGACAACTTTTAAAATTTATCAAAAAATTGCCAAACAAAATGCATGTCCATGGACATATAATCAGAAGCCAAATTTTATTTTATTTGTTTACTATCTTCTTAGCTAAACCAAGAATGCTCCAAGTTTTCATAATTCAACCTAAATGTTCTTGCCTATTCATAATGGCATCTTGCTTAGCTAATAAATATCAATCAACATATCTCCAAAGTGACTTGAGCCTCCTTTTTCAAAATTTTATTTAGTTTTATCCTTATATTGGGGAAGCTACCTAAAATCTTTCTATATGATAAATAATAAGTTATGAAAATAAAAGAAGTAGAATTACTTAAATAGAAAATTATATAACTTTAATATGTTACCTCAAATTCATAAAATCATATGCATACACTTCTGAGGTATTTCTCCCCATGATAGACAAGGAGCATCAAACATGATCCTTGTGATACTCTTGACAATATGAGTGGTCTATTTCAATGGGGAGAGGCAAAGAATTATTTCATATGAGCAAAATATCTTTATTAACATAATGAAAATAACTTGAAATAAATATTTATATTGTAACTTCATACTTAATATACATACAGTCATTTGTACCCCCCAAAACACCATCATAGTTTTGCTATGTAATGCCCAAATTTCCAATTTGGAAAAAAAAGATTCTTTTTTATATTTTAATAGTAGAACCACCAGAGCTATTTATTCTTTTTACAGTAAAAATATTAGCGAAAGTATTTCTATTGATCAAAACTATATATATATATATATATATATATATATGTGTGTGTGTGTGTGTGTGTGTGTGTGTGTGTATGAAAATTTATTTAAAATTATATGTATTTAAATCGTTAAGTATTGTGAGATCCCTTAACATTTTAAACATCGATTGAGCTTATATGAGTAAAATTCATGGGGAAGGATCAGTGTATAGTTGTGCTTTAACTATTCACTAATAAAAATTTTGTCTAAGTTAATCATATTTAGTCCTTGTGTGCTTAGGGTACACATACTCACACTTAGCATAGGCTCTCCTAGACTAAGGAACTTAGTTTTCATTGTATGTGTATTCATATGCTCATCTAAGGGTTAATGGAACATTAGTTCAAGCCCATTCAACCTAGTGATATCTAAAGGATAAAAATTAAGGATATGTTTAGATAAGTTAGATTTATTTTAGAAATTAGGATATACTTCCTATTGACATGAAGTTTAAGACACTTAAAGTTAGTGACATTCTCTACCATAGGGAAATTTATCACTGATTTTCAAAGTCATTAAGCCCCCTAATTAATTAACTTAATATTAAACCTTTAATTAACCCTCAAAACTTCTAAAAATGCTCATAAATAAAATTTAAATCCAAAAATTACATAAATACCAAACTTTTAAAATTCATAACTAATTATAGAAAACACCAAATCAAGTAAACTCAAAACCTAATTACTCATCAAAAGGTCTAATATTTAAAAAAATGGCAAAACTCTAAAAATTTATTTGAATCTAAAAGTCAAGTTTTAACCCCTTAATATAATGATTTAAATAATTCAAAAATTCCAAAAATTAAAAAAAAAACAATTTAAAATCAAGAAAAAATTAGTCTATCTTTAAAAACCAGTAACCAATCAATCTTAATTAAAACTCATTAACCTTTATACCTTAATTAATCAAATTCACTTAAATATATTGGTTTCCACAAGATAACCCAGGCCTACGAGGATATTAACTTAGCCACAATGATGGTGAAATAAACTTCACGGCCTCAATAAGCAACAAAGGTGGTATCTATTTAACCTTAAAAACTTATCTTAAAATTAATTTCTAGTCATTAATATTTAAACTTTAATTAAACTTTCCTTTAAACCTTTTAACCATCCAAAATGCAAGCAACCTCAATCAAATATCCTATATATGACATATCCAAGCCATACAACCTACCTCACACACTTTAGATGGTTTACTAGGATAATTGACTATAGATCTCGACTAGTCCAGTTTTTACTTTTCTAATCTATGTGGGGTTTTTTAGATTTCATTGCATAATGGTTGAAAATATGTTAATGTGATTATTTATTTAATTTTTGCACTCTGTAAAATGATTGGTTGTGTGTTAAATTTACCACTAAGTTAGAGATTATTTATACTAATTCAATCTTATACATTGAATATTTTGATTTTTGCTCTTCTCTATGAGTACTAACATTTCAGGGAGATCACATATTACTCAAGAAAATAAGAAGACTCAAGACTGGGTAGAGTAGGATGTAAAGTCTATAACTCTGTAATTTTCATTTATTTTATATTCTTTATTTTCTTGAGTCTGGCCACAAAGTGTATATAAAATGAGCAACAATACACACACACACAAAGGGAGAGGTTGTTTTTTAGAAAAATAAGAAATTTTTTTTCTTAGATCATATTATACTATTTTCAATCGTACTGTATAACCTGTTGTGGCTCAATGGCTATCTATAAATAAATCATATTGTATGATAATTACCATATTGTATGAGGTATTTTTAATTAAAACCCTAGCTACTAGATTAATTTAAGTAAGTTCCTAAATCATAAATTTTGAACTCATCACACTATATGATCCAATTATACTATATAAATATTTGAATACTTAGTTAAATTAACCCCCGTGATTAGTCAATTAATTAAGGATTAATTTATTATTGGTTATCATATTATATAATATTGTTCATATTGTATGATCAATTGAGGCTATTTTCGATCATCCCGAACATCGTACCGGATGATCCCTTGATTTTTGAACTAATTATACTAGATGATGTGAACATCATATCGGGTGACCTGAAGCTTTTAATATATCATATTGCTTGAAGTGAATAATACAAGATAATGAACAGAGATGAGTTTTCACTGTCCCAGTGTTTGTCCTGTAGGAACAGAAGGAATATAACATATGGTAATGTATGATGTTGTTTAGAAAAATTGCCTGTTCATACTTCTTCGTACCAGGACGACGGATATTTTGAACTGATCATACTATACAATCTTAGATCATACTGTGTGAATAGAAATGGCTAAATTGAAAATTTAGGGTTTCTTAGAGCCTGATTTATATATGAAAGTTTTGTCTTTAAATATGTGTCTAAGAGAAAGGAATGTGACAAGAAGGGGGATTTCTTGAGAGAGAGCTACTTGAGAAGATTTTGGGTTTGTAAGAGGAAGGAGGTGAGTTTGTGAGGGAGGAGTGTGAGGGAGATTGCACGGCTCCTCTAAGCTAGCTACATGATTGTTCCTCCTATGGCTCGAGAAGATCTTGTGGGAAGCTTTCTAAAAGGAAGATCCTTTAAGGTTTGTTTCCTCTAAGGTACTCTACCTTCTCTAGGAGGGACAAAAATAAGAAGGTTTGCTGCCATCACCAGGAGAGTGACATAGCGCTTGGTACTCCACCACAGCAGTAAAGGTGAAAGTGAGGGTTTGTAAAGGCTTCTCCTCCTTACTGTGGAGGAAAAAAGAGAATTACTTTTGAGTAGTGAAATTCTCATAGTGGAGGACTCCGGGGAGTGGACGTAGGTTAAGTGACCGAACCACTATAAATCTTTTGGTGTGATTTTTTTATTTACTGCACTTTGTTTCTAATTTGAATTTTACAATTGTTATAACTTCTTGGTGAAAATCCTATTCTTGATCTTTATTGTGTAAGTTAAAATTTCACAACCTATTGTTGCAATCGTATTTCAATCATTCACTTTTGCATCAAGTTAAGTTTTTGTTTAAAATTTAAAAATAAAAAAATTAGAACTCCGGTGTAGGATTGTTGTTTTATTACAAAATTCCAACTCACCCCCTCTTTTGCACATATCATACTTTTAGGCACATCCCTACCTGTAGGCTAATGTATATCACCTGACATTTTAGGGCGCAGATCTATCAAAAGAATGTTGTACAATCTCTAGGAAAAAACATTTTTAAGGCCCTTTTTAAAAACTGTTACATACTCATTTCATGCATTCAATCGAGTCCATAAGCAAGCATTCCATTAGAAATAAATTTAAAAGTGAGTCTAAAATTCTAATTACATTTCTCTTTAGTATTTTCATCCCACATAAGTTAAGGGAGTAATTAGGACATGCTCTAGATGTCGATCCCAACTCTGTAGAACTTTAATAAAAATGTCCTTACAACTCTTTCATAACATGAACAGACTTATGGATTTAAAATCAACAAGGTGGTAAGCTGGCTCCCCAATCTAAGATGGGATAAGTCTAGATTTTGCACTGCATTAGTTAGATTTAGGTTTGGACTATTGTGTTATAGTGTCTAAATTTAGATTAAGGTTCTGGGGAAGATTCTGAATCATAAGACCCCAACCTTTAGAAATGTAATCCAAAATTTCTAATAAATCAACTAACTCAATTTAATATTCTTCTCAATCCAAAATTCAAAGCCCAACACTTAGCTTGGGTTGGGACACTTCTGAATTATTTTTGGAATCTCAAAGTGTCTCCTACTTTTCTTCCTTTAACTCTCAAAATATGTGATCAATCTTGCTCTAATCCCATTTAAATTTTGGGTTTCATCTCTTTTGACATCACTCCTAGGAAATCTCTCAAAAAAATTCTAGTGTTATTTTAATCAAGAGTCTTCGTATGAGACCCCAATTTCCTACAATGTAATTAACTACGAGGGTTTGAACTCGTATGAGATTTAGAACCCACACAAATTTTTTTAAAAATCAATTATTATTTCTTTTGAGAAATCAAACTTATAACGATCATTATCATAATAATAAAACTATTTCTTTATTCGGGAAGATATATCATGTGTTAACATCGATTTGCATATGAAATTAATAATGACTTCTCTTGATTATCATAGTCTGATATTTGACTGAACTTCATTTTAACTCTTTGGGGTTACATATAGTTCTCCCTTAAATAAAGCAATGATAGTCAAGATAAAATTTAGAATTTTGGGTCTGAACTTAGTAGAAGATTTTATCCCCGCCTTATAAGGCGATATATTATTCTAAATGATCCGTTCAACTCCAGAATTAAATATTAAATTTAAATTCAAGATTTTTCCAAAGAAATTTAATTTAGACTTTCTTTGCACTTCCTAAGGAAAATTCTTTTTTTAAACCCCCAACAAAATCTCTTGTGATGGCGGGTAGCAATTAATAATGCAGATAAGTGAATCCACGTCCGCTGCCGTCGCCATTTGGAATTAATAGCCAATGATTGTCAAAGTGTAATATTTGGCCATTAATCACTCTACTGTCCAATGATTTTCCTGATTTTATTCGGCCAATCCAGTGGCCCCACGTAGCCCCGCCGTCATCCTTTTAATTAAAATGTTTTAAAATTAATTCAAAATCTTTTTTTTTTAAATAGAACTTAAATAATTAATTTAAAATACATTATCAAAAAAAATTATTATAACATATCAAAATCTTCATATTTTCATAAAATTTATTTTAAAATATTTTACATATTTTAAAATATTTAAAATATTGAATTTTTTATATTTTTAATTAATAGTTAATTAAAATATTTTAATAATGGATTATTCATTATTATTTAGATAATTTAATTTAATAATATCTAATTTAAATAATTTTATTTGAAAATAAGTTATTAAATTATTTAACTTAATTTAATGAAATAATTAATTATAAATATTTAGAGTAGAGGACATCCCTTATGAAAAAGTTCTCCTCCATTTGGAAAATTAAGTTAGGATAATTTCAAATATACAAGGAGAAAAGAAAACACACCATCGGGAAGGAGTTTCTTTTCACTTGGATATCTGGACTTGACAAATCCAAGGAGCTCACAGAAGGACGAAGAAAGAAGATAGAAAAGAATTCCATTCTCAAAATCACTTGACTCAGTCATAGGAGTAGAATCTAGGTTGTTATCAGTGATATCTAGCTACTTTACTTTCTATAATTTCTGGGTTATAATTTTAAGTGGCACCTGCCACATGTTCTATTGAATTTATTTAATTAAATAGATTTAATTTATTGTTCACTCTGATTATGATTAGAATTACCTACTTTTCTTAGTTTTTTTGTCGATTGTATGTCATATTTTATTTTATTCTAGAATTTGATTGGAGGCTCATAAGGGTACATTATAAAATATTTTCATTCTTAACTAAATTTTAAAAAAACATTAAGCTCATATAGAAACTCTATTGAATTTAAGAAGTAAGCTCGGATCGCCGAGGGTCTCATGCATATATTTTGAATCTTCCCTTCCTTGTTAGGCACCTCCTCGCCTGCATGTTCTGGCAGACCTCATGACCTATTAGTGTGCAGTCTTATAAAGGAGAAATTATGTAATCTCTAAAGAAAATTTTATTTTTAAGCCTTTTTAAAAATTTTCATTCAAATTTATGTATTTTTTTAAGTCGATCGGCATACATTGCATTAAATACAAACTAAAATGTGCCCAAAATTTAATTGTATTTACTTTCAAGTATCATACCACCCTATATATGTTAAGGGACCAAAGGATCAGCTCCAGATGTCGACCCCATTTTCTCAAACATAATTAAATAATGTCCCCTACCACTCTTGTATAAGAGATTAGACACATAATTTTAAAAGGCCTAAGTGGTTAGTTGGCTCCCCAATCTAGGCTGTGGTAAGTCCAAATTTTGTATTATATTTCCTAGGCTCGGCCTACTATCATTCAATGCCTAAATTAGACTTAAGTTCTTAGGTAGGTTCAGACTATAAAACCTCAACCTCTGAAAATAATATCTTAAATTTTTAATAAAATTGATAACTCAAATTAAAATTCAATGCTCAATACTAAGGATATTTTAGGGTGCTTCTAAAATGTTTTAAAATCCCAAAGCACCTACGAAAATCAAACTTTGAGAAATTCTAGATAAAATTTTTAGTGTTATTTTAATCGAGTATATTTGTAGGAAACTTAGGTTTCCAAAAATGTAATTAACTATGATAGCTTATGCTCATATGAGATTTAGAACCCAGTCCAGTTTTCAAAGTCAAGTTTTTAAAACTTAATTAACTTTCTTTAAAAAATTCAAATTTAATGACAATCATTATCATCATATTTGAGTAATGGATAATGAATGATAATTTCTTCCTTTAGAAAGATATATCATTCGTTGTCATAACTTTGAAAATGAAATTAATGATATCATATCCAAATCATCGTAGCTAAATATTTGATAGAACACCATTTTGACCCTTCAGAGTGATATGTATTTCTTTCCTGAATTTGGCCATGATATTCATAATAGAACTTGCAATTCTAAATTTAACCCAACATGAGATTTTATTTTCACCTCTAGTGATGGTATATCATTTCCATTGGATGTTCAATTTTATAATTAAGATTCAAATGTTAATTTCAAACTTTTCCTAAATAAATTAATCTTTTCAAAGCTCAACCTTTTTTTTAAATCAACCAAATTTATAAAATAGTATCAGTGACAAAGAGATCATTCATGTATGTACTTATTCTAGGAATCTAAGGGAATCCAACTACTATATGTCTTCATGATATCGTGAGAAACTCAAATGTTTCCTCATCAAAAACTACCAACAAACATTTTCTGGCACCCATGCAATATGGAAAAAATTGCAAAAAATTCATTTAGAAATAGGTAACATAAATCTTGAAATCAAAGATAAAGTAATGCCAATAGTTTCCAACAAAGAGTAGCATAGAATATCAAGAGTATAATGTATAGACAATGGAATTAACCTTTACACTACAATAACAATAAGCACATCAAAAGGAATAAGGATGTTGGTTATCGATTTTCATTTTTGTTTGTTCATTCAAAAACCTACATTTGCCTCCATTACACTACCATAAAGGTGTAAATTCACACAAAAGTTTTTTGAATTTGGACTTAGAAATGGTTTTCTCCTCATAGAATTCACTGGAAGAGCACAACACCGATATTGTATAAATTTCCATAACAATTTATTATATACATGATAAGATAACCACTAAATAGAGGCACTACGGAAAAATAAACAAAAAAACATAGCTCATTACTTACTGATAGTTATCAGAACAAGAAAGTGGGATGTAAAAAAGACGCTGGAGAGTGTGTAAGGGAAGGGAAAACTCGCTAAACTAGTTATCATCTTTATTAGTAAAGAAATATTTTTATTTAATCCCTTTACGAGTGCAACACTCAACTGCTTTAACAACATAAATTTCCATAATTTGTAAATATCTGCTTTTAGAGCTAGACATATCAAAGTGAAAAGTAGAAATATAAGTTTATTTAACTCATTATTACCTTTCCTAAGATTATATGCTAGATTCGCTTCCTGTAATTGAATATGGCATGAATATATTGAATATGAAAGTCTAATTTTTTAAAACATCATTGTTTGGTACTTTTCTTGCAAATGTGAGAAATTTTGAAAATAACAGGTTAAGTGTAATACTTCTAAAACAAAGTTGTTCACTTAAAGCCACCTCTCTTTCTTAAGAGGTGTATAATATCTGATATTCAATTTATTATATAAAATAAATAAATAATGAAGCATTTTATTAAAGTAAGTATTTTGACTGGCATAAAAAATTCCACTAAGTAAATTCAATATCACTATAGGAAATTCTTGAATTTTAGGCAGTTATTTAACTATCGATATTGCCGACGATCTAACAGGCGGTTAGACCGCCTATTTTTACCAGTAGTTCAACAGGTGGTTATTTAATTAACAGGTGCCAAAATTAGCGGCAGTCATGTAACAGCCGATTATCCTGCCGGTATTATTTCTTAGTGATGCGTTACCGGCAGCTCGAATTGTCGATTTTAAGTAAATAGTTTCCGTAGGTTAGAACTGCCAGAAAGCTGCCAGAAAGCCGCCAGAAACTACCCTAAATTAAGCCATCCCGAGCCTTCCATTTCATTTCCTCGCATCCTCCTCTCTCTCTCTCGACAGACAGTCGCCCCCGTCTCAACCGCACTCTCATGATCGACCGAGCCTCCTGCGGAGGAATCCATCCGCTGACAAGCTCCCTCCAGTCGAAGATCTCACCCCCACTCCAGCATCAAAGCACGGCCGAAGATCTCTCCCCCACTCCTGCGTAAAACCAACATATGAATAGGAACCATAGGTTTGCATTTTTTTTGTTTAGAAATATTTATGTTTTAGGTTAGATTTTAGATATCTTTCATTGGTTTTCAAATATTTTCATTTGTTGGATTTTAATGATCCCTTTTGGGTGAAATATTTGTTCTTTTGTTAGATTTTAGTGAACCTTTAAGTTTAAAAATTTTATGTTAGAATTAAGTGAAATTTTGTTTTGGAAACTAGTAAGAAGCTTGGTAAAAGCTCATGAGATTAAACAACCAAACAATATAGATAAGGTTTAAGGCTATTTGTTAATAATTTTATGAAATTTTGAAAATCCAATTAAAAAGGCTAATAGGTCTAAAATCTTTAAAATTATCACAAAACACTTGTTTAGATATCACACAAATCATAGGATAACTGAAACTAGTCACAAGATTTATTCTAGAAAATATCCTAAAAAATACTAATCAAATCAAAATGAATAGTATCCCCATCTAATAAAACCTTCAATCAAAAACCATTCAAACCAAGACACTTGCTAGCACCCAAAGAAAAGAATCTTTGATTTCTTCCAATATAGGAGAGTCCATATCAAAAAAAAAAAAAAGAGAGGGATTGTTAGAAAATATAAAGCTTACAAAATTCCATGTAGTATTACTTGGTAGGAGTATTTTTTATAAATTTCTTTTCAATGGTGGTTAAAGCCAACAATCAATTCCTTTTTCTTGTTAATAGATTCACCATCAATCTAACAGTACCGAATAGAATTCTTTGTCTTCTATAATTAGCAATTTTACGACAAAAAAAAAATTTACCTTCTTTAAGAAATCATTTGACTTAGATTTTTGATGTCAATAACTTTTTTATAGAGTTTAGTACAGTCATTTTCTTTTATTTTCATAACCTTCAAGGAGATTTCAATTTCATTACACTTATCAATTAGAGTTTTTTTCCCCTTACTTCACAATGTGATGTTGACTTTTTTCTAAGCTTTAAGGCACCTTCTATAAAGCCTAATCTTCAAAACAAGACTTTTTACCTCATCACCTTGATTAAGGAAATTCTTCCACCATTTTTTTCCTTATTTGTTGATAACTTTTCGTCTACTATTAAAAAAATAAATAATTGCATAAGAGATAAATAAGGAAACAATTCAATTTAGTAAAAATTTCTTCCTTTATATTATTTTGCCACATGTATGATATCTCGGACATAGCTATGTCAATAAGATTAAAGTTCACAAAATTAATGATGAAATCTAATGGTTGTTTAGAGTTGTTAGAAGATCTTCATTCTAAGAAAAAATATCATTTAAACTGCTACACATCATTCAATAAGATAAATATCTAGAAATGAGATCGAAGAGTTCACTCCAAAAGTGGATGCGGTCATACTCTCTAGAGATGATTGTGAGACCTACAATGGGTTAGAGAGTTCTCTATGAATTTCTATAAGATGGTTGTAAGACCTATAATGCTTTATTGTGTGACCCACAAGGCATTCCAATTCAAGTAAAGTACAATTGTTTGAAAGTATAGCACGTACACTTATTTAGGTTGCATATCTTCTAATAATTGATTTCATAATTATGTAAGGGGATGTTTGATTCAACGTCCAAATGATTATCCAAAAAGAGAGATATTGGATGTATAATAAATTGTTACCGGGTCAAAAAGGATTGACAGATGAATTCATACAGAGAGTTCAGACTTTTATTCAAGTTGCATCTCAACTGCCTTCCTTTAAGTTTGATGAAATGTTTAGATATCCATGTTTGAAGCATAAAAATAAAGCATTCCTCAAGCCTGATGATGTGAAGGTTGATTTATATCATAGAGGATTTGTTCTATACTACTGGATTTGGACCTCACATGGCGAGTATGAGCCACACAGAGATACTCATGCCAGACAATCCATAGCTTTTGAAACATTTGATGAAGATCAAATGACTAGACCATATGAAGAACTTATTTTTTATGTAGCAGGTCCTAATTTAAGAGCTAATGTGGAAGAGCCACCAAATACAAAAACCAAAAAATTCTTTGAGTTACTACATGCAACTCAAAAACTAATTTGGAACGGTTACAAAACTCATTAAGAATTATTGATTATAGTGAGGATGCTAAGTATTAAAATTGAATATAATATTCCTCGTAATTATTTCAATGACTTCATCGGTCTTCTCAAGAAAACTAATCCAACAGATAATTTAATTCCCTCAGATTTATATCGAACGAAGAAATTAGTATCCAAGTTGGGTCTCACTGCTACAAAAATTGATTTTTTTATCAATAGATATATTTAATACTACAAGGATGATGCAATAAAAGTTTATTATTGCACCTACTATGCGTCTCGGTTTAAGCCAAAATTGGGAAAACAACATCGTCAATAGAAAGATGTTCCATATTCCAACTTATTTTATTTACCGATCATTCCAAGACTTCAGCGACTCTATGCATCAATGAGTTCAGCAGGCCATATGAGATGGCATAAGGAGAGATTAGCAAATAGTGGTGTTCTTTCTCATCCATCAGATGTTGAAGCATGGAAATATTTTGATTCAGTGCATGCTTCATTTGCTACTAAACCCCGTAATACAAGATTGGGATTATGTGCCGATGGTTTTATCCCATATAGTCAAGTAGCTACACCATACTCTTATTGGCCAATTATACTAATACCATACAACCTTCCATTAGAGATGTGTATGACTACTCCATACATGTTCTTAACACTTATAATACCTGAACCACATAATCTAAAAGCAAAAATTGACATTTTTTGCAACCTTTAATTGATGATCTTAAGTTATTATGGGAAGAATGTGTTCTCACAAATGACATCTCAACAAAATAAAATTTTCTCCATCGAGCTGCATTGCTTTGGATCATTGACGATTTTCCAACTTATGGTATGTTGTCTAGTTGGTGCACATCAGGAAAATTAGCTTGCCCTTATTGCATGGAGAATACTAAAGCTTTCACACTACAATATGGAGGGAAAAATACTCGGTTTGATTGTCTTCGTATGTTCCTACCTAATGATCATCAGTTTAGGAGGAATTAGAAAGCATTCATTAAAAACAGAGTTGAGAGGTCACCTCCTCTACCCAAATTAAGTGGTGATGATGTACTACAGATACTTTCTAACTTTCCAATAATTATTGATTTTCCAATATTATTATAATCTAAACTTTTGAGATATGGTGTTGAATATAATTGGATTAAAAATTTTATTTTCTAGACATTACCATATTGGAGAACTAATTTGATAAGGCATAATTTGGATGTTATGCACATTGAGAAGAACTTCCTCGATAATATTTTTAAAATAATTATGGATGTTAAAGGTAAGAGCAAAGATAATGTCAAAGTAAGGATGGACATTAAAGAGTACTACCGGTGAAAAAATCTAGAGTCAGTGAAAGTTTGATAGGGATGTTAAGCCCTAATGAACTAGTCATAAGGCTAACCATGAGGGCGTGAATTGGTATTTAAAAAATCTTTAAGCAAAAGCATAATCACAACCAAACCAAGATTCACCATAGAAATTAAAGTGTAGAAATTGAATGTGTAAGTTCAATAAGAAAGAACACACTAGATTTTATAGTGGTTTGGTCAACCTGACCTGTGTCCACTCCATGGAGCCTGACCTTTGAGTATTGCACTAAATATAGTGTCTCTCCTTTTGCCCCCATAGCAAGGTGGAGAAGCCTGTACAAAAACTCCTTTCCACTGACCCTAGTGAGGCAGAGAACCCAACTCCTTTTGTTTCCTCCAGAAGTAGGTAGAGAACCCAACTCCTTTTGCTTCCTCTAAAAGGAAGGAGAGAACCTCGATCAGATGCAGAAGTTGACCTCTCTAGACCCCCAAGGAACTAGGGATGACGACAGAAAAAGATAATGATGGATCCTTGCTTGGTGAAACCTTTGTGAAACCCCTCATAAACTCCTCCTCATAAGATCCTCTCTCTCTCCCTTGCTCTCCCTCTCCTCTTAGCTCTCTCATGGTAGGACAGCAGCAAAAGATCCTTATGAAAAATAAGAGATCTTTTAAACAAGGGCTCCAAAATAGCCCTAATTAGCAACTAATCGACAAATATCATCCAGGATGATAGTATATTATCCTATACAATTAGTTCAATTTGACGAATATCGACTAAACCATCGCCCTAGATGGATGTATGGATAATAGAAAAATAACTAGATCATTCAAGATAATCTCATGATTATCAGGGCCAATTAGCATAAACCAGCACATATTATTCAGAATATCACCCTGAATGGATGTCTGGATGATTAAAAAATAGCTTATTCATCCATGCCGATCAAAGGATCATCTCATATGATTATTACAATTCAGTTCAGATCATCTAAAGCATCGCCCTGAATAGAGTCAGACCAATTTTTGATCATCCAGAAGGAACTAAGGTTTATGAATTGATTGTCCTATACGATCCTGTGATCATCCAAGCCGATATGATTGAGCAATCAAACCTTAATTGGTTTCCTTAAGTATCGAATTAATTTACTCATAATTTCACTACATCATCCAAGATGTCTTAGACAATGTCCAAAAATAAAAGATTCCTAAACAGATATGGTCGATGATTCTTTATGATTTGAACCTATCATCCCGACCGATGAAATATCATCCAAGACGATGTGCTTAATTGTGACTGCCTTAACCAGGATGCCCTAATTAGGGTTTCTATTTTTAACTGATCATCCAGACCAATTTTTGGATCGTCCAGAAATGATGTGATCAAAATAGAAAACTCTAATCAAATAGATAAAATGTTTTCCATCAAGTGTGTGTGTGCAAGATTACTTAGCCTCATGACCCACATTGTTATAAAGGACTCAAGAAATGGTAAAAGACACTCTATGTACATTACAAACTGACTCAGTCGTAATCTACCCTATCTTGAGCAGGTTTAATTTACAGTTTGATCTTATGGACCTGAAATTTTAGTAGGCAAGGCAATCGTAGAAAAATAAAAGTGTTTTCTATCATCAAAATTATATTCCTTAAAATTTAATTTGCAATAGTTAGTAACAACCATCGACGGCAAAATAATGAAGCCAAAAGCATCTTACTCTTTCACGTTAGAATAAAAAATATATGAATAGTTCAACTAGCTCATCAAGTGATAACGAGGATGAAAGTAAAATACCCTGGAGTGCAATAAAAATATTTCTAATTCTGAATAGTTTTTATAATTTAGAAATATAGTTTTTATAGTTTAGAATTATAGAATTATAAGTTTTGTAATATTTCTAAGTAGTTTTTGTACTTATAGAATTATATTTTTTTAAACATATCATTCTTGTAATGTTTATTGTCAAATCTATTTTGAATGTTAATCATTATTGTGTATTCTATAATTCTTTATTTTTGTAATTCATTATTATATATTATGTATTCTTTATTTTATATATATTATAATACTTTATTAATTACTTCTTTTAATGCAGATGGCTTCAAGTGACGATCCTCGTTATAGTTCCTTCACCTTAAAGTATTCTAAAAAAAAATTTGGACCTAACAGACCTAGACAGCCTAATGAAGTGAGGGGACAGATCAATTCCATCAGTATACCATCACCACCACCACCCAAGAGTCAGTAGCAGTCCCCCAGTGAGCAGGGTCAGGGAAAGTCAGATCCACCTGTTATTGTACCACCACCCATTCCTGTGTACTTCCCTCCTCCATCGATGAGTCCTCGGTTTCCCTCTCCAGATTAGGCACATATAGCTTCATTCTATCCATATTACCCCCACCCCCCCCCCCCCCCCCCCACCAGCTTCAAAAACTGTTCCATCTACCATCCCTTACCCTCCTTACCCCCACCCATATTATTACCCATATCTGGTGCAACCAGAACACGGTGGACCTTCTAGACCAATACAGGTTTGTGCTGGGGATCATACAACTACAGTAGATAAGCGTTAATATATTGAGCCTAAGGGAGATACGTAAGTTAAGTTTATGTTGTTAAGTTTATTATATTTTGATATATTATATGTTATTGAAAAAAAAATTAAACTACAGCTTCAATCATTCAAGGCCACTTACCCACAATATTTGAGATATCATAAGGGGAAAATATGATGCTCCTTTTTTATCATGGAAGAAGATCCCAAATGAAATTAGGGATATATGGCTTGGAGAAATTTAGGTATACTTATTTGGCATGAATTCAAATATTTGATTTAATTTTTATTAATATTTTTTTCTATGCCTATATTTTTTTAAAGAAAGACTTTAGGTGGTTGCCTGAGCATAACACAAGGATCAGAACAAATTTTGAGAGGAGAGGATCAACCCGTCTTAGGGACATGTTCATGGACATTAGAAAGACCGGGCAGCATCCAATCTGGATTGGAGAGGGTGTATGGGGAGATTTGAGTAGAGCTTGGGTGAGCCCTGAGTTCACAAAAATAGGAGAGCAGAATAAGTTGAATAGAGCATCTAATTATGGTGGTTTAGGAAGTTCCCTTCAAACTAGTGGATTTGTTTCTCATACGAAACATAGATGACGGCTGGTAAAAGTTTTGAATTATTTTAATAAATATATGTATATTATTTTAAATATATCTTCTATTTTCAAGAAAGAGTTTCTTAGTCGGGAGCCAACACCGCTGGAGTTGCATACGAGGAATCACCAACATCAAGCTGACCATCAGTGGGTTGATGAAAAGCTCGAGAAAGTCGTCAGTCCATTGGTGCGGGATCATCTTCAGGATCAACTCAGTATTATGAATATCATATATGGTCAAATGTTATTGGAGGATGGTAGAGGGGGAGGGTATATGGCTTGGGTTCACAAGGCTATGCTTATGAGGGCAGTTCATCCACCTCAGCATTTTATGATCCCAGTGGAGTTAAAGAAAGTGTAAGCCAGAGGGTTGCAATATTGACGAGTGAGATAGAAGAGATGAAAGATGTTTAAAATGAGATGCAGGCATAGCTGCATTCCTATAGAGATTAAAATCAAAAAAAGAAACAGCTAGAGCAACCACATGCATCACCAAACAGCGAGGACACGGACGAGGATTAGTACTCTTATTTGTTTGATGAACTTATATGTGACCTAAATTGGTTTAAACATTTGGTTTTATAAACTTGTTGTGTTAAAGCGAAGACTTTATTTGTTTGGTTATGAACTTATGATGAGTTTATTTGTTTTGATGAAACATATTTATGATAATTATTGTGATTGATTATAGTGGCGTATTACCCATATGTTAAATTTTTTGTGCAGGTTTAGAGTTTAGGGTGAAATTCAATAAATATAGAGGAGTGGCTATCAATTTTTTTTTCAAATGTTACAGGTTTTTGGTGGGCCAGCCGATGGTTTGGCCGTCGGTAATGTCGATACCGGATGGCTAATCATAGCCACCAAAAGTTCACTATAGCCTTTGATAATTACCGGTAATTTTCCAATGGTTGCCGGCAGTTCTCTAGCGATAAGCCGGCAATTTAGGCGGTAAGCTGCCGGTAATTTACCGACGGCTTACCAGCGGTCTCCTGTTTTCAATCGACAATAACCTAGAAGTTTGGCAGTTGGTATTACTGGCGGTTTTGATAGCCAGTATTCCACAGGTAAATAACCGGCGGTCATCGATGTTACGACTGCCAGAAATAAACGGCGGTATGGGCCGCCGTAAAGCATTAGTGTGTAAAACTGATGGAAAAAGACCGCCAGAAATCATTTTCTATGCGGTTTTTACTAGAGGTTTTTGACTGGACAAAAAGCCACTGATTTATTACAAAAACACCAGAAAACTTATAATAACCGTCGGTAATTTTTGAATTTCCTGTAGTGTATCATCTTGCTTAAGTCCAGTTGTCTCTTATGTTTTTGATAGCTTGTAATTCATGTGTAAAGCTTACTACTATATAATTGAATCATGTTAAAAATCACATAAAAAATATCTAAAATTTATGCGCTCACTTGTACTCCAATTTTTAAAAGGAATAACAGGTGAGGGTCCGCTTTTGATACTTCACCACCAAACGCAAATGGAATCAGAGAGAAAAAAAATGTTGAAATAATTTTTTTATACAACATACCTAAAAAAAGGCCATCATACAAACAGACGAACAAACATTAAAGGCCATCATTAAAAAAAAAAATTTGTAGCTTGACTTCTAAACAAACATTTCTTCCACCGGTTCGTTAAGATCAAAGTAATAAACGACCACTTTTATCATCGCCGCCACCACGACAGCCTTTACAGCCTGTGACCTCGCATTTCTCCCTGGTCGGCAGAGCGGAGGCCCTGTATAATGAGCATGTTTATTTCCACCTAAAGCTTGCCAAGAATTGAACACCATACCAGACTTATCACACTGATGAATCTCCACCACCATAGACCCAGCAGCAATAGTATTTTTTTCTTTGTTGCTTTTAGTTATGTTCTACTGGCAAACTCTCTGCCCAGCTAAATCCAACAATGAAGTTGCCACCTCCTAGTAGATTTTTCTCTGAAAATATTTACCATATTGATTTAATGCCACCTCTTTCATGCTCTTCTTGTGCTTATTAATCATTGCGTAAACCCATCTCAGTTTTCTCCTCTTCGCATCATCGATGTTTGTTTCCAACTTTTACCTTTTCATCCCCACGAGAATGCAAGATGCTTTAAAATCTTTGAAGATCTTATCTTGTCTCAACATTAAAAAAGAGGCCTTTCGGGCTAAACTTGTACTTTTTTGATGAATTCTTAAAAGTCTTAAAAGGGTTTTGTAGATACAAAATGACATGCTACACTTGCTGCAATAAATAACGTTCGATGATGAAAAAGAATTCATTTCATGCTCTTTCTACCAAAGTTGAACCTTATCATCAAATAGATCTTTTTTCTACTTCTCAAATTCTAGTTCTAATGCCGGTGGCGGAACCCACGATGGTTGTATCTCCATTTTAGGGTTATGAGAATCCTCCTGCTCATATCAAACTATGGGCAAGTTACTTTTACCTCACTTTAGAATTTAATTTCATTGCTTGTATGAATATTGTTGGTATTTTATCTAGTAGAATTTTATTTATTTATTTATTTATTTATTGAGAAGAAATGCATAATGCATTAATAATGAAAAAAACCAAGATACAAACTACTCAATCAAAGGCAACCTATCACATTCCTCCTATACCAAAGCAACAAAGGAATGATGAATATTATTCTCACTAATAACACCAAAAAAAATTTATACTCACAAGCTAAGTTAGCACAATAATTTGCTAACTTATTACATTGATGATTAACAAAATTAAAAAACACATTATTAAAATTCTTCATGAATAATAGGTCTTCATTTATTTTTCCTCACATCATTTTCTCCAGTATGCTATACATCTTATGAAGAAAGTTGATGACATTTTGATTATCTCCTTCTATGACTATGCCAATTGCCTCAGACATCAAATTTTGAATAAAACTTCTCAAAGATTTAAAAGATAAAAGCTCCAACTGTGCACTATCCAAATGGACATATCCACATCCAAAGGCCATGAAAAATCTTCCTTTACAATCTTTCACCACTCCACCAATTCTAGCTTTGTTCAATTTGCATAGAGATCCATCAATGTTTATTTTGAAGTAATTGGAAGGAGGGGGTGCCAAAAATTGAATAGTCTAGAAGACTGATTAGTACCCCAGTTACCCAAAATGATTTTATCTTTATGTAAAATAGCCATAAAAATTATGACTCTTGCTATAATAACAACATCACTTTCTTCCACATCACCATGCTTCACTCTATTTCTATTATTCCATGAATGTAGTAGCAAAGTTAGATAGAACTTGGCCATGAAAGGATTCCTTGCCAAAATCAGTTTTAGTTTCCTCATACAGTCCGAGAAAGAGCAGAAAACTAGTACCATGAATCCCCATGCATTCAGCCACTTATTATTTGTAGCAGTTTCGGACATGTAGTTGTACAATGATCAATGTTTTCCACCTCCATGCAGCCTCTTGGATAAAGGTTTGAAGCAGAAAGTCTTCTATAAAATAGAAAATCTACAGTGGGAATTGCGTTCCTTCATAGTCTCCAAATAAACAATTCAACTCGGGGATTGAGTTTAAGCTTGTAGAACCATGGATCATATTCTTCCTGCATATCTTCAATGTACCGAGCTGCTAAGGACAATGTTGATATTTATTTGCCATACAACTTAAACTTAACCTTCATCCTATATTCCTCCAAGTTATGAAGTATATCAATTTTGCTAATCAAGTTCACAAGTTCCTCTCCAAAAAATAGAAAGAGCTTAGGGACATTCCAAGCTCCATTAACCATAAGAGAATCTAGAGTGACATCATCTTCCTCCCAATTAGTTATAAATGTCGTCCATTTCTCTAAGCTTTTATAAAGAATCCACACATCCTTCCGGATATCAATCAAAGAACCTGAGTCTATATTCCACCTTAAGACCCCCTTAAGAGGATTCCACCTATCAACTACAATCCTCCATTTTACTGAAGAACTCTTCTTTCCATCATTCTTCCACCAACACTTCCCATATTTAGCGACAATGTTCCTATTAAGAAAGAATTTGGATTGTCTAATAGATTCCAAGAAAATCTAGCTCTTAGAGGTCCCACTCTAGTCACAGCTTAAAAAAATACCCAATCCTTCATATTCCTTCGGTTTGCACATGACATCCCAAGCTACGAAATGAAGTCCATGAGAACCATCATGTTTATTCCAAATATAATTCCTACAACCCTTATCAAACTCTTTCAAAATACTCAAGGGAACCAAAGAATAAGAAGATGTAAAAAAAGGGAGGGTAAGAAAAACTGTCTTCATCTAGGTTATCCTTCCTACAAGTGAGATGAATTTGTTTCTCCAAGCATTGAGTCTCTTAGAACCTTTATCCAAAAGATGTTGAAAATCAGATTTCTTCGATCTTCTTAATGCAACTTTAATTCCCAAACAGTCCATTTCCTCAACTTCCTTAATGTTGAACAACTTTGAGATTTGTATGGAATACCACAATTTATCATTTCTAATAATGATGATAGATTCACTTTTAGATTATGAAATTGTATTCAACTCATCTTTTCACAATACTGTGTATGTGCTTCTGCCATTCTACATTCATGTTGTTTAGCAAAATTATGTAAGCATTTGATGATAAAGAGTGACATGGCTTTAATTCCCATATACGCATACAACCTAATTCTCCCAAAGTTGTTTTCAAAGTGAAGGGCCATGACGACAAGCAAAAAGGCCACTTTTCGATGGAGTAATTATTGTGTCCGGACACTGAACGCGTCAAGAGACCAATTACAAAGCGCCACATCACTTGGGTGTTCGGTACCGAGCACTCGGTATTACTTTGTATTTGTCCTAATTTTTGATTTTTTTTATTCGGACATAATAACTTTTCGGCATGATGGGTATGACTGTCTGGCAATAGTATTGAGAAGATTCTACAATTGGAAGGTACATTTTCTTTAATTTAATTTAATAAGTTCATATGATTTTCAAATTTTTGAAGAGTTCGAGCAATTTGAACATTTTGATGGAAATAAATTTGGAGAGTTCAATTTAATTAATAAGAGGCATTGTTTAAACTATATTTGAAGCAACCTTTTCATTCAAATCAAATTTATATAAATTTTAAATTAACAATTTAAATTGTGCTGAGATGTGCATTTAACTATTTTTGGATTATTTTCATTTCTCAATAGCCTAATGCTCACAAAATTGTTTAACATAGAAATTATTCTAAATAAAATTGATAAAGAAAGGGACTCAATTCATCAAACTTCATACAATATTACTATTAGAAAACTTCATATCATAAATATTCATCAAATTACTTCAAACAGATTTTTTTTCATTGATTTAAGAAGGCCATATTATAAATGATATCTCAAATAATATTTAGATTTCATTGATTATTTAATCTATTGTTTTCGCACATAATGGTTTCATGCATCACATATGTCATTTGTATATGCGTAAACTTAGAAACTCAAATACACTTAATGCTAATACATGTCTCTTTCTGTCAGTTGAAAGGCACATATGAGATCATTTGTAAAGCAAAACCAAAAAAGAAGCTGGAAAATGGTAAGTGTTTGATCTTTCAAATGAGTCTATTTTACTCGCTTTCAGTTCAAGTAATCACCTCTCTAATCATTTTTTTCTCTCCTTGTTTTCTTGTGTCTTTTGCAAGGAACTATGGTAAACATTTGAACAATGAACACGTATAAGGAGAGTTCAATTGCCTACATTTCTTCTAAATGGATTTACTATGATCGGAATCTATGGGACAAAGCTCTTGTGAAGTAAGTTTCTTAAAACATATGAGCCCATTGTCTTTAAAGCCATTAATGTGCATGCATAATGATCCCCAAGCCTTAGGTCCCTATAGAAACCCCACATTTACTCTCTGAAACAAAAACCCATCATGACTTTGATGCACACTCATTAATTTTAGCTTTAAGAAACGTATATTTGAATGTTTTGATTTAGTTTCATTTCTATATAGATTGTAGGTAGAAGACTTTTAAATATTTAAGGATTTGCATGCATATATATCTTAAACTATATTTCTAATAATTGCAAGTGCACACATGATAGTGTTGAATCATCAAATAATAATTTGAATGAAATATGCATATACGTTCCAAACAGAACAAAACCAATATCTAAGTTAACTACATTTAGTTGGATTCATAACAACAATGAACCATAATTAAATACAAACTTTGTGTTAAATTTGCATGAATGGCATGTCCATTGTGATGGAATTACATTAATGTTTAAAATAATCACATCCAAGTTAAAGTTCAATCAATTCTAGCTTTAGGTTCGGTGCACTATTGTGGTGATGATAACAATAATTTTAAATAATCCATTTTATTGTAAAATTAGTAAACATTAAGACATGAAAACTCAAATATACAAATTCAAATCAATTTATCAAACACAAAATAAATTGGAATAAAATTCAATATAAAACCTAAAATAAAACATACATAAGGAAATCATGGTTATGATAATAATAATAATAATAAATAAATACATAAACTAACGTAATAAGAGAGTTAATTATAAAATTATTATAGAATAATAAATAAATTTAATATTGAGAAAATTCATTAAAAATACAAGAAAATTTAAAAAAAAAATCCCAAATAAATTATGATACATAAATAAATATCTAACTAACAATAAACTAAATAAGTATTTCCTTTTTGTCGGCAAATTAACCAAATTCTCCAAAAGACTTAGAAATTAGAAAATTAAATAAAAATATAAATAAATTCCTATGGACTCATAAAAATTATAAAGAACAATAACTTTCATCTATTCAAATAAAATAAAATGTTTTTTCATTAATTCAAAAAATGTACATTAAAATTAAGTTGATTTTAAAATTAATTAGGAATGAAATAAATTTGGAATTAAAAATAAGAAATAAAATTAAAATTAAATTAAACATAATTAATATTAAATGAACTTTCCTAAAAATCAATCCAACACACTCTAAATTAAAAAAAAAACTTACCTATGCTTTTATTCAATCTTCTCATATGCAATAGCTACATTTTGTTTTCATGTTAAGACTTATTAGTAAATGGAGTCTTTTGTATAATCAACACTATTCTCTAATTTTGTTCTTAAGAACCTAAAATTTAATGCAAGCCGAATAGGTTGACACTCGCTTATCTTAGTACACACTTTAATTTGTTTTTTAGGACAATCAATTCTGGCTTTAGGTTAGGTGCGCTATTGTGGTGATGTACTTCTACTGATACATTTGTTAGTAAAATAATTTGAGTGATCTTGGTGGATATGTGTGAATGATTTGGATGATTGATTGCCTTTGTGTTTGTGTTGTTGTAATTATGTGATGAAACATTTATATTTATTTGAGTTTGAGTCAATCATGATGTTTTATTACTAATTAGATTTTTTGTCGGTTGTCATATTTATGTAGAGTCGTAAAAGAAGGCTAAATAGTCAAAGATTAAAATTAATAAAAATATATGCATGTGCTTATGCTGCTTAACCCCTAATTATTAGAAGTATGGCTAATAAATAATTTGCTCAATTATAGAGCAAGTATCTTGGTATTTTGCAATGTGATTTGATTTGAATAATTGACTATGAATTACTTTACTAACTTGTAGGGAGTATAGTGTCTTTTCTCCTTTACTATGTAACTAAATATAAAAATAATGTGAAGTCAAATGAAGTTCATTATCTCAAAAGGAAAAGAGACCAGAATAATGAACCTTTCATAGGCAAATTCTTTTGGAAACCTTTTAAAAATGATCATCTTTGAAGAATTTGAAGAATTTTATTTAAAACACATACATTATTTCTATAAGTAGAATATGGATTATAATTTAAATACATTGCTTATATTGCATCTATAAATGGTTGTAAATAAGTGAAATTTGCCTTATTGAACTTTTCTTTTACCTTGCTCTACTTCTTTTCATACATCAATGGTAAGTTGAATGTTACATTTAATATTGATTATGCCTTCTAAAATGCATGCTTTTCCTATAATTTTTTATGTGGTTTTGCCTGGATTCTTAATAAGCTCTTAAGCAATTTTTTTTTTTTTTTTGCATAACCAATAAAATTTAAGATTAAATAAAATTATTGTAGAACATAAACCAGGATTTGACTTGGGTTACATTATATATTCTACTTCCTTCGTTAGGTACCTCCCCACTTATTAGTTTGGGTAGAATATCTGAACTATAAGGGTGTAGTTCTATCACAAGAGAGGCCGCTTTGTAGGATAAAATATAATTTCAAAGCCTTTTCAAAATTTCATATTATCCTAATTTTGCATAAGTAGATGAGCATACATTCTAATTATAAACCAATTTAAAAGTAAAATTTAATTATGTTTAGTCTTAAATATATAACTATCATTTATAAGTTTGGGACCAATTAGAATTTAGAGATGTCAGCCCAAAATTTCTTATTAAATAACATTCTACCATGTCCTACACTTACATAAGATCAAACATCATGATTTTAAGATTAATTAGGTGATTTAGTTGGCATTTCACTCAATGCAAAATGTAAGTCCAAAAGTATCAGATATTTTTGCGCGTCATTAGAATAGGTATGAATCATTTCCTTGTAGTGTCAAACTTAGTTTTAAGTTTTGAGGCTGATTGCACATCATAAGTGCTCACCCTTTGAGTATTTGATTGATCTTGTAATTAAGAATATTAGTCTTAAATTTATAATAAAATGTCAACTCAAGCAATAGATTTTAATATAAAAATTATAAAGCTCATCAACCATAGGATAATTTGAGATACTTCTAAGCTTCACAGAATCGTGTATCTCCTAACCATTCATCTTTGACTCTTAAAAAATATAATATTTCAAGTTTGAATCTATCCCTCTTGAAAATTTTAAAATTTAACAATCCTCAATCATAAACATTAAATATCATAAATATAATTGTTACAACCTTCATATAAAGTTTTTTAAGGGGCTCTTATAGAGCAATCATACAAGAATTAATATCAATTATATTAATCATGTTTTAAGAATTAGTTTCATATCACATCTCACAATACAGGTATCTTTCATGTAAGAAGTCTTCACTTTATGTCTGTCGGTGTATCATATCATATCAATCACATCCCTTATGCCTCCATATTTATATCAGTTAGGATTACACCACAAATCTTATTTAAAGGAAGCCTATTGGCTTACCCTCCTATAGATGATAACATGAATCTATCCAACATGAATTAGTTAATCATTTCCTGCCAAACTTTTTTATTTTTATGCATATTTCACATCATATAGAGAATAATATCAATTATAATATATACTTAATCCAACTATCATTATACTCATTAGTATGTTTATTCTATGTCAAAAAAATGCATATTTGTCTAAATGAATAGTGAATGCATGTATATATTGTGTTTTATGCCCAAATATAATATACTGACTCCTAATAATTTTATACTCAATTTTTATATCACTCATTTTATTTAAAAGGCATATAACAAAAACGTCCCATTGAAATTTTAATATAAATCTATTAAAATACTCAAAGTGGTGATATCTATGACATAAAAAAATTATAAGGTGAAAAATTAATAAAATGAGAGATATTATATTTTAATCAATTTTAAGAGATAAAATAAAGAAAATTAAAATTATTAAAATAAAAAAATATGATTTGGATTACTTACCATGATCGAAAACTTTTTCCAACTTTAGTGATGTATGGAAATGACCTGAGTAAGATTTCTCTCTCCTCCACTCTACCCCTTTCTCTACTCTCTCTCGAATGAACGAATGAAGGATGGAATGGGGAGGGGATTAGCTAGGGTGATAGGTTTAAGGAAATTCTTTTAGATATATTAATTAAAAATTTAAACTTTTAGACCTTGCACTGCTGTGCCCAAAAACCCACCCAATTAATTCCTCAAAAACCTGAGAGCTCAAAGTCTGGGTGTTACCCATCACAAAGATGCAACGCTCTCACATACATAATTCTAGAAATTTTAGAGAAATGAAACAAAGGCTATTACAATAAGTAACCCAAATTAGAATAAACCTTGCCTTATTTAGCTTACAAATAAATTAGGTGAAGAACCCTTTATAAGAAGCAAAGACCAAAAATTCAAATCAGAAAGAAACTATATCTTAATTCTCATATTCGAACACTTAGCAAAGTGATATTTCCTTCACGTGACCTTGTATGTTATTTTCTATGATGTTTTGATTATGAGAAAAAAATAAAATATCCTAGTTTTTGTGATCGAATATATGATTAAATGATATCTCAATCTCTTGGGATTGCACATTGTTCCTTATAATAATTCTATTACAATAATTAGAATCAATTTTTACATTTTCTTATATTTGAATCCATTGAGGAATGATATTTTTGTCCCTTGAGATAAATATTATTCACAATGTCGTATTCAATTACAAAGATAGAAATTCAAAATCATGTTGGACTTATATTTTTCTCAACATCAAATAAGTGTTGAATTAGGTCCATAAAAAGTATTATATGGTAGGAGGTGCATACACTATAGGAAAGTCAGTAGTTTACGACGGGGTTTACGACAAATTCTGTTTTGTCGATAATGACGACGAATTTGATGAAAAGTTTTAATAATTTTTTTATGGTGAATTTGTGGATGGATTTCTTAAAAATTATCGTTGTAAATCAGTTGCAAGCTTAGTTATAATATAAATTAAAAAAAAAAAGCTTTTAAACGTGTTTTGTCTCTAAGGATAAGTGGAGAAGCGAGATGTTTTACGAGTGGAGCATCTTCAAATCTCAGGCTAGCTAGGCATGCGGGGGATGGCGCGGGCAGTTCGGTCAGGCGTGGGCAGTTCGGTCAGGCGTGGGCAGTTCTGTCAGGCGCGGGCAGCTGGTTAGGCGAAAGAGGGCAGGATGTAGTTCGGTAAGGCACAGGCAACAATTCAGATGGTGGATGGCGGCCAGTCCATTCAGGTGCAAGCAACGGGCAGCCGATTACGCGCGGGACGGGCAACGAGTAACCTACCCGAATGGGCAAATCCGAGCAGAATTTTTTATTTATTTTATTTTTTAGCTAAAATTCGGCTAAAATACCTTAGCAAATCTACCAAAAATTTTTGCAACGCAAAAAAATTTACGACGCCACTTTTTGCGTCAAATTTTATTCCGCCGCAAATCTACCTAAAATGTATTTTGTGAAGGATTTTCTTTATTTTGCGGCGGATATTTCAACCGCAAAAGGTAACTTTCATGTAGTGATAACACTTTAATCTTGGGAAGAAATGAGTAAAAGAAGACTTAAGGGTCTCAAGCTAGTGGTTAATGCCATTGAGAAGATCAAACTTGTTAGTGACAAATTGAGAACAGGTTAAAATAGATAAAGAAAGTGATAGTGCTATGTCACAACAAATAGACAAATTGGACAATTTATTTTCATAAACATTATAATTTTTTTTTGGGACATTTAGGCCATTTAAGGCAAACTCACACACACAACGCATACACATGGACTCGAACCTTGGACCTCTTAGTTGGAAGCCTAAGCTCTCAACCAATAGGCCAAGGGGAGTTGTGTTATAAACATTATAATCATGCATAAACTTTTGAATCAGAAGTAAAATATAAAAGTAATTTTAAGTTTTAAAACACAATGAGTAGTTAGAAAAGGAAATTTTTATGGATCACACCTCACAAATAAGGGACATCCAAGTGTTAGAAGGTGGGGTTTGTTTCATGCAAGAATTGGATGGCTAATGTACTTGGAGAGCATGTAAATGATTCCTAAAATTATTGAGTTACATGCCAAAATCTAAGAATTTTATGAAAAGATAATACTATAAAAGCAAGGGATTTAAAAGAAGAGTTGCAGATGTTATACCTATGTGGAGATTAATTCACCACTTATTGATTGAAGTTGCAAATGCCTTAAGAATTATATTAATTGCTTCTCTTATTATCCTTTTAAAACTTCTTGGATGCTTAACAAAAGGCCTCCTACTAGCCTATGAAGAGTTTAGAGTTTCTTGTTATAATTTGGAGGGGTGAAAAGGGTAGCAATAAATAGCTTGGGGATAATGGATGACAGATATAGAGGGAGCAAGAGGTAACATAAGGTACCAAAGTTCTTTATGTTGGATCACCACCAACTTCTCCAAGGCTTTCGCATGCAAGAGCAAACTCAATATGCATTCAATAACTTCAAAAAATAACACATCTTGTGTTTAAATAGAGAAGAAGATAAAACTACATAAATTAGTTAAATAATGGTTTTGGCCAAGCCATGTATGTTGAAAGAATGGTTCCATTTTTCATGCAAAGTTCATAGCCATCTTTATTATAGTTGTTCAAAGAGCTTTAGCAGAATTTTTTATTTGTTTCCCAATATTTTTCGGCTTGCTTGAAATGCATAGGGGATTCAACCAAGCATGTGAGAAATGTGGAGTGATTATGATTCATACAAATGTTCAGCCAAAAGGTGGATGTGAAAAGTCAAACTTTATTAATATTTCCTTCCTTTAGCTTATGATCATATCACATGTTTGGTTTGTATACGATATGGTTTTTCATTTCTTTAATTTTTTTTTTCTTTTGTAGAATTACACTTCCTTTTTCCTCTCAAACTTAAGGGAAATATCTATAAGATGGTAGTGAGACCTGCAATGCTTTACGATGTCAAATGTTAGCCATTAAAAGATAAGCATGATACTAAGTAAAGTGTTGCAGAGATGAGGATTCTCAGGTGGATGAGTGGCTTTAGCCTTAGAGATAGGAAATGAAATGACCATATACATGAAAAGGTTGGAGAAGCTCCAATTGAAGATAAGATTAGAGAGAGTCGCCTTAAATGGCGGCCTCCCGATGACCCGATTTGGAAAAATAGAAGTACTAGATTTAACTTATGTTAAAAAAGGTAGAGGTGTACCTCAAAAGATCACTTGGTTAGAAAATATTATAAATGATATTTTTTTATTAATTTAAATGAGAATTTGAATTTTAATCAGACACAATAAAGAAAAAGGATTCATATAGCCGACCCCATGTAGTGGATAAAGGCTTGATATTGTTGTTGTAGAATTACACTCCTTTTTTTAACTACATACTTGAAGACAACCATTTTAGGAGTTCCGTCTTATATGATTTGTGGCGTTTCATTTATTTGGAATTATTATCAGCATTGCATTTGTCGCTTGCATTCTAATAATCAATATTTTGAACTAGAGTTTATTTTCTATGACAACTAAATTTTGTACAGGATTGGTACTATGTTCTATCCTTAGCAGTTTTCGTGTCAAATTAGCACTTTCTCTAGAATAATTCTCTTAGTATTTCATTGAGATTGTAATTAAAATAAATTTAAAAAAAATGAAAGAATAAACAAATATTCAGACTAGAAAAAGCATATAATTAATATAACAAATAAAAATGATTATATATATATATATATACATATATATTGATTATTTAAATGAAGAAATAACTCACAAATAATGAGTGATATATTGGTAGTTTCAGGGAAAGATTATTTCTTCAAAATTATAAATTCTAATTACATATTTATATTTTATCACTCATTATTAAAAAAAATTAAGTTGGTTCGAATGAAAAAATATCATAAATTTGGTTAGCATTATTTTCATTTTGTCGATGACTTCTAGAAAAGTATTCCTAACATTATTTTATTCAACACAAGATATATGAATCAAGGAAAAGCTATAAAAGGCAAAAAGAAGAGAAAAGCAATAATAGGCAAGCCTGCATTATTTTAAAAATATTTTCCTCATAGAAACAATAAAATTTGAACGAATTTTTAATTCAAAGCATAGTTGTCACCTCATTTCACTTGAATTTATTACACTATTTGTTATATTCAAGTTTGTCAGCGGATAACACGACTATACTAGCAAGCTCACCTAATGATGACGTGTTAAACTTGTGAGAATAGAGAGGATGGGAATAGTAGAGGTTAATGCTACAGAATCCTAAAGGAAATTATAAACCTCAAAGTCGTTGAGTATTCACCATTAATAATAAACAAAGATCCATGGGAAAATACATATATATATATATATATATATATTAATGGATACCTCTAACCTCCTGATTGGATGAAGCTAAGGGATGTCAAAAGGCTTTGGAGGGCCACTGCAAGTCTAGTTGTGCCGAGTGGGTGAGGGCGAGTGTGCTCCGGCAAGTTCTATGGGCAAATACTAAAATTAAAAAAAGGACCAATATTTGGCTTGCTTGCTAGCTTTGCTAATAGCTTGTTTGTGAACTCTTAAATCACTCGAGGAGAGAGAAACATGTGAGGTGTTGTTGCAAGAATGGAGAGCTCCTGAGTTCGTTGGTCGTGGTGAGGTTAACTAGGATCCTATGCGTAGGTGTTTTCCTATTGTTAAGTTTTGTTGAGGATACTCGCTCTGGGAGAGAGTAGTGCCAAAGGTCACTCTAAGGAGCAAGTGATTGAGTTTGTGATATAAATATGTGATGAGTTGCTAGCTTTGTGGGAAATTCCCAGTACACCCCATGGAAGGCAAATTATTAAGTAGGCTCAAGCAAGTAACACCTATTGATCCGAGTTATCTGTATGCTCCACACAAGTAGCACCACTCAGATTGTTAGAAAAGCACCCTTCTTGAGGATGAATTTGTATTTTTTTTTTATCATGACTCGCCCTACCTAAACTTGTGAAGACATTTATGAGTACACACATCTCTTTCCATAAGTCTCTGAAGTTTAGCAGCCAAGACGACAAAGGAAATTCACAAGCAAATTCCTTATTAGAGCCACGTCTTTCGCACAACGATTTTTGCATTAGGCTTGGCCATTCAATCAAAAAAATTGAACGAAATTTGCCTCGCTGCCTAGTCATTGTTATTCAAAAATACATCTATTACGTAAAACTCTTACCAATACAGGCCTTTAATAGCTGGTTTCTATACTTTATATAAATCGAATCAATTAACTTCACAAAAATGGAAGCAACGCTAAAGAAAACTCCAAGCAACCCACTCGTTCATAGTAATTACAGCTCTAAGGTTTCGCTTATGACATCTTTTTTACTGTAAAAAACTGTTTTAAAAACAATAAAAAAATCATCCCAAATGAAATCTTAAGTTTCGTTTGGGACGGCTTTCTTTCTGCATCTTACAACAACTTTCTAGTAGAAAAAATTTAAATTTTTACTAAGTTGCTTTAGGAAGCAGTAAGAAAGCCGTCCCAAACAATACCTTAGTCTCTCAATTTTGGATAATTATATGTTAATCAGAACTACCAAACTATTACTGTCTATTTTATATAGAGACTAGAAAAATAGGTACGTTTTTCTACACCGCCAACTAAAGCGTGCAAAATATACCAAAGTGGATTACGTAAGAAGAAATTACAATATAAAATGGAGATTTAACAGCTTCAGACCTTTAATAACATGAAACAAGTTCCAGTTCCTGGATGAGGTATGAATCAAATAAACTCATTTGCTTGCAAATGAACATCACCAAGTCATATCGTAATCTACAGCGTATTAAGCAATCCAAACAAAAACAAAAAAGGCAGGTTCAAGGTTTGAATTATTGCTCAATGTTGGGCAGCTATGTCATCCAGAAGCTGTCTTCCTCTGCTGGAAAATGACAGCATAAACAGGAACACCGACGCCAATGCTAAAGGCTGCCAGTACGCCAAGAGACATTTTCACTTTTTGGTGCTTCATGCGGTCCAGGTTATACATGTGCTTCGCATGAACATAGAATGGTTCGTCATGGCCATGAGCTCCCATTTTCTTCACTCCAGTCGCATGGAGACCTCGGAACACTGTCAAAAAATATGTATCTTTGAAACCCAAACGGAAAGCAATACACAATCAACTGTCAGATTTCCAAATTGGACAATTAAGCGTTAATCCAGCATTGATCACTGAAAACATAATGAGTGAAAATTTATTTCCACCCGAGGACTGCTACCACATCACAACAACAGACGCTTGCCTATCTAGATTTGGCTATAGAATTACTATACATGCTTAGTCGACAATTTCATCTAGAAGTCACTCATTGAGGGCACTAATCAAAGGAAACTCCCGCGTACCCGACCGAAGTCAAAATATGACAGGACACATGCATTCCTCTCAGTTAGTCAACGTGCCTGTAATAATAAAAATCATACTAATTATTAGTTTTTAATGTGTATTTCAAACCCTATAAATAAAGTGTCGAGGGGTATTTTGGAACCTTTAGCCACCATAGTTTACTATTGAGCATAGATAAATTTCTTCGTATTAACTAGTTCTCTCGCTTTCTCTACTTGTCATCTAAGATGGTCTTGATAGCAAGAACAATTCATCGGCCACAAAAAAATTGGATTCAATATCCTCTTAGACACAATGAGCATTGACGAACATCATAAACGAGAAGCCAAGCACTATGTGAGACAACATAAGAATATAGAGAGACCAGTTAACTTTGCGTAGAACCAAGAAATTTGCAATAAGCATTAGAATGAGTCCCAAGGGAAAATCCACATGCAAATGAAGGATTCATAGACTCGATTGGTTAGAGAGCATGGCACATCACCAAAGCGCTGACCTCAAACGCCAATGGCAAATGAAACCAATTATCACACCGGTGAAAAAGATTCACCTCTCCTGCCTCCACCTCTCCTGCCTCAACAAGAGAGAAATTGGGAGAAGCAGTTGACCAACAAATTCTTCAAAGATATCACTGAAGTTCGGATACCAGTGAAATTCAAAATACCCTAACTATAACCTTATTAGGAACGTCAAATCCTACCTACCACATCGCCTGCTTCAAGTTGGCCACCTTGTTAGTGAACATCAACAATGTGTTGAAGTGTCATGTATTCTTCAGCGCCCGGTAGATCCATGGACTAGAAAAACGAGAAACATTGAGGTGCACATTTTGACGGCCTACTAGAGAAAAGCAAGTCGCCAAAGCAACATATCTCAGTTCTAAGGAAGATGTTCGCCATGTTAAAATGGTACAATATGATGGTGAAAGCCGTACAAGACAAATTGTCACTGAGGACCACCGAAGTGATTTAGTGACTTAAAAGGTGAGTTGCAGGTCTCAATTGCTTCATCATAAAGCCAAATGAGAGGCATTCGTCATTCTTCAAAGCCCTCAAAAGTGCAAAGCATTTTGCGTAGAATGAAGAATGTGAGGCCACATTCTAACAACTGAAGATGCTTGTATCCTCATCGTCACTCTTATAAAGCACCTAGCGTGGAGAGAACTCCTTGTTATACCAATAAGCTGTCTTGGTCAATGAAGGAAGCAATGGCCCACTTATTACATAAGCAAGATGCTTTGGAAAGTCAGGTACCTCATCATGGAAAAACTGGCATGGGTATGAATCATCTCAGCTTGATGACTCATACCTTACTTCCAAGTGATCCAAAACAAATTTAACACCAAAAACTTGCAATTAACGATGCTCATCAAGCTGAATCATTTAGGAAGAATATTTATATGGGGCAATATTAACACTGCCGTTGCCAGGTCCCAAGTCCTAGATGAGAAAAGTGGAGGGTTGCGTTAGGTAGTCGACAGCCAGCGTAAAACTTGTCGAACAATAATGACATGAATCCTTTAAGAAATTGTGTTAATGCTAGGGCGTCCCATGGAAGCGACGCGCTGTATGGCCTGAATACAGTGACAAGTGTGCAAGGGCCGCTGCACCGGCGCCCGGGTGCAGTGTTAAATAGGCAAGAGTTCCCACATCAAAGACGGATGTGGGCAAAGAAGCTAGTCCATGATACTAAAATTAGGATAGAAACTTGGAATATAGGTTCCCTTACAGGAAAATTAATGGAATTAATAGATATTATGATTCATAGGAAGTTAAATATTTTGTGCATTCAGGAAACTAAATGGGTTGGAGATAAGGCTAAGGAAATTGATAGTTTAGGATTTAAACTTTGGTATTCGGGTAGGAGTCGTACTAGAAATGGTGTAGGTGTTATTATAGATAAGAGTTTAAAGGATAATGTTATAAAAATTAATAGGATTGAAGATAGAATTATAGCTTTAAAGATTGTTGTTGATGATAAGATTGCTAATATTATAAGTGCTTATGCTCCTCAAGTAGGTTTGAATATGAGTTCTAAATTAAATTTTTGGAATGACTTAGAAGAATTAATACAAAATATGCCTCTTGAAGAAAGAGTTTTTATTGGAGGAGATTTAAATGGACATGTTGGTAGAAAGGTAGATTTTAAAAGCATTCATGGTGGCCATGGATTTGGAACGACGAATGAAGGTGGCAAGACCATATTAGATTTTTGTTTAGCTTATGATTTTTTAATTGCTAATATCTTATTTAAGAAAAAGAATGAGCATCTCATCACTTATAAAAATGGATATAATACAACCCAGATTAACTATTTTCTTATTAGAAAATTAAATCGTTTAGATTGCAAAAATTGTAAAATTATTCGGAGTGAAAATTTATGTACCCAACATCAATTATTAGTTTTGGACTTTAAGATAAAGGGACATAAAATAAAAAAAAAAGTAAAATAATTTTCTAGGATTAAATGAGGGCATTTAAAGAATATTAACAAAAATATTTTTGAAAATAAGATTTTAGATCTTAAGATTTTATCTGTGCATGAGGATGCTTAGGAGATGAAGGAATTTCATGGCTTACTAAACTTTTTAATACTATTTTGAAGACTAAGAAGATGTCAGATGAGTGAAGAATGAGTGTGTTAATTCCTATTTTTAAGAATAAAGGTGATGCACAAGATTGTGCGAATTATAGAGGTATTAAGTTAATGTGTCATACTTTAAAACTATGGGAGCGAGTTATGGAGCATAGGTTGCGGCGCGATAATAATGTTGCTCAAAATCAATTTGGATTCATGCCGGGTAGGTCGACTATGGAAGCCATACATTTATTAAGAGGTTTGATGGAGAAATATAAAGAAAATAAGGAGGATCTACATATGATATTTATTGATTTAGAAAAAGCATATGATATAGAAAAAGCATATGATAAAGTTCCAAGAGAAGTGCTATGGAGAGTTCTTGAAAAGAAAGGAGTCAATAATGCTTATATTCAAATCATCAAAGATATGTATGCAGGAGCTATTACTTGTGTTCAAACACAAGGTGGATTGACCAAGTATTTCCCTATTTCGGTTGGGTTACATCAAGGATCAGCCTTAAGCCCATGTCTTTTTGCTTTAGTCATGGATGTTCTCACTAGACATTTGCAAGAGGATGTACCTTGAAGTATGCTTTTTGCTGATGATATTCTTCTTGTTGATAAGACTACAAAGGGGGTTGAAGGTAAACTTGAATTATGGAGGTCAACCTTGGAGTTTAAAGGTTTTCGCTTGAGTAGATCTAAAACGGAATATATGGAGTGTAATTTTAGTAGTAATAGACCTAGTGAGGGGATTGTGATTTTGGGCGATCAAGTCATTAATAAGAGTACACATTTTAGATATCTTGGATTTATTGTTCAGAGTGATGGTGAAATAGATGGGGATATTATCAGCAGAATTCAAGTTGGATGGTTGAAGTGGAGGAATGCATCGGGCTTGTTATGTGATAGAAATGTACCCCTCAAACTTAAGGGAAAATTCTATAAGATGGTAGTGAGGCCTGCAATGCTTTATGGTGCTGAATGTTGGCCTTTAAAAGAGAAGCATAATACTAGGTTAAATGTGGCAGAGATGAGGATGCTCAGGTGGATGAGTGGCTTTACCCTTAGAGATAGGATACGAAATGAGCATATACATGAAAAGGTTGGAGTAGCTCCAGTAGAATATAAGATTTGAGAAAGTCGCCTTAGATGATTTGGTCACATAAAACGGCGGCCTTGCAATGACCCGGTTAAGAGAGTAGAGGTATTAGATTTGACTTATGTTAAGAAAGGAAGGGGTAGACCTAAAAAAATTTGGTTAGAAACTATTATGAATGACCTTTCTTTATTAGATTTAAACGAGAATTTGACTTTTAATAGGACACAATGGAGAAAAAGGATTCATGTAGCCGACCCACGTAGTGGGATAAAGGCTTGATGTTGTTGTTGTTGTTGTATATGGGGCAATATCAGAGTAATTTCCAAGTCTCAAGCATAAGCCCTCCCCAACTTCACAATCTCAGAGGTTGAGAAGCAAAGGACAAGCGAATGTGACTAGCAATGGATATTTTATGTGGAATGGCATCTAATGAGAAGGGAATCAGCACTTACATGAAAAGTTTAATAGGGGTAGCACCTGCACACGCTATGGAGATTGAGTCCCAATCATTCAACAACTAAGAGAAGTACAAAGCCCTAGTAGCAAGATGGAGATTTGTAATCAGCATCGACGCAAAGAGTTTGATATTCAACTCCAACTCATAGCGGGTGGTAAATTAAGTCAATAAGTAATACGAAGTGCATGATAAAACCCAACAAAAATAAATCTTTAAATCGAAGGCAGAGATGAGCTAACTAGATGCTTCAAAATAATGCAAATCCGCAATAAGCAAAACTAACTCATTGACTTGCTATAAAAGACATAGAATCCAACGAACAACACTCCTTGAAGTTGTCTCACCACACCATTGAAAAGGAGGAAGTGATGCAAGTAGAGGAGGATGTCGAGGTGAGTTGCATAGATCCTTACGTTGAGTACCTGAAGATGGGAAAAATCCTCCCCATAGTAGCCGACCTTCATAGCTTCAAGATTAAAGCTGCCCATTACCTAATAATAAGAGGCAAGGTCTTCAGAAGATCAATAACATCGGTACACCTGTGATGCATAAAGAAGGGTGAGGTGGAGAAAATATTCAAGGAGGTTTAGTCAGTTGAGTGCAGTGGCCACTCTAAAGGAAGGACGTTGCTAAAATCTAAGGTAGGGGCACCTTTGGCCGAATCTCAAGAAAAACTCCATAGACTTCTCTAGGAAATGCTTGCAGTGTGAGAAATTTGCTCCCATTCAATTACAACTGTAGCAAAAGCTGCAATCCATATCAAGCCCCTGGCCATTCACGGTTCAGGGAACGAACCATCTCCACAAACAAACAAAAAAAGATCTATTGATAATGATTGATTACATCTCGAAGTGGATTGAATTGAAGTTGTTAACAAAGATAATAGCTGGGACAATCTACAATTTTACTTATCCGACAACATATGCATGTACCCCTATATGGCCATTATTACCAATAATGGAGTGAAATTTGCCAACAAAAAATCAAAGAATCTGCCAAAAAATGGGTTCAAATTCGCTTCAACACAACATCCACAAACAAATGACAATCGAAGGTTCTCTTGACCTAATTTTAATCATCCCTCTCTATAACACCCTCACAATACATTGGATTTCCACCAGTTTCTCCCGATCTAGTCTCTACACATCCTCTTAAAATTCCATAGACATTCCAACCCTTCCATAAACCTTTAATCCCCTCCATAAACACAATATTCCTTGACAAATCAAATATATCCAAACTAACTCACCATGACTTTGTCTTGGCTATGCCAACTTGGAACTTCACTGAACACTCCAGCTCACATCTATAGACATTACCCTAAAACTTTCAACTGTTTACATGCCACAGAACCTCTATCACAAGAAACCCAAGATCCAAATCTCTAAAGAGAGCTCAAATCCAAATCCCTAAAGAGAGCTCGTCCATGACCAAACCCATTGGCTAACCCTTCCCTCTCAATCATCACATCTAATAAAATTATTCCAACCACTCAAGGGTGTTTCCCACATCCTTAGCCTCCCACCACAGCAAGTGAAATCCATGGACCACCAATCCCAAGGCTAAAATCCAACAGCACGTGTCACTTAAAAAAAATAGTGAACTACCCTTTTAATGAAAATAGAAAAATTATAGCATTGAAGGTATATTTATTTGATTATGGATTGCACATACTTAAGCATGTTTATTCTTCTGATTGAAAACTGGTGTATGTAACTATTTGGATGCTAGGAATTTTTTTCTATGCATCCATTTTATTATTAGTTCATTGAGCAACATGATTATAAAATTTAAAGCACTTATACATATAAGTGTTTGCATTTATTATTGAAAGGCTATCTATAAATCATAAAAAAACTAATTAAAATGATGAAAGGGTAAGCCGATGGTCTTAAATCTTAAATCAAGGGGTTATAAATTTAATAAGCATCTAACATGCTTTTGAATCGAAGGAATGCAAACAATGTTAAATATTTGAAATCAACACAAATTGTAATAGAAAAAGAATTATAATAGCTATAAATGAGATAGCATAAAAATATTATATTACATGCAGCAATTATAAGAGCCAATATAAGATCTCGACCACATCCCTACCGTTTCATAATTAGTTTGGATAATAAGACATCCCATACTGTGACATCTAGGTGCCTAATTCCCATCAAATAGATAAAGAATGAAGATCATAAATTGCATGATATCTTTCCTATGGTTGTTATCCATGTCCTGTCAAGTCAACCTTGCATAGACAAAAATTAATGTTGCCTAAAATGAACTCGAGAACTTTTATTTAAGAATAATAGTAAAACCTTTAAAATAGTTTCAATCAAATCATATGTGAACAATCCAAATTGACCGTTAAATGACACACCCATTGTTGCACATGCCTTGGATAGTTCTACTACCACTAAATTACCCTCTAAGTTAACATATTTTTATGCACGTACTTTCTATGATGACACATTGAAGAAGCATCATCTGAGTCATTCATTGACACACCTATTATTGATTTTTCTTATGATGGTTCTAGTCCAGTTCCTATTTCATATCACTTATTTGGTCATTTCACTTGACTAAGAACTCACAATCTGACACTACCACTGATGTTTAATCTAATGATATTTTCCTCCCTAGGATGGATACTATATAGTTAAGACGCATGAAGTACACATCATAGCTTAAAATTGCGCAATAAGTGGCGCGCCTCTGTGCAATTTGGACCCATGCCACCTTATTGCCTAAGCAATTTTGGCGTTTACTGAGGCTTATGCCTCAGGGACTGTGAGGCGCGCCTCAATTACGTAATTGCGCAATTTTGGGTCCCACTCACTTAAGTTTAAAATAAAAAAGCTATTTTCTTCTTCCTTCTATCCGTCCAAGCCGAACCGAACGAAGCTCTCTCGCGGCAGCTGTCCCGCAGGCTCCCGATCCCGACTCTCCCGCACCATTCCGCCGCCTCTCTCGCCGGCGCCGCCTCACACCGATGAGGCCCTTGTGTGAGGCTTCCCTCTACGACACTTCTTCAACTGATCTTAGGTTTTTTTTTTAATTAAAGGTATGATTTTTTGAACTGATAGAAAATCTAGAGTTATAATTTTTTTTAGATTTTGTGTTTTATTTTGTATTTGTGCTTTAGGAAACATGGTTAAGGGCAAGAAAAAGTCTAATACATCATTGTGGAGGGACCCTTCTTGGAAGTAAAGTGTACAGGTTGACGTAGGCAGCGGTGAGAAGACTTACGTGTATTTGAAATGCAATTTTTTGTGATAAAGTGGTGAAGGGCGGAGTTACTCGAATGAAGGAACACTTATCCGACTCTCATAAAAACGTAGCATCATGTGCAAATGTGACGGATAAGGTGAAAGATGAAATTACTGCTTACATGAAGAAGAGTACCACAGCAAAACATTTACAACAGAAGCAATTTGATGAAATGGCCGAATAAGGTGCTTACTTCGGGAGAGAGAGTGGAAAGGGCTCTTCCTCCACTATACATAATAGAGGTGTGTGGGGTCCTATGAACCATTATATGGTTAATTCAAGAAAGGATAGAGGACAAGCACAGATGATGCCTGTGGCTGGTACTATAGAGGGTCGCCGTCAGGTTTGCATGGATATTGAAAGTTTTCTTTTTTTTTTTAGAATGTCATTCCATTTAATGTTATGACATCGCCAGCCTACTTCAATATGTTGTGATCTGTAATATTGTATGGGAGAGGGTTGAAAGCACCTTCCATGTATGAGTTGCAAACATTGATTTTGAAGGAGGAGCTGCATAACACAGAGCAGAATATTGATGAGATTAAACGAATATAGAGTGAGATTGGTGTACTGTTACCATTATGTCAGATGGATGGTCTGACATGAAGAGCTGGAATTTTATTAATATCCTTGTAAACAATCCCTATGACACGGTGTTTTTATGATCAGTTGAAGCTTCAAATGAGGTTAAAAATACTGATTTCATTTTCAATTTATTATATGGGGTTGTTGAGGAGATCGGAGAGCAATTAGTTGTTCAGGTCGTGACTGACAATGCCAGTGCATACCAAGCAGCTGGTCAAATGTTGATGGAGAAGAGGAAACATCTCTATTAGACCCCCTGCGTGGCACACTATATTGATCTCATACTGGAGGAACTTGATGATCTACCTCAACAAAAGAGCATCCTTTATAGGGCGATGAGGATTACAAAGTTTATCTACAACCATTCATGGGTCTTAGCCTTAATGAGAAAGTTCTCAAAGAAGGGAATCATTCTCCTTGCTACCACTAGATTTTTTATTATATTTGTGCACTGTAAAACATTTTCAATTTCTAATGCAAGTTTATTCTACATGTTTGTCATGTCTTATTTGACACTACAGAGCATGTTGGATGTTAGGCAACCTCTAGAAGACATGTTTACATCTACACAATGGCTTAATTCTGCATGGGACAAGAAACTTGAGGGGAAGGAAATACGAATACTGATTCTAAATGATAAATATTGGGCAAGTGTGACCTATGCCATATTGAGCATAAGACCCTTAGTACAAGTTCTACGTTTAGTTGATGCCGAGAAAAAACCAGCCATGTGTTTTATATATAATGCAATGGATGAGGCAAAGGAGTTAATTGCACACAACTTGGGAGGAGAGGAGACAAGTTATAGAGAGATTTGAGATATCATTGATGCTCGGTGGGAGGTCCAGTTACACTGTCATCTACATGCAGCGGCGCATTATCTTAATCCTAATTTTAATATTCAGAGAGGAAATCCTCAAATCCGGAGGTGAAGCTTGGCTTGTATCATTGCATGGAGCGACTAATACCGGACCAGACCGTCAGGGAGCTTGCAGATTTAGAACTTGTTCTATTTCGGAATAGGGAGGGATTTTTCGGTCTGCAAGAAGCAAAAATCTACTTTTGTCAAATGCTCTCCAGGTAAACTTATTTTTGCAAAGTATATGTACATGCATAACACTTTAATATGTTCTGATTATCATTTTTTATCTTGAAAATAGTTGAATAGTAGATCCAATTTGGCGATTCCACCCCTGCGTTACAGAGTTTCATAGTTAGAGTTTTGGGCCTCACTTGTTCTTCCTATGGGTGTGAACGAAACTAGAGCACATATAGTCAACTGCAAACGAAGAGAAGCAATCGGCTTTCAACACTCATAATGAACTACCTTGTGTATATTATTCACAACAAGAGATTGAGAGATATGAGGTTGAGGAACAAGGGGTTGAAGGATGATGAGGACTCTTTGGTGTGTGATGATGTAGCATATGATAAGGAGTGGTTCATAGATGATAAGACAGATAAGTCATTATCATACGTGCAGTTAGAGGATCTAAGTGTGGATGTCTTGAGGGGCAAAACAGATTGTGTGGGCACATCCACTAGTTATGCGGCACAACAAGCAAATAAAGATATCTCAAAATTTCTTATGTGTTATTACATTATATATATATATATATATATATATATATATATATATATATGCAATTAACATGACAATAATCAGTCTTACTGAACAGGGAAGAGAAAAGTGAGTAATATATAAGATGATGAAGATATGACATTCATAGATACAATTGGAGAAGAAGAATCTCTTGAAGACCCATTTAGTGATGGGACATGATTGGATTTTATATGTTCTTTCTTATTTGTACTTTAGGAGTTTTGATAGACTTATATTTTTTGGTTCAATACTTTGAATTATGCTATAATATGCATATATTGGATCTATTTTATTATTTTCTACTAATTTCACTTGTCATTTAGATATTTTTATTGTATGATAGACTTTTACTATTATTTACCTGCTAAAACCCTTAAATTCTCATTTATGCAATTCTTCGTCGGTGAGGCTTACGCCTCACACCGCCTCAAAGCTTACGCCTCACCTCACAGACGAAAAATGCCTCGAGGCTTATTTACGTAATTTTAAACCTTGGTATACATACATATTGTGTACTCAAACTCAACATAATATATCTGTCACCCCCCACCCCACCCCCACAGAAGTTAAATCTTAGTTCATTTCTTATATATGATTATACTCTTAAAACATCAATAGCTAACCGTAAGTCTTTCCACAATATATTATATGGATTATCCTTATTAGAACCATGGAAGACTTATCATTATCATTTGCATGATATTGCATTAGTACTAACACCTCACTTTCATAGCTTTCATTTAAACGTATTACAATTAGTTTACATGGGTGATAATGAACACATTAATATTAAGTTTCAAATTTATCCATCACGTGAGTATACTAAAAATAGCAACAAATTATCTCACATTCACCATATAGCAAGTGAAGGTTATAAAATGATTAAAAACAATATATTACATGATTATAATCATTGTTTGCCTTTTATCATATGTTTTGATCTTCTCTTCATTGCATCTGATTTACTACTAACTAAATGATTTATGTAGGGGTAAAAAATGTCAAGACTCAGAATTAACTCAAGAAATTCAGTTTGATTTGACTCGATTAATTTTTAGCTCAGGTTCAAATTGAACAAAAACCCAAAATTGACCTGATTATCATATAGATTCAGGCTAAATAGGTCAAGCTCGCATTCAACGCATCATTTTCAATTTAAACGAGTCATATTTGGATAAAACGAATCATGTTAACATAAAAAATTGCACAATCTATATGATAAATGGATCATATTCGAGTTAGTTGGGTTTGGATCAAATATTTTGATACATATAATAAACAGGTCGGGTTTGTGTCAAGCATGCTCAAGTTAGGTAAACTTTAGGTTAGACCCAAACCTAACCCTCTTTTTATTTGTGCGGTTTTGGTATAATACCCTTGTTGACCTCTACATTAAGATAAAAAAAGAGATAATAAACAATAGCTAAAATGATTACCTGTCGTTGCTCATGCCGCAAATCCAGTTGAGATCCCGCCGTTGCTACAGTCGCCCATACCCTGTTCAAACGGCGCTGAAAGGTCGTATCACACACGATCTCGCCTCGATCAAGCCTCCCTCAAGGCATCGTTAAATATCGACCAAACTCTAGCTCTCCCACACGCGATCTCTTCCACGCTCGGTTCCACTCACGATTCCATTCTCCGCTCTCTGCTTCTCCCTCCGTAAGCTCCCAACCTCCTCTCGTCCGACCTCTTGCTTCTCCGATCCAGTGAGGAAGACACAGAGAGAGAGAGAGAGAGAGAGAGAGAGAGAGAGGAGCTCTCTTGCATACCTGATCCCTCTGAAGCCGCCGACCTTCTCCCAGAGCTCTGGCCGAACCCAACCGACCCCATCCTGCCGAGCTCCTCTTGCCGACCGGCTCTCACCCGCCTCCCTCCTTCCCGTTCCGATCGGAAGCTACGACATTTTGAACGGAGACAAGAACGGGAGCTCGCGCGTAGTGAAGGTAACATTCTCCCTTCCACGCGCTTCTTCGGCCTAATCCCGTAAAAACTGAGAAGAGAGGAGGGATTTGTTCTTATTTATTTATTATTATTATTATTATTATTATTATAGTTATAGTTATTTATTTATAATTATAATTAATTAGTTTTAATTATAACCTAATGATATTTAATTAAATTTAATTTTTGATTAAGTATTTTAATTATAATTAATGATTGTTAAACATAACAAATTAAGGTTAATTATGCTTAATTAATTTTAATTATAATTACTAATCAATTAATTAATTTTAATTAATTAAATATAATTATGATTAATTATTGTTAATTATAATTAATTGTTATTAGTTATTAATTAAACATAATTGATTAAATTTAATTATGTTTAATTAATTTTAATATGATTAATTATTAACTAATTTTAAATTAATCATAATTAATTTTAAATGATTATTTGTTAATTATAATTAACTATAATCTAATCATAATTAATTTGGTTTAATTATGAATTAATTATAATTAATTATATTAATTATGATTAATTAAATAGAGTTATAATTAATTCTAATTAATTACTATTATTAATAATTAATCATAACTAATAATAATAAAATAATCCCCCCACTCTCCTTCCTCGATGTCCGTGTCGGACCGGCAAACCACCTAAGCACGTCTTTAGTGGCCGTGGTAGGAGGGAACCCGGTGCGACACCTACGACGAGGTAGGCGAGTGACCCCTCGATCCACGTGTCAACCACGACAACCCCGCGGAGGTATGAACTTTTCAAAACTTAAAACCTTACTTCAATATTCATGGCAAACTGGAGAACCGCCCCATGCACGCCTTTATTGCGCGTGGTGGGATGGGACCCTGGTGCGGCACGTACGGCGAAGCGGGGTCGCTCATAAGTACCCCCGGGCGGGGGGAAATCAAAATTGCTTATTTTTCAATAAAAAATACTTTTTAAAACCCCAAGCACGCCTTTAGTGCGCTTGGTGGGAGAAAAACACAAATACAATCGCCGCGGTGTCTCACCAACACCAACCGTGCACGTCTTTAGTGACGTGGCGGGTAGGCGGCCTCTTAGTTTTTCCCCTAAACGGGGGAGAAGCCGGGAGGCTGCCGAAATTTTGTCTGAAATACAGACAAGGACTTGGAGCAGAATGAGACTTGTGGACTTGATTCAATCTACTTAATCAAACTTGAATCCAAATAAAAAGAAATGTGCAAATGAGATTGAACTTGATTTATACATCAAGTGGATTAAACTCGAACTGAACTCAAGCTTGTACAAAATTTGGACAACTACAGTGGACTTAAATGAACTTGAACCATAACTTGAATAAAGAGGAAGGACATGAACTTGAAAGGCAACGAAGAACTTGTACTTGGACTCATCTTGGACTAGAATAGAACCGGCATATTGAACTCAAGACAAAACTTGAACCTAAATGGACTTGGTACAAGAAGTCTCAACTTAGACTTGAACTTAAATTTGAACTTGATTTATACATCAAGTGAACATGACTTGAACAATTACAAAATCTTGAATCATATGGACTTGATTTGAACATTAACTTGAGATTTTTTTGGACACTAATTAAGCATGTTTCAAGCATGATTTGAACTTAAAAGATTACAAGGGATTTGATTTGAATACTTTGAGCAAGGACTTGAGCTTGCTAGTTGATCACTCAAACTTGATTTGAACATTATATGAGCCTGAACTTATATTGGACTTGAGTTAGAACATGATCTTGGACTCATATGACATTGAATCTACAAGCATTAAATTCAAAAGGAGCATGAGCTCTAAAGAATTTGAATAAGTGCAAGTGGACTCAAATAATTAAATCTGAATGTAGAGAACTTTGATTCGACCTGAAGGAGTTTGTGCTTGGGTTAGAATGAAAGAGTTCATTGAAAGCCAAGGCTCATGATCATAGAAAATTAATCCCTGTAGCAATTAAATGTCTCGATCATGCAAAGAACAAGGAACAACTCACTTATGGGCCAATTAGGCAAGTGGATGTATCTATCTCTTTCAAGAAGAATAATCACACAATAAGCACAACAAGCTTCTTACAAATGGGGACCAAATTGAAGGGGTACCAATGAATATTAAAGAGCGATACATAAGCAGATATGATCTTCAAGTAGAAAGATTTGATATGTAATGAAGATAATGATATGATATACCCAAATACATTCAACGGAATATGCATGAATGTCAACAAATAGATGAGAAATTCATGACACATAAAGGATACAATGATTGTGATTTATCCATAAAAAGAAAGATCAGTTGGGGAGGATACAACAATATGCTTGCAATCAATCTACAAGATTTAAATAGCAAGAAGTTATCATATTGGTTGGAATACTAATTGACAACTAATAACAATGTAGATGCTATCATTCACATTACAAATGCAAATGATGAACGATAAAATTCAGATGGTTCGAAGTATTCAAAAGAGAGTGATATATATATATTTATCATGCAATCAAACGTTACTGGAAGGGTTTTGTATGTGATGAATACAGAAGTACCTTCACAATCAACATCTATATGTAAACAAACAAATGAAAATTGGAAGGGTACATATAGTTGATTGCAAGCAAAGATCAACGATACAAGTCCACCAGGATTTATCACAAATCGAATCATCCATACAGTTGATAACCACTCAACATTAGTCAAATATATCAACCTTCTACAAGTAAGAATAGGTGATCTGCAATACGTACAATCTATCTACAAATACAGATGTATGTACAACATCCATCCATGGGTAGATGCATAAAGACTATAGTAAATACAGTATCCTGTAGTCAACTTCGGTCTAAGAATGAATACATCTACCTCCAACAGTAGTGGTTGCATTATAAAGATCAAAATCACAGCAGGATGCATAAAGATTACAAATTCCTACGAGCTTCTATAAGCTAAGGCAGGAGATTAGTTAGTGTACTATGATCCACCTACAAAAATCAACAAATAGTGTACGGCAGTCTACCTGTACAAAGCAGCAAATAACTGATCCAGAGGCTACTACGCCACGCCACCGGATCTGCAACATTCATACAAGCAGATAGAAGGCGTCTATAATTATTTCAAAGTACCTCTGCACGTGCACTATAAATTGTATACACATAGGTACACTAAAAGGGATAAAAATAATTATAAAACCCGCATGGGCCCCGGCGAGTGTGTTATTGATACACACGTGACGTCTAGGGATGCTGCGCGGGTTGACAAGTGAATTCTAGTTCGAACTCGATTCTCCTATACGGGTCAATAGGAGTCGACAAGGTTCGAACTCTCAAACAAATATACGATTGCTACGACCGATATATTTGTCCTAATACATTCATATTAGGCTTTCAAGGCCTGTAACAATGAGAATTCACTATCAAGGGCTCAAAGCCTACAAAACCCGATCCTCTGTCGACAACCCGACAGAGTTGACAAGGTTCAATCCATAAAAAGAAATGACCCCCGAACACCTCGATGATGGTTGTGTTGAATGCAGATCTCAACCGGAGGGGTTTCCAAATATTTTCAAATGTCTTCCAAATATCCACAGCCCATTTCAAATATTCCAAAGCCCCACCCAAAATACCCATAGAAATCCAAAAATCCAAAACTCCACAAAAATCCCAAAATCCCAAAAAATATATAAAAATGAAATAAATCCATCAACGCACTTAAAGCAAAATCCATCCGCCCTCCGCAACAGTTTGTCGAGGTGGACAAATTAAAAAAAAACACTTCAACTCTCAAAGAGCTAATGCCTGGTCAAAAATATCACTAGGATCCATTCTCAAATAATCTCTTGCCAGTAAGGACGTGGTACGTGTCCTCTAACTGGCAGTTTCGCCGCCAAATGGCACTGCAGGTAAACGGTTATGACCCGGGGCCCTCTGAACCGAGTGGTTTTGCCGCCAAATGGCACCACAGATAGCGGTTATGGCCAGAGTCAATACGCTCCTTAATGGCGTTAAATCCTTGAGATATGAATCAATAGGATATGATCGATAGGGCATAAAGCCCTCTGTTAGATAAGGTGGTTTCAAATTTGTCCCCTTAGACAAACATTCATCCGCGGTCTACAAGGTCCCCTTGGACGAAGCAACCCATGGCTGCCGACAAGGATCCTTCTGTCAAGTTGGGTCGACTACCTCCTCTTACTAAGTAGACCAGGGACTACGATGGCCCGGGACGACGGAACCATGGGATCTTGATCGGGACTATCATCCATTCCCCCACCGTCCGCTTTAAGTGCAAGATGGTGAAGTTTCTATTTTAAATATCAAAATTTTCAATATCCAAAACTTCCAAACTTTCCAAATACTCAGATTCAAACACAATTTCTCAAAATCCAAACCCTATTTCTAAATCCAATTTCTGCAAATATCCTAAACCCATTGCTGCTACTATATGCCAGATAACACGTAATCTCTATACGTATCTGATTGACGACTAACCTTAATCGAAAGTTCTCTCTCGTTAATGGGAGGGGTAATTAACTATTGGGGGCTTGCGCCTATAGGAAACCAGAACTCAGATCATAAAGTCCTCGCAAAATGAGGGCGAAATCTCTGGGTAGTGTCTTATCTACAAACTCATCTGCCTTCCAAAATTTACCCCGAAACTTAGTTCGTTAAAACTCCCCTCACCAAATATAAAAAAAGAAATCGCGCAGCGGGGAGGCCGGGGCCGAATTTTCGGAGCCCACAGATTTCTGGCCACTCCGCTGGGGATTCGTTTCTCTTTCCATCTTTGGCTAGTCGTCTCAGTGCTATAGTAGCAGCTATATCAAATCATACTAGAGATTTTGAGTCTTTCAAAATGATCGTTTAATAATTCAAAACTCTGAATTTTCTAAAATGATCATTCAGCGAATTTATATGCATTTATCGATTTTTAAATTTGTATTATTTTAATTGCTTGCTAATGAGCTCAGCATCAACAACTCCCAGTCCACCCATCAAATCTGCAAGCCCAAGAGTCTGAAGCTAACATTCCAACCCAGAATGGGTTTGCAAATCTGAAGTGGGTCAAAAGAAATAGCTCTAATGGAGAGCTAAAGAAATCTTTCTGGGATCGACGGCCTGAAGCTCCAATCCCTCCAAGGAAGAAAAAGCCTGAAACTCTTTCATCCCGGGTATACAGAGTACTGAAGACAGTGAAGGAGAAGGGCTTGAAAAAGAAGAAGTTTCAAAAGCCACTGGTCATCGAAGCTAGGAGAACCCCGCCAAGGGAACACTTATCCGTGGTGGCGAAAAGAAGAGAAAGACAGTACATTTCACGCGGTGAACATCGGGGCGTGACACTTGAACCATATGTTCAGGGATCCGCTGCTGAAAGGTCCCGGTGGAAAGAAAAACAAGTATGGAGGCCAAAGCCTCGAGGAAAGGAGAAAGATAGAAGAGAAAGAAGAATTGATCTAGGCGTGACATCCGGTGAGGCTTCCCGGAGATCCGCCCCCATCTACGAACAACGTCAGAAGTGGGCCCCAAAAAGGACTCATAATGACATTCCTCCAGACAGTAGATGCCTTGGAGAATCCTCCAGGGATTCCGTCGCCCTCCATCCCCTCCAAAGAAAGAGACTAACTTTGATCGCAGCCCACTGATCGAAGAAGTCCCCGTGCCTAATCAGGAACCGGAAATCCAATGACGTCGCCGCTCGGAGATCCGAGTACTGGAGGAAAATATAGATAATCAAAATCTAGAGGAGGAAGAATTCCTTGAAGGGGAAGAAAATATTGAAGAAAACATTGATGAATTTATGGAGAAAATTTAGAAGAAAATATTGATGAATTTCTAGAGGAAAATTTAGAAGAAGAAATTCAAGAAACAAATAACACTCTGGACATGGAAGTTGTCTATATGGTGAGACACACCAATGCTAATGAGGAAGCCTATTATGATGATGGTGAAGATGAAGACGATCAACAACCACCGATTAGGCGAGTTTATCAACGTCGTCGTGAGGCTGGGTCCACCACTGGCAGAGGTGGTCATTCCCAAGTTGAAAAAGAAAGAGAGGAAGCCGAGGAGAATCCCTTCGCTGACGAGAATGTCACACTTGCAGACATGCAAAGACATATAAGGAGACAAATGAGAGCCAAAGAAAGAGAAATCTCTCAGTTGAATGAGAAGATGACTGAGATGATGGCTCAGATGGGGGAAATGATATAGATGATGCAGAAAACTGTTGCTGTTGGTGCCATGCCCGATCCTCCTCCGGATCCTCCAAACTTTCAAATGCCTCAAGTATCAGGAGTACGGGGCACTCTTGAAGATAGCAATGAAGTTCATAATGTCAACCGTCAGTCCACTCCACAAAATGTTGCAAGTACTTCCGAACCAGTAACTGCTGCACAGTTGGAAGGAATAATCACAGAAAAGATCAGGGCTATTATAGCCGTTAATTAAGCAGAGAAACTAGTGGGCAAAGGTCGTCCGTACCCTGCTGAGTACGACCAAGTACCATACCCGAAAGGGTATTCAGTCCAAAAGTTCAACAATTTCAACGGTAATAACAACCCCAGGAAGCACCTGGCACAGTTTAAAGCCACCTATGGGAACACAGGAGGCAATGACGCCCTACTCTTCCGACAATTCGTTAGCAGTTTGACAGCAACTGCTTTCGAATGGTACGCTGAACTGTCAAATGATTCTGTGAAGACCTTCGCAGAGTTGGAAAATATGTTCGTAAAGAGATTCGCCAGTGCAACAGAGAAGATAACGATCGCTGACCTCGCTCTGGAGAAGAGAAAAAGAGAAGAATCAGTGACTAAATACATCACTCGCTGGCAAAATTTGAGCATGAAATGTGAGCAGCAGTTAAAAGAAGAGCATGCCGTACAGTTGTTAATGGGCAACATTGATGATAAGATGCAACCCTTCCTGTGCATGGCTACGATAAACACATTTCAAGATTTGCTCGATAGAGTGGCCAAATTTAAGAAACTGAATTTGTCCAGATCAAAAAATCACTCTGATAAGCCCAAGAAGGCTAAAGCCCCAGGGGCTAGAAGGGGTGAGGCCGACTCTACGTTCTTCTCTAGAGCTGACAGAGAAAAGCAAGTGATTTACAACGTAGACAAAGGCAAACAGCCGATGCAATATCAAGAAAAACCTAAACAAGTCTACAACCCCAACCCCCAGCCGAAGATGATATTAGGGGGCAATGATAAGCCACGAACTTATCAAGGTGGAGGAGAACGCCTGAAACAGGCAATAGGAACTGGTGATAGAACGTTCCAATCCCTCAAAGATAAAATGAATAAAAAATATACATTCAAGAGGGAGTGTGTCGCCAAATTATTTCGATAAGTGTTGAAATCGGGTTTAGAACTGCCTGAATGCAAGAGACCCAAAGAGTCGAAGCACACTAGTGACCCAAATTATTGCTCATGTCATCGAGTACTCAGCCATCCTATTGAAGATTGCTACATCTTCAAGGATTGGCTTGAAAGAAAATATCAGAAGGGAGAGATCACACTATCAAACAATGTGTTGACTCATCCCAGAAAAGAATCAACTCGGGTGGTTACGTCCTCTTCCGTACTCCCAACTGAAGAAAGAAGAAATGAAAAGAAGCCAGCTCAAGAAGAACGGTGGGAGACTGCGGTCTCTAAGAAAACTGTGAAAATGTTGAAGCAGCTTGAAGGAGTTACAGGTGTAAAATGGAAGTCTCCTACTAAGCCACTGATAGGTTTGAAAGCACTGCCGGTGGTACGACCTTCTACCTCAAAACAGTTTTCCAACCAAGTTGGTCCTTCAAAGGCTGGAAAGAAGAAATCATCCAAGAAGAAGACCAAACTGAAGAAGCCTAAGGAGAAAAAGACTGCGACTCAAAGGGTTATCGACAGTTTGGATGAATATTATCAGACTGTGAGATGACCCATCAAGCTCGCTAACTTCATGTCAGATCTTAAAATAGATGAAACCGAAGAAGATGATGAGAATTCTCTTCCAACAGAAGTATGTCGGGTCATCTCAGTGGTGCCGAGTACCTCGATAAAAGAGGAATATACAGAAGAAGTACCCTCTGAATCCTGTATGATGGTTTTGCCAATGGATTACAGTTCGGAGGAGGATTTGTATTTTCCAGAGGGAGACGAATCAGACCCTAGCATAGCGTCTCGGATGGGACATGTAAACCTGGGTGGTGATTCTGAATCAACAGATGAGTCCCTAGATGCAACGATGCCTGACTCTGAAGAAAATATACAGTTAAATGACTCTGAACTGGAAGAGATTGCTCAAGTGCAGTTAAGAAGCGGCAAGGTGCTACCACCTCCACCGTAGAAAGGGGTCTCTAATAAAGATAAGGAAAAAGAGATAGTTATCAACGATGATATTATCTCTGAAGATCCTAAGAAAAAGAACACTTCATCCAAGGGGATAGATTATAATATCTTATCCCATTTGAGAAAAATCCCAGCACAGCTCAGCATATACGATGCTTTGGTGATGTCTAAAGACCTTCGGGAGACTCTGATTCAGGCTCTCAAAGATCCCGAAAGATATGAGGCGTATTTTGCTGAACGAAATTTGACTGAGGTTCTGCAAGCTCAAAATGAGCCATTCATTACTTTCTCCGAAGAGGACATGATGCTCAAAACTGCAGACCATAATCGTCCTCTGTATGTTACTGCAGAGAGCGATAAGATGATCATCAGTCGAATCCTGATCGATCCTGGATCCTCCATAAATCTGATAAGCTTGAAAGCACTGAGATCCCTCTGTCTTGATGTGGAACACCTCGGGCCAGATAAGTTGATGGTGCATGGTTTCAATGAAAAAGGGCAGAAGACCCTCGGATCATTCATGCTGGAGAGCTCCATACAGAAGCTAAATTCCATGTGATTGACGCGGATACTTCATTCAAGGCGCTACTAGGTCGTCCCTGGTTGCATGAATATGGCATTGTCCCATCAACACTACACCAGTGTATGAAGTATCTCAAAGATGGAGAAGAATTTAGGATCTCTGGCGATATTTAGCCCTTCACAGTTCATGAAGCAACAGTTTATGAAGATGCATAGTATTTCATGCCAAAGAAGCAAAAGTCTTCGAGTTCTCTTGAGACTAAAGCATCAAACTCAAAGACTGCAAAACGACCTGAACGGGAAGGTCAGAAGAAGCAGGTGGGGAGAAAGAAGGCAGCGCTGACTCTTCCCAAGGCACCGACCATTCCCAAAGAGAAGAAATTTATACCTCATCTGGGAAGTGACACAGATGAAGATGATGTTACTACTGTTAAATCTCGAAGAGTATGCCAATCAACGGATGAATGGAGTAGGCAGGTTGAATTTTCAAATGATGATTATGACTACGACTCTATTTATATGAACACGGTGCAGAATGTGTTCTCTAGAAGAATAGATAGTCTATCAATTTCAGATAGTGTGCTCGTAGTCACGCGTGTTCCCTTACAATATTTTAAAGAAATTATTCCGCGCGAGGTGCATAAAGTTGAAGAACTCGCGCGAGGTGCATAAAGTTGAAGAACTCGCCACCCTCTATCTACCTCCCCGTAAAAATGGGACTGTGCCAAAGAATGTGCTATACTCCACAGGAGTTTGTGGAGAAGAGAATCATGACTGGGATTGCATGCTCCTCGATTCCGAGGAATTATTTCCTACGAGGCTTCCTAGATTCAATACCAAAAATATTCAAAGAATGCTACGAAAACACATCAATATTCCTACCACCAAGCGACAACTTCGTACAAGCTTGGGCCTCTGGTATGGAAGGAATCCACGTCCGCTAGGACGGAAAGATACAGATGCATATAAAAGCATCGGATTCATCAAAAGAAAATTCCTCTGGAAAGAGAATTGCCGAGCAATCACATGCATGAAAATCGAATCTGAGGATGATGTTGCTGAAGAAACATACGAAGCTGATGATTATGATGATCAACCCGTAGAAGCTGAGCCTGCACCAGAAGAACTGGAATATGGTGGACAAGCTGCTACGATGGACGAGCTCAAAGAAGTCAACTTGAGAACTGAGGAAGACCCTCGCCCAACCTTCATTAGCTCTCTTCTAACAGAAGATCAAATAAAAGAAATAAAAGAGCTCCTCTGTGAATTCAGGGACTGCTTTGCCTGGACATACGCTGAGATGCCTGGCTTATCACCTGATGTGGAAGTTCACAAATTGGCCATCAAGCCTGATGCAGCACCCGTCAAGCAAGCTCCAAGGAGAATGAGATTGAAGATTGAAGAGCAGGTGATTGCAGAAACCAAGAAGCTTATTGAAGCAGGCTTCATTCGAGAAGAGAAGTATGCTGACTGGATTGCCAATATCGTTCCTGTAAAGAAGACGAATGGTCAGATTCGTATCTGCATCGACTTCAGGGACCTCAACAAGGCATGCCCGAAAGATGACTTTCCGCTCCCAGTGTCAGAACTTCTAGTTGACAACACTTCCAACTACGACATGTTCTCCTTCATGGATGGATCGTCGGGCTACAATCAGATTAAAATGGCACCTGAAGATGAAAGACATACATCATTCAGAACACCTATAGGCATATTCTACTACACAGTCATGCCCTTCGGCTTGAAGAAAGCTAGTGCCACTTATCAAAGAGCGATGACTCGTATATTTGATGATTTGATTCATCAAAAGGTCGAATGCTATGTAGATGACTTGGTCATTAAGAGCATGGACCGAAAAGACCACACTGATGATTTGAGAATTGTGCTCGAGTGAATCAGAAAGTATGATCTGAAGATGAATCCTCTCAAGTGTGCATTTGGGGTATCCTCAGGCAAATTTCTAGGGTATGTTGTTCGACATCGAGGCATAGAAGTCGACCCCAATAAGATCAAAGCAATCATGGAAATGCCACCTCCAAAGAGCCTCCGACAACTCCGTTCCCTGCAAGGTCAATTGGCTTTCATTCGGAGATTCATATCAAATCTATCGGGTAGGTGCTAGCCGTTTTCAAAATTAATGAAGAAAGATGTCCGTTTCAAATGGGATGAAGAGTGCCAAGAAGCATTTGACAGCATTAAAAGATATTTATTGAATCCTCCTATTCTCGCGGCGCCAATACCCGGGAAGCCTCTTATACTGTATACGGCAGCACTAGAAGAGTCCCTCGAAGCACTATTGGCCCAGCATAATGAAGAAGACAAGGAGAATGCACTATACTACATCAGTCGTAGGTTGGTAGGAGCAGAAATCCGCTACTCTCCAATCGAGAAGCATTGTTTGGCTCTGATTTTCGCAGTTGAGAAGCTCTGCCATTATATGCTATCTCATAAAATCACCTTGATATCAAAGATTGATCCGCTAAAGTTCTTGATGACAAGACCAACGTTGACAGGTCGTTTGGCAAGGTGGGCAGTGATACTCCTGCAGTTTGACATCACATATGTCCCTCAAAGGGTAGTGAAAGGGCAAGTGTTGGCAGATTTTCTCGCAGCATATCCTATTCCTGCGGATTCACCACTCAACGATGATCTACCTGACGAGCAGATCATGAATGTTGAAGAAGAGGAGATGCTAAGAGTACGGGAAATGTACTTCGATGGAGCATCGTCAATCAAACGTGCTCGGGCTCCAAATCTAGAGAAAGTTCAAGCCGAAATCGGACTCATTTTCGTGGCGCCCGAGGGAGGCATAATGAGATTCTCATTCAGTCTGACTGAACCTCGGACCAACAATGAAGCTGAATATGAAGCCCTAATAGCTAGATTGGAGATTGCAATCGATGTCTGAATTCGAAATCTCCAAATTTTTGGTGATTCTCAACTTGTTGTAAATCAAGTGTTGGGAGTTTATAAAATTACCAAGTTCGAGTTTGCCTGCTATCACCGGCGAGTTCTTGAGCTTATGAGGCAAATTCCAGTTGTTAAATTAACTCAAGTTCCCCGAGGTCAAAATGGCAAAGCTGATTGTCTAGCAAAATTGGCTAAAGAAATGGCGAATATGGATGACGAATGGCCTATAATAATCATGGTACACAATCATCGGGTCCTAGAGCCAGCATTACTATAATTCTCGCAAGCAGAGGGAATACCAAATTCAAGATAGCAGGATGCAACTCCGATTGATCCTCAATCTCCCCAAGCAGTTGATCCCGAAGATCAGTCTGAAGAAAATCAAGTCCCTAAGAAAAAGTGTAAAGGTAGTCAAGCTTCAGAATCATGGTAGCATTGCCTAGATGTCGAGGAAGAAGATAACTAGAGACTGCCTTTCATTGATTATTTTAAAGAAAGTAAATTGCAAACAGACAAATCACTAGCTGCTCAAATCAAGAAGAGAGCGCTACGATATGCATTTGTCAACAACACATTGTATCGGCGTGCTTTCGATCAAATGTGGCTAAGGTGCCTAGGGACTCGAGAAGCTGATAAAGTGGTAGCAGAAGTTCACGATTAACTTTGTGGAGCACACTAATCAAGTCCCAAGATGGCAGTCAAAATCAAAAGAATGGGCAACTATTGGCCGACCATGGTTAAAGATTGTATCAATCACGCTAAGAGGTGCCATGAGTGTCAGATCCACGGTGATGTTATACATCAACCGCCGAATCCATTGCACCCTACAATAGCGTCCTGGCCATTCGAATGCTGGGGTACTGATGTTATTGGGCAGATAGATCCGCCGTCATCAGTAGGACACCGCTTCATCTTGGCAGCGACCGACTATTTCTCCAAGTGGGCAGAAGCGGCTCCATTTAAAGAAGTTACATCCGAGCATGTGATCAACTTCTTCACCCACAATGTTGTTTACAGATTCGGTGTGCCACGCCGCATAATCTCAGACAACGGAACTGCTTTCAAAAGTACAAAAATCTATAAGTTTGTTGATCGGCACAAAATCGATTGGCGGTATTCCTCTATATACTATCCAAGAGCAAATGGCTTGGCAGAAGCCTTCAACAAAACACTGGTGAAATTGCTAAAGAAGATTATCTCTAAGAACAAAAGAGAGTGGCATATGAAGATGGTAGAGGCGTTGTGGGCGTATCGTATGACCTACAAAACACCGACCAAAGCCACTCCTTACTCTCTGGTGTTTGGAGTTGAAGCTGTACTGCCACTAGAAGTTGAACTACCGTCACTTCGAGTTGTTATCCAGAATGAGCTAACCCAAGAACAGAATGCTCGTCTATGAATGAAGGAGCTCGATGCACTCGATGAAATCAGGTTACAAGCTCAGCAGAATCTAGAAATCTACCGAGGAAGAATGGCAAAGTCTTTTGATCGAATGGTGCGTCCTCGCTCATTTCAGGAAGGGGAATTGGTCCTGGTGCTGAGAAGATCAATCATTCCATACCAAAAAATTGGTGGAAAATTTGTATCGAATTGGGAAGGTCCATTCGTCATCGAGAAAGTATACCAGGGAGGGCGTATCAGTTGATCGATCTGAACGGTCAGAGGCCTTTGCCACCTATCAACGGTCGACATTTAAAGAAATATCATGCATGAAAATTTCATAACTAGTGTACTTTGCAATTATCAAAGTTTTATATATGCATATTTATCAGTGCATGTTTACATTTATATTTTGAAATTCTCTTGTATAGCAAGAACGCATTTCAAAATCTTCCATCAGACTGGGGGCATTTTAAATATTTATTTGGATCGACATCGCGCTGCGTGCCGAAATCCCCAAATAAATATTTAAAATCTCAAAGATACAAAAGCCTATCTAAAATGTCCCTGCGAGACAGGGGGCATTTTAAATATCCATTTGGGTCGACATCGTGCTATACGCCAAGATCCCCAAATAAATATTTAAAATCTCAAAATTCCAAGTTTATTTCCATTCTAAAATGTCCCTGCGAGACAGGGAGCATTTTAAATATTTATTCGGGTCGACATCGCGCTGCGTGCCGAGATCCCTGAATAAATATTTAAAATTATCAATTCAAATGTTATTTTGTGCTAAAGAATATAAATACTAGTTTTTCAAAGTATTGCAGGTGAACTTTCAAAAGTTAGAGACACCACCTTCTATAACAAACCAAAACTCAAAAGTCAAGAAAGAGACTTTTGTGACTATACACTCCTACAAAATTGAGCCGAAGAAGCTTGAAGTCTATCAACAGCCTGAAGCTTAAGGTTCGAATGGGTGTAAAAGGTCGGATCCAACACGCCCAAATATGGCCGGATCGCTTGCAGCTCCGTCTACTCAACAAGCCATAAGAAAGGCCGTAGTAGCGGAACCCCCACTTCGTTAACCCATCAGTAGGGACTGTAGGAAGCACAAAGGTAGATTTGACTCGACCAGTTCAAGTGATCGTAGTCTACAAAATTCTCCTAAAAGACTGGAGAATCAAAGTTCCAGTGGAAGGATGAGTCTCGAGCAACCACCGAATGTTCGTAGGCTCCAAAATCTACAACCACAAAAGATGTCTTCAAATCTATCAACTTCAGTGAAATTAGCATTGGGAAGCGCAATTCTTATAGCTCGAGTCTGAAGCCTGAATGGGTGTAAGAGGTAGGATCCAACAAACCCAAATATAGCCGGATCGCTGGCAGCTCCATCTACTCAACAAGCCATAAGAAAGGCCACAGTAGAGGAACCCCCATTTCAGCAACTAGAGGACAAAGAGCTATCAAATTCTAGCTCTCCCAACCTGATGAACTCAAGTGACTGAGATTAAAGTCTCCTCAAGTGGTTAAGGATCAAGATACTACCTACGTTCGGTACTATCAATTGAATCTAGAACCTGCAAATCCTTCAACAAATCCGAAAAGCACAAAGCGAGTATCGAAGGAATTTTTCTTCAACAAGTCCGCCAAAGCACAAAGCGAAGGACCGAAGAAAATTATCCCAAAGTTCACAAAAAGCCTTAGGCTGAACTAAAAGGATTCGTCATCAACAAGTCCGTTATGTACAAAGCGCTGGACCGATGACTTTTCTCCATCGACCTAACACAAACCAAAGGGTTTAGGTCATCGACATCTACTCCTTCAACAAGCCCGCCAAAGCTAGAAGCATAGGGCTGAAGGTACAAAAACCACCTGACAAGTCATCAAAGGCAAATCAGGTAATCCTCCATCAATGTCCGCAGCATAAAGCACAGTACAAAAGAAATCAACATCTCAACCGTCTACTGATACATCTAAGAGCTCTATGGAGAAGGAAAGTTTTAGTGTGACATCCAAACAAAATTTTGGAGATCCACTAAAGGAAAATCATAGTGTGACATCCAAATAGATTTCTGGAGATCCACTAAATGAAATTCCTTGTATGACATCTAGAATAAATATCTAGAGATCCACAAGGACAAACAGCTTACAACAAATGTGATTCGCTCTAAACACGTACCACATTTGTTGGGGGGCATTTGTTAACCTCCACATTAAGATTAAAAAAAAAGATAATAAACAATAGCTAAAATGATTACCGGTCGTTGCCCATGCCGCAAATCCAGTTGAGATCCCGCCGTTGCTACAGTCGCCCATACCCTGTTCAAACGGCGCTGAAAGGTCGTATCACACACGATCTCGCCTCGATCAAGCCTCCCTCAAGGCGTCGTTAAATATCGACCGAACTCCAGCTCTCCCACACACGATCTCTTCCACGCTCGGTTCCACTCACGATTCCATTCTCCGCTCTCTGCTTCTCCCTCCGTAAGCTCCCGACCTCCTCCCGTCCGACCTCTTGCTTCTCCGATCTAGTGAGGAAGACAGAGAGAGAGAGAGAGAGAGAGAGAGAGAGAGAGAGGAGTTCTCTTACATACCCGATCCCTCTGAAGCCGCCGACCTTCTCCCAAAGCTCTGGCCGAACCCAACCGACCCCATCCTACCGAGCTCATCTTGCCGACCGGCTCTCACCCGCCTCCCTCCTTCCTGTTCCGATCGAAAGCTACGACATTTTGAACGGAGACAAGAACGGGAGCTCGCGTGTAGTGAAGGTAACATTCTCCCTTCCACGCGCTTCTTCGGCCTGATCCCGTAAAAACTGAGAAGAGAGGGGGAGGGATTTGTTCTTTTTTATTTATTTATTTATTTATTATTATTATTATTATTATTATTATAGTTATAGTAATTTATTTATAATTATAATTAATTAGTTTTAATTATAACCTAATGATATTTAATTAAATTTAATTTTTGATTAAGTATTTTAATTATAATTAATTATTGTTAAACATAATTAATTAAGGTTAATTATGCTTAATTAATTTTAATTATAATTACTAATCAATTAATTAATTTTAATTAATTAAATATAATTATGATTAATTATTATTAATTATAATTAATTGTTATTAGTTATTAATTAAACATAATTGATTAAATTTAATTATATTTAATTAATTTTAATATGATTAATTATTAACTAATTTTAAATTAATCATAATTAATATTAAATGATTATTATTAATTATAATTAACTATAATCTAATCATAATTAATTTGGTTTAATTATGATTTAATTATAATTAATTATATATTAATTATGATTAATTAAATAGAGTTATAATTAATTCTAATTAATTACTATTATTAATAATTAATCATAACTAATAATAATAAAAAAATCTTGTTGTAACCCATGACCCCGAGTTTGAGATTTTGATGATGCCAAATAATGAGTGTCTTGGAACAACTTTTCATTGAATATTATTTTATTTGTTATTGTCCTTGAGTACTAACATTTCAGGAAGATCACAAGTGCCTCAGGACGAAATGAAGACTCAAGACCGGGTAGATTAGGAGTATGAGTCAAACATTGTATTTTTCTATTTATTTTATTTTTACTTTATTGAGTTTGGCCACAAAATGCATAAGAGTAAGAGCAACCATGCACACACACAGGGGGAGAGTTTGTTTTTAACTGCAAAATGTAATAAAATTTCTTCTCTAGAGATCGTACTGTACGATTGTAATTCGTACCGTACGATCCAAGCTATGTGGACGATTTTGTGAATAGATCGTACTGTACGAATGTATTCGTACTGTACGATATGTTCAGATCCAAAACCCTAGCCGTAGTTTAGTTTAAGTAAGTGATTTTGCACCGTTCGTACTGTACGAACATGTTCGTACTGTACGAACTATTTTAAATATTTAATTAAATTGACCCGTGATTAGTGCATGAAATTCAAGCCAAATTAAATTTTGAACATCGTACTGTACGAACCAGATCGTACCATACGATGAATAGAGATGAAGTATGATCGTCCCAGATATCGTCCTGGACGATCTCTTGGTTTTTGTCACATCGTACTGTACGATAGTAATCGTACCATACGATGAACATAGACGACATCTGATCGTCCAGACCATCGTCCTGTACGAACAGTATTTTGTTGAATCGTACCGTACGATATTATATCATACAGTACTAATTGTTTTTGAACTGTTCGTATATCTTCGTACCAGGATGACGTCTGTTTATGAAGATCGTACTGTATGATGTTGAATCGTACGGTACGAATAGTAACGGCTACTTTTGAAATCTGAGGGTTTTTGGAGCCTTTTTTAGATATCAATCAAGTCCTTTTTCAACAAGATTTACAGAAGAGGTGAATGTGGTTAGAGAGGGATTCCAAGGGAGAAAACTCTAGAGAAGTTCTCGAGGGATGAGAGAGGAAGGAGGAGATGAGCGTTGTGAGGGAGAAGAAGTGTGAGGGAGATCACACGGTTGCTCCGAGCTTGCTGCATCTTGCTCCTCCTGTGGCCCTAGAAGGATTTGAGGGAGGATCTCCAAGGGAAAGGCTCGTCTACATCCATTACCTCGAGGTTCTCTGCCTTCTCCAGGAGGGAGAAAAACGAGAAGATTCTCTGCCGTCGCTAGGAGGGCAAAAATAGAGTTTGGCACTCCGCCACGCCGGGTTGGTGAAAGGGAGGTTTGTAAAGGCTTCTCCGCCTAACCAAGGGGAGCAAAAGGAGAACTATTTTTGATAGTGAAAATCCCAGAGTGGAGGACTCCGAGGAGTGGACGTATATCATATTTTGACCGAACCACTATAAAAATTCTTGGTGTGTTTTTTCCTTATCGTCATTTACTTTTTACTTGCATTTAATTTTCATAACTATTGCATGGTGAAATTTTGTGGAAGAAAACTTGCTTAAAATTTTGTTATAAAATTTCAAAAACAAAAAAAAAAATTAGAACTCTTGTTTAGGGTTATTTTTATTAAGAAAAAGATTTTCACAATTCACCCCCCGTCTTGTCGTTTAGTAATTTCAATTGGTATCAGAGCTTTTTTTCAGAAATAGTGTTTTAGAAAACCTTGAAAAAACGATCATGTCGAATTTTGGTAATCGTAACACTGCGGAGGGTTATTCAGTAACTCATCCACCACTTTTTGATAACATACCGTTTGATTTCTGGAAAATTAAAATGTCTATATTTTTGCAATCCATAGATTACTGCATGTGGATGTTAGTAAATGATGGGTATGTTACACCGTTTAAAATTGTTAATGGTTTGAAAACTCCTGTACCTTTTATTGAATGGAGCAATGAGGATAGGGAGTTAGCCCAACTGAATGCTAAGTGCTTAAACTGCTTTTTTTTGTGCATTGAAATCTGAGGACTATATGAGAGTATCTACTTGTGCTTCTGGTAAGGAGATTTGGGATAGATTGTGCATTACATACGAAGGAACAAACGAAGTAAAACAGTCTAGGCTTAACATTCTACTGCATGATTATGAATTATTCCGTATGAAACCTAGCAAAACAATTTCTGACATGTACACTAGGTTCACCCAAATCGTGACATCCTTGCTTGCATTAGATAGAGAAATTTCAAATTCTGAGAAAGTGAATAAAATTCTTAGATGCTTACCTAGTTCCTATGATACTAAGATAACTGCTATCACTGAGTCCAAAGATCTTAATGTTTATTCTATTGATAACCTCCTTGGATCACTCATTGCATACGAGCAAGGAGTGAGCCAAAGGCAAAGTGATGCAGGTGAAAAGAAAAAGGAGCAAACGACGGTGGCATTAAAAGCTAGCAACTCAGAAAGTGAAAGCTCTGCAGGGGAGGAAGACGATGAAATAGCACTGATGACCCGACAGTTCAAAAATTTCCTGAAGAGAAAACAAAAGCGTCATCAGAACAGCTGGAATAAAGGTAAGAGCTTAAGGTCCAATAAGGTTTCATCTGATACAATTTGTTTTGAGTGCAGGAAGCCAGGTCACCTTCGAGCCGATTGCCCCAATCAGAAGCAGTCAACATAGCCTGTTATGTTTTAAACAGAGTAAACATTAGATCGAAGCTGAATAAAACTCCATATGAACTCCTTGAGGGTAGGAAACCAAACCTTTCACATTTACATGTCTTTGGGTGTAAGTGCTTCATCTTAAATAATGGTAAACATCCCTTAGGAAAATTTGATCCCAAGTCTGATGAGGGTGTCTTCTTAGGTTATTCTTCTGTAGGTAAGGCCTATAAAATTTTTAATAAGAGAACCCTTGTAGTAGAAGAATCCACCCATGTGATATTTGATGAATCAGATATGCCCTCAGAATCTAAAACTGAAGATGATGAAATAGAGGCAATTCAAGGTGTAGAAACTATGACCTTAGGAGAAAGGGTCGAACCTCAGAAAGATTTGCCTAGAGAATGGAGATATTCTTCTAGTCATCCTAAAGAGTTAATTTTATGAGACTCTTCAGAAGGTGTAAGAATAGGCATGGACTTAGGAAGGAGGTTAGTCACTCTGCATTCATCTCTATGATAGAACCTACAAGTCTAGATCAAGCCTCTTTTTAGGAGATGAATTTTGGATTCTAGCAAAGCAAGAAGAGCTGAACCAATTCACCAGGAATGATGTTTGGGAGTTAGTTAAGAGACCTAAAGAGCAAAGTGTTGTTGGAACAAAATGGGTCTTCAAGAATAAGGTGAATGATTCAGGAACAATAATAAGGAATAAAGCAAGACTAGTAGCTAAGAGGTACAACCAGATTGAGGGGATAGACTTTGAAGAAACCTTTGCCCCGGTTGCTAGACTAGAAGCCATAAGAGTGCTCTTAGCTTTTGCTTGCTTCAAGAACTTTAAGTTATATCAAATGGATGTAAAGAGTGCTTTTCTGAACGGGGTAATTAAAGAAGATGTCTACGTTGAGCAACCCCCCGGATTTGAAAGTTCACAATTTCAAAGCCATGTATTTAAATTAAAAAATGCACTATATGGATTAAAGCAAGCACCTAGAGCATGGTATGAAAGACTTAGCTCATTTCTTTTGGATAGAGGATTTAAAAAGGGTAGTGTAGATACTACACTCTTTTTACAAAAGGTCAAAGAAGAAATTCTCATTGTTCAAATATATATATACGACATCTTGTTTGGATCCTCGGATAAAAACTTATGCGATGAATTTTCAAAAACAATGAGTAATGAGTTTGAAATGAGCATGATGGGAGAACTGAATTACTTTCTTAACTTTAGTGTAAAACAAATGGATAATGGAACCTTTCTTAGCCAATCAAAGTATATTAAGGATATTTTAAAGAAATATGAAATGGATAGTGCAAAACCCATGAACACCCCAATGAGTTCGACAATCCAATTAGATAAGGATCTTAGTGAAAAATCAGTAGATCAGAAAAAATATAGAGGAATGATTGGATCCCTTCTTTACCTGACTGCCAGTAGACTGGGCATAATGTTTAGTGTGTGCCTTTGTGCCCGTTTCCAAGCCGATCCTAAAGAGTCTCACTTAACTGCTGTCAAAAGAATTCTTAGATATCTACTAGGAATTTGGTATCCCAGACACAGCACTTCCTTTGAAATCCTAGGGTACTCAGATTCTGACTTTGCATGATGTAGGATAGATAGAAAGAGCACCTCTGGTACCTGCCAATTCATCGGACAATCATTAGTTTCTTGGTCCAATAGGAAGCAAAACTCAGTAGCACTTTCCACAGTTGAGGCAGAATATATTGCAGTAGGAAGTTGTGTTGCACAAGTACTATTATTAAAACAACAAATTATTGATCTTGGACTACCTGTTGGAACCATCTCGATCATGTGTGACAACACAAGTGCAATTTGTATCTCTAAGAATCCAATTCAATACTCTCGAACGAAACACAGACATTAGCATCATTTCATTAGAGATCACGTCGCTAAGGGAGATATAGAATTACATCACATCGCTACAGGAGATCAATTGGCAGACATATTCACAAAACCTTTAGCTTTCGACACCTTTAGCACCTTGAGGACTAGATTAGGTGTCATAGATATAAATGCATAAAAAAAATAAATAAATAAATAAAAATAAAAAATAAAAAATAAAAAAAACAAACAAATGTTTTTTTGGCTGCTCCTGATCACCACACACTCACCACACCAAAACTCTGCATTGACTGCTCATCGTACTGTACGACCTACATCGTACTGTACGATACATCTCAATGTCCACCAACAAGCAGATTTCGGCTCTGTTGATCGTACTGTACGACCTACATCGTACTGTACGATACGCTTCCCGCATAATTGCCTACCGTATTGTACGATATCTCTTCTTCGTATAATACAATCCACATCAGCAACGGATTGGGACGAATTAAATCCGGTTGGTACGACATTATTGAGTATCGTACTGTACAATACCTCCGTTTCGTACGGTACGATCCACATCAGCACAAAGGACAAATTTGAGTTAAAGCTGTTTGGTACGATATTTATTATGTATCGTACTGTACGATACACATGTTCGTACAGTACGAAACTTTTGATCAAAAGTCATACTGAGGGCCTCAGGACGATCGAAATTCGCCTGATCGTACTATATGATACCTATCGTACTGTACGATTTGACTGCCTTTTCCCGAAACGACCGGTCAGAATATTAATTAGCTATCGTACTGTACGATCCCAGATCGTACTGTACGATTTCCAAAATTTCCTATAAGTACCCTTGCCTAGGCCATTCTTTTCACTCAAACCCCTCCTCACTCAGCCCTTCACTTAGTTCTCGTGCCCTCTTGCAATGTCTAAACGAGGTCGGATGACTGTTGGAAGCTCGTCCTCGTCGAGTCGCCAACCTGATCGTTTTCTGAATAGTGAAAATGAGGAAGCCTACCACCGATATAAAGCCTGCAAAATTTCCCCTTCAAAAATGCTTTATCAAGCTGCTCTCAATTTCGAGGTAATGGGCCTCTTTGCTTCCACCACCTTTCAATTCCTACTCACCCTGGCGTTTCCATATAACTCTGAACTTCTTTTTGAATTTCTCGCCAACCTCTCCTACACCGTCGACAACACCACTTTTCACTCTTTTGTGGCCGCACCATTGAGATCACTAGAGCCGACATCGCCCAATATATTGGGCTGTCCACTGAAGGACCTATGGTTCGCTCATTTCTTACCGATGAATTTGATTGGAGCGATGTAAATAGAATCCTTAGGAATACTGCTTTTCATCAACACCAACCTCTGGTTCAATCCTTAACTCGAAATGTCCGTATAATTCAACATGTTCTTCGAACCTCAATCGTACCCAAAGGTGGCAACCGTATCAATCTGACCCCGACCTTATCCGTCGCTACCTATCTTATTATGTCCAACATTAAGTTTGATGAGGTCGATTTAATTAGCAACTATATTTGCCACATGACTTTTGTTTGTCTACCTACCACTCGACGGAAACAGAATCTGGCTCTTAGTCACCTAATAGGATATATCCTCCACAATAAATATCAATTGTCCTATCCTGGTGAACTCGATATTCTTCCTATTTTTTATACGGATGCTTCCTTCCGTATTCTCTTTCATCGGGGACACGAGCCTGAAGAACCAGTCTTTGATGAAGAAGAAGGAGAAGATGCCCCAGCCGTAGCTCCAGCTCGACCACGACGCCATGCCGCACCCCGAGCACCTGCACCAGCACCAGCATACCCTAATGATGATTTAGTCGCACGCTTCGACCAGCTGCAGACTCGTCTCGACATGTATATTCAAGAACAACATCAGCAACACGAGACTGATATGCAATGGTTTGGAAAACGTTTCACTGCAATTGATCACCGCTTTGATGCTCTATTTCAATACTTTCAATCAAATCCACCTCCACTACCAACTGATCAGGACCCGTCTGCTTAGATTGTTTGTGTTTGTATTGTAGTTTTTCTTCTTTTTCTTTTTGCTTTTAGTTGCTCCTCCTTTTTGTGCTGTCAAAAGGGGGAGAAGTTTGTAGTACCTGTTGTTATGCATGTTATCTAAATGCATTCCTTTTGTTTTATACTTGCTTTTGGTATCTTATTTTTTTTCTTCTTATGTTTAATTTAAAAAAATTAAAAAAATATAAATACAAAGAAAAAAAATAAAAACAAAAGAAAAGTTTTTCGTTCTTACTTGCAACAAATTATTTGACATCATCAAAAAGGGGGAGATTGTTGCAACCCATGACCCCGAGTTTGAGATTTTGATGATGCCAAATAATGAGTGTCTTGGAACAACTTTTCATTGAATAATATTTTATTTGATATTGTCCTTAAGTACTAATATTTCAGGAAGATCACAAGTGCCTCAGGACGAAAGGAAGACTCAAGACCGGGTAGACTAGGAGTATGAGTCAAACATTGTATTTTTCTATTTATTTTATTTTTACTTTATTGAGTCTGGCCACAAAATACATAAGAGTAAGAGCAACCATGCACACACACAGGGGGAGAGTTTGTTTTTAACTGCAAAATGTAATAAAATTTCTTCTCTAAAGATCGTACTATACGATTGTAATTTGTACCGTACGATCGAAGCTATGTGGATGATTCTGTGAATATATCGTACTGTACTAATGTATTCGTACTGTACGATATGTTCAGACCCAAAACCCTAGCCGTAGTTTAGTTTAAGTGATTTTGCACCGTTCGTACTGTACGAACATGTTCGTACTGTACGAACATGTTCGTACTGTACGATTTATTTTAAATACTTACTTAAATTAACCCGTGATTAGTGCATGAAATCCAGGCCTAATTAAATTTTGAACATCGTACTGTACGAACCAGATCGTACCATACGATGAACAGAGACGAAATATGATCGTCCCGGATATCGTCCTGGACGATCTCTTAGTTTTTGTCACATCGTACTGTACGATAGTAATCGTACCATACGATGAACAGAGACGACATATGATCGTCCAGACCATCGTCCTGTATGAATAGTATTTTGTTGGATCGTACCGTATGATATTATATCGTACAGTACGAATTGTTTTTGAACTGTTCGTACATCTTCGTACCAGGACGACGTCTGTTTATGAAGATCGTATTGTACGATGTTGAATCGTACGGTACGAACAGTAACAGCTACTTTTGAAATCAGAGGGTTTTTGGAGCCTTTTTTAGATATCAATCAAGTCCTTTTTCAGCAAGATTTACAGAGGGGGTGAACGTGGTTAGAGAGGGATTCCAAGGGAGAAAACTCTAGAGAAGTTCTTGAGAGTTGAGAGAGGAAGGAGGAGGTGAGCGTTGTGAGGGAGAAGAAGTGTGAGGGAGATCACACGGTTGCTCCGAGCTTGCTGCATCTTGCTCCTCCTGTGGCCCTAGAAGGATTTGAGGGAGGATCTCCAAGAGAAAGGCTCGTCTACATCCGTTACCTCGAGGTTCTCTGCCTTCTCCAGGAGGGAGAAAAACGAGAAGGTTCTCTGCCGTCGCCAGGAGGGCGAAAATAGAGTTTGGCACTCCGCCACGCCGGGTTGGTGAAAGGGAGGTTTGTAAAGGCTTCTCCGCCTTGCCAAGGGGGGCAAAAGAAGAACTATTTTTGATAATGAAAATCCCGGAGTGGAGGACTCCGGGGAGTGGACGTAGGTCATATTTTAACCGAACCACTATAAAAATTCTTGGTGTGTTTTTTCCTTATCGTCATTTACTTTTTACTTGCATTTAATTTTCATAACTATTGCATGGTGAAATTTTGTGGAAGAAAACTTGCTTAAAATTTTGTTATAAAATTTCAAAAATAACAAAAAAATTAGAACTCTTGTTTAGGGTTATTTTTATTAAGAAAAAAATTTTCACAATTCACCCCCCCCCCCTTCTTGTCGTTTAGTAATTTCAAATCCCCTCACTCTCCTTCCTCGATGTCCGTGTCAGACCGGCAAACCACCTAAGTACGCCTTTAGTGGCCGTGGTAGGAGAGAACCCGGTGCGACACCTACGACGAGGTAGGCTAGTGACCCCTCGATCCACGTGTCAACCACGACAACCCCGCAGAGATATGAACTTTTCAAAACTTAAAACCTTACTTCAATGTCCGTGGCAAACTGGAGAACCGCCTCATGCACGCCTTTATTGCGCGTGGTGGGATGGGACCCTGGTGCGGCACGTACGGTGAAGCGGGGTCGCTCATAAGTACCCCCGGGCGGGGGGAAATCAAAATTGCTTATTTTTCAATAAAAAATACTTTTTAAAACCCCAAGCACGCCTTTAGTGCGCGTGGTGGGAGAAAAACACAAATACAACCGCCGCGGTGTCTCACCAACATCAACCGTACACGTCTTTAGTGACAAGGCGGGTAGGCAGCCTCTTGGTTTTTCCCCTAAACGGGGGAGACACCGGGAGGCTGCCGAAATTTTGTCTGAAATACAGACAAGGACTTGGAGCAAAATGAGACTTGTGGACTTGATTCAATCTACTTAATCAAACTTGAATCCAAATAAAAAGAAATGTGCAAATGAGATTGAACTTGATTTATACATCAAGTGGATTGAACTCGAACTGAAATCAAGCTTGCACAAGACAACTACAGTGGACTTAAATGAACTTGAACCATAACTTGAATAAAGAGGAAGGACATGAACTTGAAAGGCAACGAAGAACTTGTACTTGGACTCATCTTGGACTGGAATAGAACCGACATATTGAACTCAAGACAAAACTTGAACCTAAATGGACTTGGTACAAGAAGTCTCAACTTAGACTTGAACTTAAATTTGAACTTGATTTATACATCAAGTGAACATGACTTGAACAATTACAAAATCTTGAATCATATGGACATGATTTGAACATTAACTTGAGATTATTTTGGACACTAATTAAGCATGTTTCAAGTATGATTTGAACTTAAAAGATTACAAGGGATTTGATTTGAATACTTTGAGCAAAGACTTGAGCTTGCTAGTTGATCACTCAAACTTGATTTGAACATTATGTGAGCCTGAACTTATATTGGACTTGAGTTAGAACATGATCTTGGACTCATATGACATTGAATCTACAAGCATTAAATTCAAAAGGATCATGAGCTCTAAAGAATTTGAATAAGTGCAAGTGGACTCAAATAATTAAATATGAATGTAGAGAACTTTGATTCGACCTGAAGGAGTTTGTGCTTGGGTTAGAATGAAAGAGTTCATTGAAAGCCAAGGCTCATGATCATAGAAAATTAATCCCTGTAGCAATTAAATGTCTCGATCATGCAAAGAACAAGGAACAACTCACTTATGGGCCAATCAGGCAAGTGGATGTATCTATCTCTTTCAAGAATAATAATCACACAATAAGCACAACAAGCTTCTTACAAATGGGGACCAAATTGAAGGGGTACCAATGAATATTAAAGAGCGATACATAAGCAGATATGATCTTCAAGTAGAAAGATTTGATATGTAATGAAGATAATGATATGATATACCCAAATACATTCAACGGAATATGCATGAATGTCAACAAATAGATGAGAAATTCATGACACATAAAGGATACAATGAATGTGATTTATCCATAAAAAGAAAGATCAGTTGGGGAGGATACAACAATATGCTTGCAATCAATCTACAAGATTTAAATAGCAAGAAGTTATCATATTGGTTGAAATACTAATTGACAACCAATAACAATGTAGATGCTATCATTCACATTACAAATGCAAATGATGAACGATAAAATTCAGATGGTTCGAAGTATTTAAAAGAGAGTGATATATATATATATATTTATCATGCAATCAAACGTTACTGGAAGGGTTTTGTATGTGATGAATACAGAAGTACCTTCACAATCAAAATCTATATGTAAACAAACAAATGAAAATTGGAAGGGTACATATAGTTGATTGCAAGCAAAGATCAACAATACAAGTCCACCAGGATTTATCACAAATCGAATCATCCATACAGTTGATAACCACTCAACATTAGTCAAATATATCAACCTTCTACAAGTAAGAATAGGTGATCTGCAATATGTACAATCTATCTACAAATACAGATGTATGTACAACATCCATCCATGAGTAGATGCATAAAGACTACAGTAAATGCAGTATCCTGTAGTCAACTTCGGTCTAAGAATGAATACATCTACCTCCAACAGTAGTGATTGCATTATAAAGATCAAAATCACAGAAGGATGCATAAAGACTACAAATTCCTACGAGCTTCTACAAGCTAAGGCAGGAGATTAGTTAGTGCACTATGATCCGCCTACAAAAAACAACAAATAGTGCACGGCAGTTTACCTGTACAAAGCAGCAAATAACTGATCCAGAGGCTACTACGCCACGCCACCGGATCTGCAACATTCATACAAGCAGACAGAAGGCATCAATAATTATTTCAAAGTACCTCTGCACGTGCACTATAAATTGTATACACATAGGTACACTAAAAGGGGTAAAAATAATTATAAAACCCGCATGGGCCCCGGCGAGCGTGTTATTTATACACACGTGACGTCTAGGGATGCTGCGCGGGTTGACAAGTGAATTCTAGTTCGAACTCGATTCTCCTATACGGGTCAATAGGAGTCGACAAGGTTCGAACTCTCAAATAAATATACGATTGCTACGACCGATATATTTGTCCTAATACATTCATATTAGGCTTTCAAGGCCTATAACAATGAGAATTCACTATCAAGGGCTCAAATCCTACAAAACCCGATCCTCTGTCGACAGCTCGACAGAGTTGACAAGGTTCAATCCATAAAAAGAAATGACCCCCGAACACCCCGATGATGGCCGTGTTGAATGCAGATCTCAACCGGAGGGGTTTTCAAATATTTTCAAATGTCTCCCAAATAACCACAGCCCATTTCAAATATTCCATAGCTCCACCCAAAATAACCATAGAAATCCAAAAATCCAAAACTCCACAAAAATCCCAAAATCCCAAAAAATATATAAAAATGAAATAAATCCATCAACGCACTTAAAGCAAAATTCATCCGCCCTCCGCAACAGTTTGTCGAGGTGGACAAATTAAAAAAAAATACTTCAGCTCTCAAAGAGCTAATGCCTGGTCGAAAATATCACTAGGATCCATTCTCAAACAATCTCTTGCCAGTAAGGATGTGGTACGTGTCTTCTAACCGGCAGTTTCGCCGCCAAATGGCACTGCAGGTAAACGGTTATGACCCGAGGCCCTCTGAACCGAGTGGTTTTGCCGTCAAATGGCACCACAGATAGCGGTTATGGCCAGAGCCAATACGCTCCTTAATGACGTTAAATCCTTGAGATATGAATCAATAGGATATGATCGATAGGGCATAAAGCCCTCTGTTATCTAAGGTGGATTCAAATTTGTCCCCTTAGACAAACATTCATCCGCGGTCTACAAGGTCCCCTTGGACGAAGCAACCCATGACTGCCGACAAGGATCCTTCTGTCAGGTTGGGTCGACTACCTCCTCTGACTAAGTAGACCAGGGACCACGATGGCCCGGGACGACAGAACCATGGGATCTTGATCGGGTCTATCATCCATTCCCCCACCATCCGCTTTAAGTGCAAGATGGTGAAGTTTCTATTTTAAATATCAAAATTTTCAATATCCAAAACTTCCAAACTTTCCAAATACTCAGATTCAAACACAATTTCTCAAAATCCAAACCCTATTTCTAAATCCAATTTCTGCAAATATCCTAAACCCATTGCTGCTACTATATGCCAGATAACACGTAATCTCTATACATATCTGATTGACGACTAGCCTTAATCGAAAGTTCTCTCTCGTTAACGGAAGGGGTAATTAACTATAGGGGCTTGCGCCTATAGGAAACCAGAACTCAGATCATAAAGTCCTTGCAAAATGAGGGTGAAATCTCTGGGTAGTGTCTTATCTACAAACTCATCTGCCTTCCAAAATTTACCCCGAAACTTAGTTCGTTAAAACTCCCCTCACCGAATATAAAAAAAGAAATCGCGCGGCGGGGAGGCCGGAGCCGAATTTTCGGAGCCCACAACCGTTTTGCTGAAATATATAAAATCACTTTTGCAAATGATATTATTTGGAGGGCTACCTCAACCCACATATGCTCAACCTCTTTTCTTTCCATTTGAAAGTCTACCAACTCTTACCACCTTTACATATACTTGGAGAAGTTGAGTTAGGGCATGTAGCTAAAAGTTTACTACATCAACCCCATAGGAATAGAGATCTTTTAAGTGGGGGAGAGTTGATGCAAAACATGAATCTAATTCTACTATGAGATCACGATCAACTGCTCAACATGGGATCAAGAGCTAAGATAGCACCATGAACAAAGAATAAAGCATCAATAAAAATACTTGATCTGAAACTCAAAAAAATAATTAAAAAAAATTAAAGCTTAGAAATCAAAATTTTAGTCCAGAAGTTCTAAATTTTCAACCTTCATTTTATCATTTTCATATAAAACACTGATATTATTTTTCATTTATTTTAATTAGCTTTATGCTTAATTAGGAAATAATAGAGTTTGCCACCTCATATGGGAGAGAGAATCTTAAATGAACTTGAAATGGCTCCACTCCACTTCCTTATTTGCTTCACTAGATTTTATTTTTCCCTCAATTTTTTATTTTTTATTTTTGAATTATACAATTTAATGTAAAAGTTTAAATATTACTGGAAATGAATGAAAGAGGAGCTTTTAGAATTTTTGAATTATACAATCTAATGTAAAAGTTTAACCTTAGCCGACCCCTTACTCTTAGTCACCACCCCCAATACAATCATTCCTAACACTCCAGAGCAGTTCCACATTCTATGCCTCCCATCACATCAAATTGAAACCTTGGACAATCCATCCTAAGGTAAGATCACCATCACGTCATTTTCTTTCCCTGAATGGTGAGCAACTATCCAAAGAAACGCATATCAAAGGCAAGCAAGGAGGATCAAAATCTACTGCTACCCTTCAGATTATGAACTAAAATGCTCTGCCGAAAAATGCCCCTCCTTCCTCTCGCTCAAGTCTCCCACTCATTCAAATCTTTCAACCAGTGCTCATCACCTCAAGATCCAAAGCCTATCTCCAAAATTATAAAACTCCGGTAACCAATCCTTCAATCACTCTATAATCTCCAATGAGTAGAATAGGTCTCATAATCTTCTCAGTCTATATCCATGTACAAATTTTTCTCTAGAAAACTTTGATATGTCCTTAAAATATAAAAACGACCACAATCTTTTCATGAGAGATCGTTGTTGCTTTCGCAATGCTAAGAACAACTATTATTCTCACTACGACTTATAACTATAAGCATAGGTTTATCTCCATGATCAACTTCATTAACCGAATCCCTGTATTTTTGGGCTTTGATCATCATTATCATCAACCATATCCCTATATTATAGGAGTTGGCTATACGATCCTCATTTTTCATTCACTCATGCTAAGTATTGCCTAAGATATTAAACATATTAAATGTAAATCCTTTTCAATAACTTTGGTTCATTTTAACTTAGGTCTAGCCATTTCCATTCATACCATTTCCATTCCTACCCCTCTTATGCTAATTTTATACCCAATGCAATGGATGAAATTCTAACTTTAGTTGCTCATGTCTAAGCTATCTAAGTGAATTTTTAACTACCTTATAATCATTCTTTAATTATTTTTGCAACATATTCATTTTATTATTCTCATTTCCGCCTTCAACATTGCTATCAGCAACCTATTTAGTTCCCAATGATTGGATTCTTATAACGGCACATACAATAATAGTTTTACAATATTTACCTCTAACTCTCAATAATATCATATATTCATCTTAATATTCTTATTTCCACCTATAACACTGCTAAAAGCAATGTTTTTATTACCCAACAGTTGGATTCTTATGACAGCAGATATAATAGCAGCTTTATAAAATTCAAGTTTAACTCTATATGGTATCATTTTATCACAGAACACTCTTAAAAAACTTCTGTCTTCTAACTCCTATATATATATATATATATATATTCAATTAGTAGAATAAAGATTTAGAAAATTATGTTCAATTTAGTGGATGACATTAAAAATTAGAGTTATACCATCTATTAAAAATATACACCCAGGCACATCATTCTAAGCATCCCTTCTAAGCACCATCATAGCAAATATAAAAAATTATAGACTCATTGCTGATAGTTAACATAATATATTGAATCTAAAATTGTTTATGTGTAGTACAAGAAACTTACTAACAAGACTCACAAAAAACACACAAGAAAAAATAGAAAGAGAAGGAGAACGAGAAGATGAATTCCCAAGAATCTAAAGTGTAAAGTTCTAGAAGTTTAATAGGTTGTCAAATATACTACACTTATGTACAAATGACTTAATATTTTAGGCCTATGCCCCTAACCCCCGATATATGGGTTGATGTCAGGGTTTGGGCACTATAGAAAAGACTATTTTTAATCTTTAAAAAATTAAAAAATACATAGCAAGGCTCTCATATTTATTGCTATCAAATTTTACACAATTTTAAAATGAGTTTCAAGTTTTTAGCACTTAACAAATCTTACATTCCTTATCTGTAAAAAATTTTGATTCTTTCATATAGCTCAAAATTGGCTGAAATTAACACCCAAGATGACTGATCTCCAAGAATACATGGAAATTTTGAAATAATATGAATAATTTAAAAGTGGAAATGTTAAGATCACTTTCTTAAATCAATTTATTTAAAATGTAATTAAATATAACTATATAGTCAAAATTAAGGGTTTATTTGAGACAGCTTTTTCACTGCCTGACTCTTCAGATTGCAACCACAATTTTGATTAGCTATTCTTTTTTGCTATTTCTTCACTACTTTCGAGAAATTTTTTTTTAGGAAGTTTTTTATAACCTAAGTTGTTAATGTGTGGTTAGCTTTAATAAATCAATTGTTCATTTTTTTAAAGAATGAAACATTGCAGCAGTCCTAAACATACCCTATGTTTATCAATAGATTCCCTTTATTTGTACAGTTTGCTAACAAGATAATTTTCACTTCAATTGGAAAGGATGAAAATTGAAGTGCCATACAGTTAAAACTTATTCCTCTATACTTCATCTCCTCATCGTTAAAAACTTGTAGCTTGAAATTGGACATTTATTTAATTTTTAAGATGATTCCTTGTGCTTATAGAATTAGTGTTGGGCTGCATTTAGATGCGTCTTTTTCATTTTTTAGTTGGCAGTTGATAGAGATTGAATTAGGTAGCATATTTTTATGGCATTCAATGTAGCACATTTAGATTTTGCCTCACAAATTCTTACCCTTCTTTTTATATTGATAGGTGCAGGTTTATGATCTATCAGATTACATCAAGAATTTCCCTTCTTAGTTTTTGTATCTTTTGAGAAGTTGATATGGGTCAATCTGGGCATCTGTTAATGAAATCAATTGCAAAACTATTAGCTGAAAAGTTGTTTGAAGTTATTAAGCAATTTCTTTAAAATATAGGCGATAGGATGGTAAAATCTTGGATTAAGAAACAACTGCGCCACTGGAATGCAGAATAATGAGCTTAGTTATGAAAAATTGTTCTAGCTAGCAATAAATAAATTTATTAGTCAAATTTAGGGGTTATAGCAGTTTAAAAATCAGACAGAAAGCTGCACAACGGACCCTATGTCCTGAAACATTAGTTTTTTATCCTTCTATAACAATCATCTGCCGGATATTCCATATAAAATTACTTTTCTAATTAAAATCAAATTTCTAATTCCAAAACGCTCTGCTTTGATCATTTCGTATAGTAAATATGGCATTTTGTTGTGTTTCATATTAGTAAGTTAAAACTACATGATTTTACTAGATAATGGGAATTTCGCAAGTGCAAATGGCTTCTCATCATGATAATGTCTCACCTCACTTTCACATGCTCATAAATTTACATATTTTATTATTTCTAAATAGATAAAATTGAAGAGTTGAAAAACCAACTCTAAAAAGTTGTGAGCTTAATGTAATTTCAATAAGAAAAACCAACTCAAAAATTTCTGAAAAATTCAAATCCATAAAGCCAATCCTAAATAATTTGGATAAGTGATCCATAATCAATCTATCACCATAATAATGACATGATATATTATCAAATTTTGTATTGTTAAATATTGTAGAACTCATAGAGTTTTCTAGATGATAATAACATAATCAAGGAAAAGAGGTTCTATGTAACTGATAAATAAAAAATCTTTATTAGGTTTTCTTGAATATAATACTCCGTCCCAAGGCTTTTTCCTATGCTTTATTGTTCTCCCATTTTGTTTTTTTGTGAGTTTAGCATCAAATAGTAAAGGTATAAATTGTTAAAAGCATAACGGTTGAATTCGAATTTATCCATGGATAATACCAAACTTTATTAGCAGATCAACCTAATGATTTATCACATACAAAAATTTGAAATGTAGTTAAAAACTTCTGAATATTAATTGGATGACTAAATGATTTATAAATCTTGCATGTTATCGTCAAATTGAGCGTCTCAATAAGACGAATCTAATGAGATCAAAATAGCATAATTCCAACAACATTAAGCCACTTAAATGTTGAACGAATAATATGTGATCAAGTGAATCAATACTAATTGTATGCTAGATTGTTTTGGATTTTCTTGACATTTATGGAGCATGACACTTATATATATATCCCTATTCTCTACATGAAAAGGGGTCCTATAGCTTGGACTTGGGCTTAAGATTTAATTGAGTTCAGAGGAGGCTCTAAGAATATCGGAGCTCCGATATTGTTGGACATATGCTCGATCGTCATCACAGGATCACTACTAGATCACAACCAGTAAAGCATCACTTGTTCACAGATTTATAAATCACAACCAGTACTTGTATGTAAGAATGGTGAGTGCAGGGAGAGTAGAGAAAAATGAGCTACAAGGCTTAAACAAGCAAACTATCCACTATCAATAAAAGAGAAATCTTATCGCGTCCCTATACAATGCTACAAGCTAATCTAAACATGTCACTTCCAGATGGGCTAAAGGAGGATTAAGTCAATGGGCTCTTGAAACAAACTCCCTTTGGATAGCTTAGTAGCTGCAAGTAAGCTTTGGGTGGATCTGCAAGTGAGTTTTGGGATGTAGGGACCCACAACTAGCAAGCAATCGGGTGTGGCTAGCGGATTGCATGGACGATTTCGAGTTGCCTTGCAGGCATGGCAGGAATTGAGAACTTTAGGCCAAGCAATAATAATTGAATGATGTGAGGGGTCCCTTGAGTAAGCACTTTCCTGCAACAAAGCTATGCGAGCTTGAAGATGAAGGCTTTGGGGGAGACCTAATGACTGTGGTAGCAATAAATAGTAATATGCTTGCTTGGTGAGGGATCTCCAATTCACCCCATGCAGGTTGAGCTCCTCAGTAGGCTTAGGCAAGTAGAGTCTGTTAATCTCTTTAGTCGAGTCCCTCTAAGAATCTCAGGCGAGCGCTTCAAAGGAACCCCTCTTTGCTGCAATATGGGAGCCCAAGCTTGTGTTTGATGAAAAGAAACATTACTGGATTGTATTTAATTTATCCTATGATTTAGTATTGCATATATTTTTAGTGTGTAAAAACGTTTCAGGTTAGGCATACACCAAGCATTGTCAAAGGATCAGAGCTCAAGACTGGGTAGTATAGGAAATGAATGCAAGAGTTTGTATTGTTATCTTTTCTTGAGTCACTGTATTGTAAATAGTGTTTAGTAGCTTGGCAACCGTACACACACATAGGGAGAGTGAAAATAAAATATAAACATTTAATTTTTTTTTGTAAGTCATACTATATGATTTAGATTGTAATACACAATCTGTTGCTATAAAAATTAATTAAAGTGTTTTATTTAAAATAGAACTAATCGTATTGTAAGAACACCAAATCATACTAGACAATCAGTTGTAATCAGAAACCCCGCCATTAATTAGTTTAGACAAAAATTTGAGTTTTAAATTTTGTTTGATTCGTACTGTACGAACTTGATTGTTCTGTATGAACTTGATCGTTCTGTATGAACTTGATCGTACTGTACGATGTTTAAAATATTACCTAATTAAAACCCTTTGATTAATCAATTGAATATGCATTAATTAATTTTTTGATCGTACTGGACGATTGACAGAGACGATATTTGGTCTTCCCGGGATTCGTCTTGGATGAACTGCGATTTGGTTGAACTAATCGTACTATACTATTGTTGTTTCATACAATACAATCAGTGAAGAATTGAACTAATCATATTGTACTAATTGATAATTGTACAGTGCTAACATATAAGAATTGAACTTATCGTACTGTACCAAATAATAATCGTATATTACAAGCATGCAAAATTGAACTGATTGTATTGTACTAACTAGCAATCATACAGTACTAATAGGTCAAAAAATATATTAATCGTACAGTAAGATCATGCAATCGTACTGTACGAATAGTGACGGCTAAATTGAATTTTTAGGCTTTGTGAAAGCCTATTATATAAGCTTTCTCATTAGACTTTGTAAGCATCTTTTAAAAGCTAATTGGTTGAGTCTCCTATGAAAAAGCATTGAAGATGTCATTTTTTCTACTTTTATTTCCATGTATTTATTTCATTCATGACTTTACTTTTCTTGCAAATCTAAATTGAGACTATTGAGATTAAGTTTGATTTAAGTTTTGGTCAAAAAAGAAAATAAAAATCAGAAAAGAATATTTCTCTCTAAATTTTATTTTTACAAAAATTAAAAAGAGCAAAAAATATTTGTTAAATTACTTTCTTCCGCTTAAAAGTTTGTGTGATTGGTTTGAAGTTTTTAAAAGTGCTTTATTGAGAACAATTTTAAAACACCAGTTCACCTCGCCCCCCTCTTGGCTAATCTTGGGCAGTTAAAGTAGTTTTAAAACTCATCTAAACTTTCATTCTTATCATGGCTCGATAACTACCTGCTAAACACCTCTGAAAGCATTTATAAGTATATATTTAGTTCCTCAATTAACTCCACATTTTAATGGACAAGTGAATGAAATTAAATGTGTTTGTCAAATGCAAACAGAAAAATAAATGTAAATTTACTGTCTTGTTTTTACTGTAGTCTCGAGGACTACATTAAACGTGCAATGACAATGCGACGATGATATGACAGCACCATCCACGGGGCTCTCCCTATGAATTGATGGTTTTGCTTTAAGAGTGCTTTACTTCCAACTTTAGAAATTTGAGAGCCAACGAGCGTGCGTAATGGAGATAGATCATGTCGCAATAGCTCACTCCAGTGTGAGGACATTGATAAGGGTCGCCCTATGCCAAGGGTGAGCTGAGAGGACTAAGAAGGAGGCTAACACCATCCAGGCTTTCGCTAAGTATGGAGGTCAACCGAGAAGGCATTCAACTGGCAACTGGATATGGTAAACTCATCACCACCCCACCGCCTGTGATGAATGTTATAATTGAACTAAGTGGCAACTAAGGCGGTGGAGATGCCGACCAGAGCGACTAGCAACATTGGGTTAGCCATAGCTAAGAGTGAGGTTTCAACAAATTATTTTGTCTGGTATCCGAACAAGAAGAATTGTCTGGACTGTGAGTGTACACACATTGTGTACATAATGTACACAGTGTGTCACATCTGTGTACACATACTGTACAGTATACACTCATATGTCTGGACAGATCTTCCCATCCGGACTCCGCACAAAATAATTTCTCCCTCTTGTGAGGGTCGCCACGACAATGGATGAGGACAAAAAGCCTCTATTACAGTGAATGAGGAGGTGAGTCCCATTGGGGGTTCCAATAAGAAGAGATGCATAGCAATTCGCCTCCGTTGAAGAAGACGCAAGTGCGTGAGTACCACTTCCTGGGGTGGTAAGCAAAAGGAGAAATTTGATTATTTAAAAATAGCATTGTTAGGGAGGAAGGTACCCGTCGTGAGAGAACTTGAAGTCTATATTTCTTTTAGCATGATGTTGCAATGCCCGTCGAGCGAGCAAGAGATAAAGAATCTAGAGCAATGGGCATCTTTCACATATCATAAAGGAATAGTTCTGCAAGATCAACTTCTGACCATTCCCTTGAGATTACTTGACTTGCTTACTAATGAACTTTTGGTATGGATAGCAGACAGGTAAACTACTGAAGAGCCTCAGAACGTGAAGCTCGCTACAGTAACTAAACTCGCTAAGGCTAGCAAGAAAGTGGTCGTCGACATGCAAGTGGATGCCAACAAATAAGCAAGAACTGACGAACTAATGACAGCCACTGCTAAGGCACACTCCAAGGTGATGGTGGAGCGAGAAGGTAACATAGACGAGGGGGAGTAAGTAGGTGATGTCGACGAGGCAAATCTAGCAATCTCAATCTCGTGTGCCCTCTTTATCGACGTCTTCCCTCCCCCAGGGACGATCTCGTCGGAGGAGGTTGCTCAAAGGCTAACAATCTTGGAGAGGATGATGAATATTAAGGGTGTTGGCGAGTCTAATAACTAACAATGAGGGGAATTATCAAGGGGGTCGCTGCATTGAGGAAGGAGACTATCAAGATGAGAGAGGCAATTTTTGAAATGAAAAGTTAGCAAGACATAATGAGGATCCATGTCAGGTATATAAGGGCGGCCATGCAGCATGAAAAGTTGTCTGATTCCAACGCAGGTAGCAAATTTTATTAGAATATTTAGAGGGTGTAGGGAAGTTAATGCCAACGATAGAGGATGGCCCGTATGCAGGATGCTTAATGGTGACAAGTAGACTCACCCTACATTTGTTGCAATTTTGGATTTCTTTTTGAATAGTTATAACACTCCCTTCGAGCAAGCTCAATGGCAATGAGTAGGTTTGGATGAATCTATGAGTGAGCCCCAGGATATAGGAACCAGCGAATGGCAAGTGGTCAATAATGGTTGAAGACTTGTGTAGAGTCTTACAGGCAACCTTGAAGAGACAGACGAGGAAGACATGGTGGGAATGTAGAGCTTTTGGCAAAGAAGTAATAGTTGAATGATGTGAAGAGTCTCTTTTAAAGCACTTTCTAACAAATAAGCTTGGCGAGCTCGAAGATGAAAGCTCTGAGAAAGAGATAGTGATTGAGGTAACGGCGAGTGGCGATCTATTTGCTTGACAAGGGGTCTCTGATTCACCCCGTGCAGGGCAAGCTATTTGGTGAGCTTAGGCGAGTAGAGTCTATTGATCTCCTTAGTCGAGTCTCTCTGATAGTCTTAGGCGAGTGCTTCAAAGGACCCCCACTTGAGCGAGAATGTCCTCTTCATAGCTCTATAATTACATACTAAATGCCTGTGAAGATATTTATGAGTATATAATAATAGTGATTGCCAATTGAAAGCTGAATGGCTTGGTTTTATCCCCAGATGTTAGCATCTGATTGGTTTTCTCCCCAGATGGTGCAGTTAGCAGTCACTATTATTAGTCTATAAAATTAATATTCTTCAAAGAACTGATGCATGCAAAAATGGGGAAAAGAGGGAGAAAGTTCATGCCTTTCACTCTTACTAGGATAAAAAGCTAAAAAAAATATTGAGTGAGAGTATGATATAATACAAGAGGAACTTGTGCCAAGTGAAGTGATTTGATATTCAACTGGTTTTCAAAACCTAATTACAAGCTATATTTATGGCCATGAAATTTATAAATAAAGAAATAAGAAATTAGAGAAAATAAATAAAAATCTAGCCTTAAAATAAAGAAGAAAAATCCTATTCACCCAAGATAATTTATTGGGCAAGAAAAATATTTATTTAAATACTCATAACATTTATTTGATAATTAAAAGTGAAATATCTAAGAGAATATTTATTGGATTATTCTCTCATTAATTTGGGCAGCTTGGAATGAGAGGCAAAGTTTTGTGGAATGAATTGTATAGAGTTATCTTGATTCCAAACTTTATCATATACTTTCTCTAAATCAATAAATATCATATGTAGATCCTCTTTATTCTCTCTATTATACTTCACGTCTTCACCATCAAACCTCTCAATAAATGAATAGCATCTATAGTAGACCTACCCGGTATGAATCAAAATTGATTTGAGAAACAATAGTATCACATAAAAACCTATGCTCAATTACTCTCTCCCATGGTTTTAATGTATGACATACTAACTTAATTCTTCTATAATTCGCACACTTTATTGAATCACCTCTATTCTTAAAAATATGAAACATTACACTCCACTCATCTGGCATATTTGTAATTTTCAAAATAATATTAAAAATTTAATAAGGCAAAAAATTCCTTCATCTCCGAAGCATTTCCAAAACCTCTATTGGAATATCATCGACTCCAACTATTTTTCACACATCATTTTCTTCAAAGTCTCTAATTTTATTCGATTATAAAAAAAATTATTTTAATTTTAGGTGCTAAGGCCACTAAAGTCAATTGTATTCTCACAATCTTCATTGAAAAGCTTATCAAAATATCTCATCCATCTAAGTTGAATATCATCTTCTAATAAAAAACACTTTTTGATTTGGCATCAATAAACCCCTTATTTATTTGCTTAGAAAATCTAGTCCGAATTGTAAAAAATTTGAATTTAAAGATCCTTCTAAGATAATAAGAATAATGATGTTGAGAAGGTGCGGAAGGAAGAACTTAGAAGGATTACGAACTGTATGAGATAGAAGTGTGATGCCCCAAGATCTAACTTGGAAGAATTATTCAGTCGATCCTTTAAGTCAATCTTCTACCAGAGCTATCTATAATCATCAATCAGTGATAAACAGTCTAACAAAATCTATAATTTAAAACATCAATGTACATATTTCTATTCATTCTCAAAAGTTCATTTACAATACTCAGGATCTACACATTAATCACATATAATCTATCATGTCCTGAGTACAAAAAGAATCACTATAACAAAAGGACAAAAACCTGAAGATTCCTAATCAACCTCAATCTCCTGTTCCCTTGCCCTAACCTGCAAATATTAACCACATATAATGAGCTTCAAAAGCCCAGCAGGTCACCTAATACCTACAACTGAAATCAAAGCACCGTACGGAAGCAATATGCATGTCAATCAGTCAAATCATAGCAGTCAGTTACACATGATCATTGAGTCAATGCGTAAACAAAAATCAATGCATAAACAGTAATCAGTACAATAACAGGAATCAATACAGGAACGTGTGAAGCCATCATTATCAATGGAAGAATCAATAAACAGTATAAAAGTTCGTAAAGCTCAATGAATCAATACGTGTATCAAATCTCTACAGTAGTCGTCATATCTATAACACCAGTCAATTCAGTAGACAAATTATCGTATCAAAAATCTCAGTCAAATCATTAAAAAAAATCTTCGTATCGGTAATATCAATAAAATCAGTCAATAAATCATCATGTCAATAATATCAATCGTATAAAGAGAATTCATCGGTTCAATAATATCAATCGGTATAAAACGTCAAATCAATAATGTCATTCATGACTATTGAAATCAAATCAATGAAATAAAATCATAACATCGTTTGAAACAGTTGGAATCAATCAATGTCGTAGAATTATATCAAGATGTACACTTGCAATTCAGTTATACAATATCACGTGCTCAGTGAATCACATGCAATCCAATAATCTATATCACGTGTTCGTACATAATGTCAGTACAGTGAATCAGTAATATCAGTGTCTGTATCACTATCAGTAACAATCCAGTGACATGAACAATAATGCTAGGATAGTAAAATCATGTTTAAACAGTAAATACGTACAATAACAATAAGAACAATGATTAAACACATGTAGTTCAGTAATCATACTCAACAAGTAAAAGCCCTGGATATTACGGTGTTTTTCAGTCTTTTATCATATATCTTGTATCTGTTGGCTCAGTAAAAAGAGTCGTCACTCTTTGCCCGTCGGCACAGCAATCATTTCCTTATAACTCCTTTCAGTAATCACATGATCAGTAGAGGATAACACCAAACTGTATTTAAAGGAAAACCCGTCGGCCCACCATCCTGTACAGGTCAATCAGTCTCCAACCAATGGTTCAACCAGTCTTTTACTTGTCTTTCACATACACAGTAGTATCACATTAATATAACAATAATTTCAATCATATAACCATATTCATCATTATCTTATCAACACATTGCAACCAATAAACATGATTTAGCTTGATTTAGAAAACCCCTTAAAATATCGTATAGTAGACAGAAGTCGTTGTAAAATGCACAATTCCAGAAAATTACCAAATTACTAGAATCGTGTAAAACAACGTTTCAAGACTTTACTTGTACTGATCAATATTTTTCAACATCCGGATAATTTTCTATTCGATAAAAAATCCCACAGAATTCAAAATATCTGTTGAAAACTTTCCAGAAAATGCTCAAATCATGCAAAATCATCATTTCCATAACATACCAAAAGTTAAGCGCTAAAAGTTTCGTCAATACAAAGATATGCACATTTTTCGGTAACGAAAATACAAAACTGAGTAGAAAATTACGAAAATACGAAATCTTCGAAATCAGAAATAGGATTCGGATTCCTTACTTCAAGACAAACAAATCTTTCAACTGCGTCGACGGACGAAAATCGCTCCGCAGCCTCCGAAACCAAGCCTTTCCTTCTCTTTTCCTTCTCTTTCTCTCTCATGATTTTCTCTATCTTCAAAATATCTCAAAATCATATATTTATCAAGCAGGATCGTACGGGATGATTCCTATTCGTCCCGGGACGATTCCTATTCGTCCCGGGACGATTTCTCCTCTGGACAAAATTCGTCCCGGACGAATTCAGATTCGTACAGATGAACTCAGGTTCGTACATGCAATTCGTACATACTAACCATATAGATTTTCACAATTTTCTTCAATTTGTCCCGTATTAAAGTCAGTTCATACTGACTAACAGCACTCAAAAAAATGAACTTCTGAGGGGTTTTACAAGAAGATCATTCAGGACAGCACATGAAGCTTCCGGTTCAAGTTCTTTTAATTGTTGGCAAGTTGAGTAATCTTTTTTTTTTTTTTTTTTTTTTTTTTGATAAGAGAGATTGTTAATGTTCAAGTATTTGATTCATAATAGGGTACCTTGGTGATGCATTTTACGTAGTCGAGGGGTTGAAGGAAGCTCTTGATATCCTATAGAAAGAAGATTCCTTGGTATCAAGATTATTGGAAACTCCAGCTTTAAAGGAAGCCATGTTTTCCTTACATAAATTGCGTTAAAATCCCTAATCTTGCGATAGAGAATGTTGATTTAATGCTTTTTGAAGAATGGCTCAACTGACATGAGAGGATCATCAGCATCATTATCAAGGTGAGCACTCATCTAAATACATCTTTATTAAATTCTCTCTTTTATTCATCTAATCTTACTACTCAGCCTAAAACTACTATTGGATTCATAAAATTTATCTAAGCATACACCATTTTAAATGCAAAACATGGAAAAATTTTGAATGAGATTGATTTGGTTGAACCAACACCAAATCACCTCATACAGGCTAAATGAACTCCCACATAGGCTAATAGAAGTCAAAGGGAAATCATGTACACTTGAACTAGTCAAACTAAAATTCAAATAGACTAGAATTAATCAAAATTGTCCAAAACTAGCTCATGATAAATCAATCTATCAAAACCACACAATTAGAAAATTATATCTTCCTCACATGGGAATCCCCAGCAATGCATGTGCTAACACCACTATCGATATGCAATGTGCGATGCTCCTATCCCCTTAAACTACAAGAAATATGCGAGTGGCCTCAATTTTCACAAACGAGCTTTATACCAATCAGGAAAATTCAAAATATAATGGACTTCTTTAACTTTAGGAAGCACTATGCTCCACTAATGACACCTCATTTAATTTGGATTGTTCTTAACGAGACGAGTCCATATTCATCAAATCTAAACAAGAATTACCTTTTCAAAACTTCCAATAGAAGAAGCTACCCCCAACCACAACCATAAGGATTCTAACCATTGTTCCATGGCAACCAATTGTCATCATTCCCAATGAAAAACAACACTCAAGGGTCCTAATATAACTAGCCATCTTTCATCCTCAACAAAGCATTCAGTTGAAACAACTAGCCAAGTTAGTCCAACTTGGCCTTAGGATGCTTTGATTTTTTGACTAAAGAGCAAGCAAACATTTTATCATTCTGAATTGATTTTGATAATAAGAAGGATAAGATCTAGATCACAAACTCTAAATAAACATTAATTAACTTTTAGTATTCTGAAATAGCCCCTCACCATGCCAATACATAGGCTCATAAGTCAATCATTTAGAAGATTCTAATCATTTTTCCTAGAGAAAAATCTCTAGAGGAAATTGCTTGGTTTCGAGTTCCTTTTTACCCTCTAGATAACAAAAGTTGACATCCTACAAACAAGAGTCCTCAAGAACAATTATTCTTATTTTTAAATCCACACATTGTATAGGTTTGTGAACCTTGCTAATACAGATTGGTGGGTTGAGCCTCCATACATGATTCTAATTGTTGGTTGAAGCTCGCAAGTTAGTTAAAAACCCTTCCTAGCACATACTGACTTCTTGATTTTGGATTGTAGTGGTACAGGGCAAGACTTCATGCTAAGTACAATCTAACTCAAAGAATTCTACAAGCATCAAGGTCATATTTCAACATACAACTCATTGTACTCTTCCATTTTCAAGCTAGATAAATGTTTTTTAAGCCATTTTTTAGCATTCAAGGTTGAAAAAACATTTCAAATGTCTGGTGATATGTCATTCAAGGTAAAGAATATATTTATCCAGCAGTCATAGTGTAAGCTTAAAATATTACACTATTAGGAATTAGTTAAAAAGAACAATAAATTAGAAACAAAAATCTGATATTCTTAAATTCCGATCACTAGATAGCCAAATTATTTCAAGTAGATAGTACCAGCTTTGAATCCTTCCACACAATCATTCCTGCTTGGGCCTACACTACTGTATATTCTAATACTTGACAACTATTCTAAAAAGCTTATCCCCCACAAGCCTTAAGAGTTTCCTTTTCCTTTGCAGCCCAGTTATATTAATCTCAAACTTATGCCTTACAAGCTCTTTCCTCTCTCTCTCTCTCTCTAAATTCCCAAACTAGTTCAATTTAATGTCCACGACATAATCCAAAATAGATGCAGACAACCAATTTCTTCAAAAAAAAACATATTTCGAGGCAAATAATTTACCTCCATATGTCCTATTACATAAGCAAAGCCAACCATACATAATGAAGTATGCTTTGAACATAGGGCCGAACGCTTTTACCCTAATAATAACAAACAATGCTGTCTGCGAAAGATTCTAAAAGGCAAATATGTGGGACGAAACAACATGGCTATGGACCAAGAAAGAACTCCATGAAATTCCGAACATAAATAATTGAAAACAATAACAAAACCGGCTAAAACATTAATTCACTCGACACATCCGAAAAATCATAATCAACAACTTTATTTTTTTTTTAAGTAAAAACTTCTTCAGAGAGTTAAACAGCCAACAAAATTTGTATCACTCAAATCTACAATCAGGTTTTTAATCGGGTAGCAGCAGCATGAATATGAACAAATCAAACCAACATCCATAACAGCTACAAGTCATATTAGTTTGAAAACTAACAGATCAACTGCATCAAAGAACGTAGTTAATCAGGGCATCGAACATCCATCGGAAATGCATAGGCATACGAAGTTCCAAATACAGAAATTTATGCAGAGTGATTAGAGGAAACGAAACTAGCGATAATTGGCAATAGCTGAATTGCAGCAGTTGATGAAAGGAGAGAGAATGGTTGCCTGATTTTGATAACGCTGATTCATTTGATATCATAACCTTGAGGCCGGATCGGATTCCGCCATTCAAAGCCATAGCTGCCGCCTGTTAAACTCTCTGCTACGTGCTTTCTTTCCTGGGAATCCAATTTGCGTGCCCTAAAAAGAAGTTTCGGGCGACTTCTTAAGCTGGCCAAAGAGAAATAATGGTGAGCTTGAGCTGAACATGAATTTAGAAAACGGCTGCGGCTCGTGTTTTTCTAGCCCTTTAGCGGCAGAAATTTTTCTGTGCCGAATCCGGTCATAGATTTATGTTCGGATGAAAGTGAAAAGTCCAAATTATTTATACCCGTCAAAATTATTTGTCTTCCGGCCCGACCCAAGCATAACGTTAAATTTAGGTTGGCGGTTCTTTTTTTCAGAATTTAAGGCACGAATCACCGCAATATATAACGCTTTCAGCTAGAATTTTTTCAGAAAAAATGCCGATGAAGATGAAGATTGATCTGGATATGGAGGAGGATGTTTGTTTTTATGAGTAGACAATATTTTCACAGGGCTCGGAGGAAGCCGATAACCTGGAGAATGCCGACGTCCGGGAAACGAGCGCACATGAAGCAGAACACCTCAAACGAGTGCGACTAGACGAAAAGTTCAGCTTATCGGTAAAGTTCACCTCCTCCCAAGTTTTCTTTTTAGCAATGTTGAAATTATATTTATTTACATAGTCATTTTTTTTATGTAATTATTTTAGGGTACAAAGATTTTTGATGTATTTATTGTGTTTAATAAAGATACGTATTTTTATCAACAATATACATAATGTTAAATTATAATTGACTTTTTAAAAGAAGACTCGATGTTCTCTTCTTTTAAAGTATTATTGAGCTAGGCTACAATAACAAATTTGTAGTTCGATTTTCTTATTGCAAAGTTTTGTTGTGTATTAATTGCGTATGTATTGCTTATTTGTTTAATATACATTGAGTATTAGTTGCGTATTGGTTTGGTATACATTGCGTATTAATTGCGCATATGTTGAGTTTTTATTGCATTTTGGTTGCGTATTGGTTGTGTATTGTTTTGCTTAATTACTGCTTATTGGTTGCGTATGGATAATTCTTTTATTGCATATTTATCAGGATGTTTATGTTAATGAGAAAGAGGCATACGAGGCTTATTGTAATTATGGGCAAAAATCTTGGTTTTAGTGTTCGTAAGGATCATTACAGTTACTGGCCAAATTCCAGAAATCTAAAATCCAATGACTTTGTTTGTTCAAAAGCTAGTTTCAAGAAGTTGCCTGATCTTAATATCCAAAGAAAATATCAAAAATCAGATACCCGAACTGGTTGTCCAGCTATGATTAGGTTTATAGTGGATGAAGCTGGATATTGGAAGGTAAAAAAATTTATTGAAAATCACAATCATGATTTGCCTAGGCCAGAAGACCAGCATCTTCTTAGATCATGCAGGAATGTGTGTGATGAAAAAGCTTCTGTTCTTAAAGCAATGATAGATGCTGGGATAAGAACCATTGATGCATTTTCCTTCATTGCTGATAAAGTTGGAGGTGTCGAAAATATTGGATTCACAATGAGGGATGCGTACAACTTTATTCAAAAAATAAAAAGAGCAAAGATTGAATTTGGGGATACTAATACTTTAATTGAGTTATTTAAAGAATGTCAACTTAATGATAACATGTTCTCTTGGGTTGTCCAGAAGGATGAATTTGATAGATTGTTAAATTTTTTTTAGGTTGATAGGATTTGTAGGATAGATTATGACTGCTTTGGTGATGTGGTAATTTTTGATACAAGTTATAGGCTTAATAAGAATAATTTGGTATGTGCACCATTTGTCAGGGTTAACAATCATTGGCAAAATATTTATCTTGGGGTGACCTTCTTGTCCGAAGAGATAATTGAATCATTTACGTGGTTATTTACAACTTTCGTTCAAATGATGGCTAATAAACATCCAAAAATAATATATACAGATTAAGACCAAGCAATGGCTAGGGCCATAGAAGTTGCACTACCTCATAGTCGCCATAGACTGTGCCAATGGCATATCCGTAAAAAGGCTCCATCAAAAGTATCGTGCTATAATACCAACAACAAAGTCAAAGGACTCTTCAATAAGTGTTTGAGCATATGTGACTCTGAGGAGGAGTTTGAGAATGCTTGATCATATAAGGGAACTTCCAAGATCATGTTTGGTTGCAGGATCTTTATAGGATAAGGAATAAGTGGTCAACAGCCTTCAATAAGGATTGTTTTAGCATGGACATTCTATCTACACAACGTAGCGAGTCTACTAATAATGTGTGTCATGGCATTTCTAAGCCCACAAGTTCTATAACTGATTGCTTTCTGGGTTTAGAGAAAGTGATGAGGAATTGGCGTCGGAATGAACAGGATGAGGATTATAGATGTAGCCAGTTCGAAATAGAACCTGTAATAAAAAACTACACAATATTAAAGCAAGCTGCTCAATTTTATTCAAAGAAAATATATTCATTTTTTGAACATTAATTTTTGCAAGGTGTTGGTGTAATGAGTGTAGAGCTTGAGTCTAGTGATTCTTCTAAATTTTTTGTCTATTACATAGAGAAAAAGGATCATTCTAAACCATGGGTTGTTGATTTTGATGCACAAAATGGTAACATTCAATGCTCCTGCATAAAGTTTGAAACAATAAGTTTATTGTGTTCTCATTGCATAATAGTTTTGAGGCAAATGGCTATTGCAAAAATCCCTGAGAAATACCTACTATTGCGATGGTCAGCACGAGCTCGACAAGATATATATTCTGGTCTAAATTTGAAAGAAAATTCTCAGAATAGCTTTGAAGCTAGTAGCGAATTCATATTCAGAAATTATATCAGCGAGTTTGCATATAAAATGAGCACACGAGCACAGCTGAATGAGGAGGGTGAAGAATTCTTATTGGTTTCGATGAAGGATACATCTGAAAAAACTCGATTTAATTGTTTATGGGAAGAGAAAGACATACAAGTCTACACAGGGTGGTAGTGTACAACTGAAAGATTCTCTAAAGCGTATGCCTAAAGGCATATCCAATGCTAGACTGAAAAGCCACTAGGAAAAGAAGCCAAATAGTATGATTTTATTTTCTGACTAATTTGATTTATTGCCTATTGTGACATATTATTATTAATTTTTTTAACAGGGAAATCACCAGTGAAGAAAAACACAACAAAAATTGCTACTCCTTCAAGCATGTCCGAATGCTTAACGGAGGATTTCATAAATTCTGTACACTCCAAGCAACTATCAGCGCAGCAGTGTAATTTCCCAAGCATGCCTGAATGCTTCACTGAGGACTTCATAAACTCTATATAGTCTAGTCAGCCATCAGCTAAGCAGTGCAATTTCACAAGCATGTCCAAATTGTTCACCAATGACTTCATATCACAAGCATGCCCGTCTTGTCAGGCATTAGTACAGCAGTTCACAAGCATGCCCGACGATTTCATAGCTAGGGAACCGTCTAGTCAGCCATCAGTAAAGCAAGCAAAGCATTCTAATTTCACAAGCATATCCAAATGCTTCACTCAGGAACACATAAAAGGTGTACGTTCAAAAAAGCCATCAGCAATATACGAGAAGTTGATGATAGATATCATTAAATCAAAAAATTCTATGTAATAAGAATATTTGCATTATTATCTTTAGAGATATTTATTTTAATGCATATTGTATGCATCCTGGTTGCGTATTGTATATTAGTCTCATTTAGAAAAATTTTATAATAATTTTTAATGCGAATTGACATGAAGATGCGGCATGCAAATATATATTTAACATTTTTCTAAAAAAACAACATGATAGATTACAAGTAGTTCCTGCGTATTTAAAGCTTACTTACTGTGTATTATATGCACATTGGATGCGTATTGTATGCGTATTTGAAAAATAAACAAAGTTCTTGTTTATTATTAAATATCTCTCTATTGCAAACTAAACCAATGAAGCATAACCCCCACTCTCTAGAACTATCACTTGTGTAGCACAAGGGTGTACACATATACTATGTCTCATTGAGAAATTTTTTTATAATTCTTTTATAACGATCCTAAAATGAGTATTTACATGATTCATACTGAAGGAATGCATTGAATCAATTAAATTCAAATTAAATAAATTTTAAAAAAAAAAAAACCAAGAACTGTGATTTTGCGTATGTAATGCGTATTAAATGAGCCCTTATTGCGTATACATAGCGTATAGAATGTGTACATACAAACTAAAAGAAAAACCTTCTTAATCACAAGGAATGTAGGATCATTGGTGAGAAACACAATATTCAACGACTCCTGAATCTTTTCTTTACGAGACGAAGCATTCCAAACAACTTTGATTTTCTAAATATCTCTATTGCAAACTAAACCAATGAAGCATAACCCCCACTCTCTAGAACTATCACTTGGGTAGCACAAGGGTGTACACATATAATATGTCTCATTGAGAAAATTTTTATAATTATTTTATAATGATCCTAAAATGAGTATTTACATGATTCATACTAAAGGAATGCATTGAATCAATTAAATTCGAATTAAATAAATTTTTTTAAGAAAAAATCAAGGAATGTGATTTGCGTATGGCATGCTTATTTTGTGCATTTCAACTGTGATTTGTGTATGGCATGCGTACTTTTTCATTACAGAAAAATGTTGGGACTACGATAAACTTACGAATGTTATCCCTGATGTTATTATTCATCAAATTTTTAATCTTCCTTTGAACAATGAAGCTGAAGATTTACTTTTTTGTAATTTGTCTAGAGATGGTACATTCAAATTAAAGGATGCTTTGCATGATTTTAGATCCGAGAAGGAAAATTCTAGTATTTTATCAATGATCTGGCAGAAGAGCATTCCATCTACTATTACTATTTTTATATGGAGGATTTTGCATAAATTTATCCCTATTGATGATAATTTAATTCATAGAGGCTTCATTTTTCCTTCCAAATGCCAATGTTGTTATCATGTGGAGAATATGCACCATATTTTTCTTTCTAGTCCTTTAGTTGTTAAAATTTTGACTTATCTTGATGATATTTTCAAATTAAATTATTTTAATGCTAAACTTTCTATTTATGCCTATCTTTTGTTTTGGTTTGTCAAGTCTAAGGGGCATATTAGAAATGTTATTCCTTATCTTATTTTATGGTATTTCTGGTTGGAATGCAACAACTCTCTTTTTAACAGTATTGGCATGAATCATCATAGGATTATCAATAATATGAAAGATAAAGTTATGAAACTCATTGCTGTTAATCTTCTTTATAACAAGAATTTTAAAAATTATTTCTTTGTGGTGGAGGAATTAGGCATTAATTTGGATGTTTTTTTGCATCCTCATGTTGGTTCTAGAGTTATTTACTATATTAAAGCCCCCATTAACACTTAAAAGCTGAATGTGAAGTGTATCTTTAAGCAACATTCATTGAGCTGTGGTGGGACTATCAGGGATAGTTATGGGAACATTATCATGGCATTTGCAGGGCATTTATAATTATATGAAGAGAACTATACTGAGCTATCGGCTATTCTTTATGGTATTAAATTATATATATTTTTTGATATTGTTAATATTAGTATTAAAGTTGACTCTATATACATTATTTAATGTTTAAATTGCTTGGAGGATACCATCTGCAATCCTAATTTTTTCTCCTTGGTGTAGGAGATTCAAAAATTGATATTATTCACTAATGCTTTATTTTCTCATGTTTATAAGGAGGGAAATTCTTATGCTACTTGGCTAGCTAATTGGGGGTGCACTTTGAATCATCCCTATGATTTTGTTGTTATTAATCTTCTGTCCCTATTAAAGGGCTCATTAGATTGGATAAAATTAGTTCCCCTTATGTTAGAATTTGATGTGTTTGGCTTTTTTAGTTATGTTATCTGCTTTGTTTTTATCTCAATTATGATCAACTAGAGGGTTTTGCTGGATTGTTTTTGAGGGAATTCTCTCTCAGGTTTGTTGGTCTATTTTTCTGGATGTCTGTCTAGTTGGTTATGTGTCCAGGTTTGTTATGGACCGGTTGCTTGGGGTGATGATATGGGTTTTTTCTTGGTTGGTTATGTGTTCATCAGGGAGTTTTTGGATTCTCCTGGGGGGCTTTGTTTAGGCTTTTTTTGCCTGGTTTCTCTCGTTTAGCCTGCTCAAATATGTTATGTTGGGTTGTGGCTTGGTCATCATTAATGTCTGGGTCGTTTTATCCCAGATTTTTTGGTTGTTGGTGTAGTGGTGGCCTTTGGGAGGCTTGTATTCCTTGTTATATTCTTTCATGTTGTGGTCTCTTTCATATTTTTTTTCCTTAGCATTGTGATTCTCTAGCTGGTTTATTAGGTTGATTGATTATGGTTCTGGTTGTGCTGTTGATATCTTTCTGGGTTGTTTTTTCCTAGATGGTTGGGTTTTGGAAGTTATTAATGGCTAATTTTAGTTATATGTGGGGGGTTTTAGCTAGTTGCTCTCCCCTTTGGGTCTATTGGTGTTGTGGTGTTGTTTATGCCCTACTCGTTAGTTCTGTTACTTTTTTTGTCTGGTGGAATTGGTTCTAGCATTTGGTCTTATCGCCTGTATGCTAGGTGGGGCCTTTGCTGGAGCTATTATCTTGGAGCTCCTTTCACTTCCCTTTCACGATTTGCTTTATTTATCAATGGGTTTCTGTTGGGTATTTTTCTTGGCTCACTACAATTTTGTTTTTTAGTTTTCTGTTGGTCATTGCGACTAGGTTAACTGGGTTTTTAGATTTTATTTTGGCTGGGTGGTGAGGCCCTACTGTTGGCTATGTTGGCGTCTAGTGGTCGCCTTTTCCTGCCTTTTTCTGGGAGTTTGGTGTGCTATTTCTATTTGATTGGGTTTATCTGTTGCTGTCTGGTTAATAATTTTATGATGAGTAATATCTAGATGGACTTTTGGAGGACTTGTTGGAACTAAAATGTTGGTTTTTTAATTTTCCTAATATTTATCTCTATTTTTGTATGTATTTTTTGTGCATTATCTATTTTGCATAATTCCTATTATGTAGGTGTTCGTAATGATCGTATTTTGGAAGGGAAGTTGGATCATATCGCTCTTTTTTTCTTTTCCTTACATTTTTGGGTGCTCTATACCATAGAATGTACCTAGGTTTTTTTATACTTCTCTTTATTAGAGACCTCAAGCTCGTAGATTTTTTTTTGTTTTTCCTTTGTAGCTCTTTCGAGTAGTAGTGAGCTTGAGGACCCTTTATGGACCTTTTACTATTTTTTTCTTAATTATCGCGTAGGCCCCTCCGTGGGTTTCCCTTAAAAAAAGATATATTAAGCTAATCATCCTACATGATCATTATCATACCAAATGATACATTTTAATTAAGAAATCTCATAACTTATGCAAGATTTTATATTTCAAAATTTGTTTATATCGTATAAGATGATCCAAAATATCCTGGATGATATATGACAATCATGCCTAAATTAATCCTGAGATAAGAAGAACAATTATGGTAAAATTTTTTGACTCGTTCATTAAGTGCAATCGATGGAGAACAGAGAACATGCATGGGATGATAAGAGATTTATGTTTATCATACCAAATGAAAACCATAGTTTTTCAACTAATCGTCTGGGAGATGAACCATTTTCATACTAGATAATAGAGAATTGCATGGGATGATAAGGCATCACTGCATATTGTATAAGATGAAGTTCAATAGTTTTATACTGATTGTCAGAGATGATACTTTAATCATCTAGGACAATCAGTCTATTTCTCTTGAACTAATCATATAGGGTAATGCAATTCATACTATTTGAATTGGTGTTTTTGAATTAATAGCACAGGATGATCGTAAGATCATACTAGATGATCAATGTCACGAGATTGAAAATTTGGGCTTTTTGAAGGCTCACTATTTAAGCAATTATATTTCTCTTTGGAAAAAATATTTGATGTTGAATTTTCTTGGGAGAGAGCTTAGAGAGAGAAGAAAAGGAGAGCTTTGAAATAGAAGAGAGAGAGAGAGAGAGAGAGAGAGAGATCCTTATGGGTGGATTTTTTAGGGATTCAGAAAGGTTGCTCCAAGCAAGGTTTTCAACATCTTCTTCGAGCTTCTTCCTTTGTTCCTTGGTGGATTTGGAGAGAATTTCATCAATAATAGATCAAAGTTTTCTACCTTAACTAGGAGGGTGAAAAAGGATTCCAAGGTTCTCTGCCTACTCTAAGAGTGAGTAGTGAGTAAATGGATTCTAGGTTCTCTGCCAACTTCAGGAGAGTGTAAAAGGATTTCTAGGTTCTCTGCCTACTCTAGAAGGGAATCAAACAATTCAATGTACTTTGCCTCACCAGGTCGGTGGAAAGTGAAAGTTTGTGAGGGGTGTTAAATCCTAAAGAACTATCCTGAGGCTAACCAAAAGGGGGGCGAATTGGTAGTTTTAAAAAATCTTAAATAAAAAGAAAATATTTTTTATCATTTTAAATATTAAAAAAGAAAATAATTCTTGATGTAGAAGAGAAATAATTTTTATGATAACAATACAATCAGATTTTTTAATCATAGAAGTATAGAACAAATCACATAAAAGTGTGGAAATAAAATACGATGAAAGTAATAAGAGAGAAGACACTGAATTTTTTAGTCGTTCGGTTAAATCTGACCCACTCCTTGGAGACTCCTCTCCAAGTATCGCACTAAACTGAAGTGACTCTCCTTTTGCTCGTACAGTAAGGTGAAGAAGCCCTTAAAAAATATTTCCATCGACACGGTGAGGCAGAGAATCTTGAATCCTTTTATTCCCTCCTCTAGTTAGTAGAGAACCTAAAAATCCTTTTTGACCCAGCTGGTGAAGGTAGTGAACCTGAGAATCTTTTTACTCCCTCCTAGAGTAGGCAAACAACCTGGATCTAATGCTAAAGAAAATCTCCCTAGATCCACCAAGGAACTAGTGGAGAAAATCAAAGAAGACACTAAACACCTTACTTGGAGCAACCTTTATGATTCCCTCATAAACTCCCCCTCACAAGGATATCTCTATCTCAATGTCTCCCTCTTCCTTCTCTAAGATCCCTCTTGGATTAAGTCCACAACAAAAGATTAACTCAAGGGTTAATATAATTACTTACATAGAGAACCTCCAAAAGAAGCCCTAATTTTTAATTTGGAGTAACTGATCATCCAGGATGATCGACAGATCATCCTTTATGATTAGTACAAAAATAGTCCATTCATCCCGGATGATCACCTTTACTCTATATAATAATAACAAGTATTTTTATAGATCATCCAATATGTTCTTGCAATCATTCTAGATGATTATAAGATACTATATTGATTGTCCAGTATAATATGGGATGATGGGTGGCGATCTATATATCATCTTACAAATATCTCGGAACATCTAATACGATACTCCTAGTCGATTAGAAGAAAATTATGGTTTTTTTATCTTAGATGATAGAGGAATGTCCTATAAAATATACTATATCATCTAATATGATCCAAATGGATAATCCTGTACGATATAATTAAATAATTTAAACATAATTATTCTCCTAATCACCAGATCAATTTAAGCATGATTTCCATAAATCGTCTAATATGAGGTGTATCATCCTATATGATTAGAACAAAATTTGAAAATAAAAAAAATTACTTAAATTATGATTGGTGGCTATTTTTCATCATCTAAACTAACCATCTTGGATGATATGGATCATTCAGTAAGATTCCTTTAATCCCACAAAATTAGCATGGATGCCCTAATTAGGGCTTTTATTTTTAGCTGATCATCCAATATGATTTTAGATTATCTTAGATGATTAGGTCAAAAATAGGAAAAAAAAAACTCTAACTCACCAAATTTCTCCCCTTGAGTGTGTGTGTGTGTGCGTGCAAGGTTACTTTTCTTGGGGTCCACATATTCAAGATTTGACTTAAGAAAGTTAAAAAATATATTAAAATGAAATTATAAGTAGACTCAACCCTAATCTCCTCAATCTTGAGCTGATTTGCATTACAAGTGATCTTTGTGTACCTGAAAGAATAGTAAGAAGGGAAAATAAAATAGATATGCAATAATAGTAGTGGTAAGGAAATAATAATATTTGTTATCATCAAAATCATAGTATTTGGATCAAAATTTGTAATAAAAATGTTTTGTAAGGGCTTCTCTGCCTTGCTGTTAGGAAAAAAGGATTGACACTACTTTTAGTGAAATACCTAAAAAAAAGATTTTCAGGGAGTGGATGTTGGTCAAGTTGACCAAACCAGTATAATTATGGTGTGCTATTTCTATTTACTTTTCTACATTTGATTTATACATCTTTTATGATTTGTTTTATGTTTGAAATCTCTAATTTTTTTTATTGTGAAATTAGGTTTACTTCTATATTATGGTATAAATTTATTTTGTTTTAAAATAATTTTTAAAAAATATATAATAAGAGTTTCTTTCTGTATTAAGAATTCTTTTTAAAATAACCAATTTACCCTCCCCCTCCCCCCCCCCCTCTTGGTCAGTCTTGGGCTAGTTCATAAAGGTTTAACAATTCTCATGAACTTTCAGAGAGGAACTCTCCCTTATGGGATGTCCCTTCCTCTTTAGATTTTAAATTGAATTCTTAACGTCCCATCTCAAAGTACTTTGACATTTATAACTCAATTATATCAAATTATATTTAAATAAAAATTAAAATCTAGGCTCAAACAACCTATAAGTTTATCCTAAGTGATTGAATTCAAACAATCCCAAGCAGTTATATATTTCAAAATTAAATGCTCAAATTCACAACCATGCTTGTCCATGCACTATTAATTTTTAAACAGCAACTTAGCATTTCCGAAGCACTTGTAGAAAACATCTTTGATTTAAAACTTAATTTTTATTTTTCCCACTTTTATTATTTTAATGTCCTCTATGAACATGGCTACATGCATAAGATTGTATTAAATTAATTAAATATTTATTTTTACTTAAAATTACATTAAATTTAAATTTGATGTCAAATCAAAAAAATTTAATTTTCTTAAGTTAAGATTTGAATTTTGGTCAATTTAAGGTATTATATGTAATTTTGTTATTTTAATTTGATTTATTATAATTTTTTAAAGTTTTAATACTTAATTAAGGGTTTAATCTTAAGTTAATTAATTAAATGGTTTAATAATTTTAAAAATTAGTGGCAAATTTTGCTATAGGCTGGAGGTGCACTATATTTGAATGTTCAAAGTTTCATGTTCAATATAGGTATATTATTTTTTCTAAAATTTTCTTAAATTATCTAAGACATGTCATTAATTTTTATCCTTAAGGTATCACTAGGTTAGGTAGGTTTGAATCACTGTCCCTAACCCTTCACATACATATATAAATGCACACAAAAACAATCAATTCCTAAATCTTGGAGAACCTAAGCTAAGTGCAAGTGTCTGCATCCTATATATGCAAGCATTATACATAACACATATAATTAAAGACTAAATTAGTGAACAATCAAGACATGATTGTTCACTAATCATCCCCCAACAATTCTATTCATATTGGCTCAATCAATGTTAAAAATTCCATGACTCACTTAAAGCTTTCAACATTTAACCTATATAACTTTAAAATAAATTTTATATTAGAAAATAGCTCAATTTACATATAAATTTTGAGAAATTATAATAATTTCAAAATAATTTTTGAAAATATCTTAATAATTTGAAAATAAGTTTAAAATAAATATTTCTAATTTTTTAAAATTATATAGGTCGAAAATTAAATAAATATGAATTGAAAATAAAAATATTTAAATAATTAAAACTATTTAAAATATCAAAAATTAATTTTAATTTTGAATTAAAATATCTTAAAATAAACCTCGCATTATTGAAGATATTTCAAAACAGAACTTTTAATTTTCAAAAAAATTAATTTATGTAGTTAAATAAATTTAATTATTTAAAATAAATTAAGTTCTTAATTTTTTACATTAATTTTAAATTAAAATATTTAAAATATTAATTCTAAAATTTTTATATATTATATTTATTTTTTCTTAAAGTTTTTAAAATTATTTAAATTTAATTTAATTAAATATTGTTTAAATATTTAAATTTGGAATAAATTAAAAATTATTTAAAACATAAAATATATCTTAAATTAATTTAATTTCAAATTAAATACTTAAAAATAACTCATTAATTATTTAAAATATTAAAAAATTATTTTTTATTTTCTTTAAAATATTTAATTAAAAATTAATTAAATATAATTTAAAATATTTAAATAAAATATTTTAAAATTAATTTAATTTTATAGTAATATATTTTAGAGTAATAATCATTTAAAATATTTTAATATAACCTTATGAAATTTTAAAAATATAAATTAATTATTTAATTAAATATTAATTAAGTTCTTAATTATCTAAATAATATAAAATACTTATATCATATTATATATTTTAAATTAAATTTTAGTTTTAAAATTTCTTTTTTTTATTTAATTAAGATGATTTAAAATAAAACTTGAATTTTTGAGAAATAACTCAATTAATATTAAGTAAAATTAATTAAGTATTGAAATATTTAAATTATTTAAAAATATTTAAATAAAATTTTTAAAATTAATATTTAAATTTAAAGTAAATTAGTTTTATTATTTATTTAATTATTTAAAGTATTTTAATTTTTTTTTGAATTTTATGAAATATTTATATTAATATTTAATTAAATATTAATTGCAATGAATGTAATAAATATTAATTAAATATTTTAAAATGAATTTAATTTTAAACTAAAGAGAATCAAAATATGATCAATTTGATATATTAAATTAACTTTTATTTTAATTTGAATTTTTAGTGATTATTTGTATTTTTTGGAATTTAAAAGAATTAAAAAAAATAATTTAAAATCAAACCATGCGTTCACTTATACACGTTAGTGTGGATTGATGATCGTCGAATGCTCCGCAATATGAAATGAACGGTGCTGATCTCCCTGAACTGAGAAAGGATCGCAAGATTGGATCCGCTGTTTGGAAAAGCTACAAAATGATAAGATCTTGACTGTTGATCAGAAGCTCAACGACGAAGATCTCGTAGACTTAACATTGACTATCGAAATGCCCTAGAATTCATTTTTTTAATCATTCTCGCAATACACTCAAACATTTCAAGTGAAATTTTAAACATGAACTTAACTAATGAATAAAGATCTTAGGTGTTTAAACTCACAGTTTAATAATCACATTTTAAAAAGTTAAATTACTCTAAGTGCTTCTATCTAGAGTTTGAATTTTTAGAGAATTTAACCATTGGATTTTCAAGGTTCTAGACTCTTTGAAATTGTAGTCTATCCAAGTAACTTTTCCTAATTGAATGCAAGTTTTAAAAAGGTGCAAATTGATCAGATGAAGCCTTGGACAAACTTGGGATTAATGTCTCCGGAATCCCATCGCCGGCAAGGTTTGACTGGATAAATTTAGCTAAGGAAGTGTGGAGGGGATCTTTAAAGGCTCAAATGAACTAGGCTTTTGAGTGGAGTGGATCTAGATAGTGAGAGAAGCTCTAGGTTAGAATGAGCTTAATTTTGAACTTTCACCTATTCAAATATCCTCTGATCGAATGGGTGGCTGTGATTGCTTTGTAAAGTTTATAGGATGTTTCCACATGCCCTAGGAGTAATTGGGAGTAGGAGAATCAAAGCATATAAGGAAATCCTAGGTGGAAAGTCCTTTTGCATCCTTTTAAGCACATGGTTCAACTAGAACCATTTGATCCTAGATAAAAAGCAAGGAAATTTCTTAAGAACATTCCAGAAGATGATTAGGAATAGTTAAAAGGCTAGATTCAGAATATGCTAGATTAAATGGGGGGATTTTACCACTTAAAACCATTTGGAGACTTTGTTGATTGGGTTGACTAGTGACCAATCTACCTGGCTGATGAGGTGGCATTGGAAGGAGTTTAGGAGCTGGTTAGTTGGGTCCAAAAGGGGTTGAAAGGAATGGGTTCAATGTATGAACAATATAATGTAATTTGAACAAGTTATAATTTATTTTCTAGGGAAACTTGACTTGGGTTTGACCCATGGTGATTTTTAATATATTTACACCATGGATTGTTAAACATTTGAGGGCTTGATAGGGTTTTAATATACTTGAGATTTTATTTAAAGTGAAAAAGGCCTACATGTTGATTTGGTTAACCCTAGTTAACTTGGTCAACCATGTTAACCCAGGATCTAGGTCTGGGTTCAATAAATTGGGCTTTATCAATAGAGTCTATTAGAAGTTATCACAGAGGCTAGCATGGTCTTTGGGTCATTTTGACTATTCAAACCATTATGGGACCATTAGGTCATCCTAGTTGACCAAGTCAAGCAGGTTGACCCAAGGGCTAGATTAGTAGTCAAAATGGTCAAAATAATTATTTTAACCCTTAAAGGGTTATCTAGGTAAAAAAAGCTTAATCCAGTGTATTGGATTGGGTTCAACATATTTGAATAATATTCTAAGATTGAAGGTGGTCTTAGGGTCTAGGAGGTCATTTTAGTTAAATTGACTATTTGGACCCAAAAAAATCTATTTGAATAATTAGGTTGACCAGACACTTGGGCTTTGGTCTAACAAGTTTGGTTTGATGTTTGAAACTTGCTGGAAGTTGTCTTATATAAAGAGGTGGCCATTTGGTTTGAAATGACTATTCACACCCCTAAGGTGCACTTTTGTCAAATTGGTTGACTTATTCAACTAAACTTGACTAGGATCCAAGCTTGAGTCCAATGCACTCTTAATGATGATTAGGATACATTAAAAAAGGTTTTGAGGCTTGATTTGAAAAGGACATATTGAAGTCTAAGGAAAACTCCAAAATTGCCCATTTAGGGGTATTTTGGTCATTTTGACCCCTAGTTGACCAGGGGTCAAAGCGGGTCAACCAAAATGCATTTTACTGCTTAACATACCATGATAAAATGTCTAGGTGTGGTTAGAGGTTTTGGAGAAGTCTTTAAGGTCAAAATCCACTGGATGCCAGGTCTAGTGGCATAGGCCATAAATATTTGAAGGTTTTATAGCCTTCTGATTTCAATCCAATTTATGTGGTTTGTGACCTAATATTTATCTCAAATCTGGAGGGTTGATCCTACAGGCATGCCTAATCAAGATTCAATTAATATATCATGAATTAGGGGTCATTTAATAGGGATTTGAAGTTCTTAAAAAAACATTGAAAAAAGGCTTTCATTAAGGCACTTTGGCCTTAGATTTTGGTCTAGAAATCTAGATTTGAGTTGGGTTTTGGGTTTGAGTGCTTGAATTTAAATTTTCCAAATTAATCATAATAATTTTAATGATTAGAAATGATTATTATAGTGTTAAAGTTAAAATGAAGACTTATTTAAAAGGTTGATTGAGGTCTTGGCTATAGTTCGGATATGTTTAAATCATAAATTGACATGAGGTCTTGATTAGCTTGTAAACTAGATTGATTTAGGATCATGATAGATCCTAGGGTTTGAATAGATTCTAGGGTTGGGATAGATCTAAGGACTGGATTGTTCCTGGTGACCTCATATAAAAATGAGGTCAATAATAGTATATTCTTAGGAGTCAAAATTTATTATAGAGTTAGACTCTCTATCCAATTAGCTGAAGCTTGAGGTTTCTTCACATGATTATAGTGTTTATGTTAATATTATTGAGAAGGCACCTCCACATAAATAGGGGAAGGATCCCTAATTTAACTCTCATTAAGGAATTTCCTTCTCATGCTATGACCTAGTTCTATCACCTATACATATAAACAAAAGTGATAAAGAATATCAAATATGAGTATGAATAAGGAAAGAAAAATGAAAGTGTGAAAAAGGACATTTTGAAACTACCTATACAATCATCTACCTATGTGTTATATTATTAAGATCCCTAGTCCAAAAGAACTCCTAAGGATATACTAAGTGTCCATAAATCCTAGAACAATTCTCCATGATTTTAATAAAAGATATTCATAACCATATCAATACAGTACAACTCACCCATATTTGATTATTTGAAGGATCCAAATGAAATCAATATCCTGTGACAAGTCTGAGAAAATATGCCCCATCATTAAAGTAATATATATCCTAGTCTCAATAGGCATTAAACCTATTTTACTAACTTCATACTGACAAGGAAGAAGAGGAAAACCATCATACACATTCACCAAAAAAATAAATAAATTTAGTGAGCAAACCTTTTTGGCTCTTATCTCCCTAAAATCCTTAGTTGAATACAGTGAAAAAATAACCACCTTAATCATATAATAATGAAGTATTTTATGTAATTAGAAATAAAATATGTTGCAAATCTAACTTTATGGATTAAACTTTTGATGATAGCAAACATTCATGATTCCCTACGACTACTTTGCCTACTAACTTTTCAGGACCACAAGATCAAATGTAGCTCAAGCCAACTCAAGATCGGGTAGATTTAGGTTGAGTCAAGTCTGTATTTTTTCCTTTATTGAGTCAATTGTAAAAGTGGTTCATGTACTAAGTAACCTTGCACACACACACTTGAGAGGTTTTCTAAATTTTTCTGTTTGAGTACATTAGCCTGGCCGATATTCCTATCGACTAGGACGATTCAACTAAAAATAAAAATCCTAATTAAGGTATCCTGGTTAAGCAGCCATCATCAAGCAAATCATCATGGATGATACTTGTATCGGCCAGGACGATAGGTTCAAATCAGAAAGAATTAGCCGCCATGATCAATTTAGGTATTCTTTATTTTAGTGATTCGTCCAGGACGATATCATTATCGGCCTGGATGATGCAGCACAATTATGCCTAAATTAATCTGACAGTTATGGAAAGAAATTAAGGCTAATTGATACAATCACATCGGCCGGGCCGATTGCAGGATCGGCCAAGACGATGTCCTGGACGATTGACATCGGCCAGCATCTATTCCGGATGATGTTCAGGACGATTGTACTCAGATTTGAAGTAATCGTCCAGAATGATATTATATCGACCTGGATGATGTAATTAATTTTCTTCTGATCATCCTAAATTGTCCTAGCTGATTGAGCTTATTTTGTACTGATCGGCCAGGACGATAAAGTCGATTTTTGAAATTCTATTTAAAGGACCCAAATTTCCTCATGCTTAAGACCTTGAGTGCTGCTGTCTTGACCTGAGAGAGCCTTGGGAGAGGGAGAGAGAGAGAGAGAGAAAGGAACTTGTGAGGGGGAGTTTGTAAGAGGGTTCACAAAGGCTGCTCCAAGAAAGATTCCAAGTCGTCATCTTCGTTCTTCATCCTTCGTCCATGGGAGGTTCTTGGGTGGTCTACTTCAGCAAAGGTCTGGGTTCTCTACCTGCTTCAGGAGGAAGCAAAAGGAGTCGATTCTCTGCCGCATCGGGGTTGCTGAAAAGGAGTCTGTTGTAAAGGCTTCTCCATCTAGCTGTGGGAGCTAAAGGAGAGACACTTAGTTAGTGCAATACTCGGATGGTGCCTCCGAGTAGTGGACGTAGGTCAAGGATTGACCGAACCACTATAAATCTGATGAGATCTTTCTTTGTTTTGCTTCCGTATTTATTTATTTTTGCACCTTGATTTCTGTGGTGATTTGGTTTTAAGATTTGTTGTGCTTTGGTAAAAGAAATTTTTTAAAAATACCAATTCACCCCCCCCTCTTGGTTAGCCTCAGGCTAGTCCTAAAGGGCTTAACATCCCTAATGAACTTTCAAAATAAATATACATGTTCCTTTAATTAAAAATAAAATAAATGTGATAAAGAAAGGAGGGGGATGTCTAACTTGTACAACCATCATAGTTATTCCCTCCTTCGTGCATTGACCATCCACTACACTCCTTAGAACTTGCTTGTCTGCCCATCACTACCTAGCCACTCACATTATTCTCTCTAGTCATTTTACACATGAACTAGCCACTTAACACATAAATTCCACACTACACTAAAGCTTCACACACATACAATCTATAAATATAAATATACATTAAGAAACTTCAAGAAAATAATATAAATTCTTGTGAATTTTTCATGGCTTGAGATTTATATGCTCTTTTCCTTGCTATGATGAAAGGGCTACCTATATGTCACACATTATTTACCTTAGACCGCAAAGAACCCTTCTGTAAAGAGTTAAAGTCCAAATAGTCAATTATTAAGTGTGATGCTAGCTTATCAAAATCCTCTCTAGTGAGCTAACCACCATTAGTAGGCAAGAACCTATGATAGCCAAGCTGCTCCTCCTCATATGTTATGATCTAGTCCACCTTGAAAAATGAGCATTAATTTGTCTCCTATAAAGAATGGATTTGTATTCCTACAAAAATCATCCATGCTTTTGGATGTTTCATAATTCCCTTATATAAAATAAGATATTCTATATTAAAAATTTGGTTGATCAATGTCTTTGAACAATTTAATACCAAAGGCAATCATGCCTACTTTCCTAATAGTTTCAAAAGGTGGCCCACATTACCTAGCTTATAATTTTCTAAATTGAGTGGCTGATGGATTCAAATTAGCACATGATCCCTAATATTAAACTCCTTAAAAATTTTATCTTCTTTTCTATATATATAGTAATTTTTCATTTTTAATTTCTAATTTCTTGTTTATAATATCATAAAGGCTTTAAAATCTTATGAAAATGAAAATGTCAAATTAAAAAAAATGCATAAGTGGGGATGCTCACAATATCAACTATTTTATTTTGATTATAATAATAGATTATTTCTTTAAATGTACATTCTTATCATACTTATGTAAAGCATAGATATTTTAGCTCTGTTGAGGTTCATGTTGATTGTATAATGTAGGTTTGTATGATGGTAGATGGAATAATTTGCATGGAGGATTTTTCCTTACACTAGAATCAAGGTTAAATTGACAAAATTTAAAAGTTTTATCATTTAATTAAAATAGGCAAGTATTCTCTCCCAAATATATATGATATCCTAATTAAATAGTTAAGGTCTTACTGAAAGTGCATGGACAACTTTCATTTTAAGTACATCACACCATATTTCTTCCATTTAACCACCTATCTTAATATGTACTAAACATTTAAATGTAATGAGAAACAAAGTTTTATTCAACAATCTCAATTTATATGGATATAGATGGAGTCCTTGTTAAGTTAATCATGAAAGTGTGTGTTTGGATACTGCATTCATGGCACTACCTCTATAAATAACCAATTTTCATATTATTTTCCTACATTTAAAAATGCTAAAGAAAATGCTACATCTTTTCCAATCCTTAGTAATATAAATTATTAGACAACTCATGATGTTGAATTAGGCTTTTATAGGCTAAATTTTGTCCTCATTAGATAAAGGAGTTTCAGCTTGGATTTCTTCCACCACATCATCATATCTATTTTAGCTTCTTCCTCATCCAAATCTTGGAACATAATGATAGCTTTGCATTAATTTTACATTTTCCCCTTTTGGTGACACTTTAAGTACACTATCTCCTTAGTTTTAGAGGATACCTTAGGTGTACTCTTGTTAGGTTAGACATTAGATGTAAATGGTGTAGAGTTAGCAGCAGAACTCTCAATGGAATATTAGGATGATGAAAAGGATGATATTATACCTCTCTTAATATGCTTTTGTAGAAGTAAAGAACAATGAAAAACTTCTTCTAGGTTTTTATGGCCTTATAACTTAACCTAATATCAGATCTCACCCTTGTGGTCAATAGGGATTTTGTTTAATAAATTCAACTTTTAATCCATGTAATTTATCTTAGAATTCAAATTATTATGAAATTTTATATGCTCTACCAGTTGTAAATTACCTTTCCTAAGAGTCATCAACTATTCATGTAACATCTTATCTTAGTTTCTTGGAGAGTATATAATCCTAGCATCTCTTGTTGCAAATTTGGACCTAAGTCCTATTATTTTGATGATAACAAACATTATTGAATTTCTTACCATGTTATCTTCTGTTAATTGCTATTATTGAATATTGTTGCAAATCTATTTTTTCATGGCTTATGTTTTGATGATTGACAAACACTACTTCTCTTGGACTACTTGTTGCTTCTAACTTTTCAGGAATCGAAGACCGGACGATCATGAAAAAGCCAAGATCAGAATTGCGTAGGTTTAGGGTTGAGTCAGTCTGTACTTTTATTTTTCTCTTTTTGAGTCTACTTGTAATGGTCAAAGAGACTGATGCTAAGTAACCCTACACACACACACTTAAGAGACTTAGAATTTTTGTTTTTGCCCACGTCGGCCAGGCCGATATTCATATCGTCCTGGACGATCAGCTTAAAACAGAAAGTCTAATTAAGGATTCTTAATTAAGGCAGCCGACATTAACATATCGGCCTGGACGATACGTGTATCAGCCAGGACGATAAGCTCAAAATAGAAAGAAGTAGCCGCCTTAGACAGTTAAGGTATACTGTATTTTTAAATTATCGGCCAGGACGATACCCATATCGGCCTGGGCGAAATTACCAAATTATGCCTTAATTGATCAGGAAATCCAAGGAGTAATTTAGGATGATTGATACAATCATATCATCCTAGACGATCGCAGGATCGGCCAGGACGATACATTCAAAATCCTTGAGTTGCTTCAGGATGATAAATATCGGCCTGGTCAAAAACAGGGCGATGCTCGGGACGATTTGCCTCTGATTTGAACTAATCGGCCAGGCCGATTGTATGATCGGCCTGGACGATCAAGCAAAATTTCAATCGTCTAGGACTGTTCTCAGGGCAATGCTCTGGCCGATCTTCTTTGATTTGTACTGATCAGCCAGGCCGATGTCCATATCGGCCGGGACGATAAAGTCGGCTACTTGCAATTAATGAGCTCCTTGAGAGCTCTTCTTTTTAAGAGCTCTTGTTCAAACATTTTAAAAGACCTTTGGCTGCTGCCTTGACCTGAGAAGACCTTGAGGAGAGAAAGAGAGAGAGGGAGAGAGAGAGGATCTTGTGAGGGGGAGCTTGTGAGGGGGATTCACAAGGATTGCTTTAAGGATCGCTCTGCTTGTCTTTCGTCTGGAGTTTCTCGTCCGTGGAAGGGTCGGTAGAGGTAAGGAGTTTGCTTTTGGTTGTGGTTCTCTGCCAGCTTCAGGAGGAAGCAAAAGGAGGAAGGTTCTCTGCCTTGCCGGGGTGGCAAAAAGGAGGTTCTTGTAAGGGCTTCTCCGCCTAGCCGTGGGGGCTAAAGGAGAGTCATGTTTTGTAGTGCAATACTTGGAGGGTGCCTCCAAGGAGTGGACGTAGGTCGAGTCGACCGAACCACTATAAATCTTGTGTTCTTATTTTTGCTTCCGCACTTTTTATTTCCGTATTAATTTCTTGTGGTGTGATTTGGTTTGTGATTTTATTTCTTTGTATTAAAAGTTTTTTTTTAAATATCAATTCACCCCCCCTCTTGGTTAGCTTGGAACTAAGTTCATAGGGCTTAACATCCCGAACGAACTTTCAAGTGGTATCAGAGCGGGATTCGAAAATTTAAGTTTGAAAACTTTTTGAATTTAATCCATGGCTAACATTGGGAATCGTAACACTACGGAAGGGTATTCCATTACCCGACCTCCCCTGTTCGATAACCTACCTTTTGATTTTTGAAAAACCCGCATGTAAACATTTTTACAATCTACTGATTATCGCATGTGGATGCTTATTCAAGAAGGTTATTCTCCACCTTCTCGTGAAATTAATGGTATTAAAACTGAAGTTTCTTTTACTGAATGGACCTTCGATGAACGTGATTTGGCTCAATTAAATGCAAAGTGTTTGAACTATTTTTTCTGTGCTTTGAAATCTGAGGATTACATGCGTGTTTCAACTTGCAAAACTGGTAAAGAGATTTGGGATAAATTATGCATCACCTATGAAGGTACTAATGAAGTTAAGCAATCCCGTTTGAACTTTCTCTTGCATGACTACGAACTTTTTTGTATGAAACCTCATGAATCGATTTCTGACATGTACACTAGGTTTACTCAGATTGTTACTTCATTGCATGCACTAGGAAAAGATCTTTCAAATTATGAAAAAGTTAACAATTTGAGATGCTTGCCTTCGTCTTATGATGCAAAAATTACTGCCATTACTGAATCCAAAGATTTGAACACCTATTCTATTGATAACTTACTTGGCTCACTCATTGCTTACGAGCAAGGGGTGAATCAAAGAAATCTTGATGCAGGTGAGAAGAAAAAGGAGAAAACAATCGCACTGAAGGCGCACAAATCGGATTCTGAATCTCCCGGGTCTGAAAGCGATGATGTTGCCTTCATCACAAGGCAATTCAAAAGCTTTCTAAGGAAGAAATAAAAGCATCATCAAAGTTGGAGGAAAGGTAAGGATCACAAATATGTTAAGGGATCTTCTGATGTTGTTTGTTTTGAATGCAGGAAACCTGGACATGTGAAAGTCGATTGCCCTACACTTCAAAATCATTCAAGCAAAGAAAAAGAAAAAGGTGAGGAGAAAGCCAAGTCAAGGAAGGACAAGAAGAAAATCCAAAGAGGTTTTTGGGCAGAATCTGGTACTGATTCCTCTGAGACTGAACTAGAGGAAGAGACTACAAATTTGTGTTTCATGGGAGAAAATCAAAGTGATGAGGAAGAGGTATATAAACCAACCTATGATGAATTGTTTGAAATTTGTGAAAAAATCCATGCATCATACAAAAAACTTAAGAAGACTCATGCTAGTCTAAAATTGGAACATTCAAATCTACAAAAAGAACATGAAGTTTTTCTCAAAGATCATGCAATAATTGATTCTAATCACATGGCTCTTCTTGATGAATTTGATGAGTTGAACAAAAAGCATTTGGAATTAGTTGATGAACATAATGCATTAAAAGCTTCACACACCTCACTTAAGAATGATCTTAAGAAATCTAAAGAGATTGAAAAAAATTTGGGGATGGAGAATGATGCATTAAAAAGAACTAACTTGAGGATTCAAAATAATTTTGATACATATAAGAAAAATCGGATGACTTCCACCTTTGATCTTAAGCCAGAACCTAGGAAGAGGCAATATAACTCAAACCATTTAAGAAACCCTTTTCCGGGAGTTAGATGTTTCTCATGTGGCATGCTAGGACACATCTCACACACTTGCACCGTTCACCGTAGTACACATTGGGTGTGGAGACCCAAGATGCATGATTCACAGCATACCTTACCTGCATTACATTCTACTTTTTCTAAGAAGGATCCCAAACTTGTTTGGGTTCATAAATCTAACTGTTGTTGAGTTTTGCAGGTGTGCTCTCACCAAAGTCCTCGTGGGAGCATAGGATAACTGGACATAAGGAGGCTTGCAGCTCAAAATTGCTTAAAACTCACTGCTTTATCACGTGCTTGAAATTCCTTTTGTGTTATTTGTTTATTCTATTTTTGTGCTAGTTTGTGTGCTTGCTTTAGTTTGCTTAAATTTTATTTTGTTTTTGTTGTTTTTGTTTTTATGTGATCTTTAAATATGGTCGTCCATATGATTAATCTTTTCAAGCTTTTAGATTTTAGAGTTTTTGGAGGTAGTGTTTTACTTTTCAAAATTGGTTAAAGGAAGTATACTGTTGGTGTTTTCCCTCCTTCTGACTTTGTTTAGTGGTATGATTTCTTCTCTAAAACAAAAGTCTAAACTCGGTTTAACCAATGGCCTGTTATTTAAAGATCTTTTTCTTATCTTACTACATTAATTTATCTTATGCATAATAGCCAAAGTTCTTAAATATCATTCATGCTTTTGAAATCTTGCCATTGCATTTATCACATGATTTTGATTTTGTGTTGTGGATTGTTCTTCCCTATACTAGAGAGAGAGCTCCTATTCTCTAATATTTAGAGGATATACTCACAACTAAGTTTTTTTTTAAGGGTATATTAAAGAGTTTCTAGCTTGCAAAAGATAAAAAGGAAATAGGCCAATGAAGCCAAAATTGAAAAGAATGCTATATACACAAAAGTGTATCAAAGAATCAAAAGATGCTCAAAAGAGCAAATCAAAATGACAAGAGGCATAAAATGAGCCCACTAAATGCAAGCTATCCTCTCTTTGGTAAAACTTTTAAAACTTAGAAAACTCATTGATTATGTGATGTTTTCAAAGACTTGATTTCAATTTCCATGATTGAGAAAAATTACTTTGGGTTATTAAATATGAGATATTTTCTTTGTAAACAAGTCTTGAATGGATCTTATTATCCTATTTTGTTATTCTGAGTTGGATCTTTGTTTTCCAAAAAAAATTTTGTACCCTGAAGGATGTCCAATCTAGGGTTAACAGAATCAGATGTTCTACCTTCTTCTGATTGGGATCTGTTAAACTTCTTGATCTCTTGAAACTTTAAAAGATAATTTTTTGGAAAGAATTCTCATTTGATGCCCCCATAAAACAAAAAAAAAATTTAGAAAAATTAAAATCCAAAAATATTTGCTTTTGTTTTTGTTTATTTGTTTTCTTCGTATTTTTTATTTTTCTTTTCTTTTGTTGTGTTTTGATTGTTGTTTCTTCTGTTTTATTTTTGAGGGTCTTGATCATCACCATCTTTTATTTGAAATCAATTCCTAGTCACATCGTCCTGGGCGATAGTTTTATCGTCCTGGACGATACGATAATTTACTCATCATCCCAGACGATAATATATCGTCCTGGACGATTTCATCGAACTCTGGTGATAGCTTGGCCGATAGAAAATTTCGTCTGGCCGATGCATTTTATGTACATCATCCTGGCCGACACACTGGATCGTCCTGGACGATCCACGTGTCAGCACGTTTTTGATCTTTAAATTCAGCCCCGGACGATCCATTATTGGACAAACGGCCCGGCCGATCCACTGTTCGTCCTGGACGATACACGTGGCAAGAATTTAAAACATTTTAACTTCGGCCGGTACGATCAATTATTGTGCATCATCCTGGACGATACACCTAATCGGCCCGGACGATCTGCTTTTTCAACGGTCGTTCGGCCTGACTCCTCGGGCCGATCGCCTGTGTATAATCGGCCTGGCCGATATCTGATCGGCCCGGACGATCTGACCGCCTTTTTGACCAATCGGCATGTACGTAATTATTGAACCATATCGACCTGGATGATTCTGAAATCGGCCTGGCCGATATGGTCGTTTCTTTAAATTCAGGCCAATTCCAGCCATGCTTTCTCACCCTTTACCTTCATCTCTTGTGTATTTTCTTGCTACCTCTCTCCTATGGCTGGTGGAAAGCGTGTTCGCCAGGCGTCTGGGAGTTCTTTGAGGTCGACTTTGGATCCTCGATTCAGGGAGGCAGAAGATCAGGCTGTCTATCGTCACTACAAGGAGAGTGGCATCACCCTTTCCCGGATAATTAATCCTGCACATCTCTCATACCCGGTAATGGACCTTTTTGCCCACACCTCTCTTTGTTTTATACTCACTCTCGCCGTCCCTTTCTCTTCCGAACTCCTCACTGAATTTTATGCTAGCCTGTGCATTAACCACACCTTCACAGTCATGACCTCCTATGTGAATCGACGCCCTGTCAAAATCACATATCAGGATTGTGTTGATCTTTTACAGCTATCCACCACTGGGGATAAGCTGCACCTAATAGCCTCTGATCCTGATTTTGACTGGTCCACGGCGAATCACTTCCTTCGTCAGACCAATACACCTTTCCATGTTGGAGAGACTAGCTCTTTGGTTAAAGATGCTAGGACAATCCAACATGTCCTTCGCACCTCCATTATCCCAAAAGCCGGGGACTGAGTTCACATCACCCCTCTACTGTCCCTCACTACTTTCTACATTATGGCCCAAAGAGAATTCAATGCCGCTGATCTACTTTTCGCTACATCGATCGCCTAACCACAATTCGCGACCCAGGCCATAAGAAAAAGCTCAATCTAGCCTTAGGACACATCATAGCCTATATCCTTGAAACCAAATACAATATCCAATACCATAATCGTCCTGACCTTCACCCTACCTACTACTCAAACAATTCCTTCACTGCTCTTCATAGTACTCGTCTCCACCCAGGAGATGGGGAAGGTCGGGGGGCTAGAGAGGAGGAGGCTCCCGCTCCCGTTCCTGATCCTGTCCCTCTCCACCAGCACTCACCGGTTGACCAGTTGATTGAGAGGTTTGATCGTTGGGAGACTCGGTTTGACGCCTACGTGGCTGCACAGGAGCAGCAACACTTTGAGGATATTACCTGCTACGAGCAGCACCGCGCTGAGGATTTAGCCCGATTTGATAGTTTCGTTACTCAACAGCAGCAGCAGCATGACCAAGACATCACCTGGTTCAATACTCAGTTCACCACACTTGCCACCTACTTTCAGCAGCCACCTCCACCACCTCCATCTGATGATCTGGATCCCTCGTTGTTTTAGTCTGTACTTTGTGTTGTTTTGTTTCCTTTCTTTTTGTAGTTTGCTTCTTGGTCTTTTGTGATGTTTTTCTTTTGTTTATGAACCCTCTTTTTGTGATGACAAAAGGGGGAGTAGAGTGTAGGAAAAAGCTGTTTGGTCTTGGGTTTGTAACCTTGATGTTTTAATAAAAATTTTCCTACTTGTGTTTGCCATCATCAAAAAGGGGGAGATTATTGCAAATCTATTTTTTCATGGCTTATGTTTTGATGATTGACAAACACTACTTCTCTTGGACTACTTGTTGCTTCTAACTTTTTAGGAATCGAAGACCGGACGATCATGAAAAAGCCAAGATCAGAATTGCGTAGGTTTAGGGTTGAGTCAGTCTGTACTTTTGTTTTTCTCTTTTTGAGTCTACTTGTAATGGTCAAAGAGACTGATGCTAAATAACCCTGCACACACACACTTGAGAGACTTAGAATTTCTGTTTTTGCCCACATCGGCCAGGCCGATATTCATATCGTCCTAGACGATCAGCTTAAAACAGAAAGTCTAATTAAGGATTCTTAATTAAGGCAGCCGACATTAACATATCGGCCTGGACGATACGTGTATCGGCCAGGATGATAAGCTCAAAACAGAAAGAAGTAGCCGCCTTAGACAGTTAAGGTATACTGTATTTTTAAATTATCGGCCAGGACGATACCCATATCGGCCTGGACGAAATTACCAAATTATGCCTTAATTGATCAGAAAATCAAGGGAGTAATTAAGGATGATTGATACGATCATATCGTCCTGGACGATCGCAGGATCGGCCAGGACAATACATTCAAAATCCTTGAGTTGCTTCAGGACGATAAATATCGGCCAGGTCAAAAACAGGGCGATGCTCAGGACGATTTGCCTTTGATTTGAACTAATCGGCCAGGCCAATCGTATGATCGGCCTGGACGATCAAGCCAAATTTCAATCGTCCAGGACTGTTCCCAGGGCGATGCTCTGGCCGATCTTCTTTGATTTGTACTGATCGGCCAGGCCGATGTCCATATCGGCTGGGACGATAAAGTCGGCTACTTGCAATTAATGAGCTCCTTGAGAGCTCTTCTATTTAAGAGCTCTTGTTCAAACATTTTAAAAGACCTTTGGCTGCTGCCTTGACCTGAGAAGACCTTGAGGAGAGAAAGAGAGAGAGGATCTTGTGAGGGGGAGCTTGTGAGGGGGATTCACAAGGGTTGCTTCAAGGATCGCTCTGCTTGTCTTTCGTCTGGAGTTTCTCGTCCGTGGAAGGGTCGGTAGAGGTAAGGAGTTTGCTTTTGGTTGTGGTTCTCTGCCAGCTTCAGGAGGAAGTAAAAGGAGGTAGGTTCTCTGCCTTGCCGGGGTGGCAAAAAGGAGGTTCTTGTAAGGGCTTCTCCGCCTAGCCGTGGGGGCTAAAGGAGAGTCACGTTTTGTAGTGCAATACTTGGAGGGTGCCTCCAAGGAGTGGACGTAGGTCGAGTCGACCGAACCACTATAAATCTTGTGTTCTTATTTTTTCTTCCGCACTTTTTATTTCCGCCTTAATTTCTTGTGGTGTGATTTGGTTTGTGATTTTATTTCTTTATCTTAAAAGTTTTTTTTTTAAATACCAATTCTCCCCTCCTCTTGGTTAGCTTGGGACTAAGTTCATAGGGCTTAACATCCCGAACGAACTTTCAAATATCTTTTTTTTTTTCTTGTGTACTAACATTTCATGTCCACTGTACACTATGCAAAATTGTTTAATCAAGCTCGAGTAGAATAGGGTTAAGTGTTTGGAAGAGTCTCTAATTTTATATTTTCTTATTTCTACATTTCTTGAGTCAAATTATGTATTTGGTGGATACCATACTTGGTGAATGTGCACATAGACACCTAATAGAGTTCATTTTTTGAACTAATCGTACTATATGATCAATATTATATTGTATGATTAGCTAAGCAGAAAAGCATTAAAATGGATAATTTTTATAATTAAAGCCATTTGAACAAATCATATTGTACGATCTAGATCATATATGATTATTAGTTAAAAATAAGATCCCAACCACCAATCATAATTTATGTTATATTTTAAATTTCAAAATATATACTAATTATTTTGTATGATATGAATCATACTATACAATATAATTAAATAATGCCTAAATTAATCCTATAATTAAGAAATGATTTTGGATTAATTGATCTAGTCATATCGTATAGGAATATTGGACCCAATCATACTATACATCCCAATCTTTATATGGGATGATATTATTTCGAATATGATTTCAGGAAATAGAATTTTAATGATAACAAACACTTCTGTTTCTCTATGACTGCCCTGCCTACTAACATTTCAGGTCCATAAGATCAAACTATAATTTGAACTAGCTCATGATTGGGTAAAATAGGTCTGAGTTAGTTTGTAATCTTTTCCTTTTCTTCAGTCAATTATAAATGATGTGGTTCCTGATGCTTAGTAATCTTGCACACACACACACACTTATGAAAGTTCGATGGGGATGTTAAGCCCTATGAACTTAGTCCCAAACTAACCAAGAGGGGGGGTGAATTGGTATTTTAAAAACTTCGTTTTTTAAACAAAGAAATAAAGTTGCATAAACCAAATCACACAACGGAAATAATGCGGAATTTTAAACGTGCGGAAGCAAGAAAAAGAAACACAGAGATTTATAGTGGTTCGGTCGACTCGACCTACGTCCACTCCTTGGAGGCACCCTCCAAGTATTGCACTACACAAAAAGTGACTCTCCTTTAGCCCCCACGGCTAGGTGGAGAAACCCTTACAAGAACCTCCTTTTTGCCACCCCGGCAAGGCAGAGAACCTCTCTCCTTTTGCTTCCTCCTGAAGCTGGCAGAGAACCAGAACCAAAAGCACAACTCCTTACCTCTACCGACCCTTCCACGGACGAGAAACTCTAGACGAAGACGACGCAAAGAGATCCTTGAAGCAACCCTTGTGAAACCCCTCACAAGCTCCCCCTCACAAGATCCTCTCTCTCTCTTCTCTCTCTCTTTCTCTCCTCAAGGTCTTCTTAGGTCAAGGCAGCAGCCAAAGGTCTTTGAAAAACGTTGAACAAGAGCTCTTTAAATAGAAGAGCTTCAAAAGAGCTCATTAATTGCAAGTTGCCGACTTTATCGTCCAGGCCGATATGAACATCGTCCTGGCCGATCAGTACAAATTAATGAAGATCGGCCAGAGCATAGCCCTGGATGCCAGATTGGACGATTGAAAATTAGCTTGATAGTCCAGGCCGATATCACGATCGTCCTGGCCGATCAGTTCAAATCAGACAAAAATCGTCCTGACAATAGCTCTGAATATGGGCTGGCCGATATTGATCGTCCTGAAGTAACTTAAGGTTTTTGACTAGATCGTCCTGGCCGATCCTGAGATCGTCCAGGACGATATGATCGTATCAATCATCCTTAATTACTTCCTTGATTTCCTGAACAATTATGGCATAATCTGTTAATATCGTCCGGGCCGATCCGAGGATCGTCCTGGCCGATAATTTAAAGATATGCTATACCATACCTGTCTATGGCGGCTACTTCTTTCTGTTTTGAGCGTATCGTCCTGGCCGATACACGTATCGTCCAGGCCGATCGGTTAACGTTGGCTGCCTTAATCAAGAACCCTTAATTAGACTTTCTGTTTTAAGCTGATCGTCCAGGCCGATATAATATATCGTCCTGGCCGATATGAGTAAAAACAGAATTTCTAATTCTCTCAAGTGTGTGTGTGAAGGGTTACAAAGTATCAGTCTTTTTGACTATTACAAGTGGACTCAAAAGGTAAAAATAAAAGTACAGACTGACTCAACCCTAACCCTACGCATTCCTGAACTTGGCTCCTTTTTGATTGTCCGATCGTCGATTCCTGAAAAGTTAGAAGCAACAAGCTGTCCAAGAAAAGTAGTGTTTGTCACTCATCAAAACATAAGACATGAAAAAATAGATTTGCAACAATCTCCCCCTTTTTGATGATGACAAAACACAAATAAAAAATTCATTAGAAGAAAAAAAAAAAGGTTACAACATCAACTTTTCCTTACCACATCCTATCCTACTCCCCCTTTTTGTCATCACAAAAAGAGAGTCCAGAAACAGTAAAAAAAGAACAACAAACATCACGAAAGACTACTACAGAAAGACAAGAAACAATAACTCAAAGTACAAACTAAAAGGACGAGGGATCCTGATCATCAGATGGAGGAGGTGGAGGTGGCTGCTGAGAGTAACTGGCAAGGGTAGTAAACTGAGCATTGAACCAGGCGATGTCCTGGTCATGCTGCTGCTGCTGGTGAGTAAGAAAACTGTCAAAACGAGCTAGGTCCTCAGCGCGGTGATGCTCGTAGCGGGCGATGTCCTCAGAGTGTTGTTGCTCTTGGGCAGCAACATATGCATCAAACCTGGTCTCCCAACGATCAAATCTTGCAATCAACTGATCTACCGGTGAATGTTGGTGAAGAGGGACAGGGTCAGGAAAGGGAGCTGGAGCGGGAGCCTCCTCCTCTCTAGCCTCCCGTGGTTCATCCGGGTGGAGACGAGTACAGTGCAGGGTGCTGAAGGAATTGTTTGAGTAGAAGAGAGTTGGGAGATCTGGTGGATTGGGATATTGAATTTGGTATTTGGTTTCTAGAACATAGGCTATGATATGTCCTAAGGCTAGATTTGGCTTTCTTCTGTGGCCTGGGTCGCGAATTGTTGTGAGGTGATCAATGTAACGAAAAAATAGATCTGCAGCGTTAAATTCCCTATGTGCCATGATGTAGAAGGTAGTGAGGGAAAGTAGAGGGGTAATGTGGACACGGTCGCCGGCTTTTGGAATGACAGATGTGCGAAGGACATGTTGGATTGTCCTAGCATCTCTGACTAAAGAGCTAGTCTCTCCAACATGGTAACGGGCATTGGTCTGGCGAAGAAAGTGGTTTGCCGTGGACCAGTCAAAATCAGGGTCAGAGGCAATAAGGTGCAGCTTATCTCCGGTGGTGGATAGCTGTAAAAGTTCAACACAGTCCTGATATGTGATTTCGACAGGGCGTCGATTCACATAGGAGGACAGGGCTGTGAAGGTAGAGTTTATGCGGAGGTTTGCAAAGAATTCTAACAGGAACTCAGAATTGAAAGGAAAAACAAGTGATAGAATGAAACAAAAGGAAGTGTGTGCGAAGAGATCCATTACCGGGTAGGAAATGTGGGTCGGATTGATAATTCTGGAGACCGTAATTCCACAATCTTTATAGCGATGATAAGCAGCTTCATCTTCTGCTTCACGGAACCGAGGGTCAACCCTTGCCCTCGAGGAACTTCCAGAGGTCTGACGGACGCGCTTCCCACCAGCCATATGAGAGAACTTTAAGCAGAAAATCAAAGGAGAAAGGATAAGGTGTGAGAAAACATGGCTGGATCGGCCTGAATTTAAAGAAACGTTCATATCGTCCTGGGCGATCGCAGAATCGTCCAGGCCGATATGTGTCAATAATTACGTACAGGCCGATTGGTCAAAAAGGCAGTCCAATCGTCTGGGCCGATCAGATATCGGCCAGGCCGATTAGACACAGGCCATCGGCCCGAGGAGTCAGTCTGGACGACCGTTGAAAAAGCAGATCGTCCGGGCCGATTAGGTGTATCGTCCAGGACGATGCACAATAATTGATCGTACCGGCCGAAGTTAAAACGTTTTAAATGCTTGCCACGTGTATCGTCCGGGACGAACAGTGGATCGGCCCGGCCGATGGTCCAATAATGGATCGTCCGGGGCCGAATTTAAAGATCAAAACGTACTGACACGTGGATCGTCCGGGACGGTCCAGTGTATCGGCCAGGACGATGTACATAGAATGCATCGGCCAGACAAATATACTATCGGCCAGGACTATTATCATGAGTTTTGATCAAATCGTCCAGGACGATAATGTATCGTCCAGGACGATGATTTTCATTAAGCACAGAAAAAGGTCAGCAGATGGATTTTGGAAAGAATTTGTCCTATCGGCCAGGACGATAGAAATATCGGCCAGGCCTATGTGACTTGAATTTGAAATCAAGAAAGGAATGGTGATGATCAAGACCCTCAAAAATAAAACAAAAGAAAAGACAGTCAAAGACACAAAAAGAAAAAATAAAACAAACATCGAATATTTTTGGATTTTAATTTTTCTACATTTTTTTTTTGTTTTATGAAGGCATCATATGAGAATTCTTTTCATGAATTTAAACATTTAAGGTTTTTAGGAGATCAAGAGGTTTAACAAAATCTAATTAGAAGAAGATTGAAAAACTGATTCTATTAACCCTAGATCGGACATTTTTCAGGGTACAAAAAATCTTTTAAAAACAACAGAGTCCTAACATGAAATAACACAAGAGGTTTTAAGAAGATCCAATCAAGACTTGTTAACAACTAAAGAATCTTATAAATAATAAACCAAAATAGTTTTTCTCAATCATGGAATTTGAAATCAAATCTTTGAACGTATCACCTAATCAATGAGTTTTCTAAGTTTTAAGAGTTTTATCAAAGAGATGATAGCTTGCAATTAGTGGGCTAATTTTATGCCTATTTTCACTTTTATTGGCTCTTTGAGCATCTTTTGATTTTTAATACACTTTTGTGTATTTTTCTTTTCAATTTGGCTTCATTGGCCTCTTTCCTTTTTATCTTTTGCAAGCTAATAACTCTTTTAATATACCCTTAAGGAAAATACTTAGTTGTGAGTATATCCTCCAAATATTAGAGAATAGGGGCTCTCTCTCTAACATAGGGAAGAACAATCCACAACACAAAATCAAGATCACGTGATGACAGCAATGGTAAGATTTCAAAAGCTTGAATGATATCAAAGAATTTTGACTATTATGCATAAGATGACTTAATGTAGCAAGATTAGAAGGATATCTTAAAAAGCCATTGGTTAAACTGAGTTTAGACTTTTTGTTTTATAAAAGAAAAATCATGCCACTAAACAAAGTCAGAAGAGGAAAAACATCACCAGTTTACTCTCTTTAACCAATTTAGAAAAGCTAAACCCTATCAAAACAAAAAAAACTCTAATATTTAAAAGCTTGAGAAGTTTTATCATATGGAAGCCCAAAAAATAAATAAAGACCAAAATGAAAAACAAAAACAAACAATAAGCAAACTAAAGACAACAAAAAAAAATAAACACAAAAACTAAAAATAAAATTCACACAAGAAAACTAAAGATATCAAGCAAGTGATAAAACAATAGATTTTAGCAATTAAGCTGTAAGCCTCCTTATGTTCAGTTATCCTATGTTCCCACGAGGTCTTTGGTGGGAGCATTCCTGCAAAATTCAACAACAGTTAGTTTTAGGAACCCAAACAGATTTGGGCTCCTTCTTAGGAAATGTAGAGTGCAATGCAGATGTGGTATGTATTGAATCATGCATTTTAGGTCTCCATACCCAATGTGTACTGCGGTGAACTGTGCAAGTGTGTGAGATGTGTCCTAACATGCCACAAGAAAAACATTGAATTCCAGGAAAAGGTTTTCTTAAATGGTTTGAGTAAAAATGCCTCTTCCTAGGTTCTGGCCTTTGATTAAACATTGGTGTCATCCTAGCTTTCTTACATGTTTCCAAATTATTTTGAATTCTCAAGTTAGTTCTCTTTAATGCATCATTCTCAATCCTCAGATTTTTCTCAATCTCTTTAGATTTCTTAAGATCATCATTAAGTGTGGTGTGTGAAGCTTTTAATGCATTACTTTTATCAATTAATTCCAAATGCGTCTTGTTTAATTCATCAAATTCATCGAGTAGAGCCATGTGATTTGAATCAATCGTTGCATGATCTTTGAGAAAAACTTCATGCTCTTTTTGTAGATTAAAAAATTCTAATTTCAAGCTAGCATGAGTTTTCTTAAGGTTTTTGTATGATGTATGGATTTTTTCACATATTTCAAACAATTCATCATATGTTGGTTTACATACCTCTTCCTCATCACTTTGGTTTTCTCCCATGAAACACAAGTTTGTTGTTTCTTCCTCTGGTTCAGTCTCAGAGGAATCAGTGCCAGATTCTGCCCAGAAGCTTCTTTGGATTTTCTTCTTGTCCTTCCTAGACTTAGCTTTCTCCTCACCTTTTTCCTTTTCTTTGCTTGAATGATCTTGAAGTGTAGGACAATCGGCTCTTACATGTCCAGGTTTCCTGCATTCAAAACAAACAACATCAGAAGATCCTTTAATATGTTTATGATCCTTACCTTTTCTCCAATTTTGATGATGCTTTTGTTTCTTCCTTAGAAAGCTTTTGAATTGCCTTGTGATGAAGGCAACTCCGTCGCTTTCAGACCCAGAAGATTCAGAATCCGATTTGTGTGCCTTCAATGCAATTGTTTTCTCCTTTTTCTTTTCACCTGTATCAAGATTTCTTTGATTCACCCCTTGCTCGTAAGCAATGAGTGAGCCAAGCAAGTTGTCAATAGAATAGGTGTTTAAATCTTTAGATTCAGTAATTGCAGTAATTTTTGCATCATAGGTTGAAGGCAAGCATCTCAAAATCTTGTTAACTTTTTCATAGTTCGAAAGCTCTTTTCCTAGTGCATGTAATGAGGTAGCAATCTGAGTAAACCTAGTGTACATGTCAGAAATCGATTCATGAGGTTTCATACGAAAAAGTTCGTAGTCATGCAAGAGAATGTTTAAACGGGATTGTTTGACTTCATTAGTGCCTTCATAAGTAATGCACAATTTATCCCAAATTTCTTTACCAGTTTTGCAAGTTGAAACACGCATGTAATCCTCAGATTTTAATGCACAGAAAAAACAATTCAAACATTTAGCATTTAGTTGAGCTAAATCTCGTTCATCAAAAGTCCATTCGGTAAAAGCAACTTCCGTTTTAAAACCGTTAATTTCACGAGAAGGTGGAGAATACCCTTCTTGTATAAGCATCCACATGCGATAATCAGTAGATTGTAAAAAAGTTGACATGCGAGTTTTCCAGAAATCAAAAGGTAGGTTATCGAACAGAGGAGGTCGGGTAATAGAATACCCTTCCGTAGTGTTGCGATTCCCAAAGTTAGACATGGATCAAATTCAAAAAGTTTTTAAACTTTAATTTTCGAATCAGGGCTCTGATACCACTTGAAAGTTCGATGGGGATGTTAAGCCCTATGAACTTAGTCCCAAACTAACCAAGAGGGGGGGTGAATTGGTATTTTAAAAACTTCGTTTTTTAAACAAAGAAATAAAGTTGCATAAACCAAATCACACAACGGAAATAATGCGGAATTTTAAACGTGCGGAAGCAAGAAAAAGAAACACAGAGATTTATAGTGGTTCGGTCGACTCGACCTACGTCCACTCCTTGGAGGCACCCTCCAAGTATTGCACTACACAAAAAGTGACTCTCCTTTAGCCCCCACGGCTAGGCGGAGAAACCCTTACAAGAACCTCCTTTTTGCCACCCCGGCAAGGCAGAGAACCTCTCTCCTTTTGCTTCCTCCTGAAGCTGGCAGAGAACCAGAACCAAAAGCACAACTCCTTACCTCTACCGACCCTTCCACGGACGAGAAACTCTAGACGAAGACGACGCAAAGAGATCCTTGAAGCAACCCTTGTGAAACCCCTCACAAGCTCCCCCTCACAAGATCCTCTCTCTCTCTTCTCTCTCTCTTTCTCTCCTCAAGGTCTTCTTAGGTCAAGGCAGCAGCCAAAGGTCTTTGAAAAACGTTGAACAAGAGCTCTTTAAATAGAAGAGCTTCAAAAGAGCTCATTAATTGCAAGTTGCCGACTTTATCGTCCAGGCCGATATGAACATCGTCCTGGCCGATCAGTACAAATTAATGAAGATCGGCCAGAGCATAGCCCTGGATGCCAGATTGGACGATTGAAAATTAGCTTGATAGTCCAGGCCGATATCACGATCGTCCTGGCCGATCAGTTCAAATCAGACAAAAATCGTCCTGACAATAGCTCTGAATATGGGCTGGCCGATATTGATCGTCCTGAAGTAACTTAAGGTTTTTGACTAGATCGTCCTGGCCGATCCTGAGATCGTCCAGGACGATATGATCGTATCAATCATCCTTAATTACTTCCTTGATTTCCTGAACAATTATGGCATAATCTGTTAATATCGTCCGGGCCGATCCGAGGATCGTCCTGGCCGATAATTTAAAGATATGCTATACCATACCTGTCTATGGCGGCTACTTCTTTCTGTTTTGAGCGTATCGTCCTGGCCGATACACGTATCGTCCAGGCCGATCGGTTAACGTTGGCTGCCTTAATCAAGAACCCTTAATTAGACTTTCTGTTTTAAGCTGATCGTCCAGGCCGATATAATATATCGTCCTGGCCGATATGAGTAAAAACAGAATTTCTAATTCTCTCAAGTGTGTGTGTGAAGGGTTACAAAGTATCAGTCTTTTTGACTATTACAAGTGGACTCAAAAGGTAAAAATAAAAGTACAGACTGACTCAACCCTAACCCTACGCATTCCTGAACTTGGCTCCTTTTTGATTGTCCGATCGTCGATTCCTGAAAAGTTAGAAGCAACAAGCTGTCCAAGAAAAGTAGTGTTTGTCACTCATCAAAACATAAGACATGAAAAAATAGATTTGCAACAACTTAGAGAAAATTTTTTTTATTATTTTTAAAGTTTTCTATTTTTGTTCACATCATCCGGGATGATCCAAAAATTTGCCTGGATGATTAGTTAAAAATAGAAACCCTAATTAGGGCATCCTGGTTAAAGAAACCATCATTAAGTGCATCGTCCTGGATGATATCATCCAGGATGATGGGCTCAAATTAGAAAGAATCAGCCGCCAGTTCTACTTAGTTATCTTTTATTTTTAGATATCATCTAGGAGATCATCCTGGTTGATGCAATGCAATTTTGCCTAAATTAATCTGGTAATTAAGGAAAGCAATTAAGGTTTGATTGCTCGATCATATCGTCCTGGATGATCGCAAGATCGGCCGAGATGATCTATTCAAAAACCTTAGTTTGCCTTAGACGATCAAATATCAACCAGCTTTTATTTAGGGTAATGCTCTGGATGGTATGAACTAAATTGAATTAATCATTCGGGATGTTCTTGAGATTGATCTGGACGATCAGGTTATTTTTCCATCATCCAGCATCCATTCAGAGTGATGTTCTAGATGATATTCAACCACTTGTACTAATCATACATGATGATATACTATTATCCTGGACGATATGAATAAAAACCTTATGATCATTCCAAATCATCCTAGCTGATTGAGCTAAATTTGTAATGATCGTACAGGACGATAAAGTTGGTTTGTTATAATTAAGAGCTATTCTGAAGTTCTTCTTTATAAGGCCTCTTGTTCTACCCAAGAGATCATCTTTTGCTATTATTCAGATCTGAGAGAGCAAAGAGGAGAGGGAAAGTAAGGGAGAGAGAGAGGAACTTATGAGGGAGAGTTTGTGAGGGGTTTTATAAAGATTGCTCTAAGCAAGGATCCATCGCTGACTTCTCTGGTCGTCATCCCTAGTTTCTTAGGGGTTCTAGAGAGGTCTACTTCAGTAACTAATCAAGGTTCTCTTCCTACTTTAGGAGGAAATAAAAGGATTTGAGGTTCTCTACCTACTTTTGGAGGAAGCAAAAGGAGTTGGGTTTTCTTCCTCATCAGGGTTGGTGAAAAGGTGGTTTATACAGGCTTTTCTACCTTGCTATGGGAGAAAAAGGAGAGTCACTGAGTTTAGTACAATACTCGGAGGGTGCCTCTAGGGAGTGAACGTAGGTTGAGTTGACTGAACCACTATAAATCTCTGTGTTCTTTATTACTACTTCCACATTTAATTTCCACACTTTGATTTCTTTATGGTGAACTTTGGTTTAAGTTTATGTTTTGATTAAAGAATTTTTAAAATACTAATTCACCCCCTGTCTTGGTTAGCCTTGGGCTAGTCATAAGGGCTTAACATCCCTATTGAACTTTCAAGTGGTATCAAAGCAAGATTCATAAAATTGAGTTTTTGAAAATTTTTTGAATTTTAATTAATGGCTAACTTTGGTAATCTTAATACTGTGGAAGGATATTCTATTACCAGACCACCTTTGTTTGATAATATTTCTTTTGATTTTTAGAAAACTCGTATGTCTATATTTTTATAATCAATTGACTATCGCATATGGATGCTTGTTAAGGATGGTTATACACCTCATTCTCGTGAAATTAATGGCATTAAAACTGAACTTCCTTTTAATAAATGGACTTTTGATGAACGAGATTTAACACAACTTAATGTGAAATGTTTGAACTATTTTTTTATGCTTTAAAATATGAAGATTATATGCGTGTTCCAACTTATACAATTGGTAAAGAAATTTGGGATAGATTGTGTATTACTTATGAAGGAACCAATGAAGTTAAACAATCTAGGTTGAATATTTTGTTGCATGACTACAAACTTTTTCATATGAAATGAACTGAATCAATTTCTAACTTGTATACTAGGTTTACTCAAATTGTCATCTCATTGCATACTTTAGGAAGAGAGCTAACTAACTATAAAAGAGTGAATAAAATTTTGGATGCTTTCCTTCTTCTTTTGATGCTAAGATTACTGTAATTACTGAATCTATGGATTTGAATACTTATTCTATTGATAACTTACTTGGATCACTCATTGCTTATTAGCAAGGGGTAAATCAAAAAAACCTTGATGTAGGTGAGAAAATGAAGAAGAAAACTATGATGCTGAAGGCCAATAGCACGGACACTAATTTTTCCAGGTATGAAAATGATGATGTTGCCTTCATCACTAGGCAATTCAAAAGCTTTCTAAGGAAGAATAACAAGTATCATCATAAGTGGAAAAAAGGTAAGGATAACAAAAATTTTAAAAGTTCTTCTGATCTTGTTTGCTATGAATGCAGGAAGCTAGGACATGTCAAAGCTGATTTTCATACACTTAAGGAGAAGGGTGAGGAGAAACCCAAATATAGGAAGGATAAGAAGCAGTACCAAAAGGCTTTCTGGATGAATTATGCATCTGATTCATCTGAGACTGAAGTTGAAGATGAGATAACAAACTTGTGCTTGATGGGTGATTATCTTGGTCTGTCTGACTAAGAAGAGGTATGTGAACCAACCTATGATCAATTACTTGAAATTTGTGAGAAAATTCATGCATCATATAAGAAACTTAAAAAATTACATGCTAATTTAAAATTGGAATTTTTGAATTTGCAAAAAGAGCATGAAGTTTTAAATAAAGAGCACACTCAACTTGATAGAAATCATATGTCATTACTTGATGAGTTTGATGAATTGAATAAAAAGTATTATGAATTGATTATTGAGCGTGATTCTTTGAAAGCATCCTACACCTCACTTGAACCTAATTTTAAAACTTATATTGAAGAATCTGAATATAAGGAGCACTATTTAAATGTTTATAATACTATTTAAGAAAATGCTAACTTAAGGGTTTAAAGCTAAATTGAATGCACTTAAGAGAAATTGGAATACATCCACTCTTAATCTAAAGCCAAAACCTAGGAAGAGGCATTATAACCCGAACAAATTAGTAAATCCTTTTCCTGGAGTTATATGTTTTTTATATGGCATGCTATGACACATTTCACACACATGCACTATTCACCATAGTACACATTGGGTGTGGAGACCCAAATTGCATGATTCACAGCATAACACACATGCATTGCATTCTTCTTTTCATAAGAAGGGACCCAAACCTATTTGGGTTCCTAAATCTAACATTTGATATTTTGTAGGCAAACTCTCACAAAAGGCCTCATGAGAGCATGTGGTACCTGGATAGTGGATGCTCATGATATATGACTGGAGATGCCAATCAATTCAATTTGCTAGAGACAAGGACAGAAGGCAAGATTACTCTTGGACACAATACCACCAGGAAAGTGGTGGGCTCAGGTATTATCAGAAATTCCAAGAACCTTTTGATTGAAAATGTTTTGCTTGTAGATGGATTGAAACACAACTTGCTCAGCATCAATCAGCTTTGTGATAAGGGCTTCATCATAAAATTATTGGCAAACACTTGCATTATCTGCTTAAATAACAACACTATTTATAGGGAAAGCGGATCAATAATGATTACATGCTTGACTTAAATAATATTGAATGTGTTGGTTCATTTTGCTTAAAAATTATTGCTGATGATTCTTGGTTGTGGTATAGGAGATTATGTCATGCTAGTATGAAAACACTTAGGAGAGTGACCCAGAAAGACCTAGTTAGAGGTGTCAATAAGCTTAAGTTCTCTAAAGACCACCTTTGTAATGCCTGTCTACTAGGGAAGCAAGTCCAATCATCTTTCCACTCTATTAAGAACATTAGCACCTCTAAACCTTTAGAAGTCCTTCACATAGATTTGTTTGGACCCTTTAGCATTACCAGCTTAGGGGGGAGTCTACGAATTTGTGATTATTGATGACTACTCGAGTTTCACTTAGATTAAATTTTTGTCACATAAGAGTGAGTCTTTTGATGAGTTTAGATCCTTCTCCACTTGGATTTAGAAAAAGTTAGGTTGTTAGATCTTGACCTTCTATAGTAACCATGGGGGAGAGTTTGAAAATGAGAGATTTTGAGACTTTTATGAGGATAAAGGGATTAGTCATAACTTCTTAGCTCCTATGACCCCTCAGCAGACCATGGTAGCTGAAAGGAAGAACATGACCTTAGTTGAGGCCGCTAGAGCCATGCTTGTTGAGTATTCACTTCTAAAATACTTTTGGGCTGAAGCGGTAAATACAACTTGTTATGTGTTGAATATGGTGAATATTAGAGCCAAACTTGATAAGACACCCTATGAGATCCTTAAGAGTAGGCATCCAACCTTTCCCACCTCCATGCCTTTGGTTGTAAGATTTTCATTCATAACAATAGGAAGTCACACTTAAGGAAATTTGACCCAAAATTTGATGGAGTGTTCCTAGGTTATTCAAGTGTTAGGAATCCTTTAGGGTGTTTAATAAAAGGATATTGGTGGTGGAGGAGACTACTCATGTAGTGTTTGATTAATCTAATCCTAAGGAGTCTAAAATTGAGGATGAAGATGGTGTTAGAGAGATTTCCAAAGGAGTTGAAAATTTAGAGAAGAGAGTAGAGTCCCAAACCACTGAAGGAGTATGAGAGATTATCCAAGGAGTAGAAAATTCAAATATAGAGCAAAGGGTTGATCCAACACACATTTTTCCTATAAATTGGAGATATACTTTAAGTCATCTTAAAGAACTGATCTCAGAAGACCCTTCTGAAGGTGTTAGGACTAGGTATGGACTTAGAAAGGAAGTGAACCACTCTGCCTTTATCTCAATGACTGAACCCACCAACATTAATCAAGCCTTTCTGATGAGTTTTGGATCTTAGCTATGTAAGAGGAATTAAACCAATTTGTTAGGAATAATGTTTGGGAGCTTGTAGAAAGACCAAAGGGACAAAGTGTAGTTGGAACCAAATGGGTCCTTAAGAATAAGATGAATGATTCAGGTGTGGTGTTTAGGAATAAGGCATGATTGGTAGCTAAGGGATATAACAAAATAAAAAGGATTGATTTTGAGGAGACCTTTGCCCCTGTAGCTAGATTGGAAGCTATTAGAGTGCTACTAGCCTTTGCCTATTATAAGGGCTTTAAGCTTTACCAAATGGATGTGAATAGTACCTTTTTAAATGGGGTAATTGTTGGTTCTAGTAATTAGGTTGTGAAGCCTAAGTGAATGTCCCAAGGCTAACCAAGAGGGGGGGTGAATTGGCAATTTAAAAAATGTAACTTCAACTCTTGAAATTTTAGAAAACCTTTTGAATTATTGATGCAAGTTAAAATTATAGTTTAAAATAAACTTTTCAACCAGAGTAAACAACTTGCAATGAAATTAAATGCGGAATAAAAAATAAGAAAGAACACACCAGATTTATAGTGGTTCGGTCAAACCTTGACCTACATCCACTCCCCAGAGGCACCCTCTGAGTATTGCACTAATACCACAAAGTGACTCTCCTTTTGCTCCCACAGCAAGGCGGAGAAGCCTGTACAAAATCACTTTCACCTTCCCTGGTGCGGCGGAGTAGCCGGGTTCTTTAACACCAAAGAGATCTTCTTCTTGCCAAAACTTCCCTCAAGACGACCCTTGAATCTGATGGTACTGAAGTGCAAGTTCGCCGGAGCAACCGTGTGAATATCCCCTTCACACTCCCTTGAAATCCCCTTCAAAGATCTTCTCCCTCTCAAACTCCACCTTTTCCTCTCTCCCTTTCAAGTTCTCTCTTCTAGTTTTCTCCACAAGAACGAAGACACAATGATTGTCAAAGATACACTTTGTCGTCCTTTTACACTTCTCCAAGTGTCGGCAGAGAACCGGACCGATGTTGTTGAACTTCACTTGAGAGCCTTCGCCGGAGCAACCGTGTGAATATCCCCTCCACACTCCCTTGAAATCCCCTCCAAGGATCTTCTCCCTCTCAATGATCCCTCTCAAGAGAAAACAACTCCAAAGGCTTTTGTAATAGTTTCTAGGACTCCTTATATAGAAAGGACATGAAAAACCGCCCAAAAAACTGCAAATCTTCAATTCTGTACGCAGTGGATCGTCCTGTACGATCCTGTATCGTCCTGGACGATTTTACTTAAACGATCTGAAACGACCCAATTTGTATATGTGTACGAACTGACTTCGTACAGCTGATCGTCCTGTACGAACTTCGTTCGTCCAGTACGAACGGTTATTACAAGGTCGGTTCTAGAAACTGCTGAAAACTGTTCTAAGTCGGTTTATCGTTTGAACGAAAATGTGATCGTCTGGACGAAAATTTTCCAGAGAGCTGATCGTCCTGTACGATATTTATTTTCGTCTGGACGAAAATTTTCCAGAGGACTCGTCGCCTCGTACGATGGTAAAATTTGTCTGGACGAAAATTTTACAGAGAACCCATCGCCTGGTACGATAATAAATTTCGTCCTGGACGAATAGGACTTAGAAAATTTTTCAAAGCAAGTTCCTATTCGTTCCAAGTGCTCTATAGGAGATAACTGACAGATCGTCCAGTACGATAAATATCGTCCTGTACGATCAGTATAGAATTTCAAGATCTCCTTATTTGTGTGTGTGAGATTTTATTCACTCAATTACAATCACTCCCTTTCATCAATTAAACAAAATATCTCATGTTGAATTTGAATTGAACTTTTCGTAGTCTGGAGTCTGATTTTCCTGAAATGTTAGTACACACAAGAGCAAGTGCAAATCTTCTGAAATTGTTAGGAGATAACTATACATTTGAACAATAATGTTTGGAATCATCAAAACTACATAAGTTGCATAAATATAACTCATTCAAATAGCAACTATTCAAACAATCTCCCCCTTTTTGATGATGGCAAAACAATTATTGTTAGTAAAATTTCAAACCATTTTAAAATCTCCTAAACTCCCCCTGAATTGATGAATACATTAAAATAAGGAGGCATTTTAAAAAAAAATTTTTGTTTTAAAATTTTACATACACACATACACAAAAACAATACACAAAAAACATTACAAGACACACACAAAATTTTATAAAAAAATTCTCCCCCTAAACAATACAAACAATAATCTCTCCCCCTTTTTGACAACAACAAAAAGTGAAGAAGAAATAGACTAGTAATGTAGAAAATCTTATGAAAAATTCATGTGTAAATTTAATCTAAAAAAGTGATTGACATAAGAATGCAACTAAGAATTAAGAACATTAGTCAAATCATAGAATTTCATAGAATTTAAAAAATTGATATAACATTGTAATAAGTAAGAATTTATGAAAAACATGATTCAATTTAGACATTTATGATATGAAAAATCATTGTAATAAAGATGAGTAAAAAATTGCATATTCCAAAAATCAATTGAAATATAAATGAACATTAGATCTACTTGAATTAATAGACTAAAAAGAATCTGGAAAGAAGAAAATCACCACAAGTGGCGCTTTGCGCATCTTTTTCATATAGGTGGCACATTTTTGTGCATCTTTTTCATATAGGTGGCACATTTTTGTGCATCTTTCTTTATTGGTCTTATTTTGTGCCTCTTTTTCATATTTGCAACTTTGTTGCGCATTCCTTTTGATTTTGTACATTTGTACAATTTTCAAGAGTAATTGAATACTTTCCAAAGACAATAATCTAGAATCTCAAATTTTTCTAAGTGCATAAATATTAATTGAAAAATGAAATACAAAATAAGATAGACATCTAAAATACAATAATAATAATTAAGATTTTGTAGTCTAAAATGAAAGACATGAAATTAAAAAAAAATTCTAACTAAAACAAGTTATAGGCAAAAAATTAAATTTAGATAAACTAGATTTTCTAATGAAATTAATTTCTAATTACATTTTTAGTTTTGGCACAATAGAGATTAAAAGTACTAAATGAATTTCATAAAGATTAAGAACATTAACATCGATCTAAAACATGAAATCAAATGAGAAAACATTTCAAAACACAAAAACACACAAAACAAACAAAAATAAAAATACAACAAAAACAAATAAACAAAGGGTTTTAAACATCATTTTTCTCCTGGTCTGATGATTCAGAAGCTAGATCCGCCCAGGAGATTTTTTGCTTTTCATTATTTTCCCATTTTATAATTTGCTTAGCTTTGCCCTTTTCTTTAGCAGGAAGAGTTCTCAAATTAGGGCACTGACTTTTTAGATGTCCAGATTTCCTACATCCAAAGCAAATAATATTTGAAGAAATCAGAACATTCTTACCATTTTTACCTTTATTCCACTTTTGTTGATGCTTATTCTTGTGCTTTAGTGGACTTTTCAATTTGCTTGTTAAGTCATCACTTTTCTCACCAACTAAGCCACTTTTCTCCATGTCTTCCGCTTTTAGCATTATTGTTTCACCTGCATCCAAAAGTCTTTGACCCAAACATTCCTCGTAGGCAATGAGTGAGCCAATCAAATTATCAAAAGAATATTCATTCAAATTTTTCGATTCACAAATAGCAACAACTTTGGCATCAAACTTGTCAAGTAAACAACGTAGTATTTTATTGACTATTTCAAAGTTTGAAAACTCTTTACCTAAAGCATGCAATGATGTTACAATTTGAATAAACCTAGTATACATGTCTAAGATCGACTCATAAGGTTTCATGCTAAAGAGTTCATAGTCATTCATCAAAAAATTCAACTTAGATTGCTTGACTTCACTAGTACCTTCATATGTAATGCATAAACTGTCCCAAATTTCCTTACCTGTAGTACATGTAGAGACTCTCATATAATCTTCAAAATTTAAAGCACAGAACAAACAATTCATACATTTAGCATTTAATTGTGCATAAATTTGTTCTACTCTACTCCATTCAGAAAAAGAGATATCAGTTTTGATTCCATCTATAATACGTGACGGTACAGAATAACCACTTTGAATCATATGCCACATACGATAATCTATTGATTGCAAGAAAGTAGACATTCGAATTTTCCAAAAATCAAAAGAAATACTTTCAAATAAAGGTGGTCTAACAATCGAACATCCATCTAACAATTTATGGTTTCTAAAATTAGCCATATTCGTTTTTCAAAAAGTAGTCTAAACTTATGATTTTGAAACAAAGCTCTGATACCACTTGTTGGTTCTAGTAATTAGGTTGTGAAGCCTAAGTGAATGTCCCAAGGCTAACCAAGAGGGGGGGTGAATTGACAATTTAAAAAATGTAACTTCAACTGTAATAAAAGAGGATATATTTGTAGAGCAACCCCCAGGTTTTGAGAGTTTTCAATTTCTAAATCATGTTTTCAAATTAAAAAAGTCCTTATATGGATTAAAATAGGCACCAAGAGCTTATTATGAGAGGCTTAGCACATTTTACTAAAGAGGGATTTTGTTAAGGGAAGTGTTGACACCACCTTTTTTTTAGGAAAGTAAGAGATGAGTTACTCATTGTTCAGATCTATATTGATGATATACTTTTTGGATCTTCTGATAAAAAGCTATGTAATGATGTTTCTAAAATAATGAGTAAAGACTCAAATAGAAAATCTATTGATCAAAAGAAGTATAGAGGGATGATTGGAGCTTTACTTTAACTGATTGCTAGTCAACCTGATATAATGTTTAGTGTTTGTCTTATTGCTAGATTTCAAGCTGATCCTAAAGAATTCCACCTATTGCAGTTAAGAGAATTCTTAGATATCTTTTGGGGACCCAAAACTTAGGAATCTGGTATCCTAGACACAACACTTCTTTTAAGATTATTAGATGTTCTTATTTTGATTTTGCAGGATGTAGGATAGATAGAAAGAGCACTTCTGGAACTTGCTAATTCATAGGATAGTCTTTAGTCTCCTGTTCTAGAAGAAAATAAAACTCTGTTGCACTTTCCACTGTTAAAGCTGAGGATACTGCCCTATGATGTTTTGTGGCCCAAGTCCTTTGGTTTAAGAAACAAATTCTAGATTTAGGATATTCTAAAGGCATAGATTCAATCCTTTATGACAACACTATTTTCATCTGCATCTCTAAGAATCCTATCCAATGTTCAAGGACTAAACATATTGACATAAGACGTCACTTTATTAGAGACCATGTGACCAAATGAGACACTGAGTTACACCATATGACAACTGAGAATCAATTGGCAAACATCTTTACTAAACCACTGGCTTTTGACACTTTTAGCATCTTAAGGACCAGAATGGGTGTGATTGGCATAAATGCTTGAACTTGTTATTTACTGAATTCTGAATTTTCTATTTTGTTTCACTTTGCTTATTTACTTTTTACTAGTTTTTTTTCTCTTTTTTTTATTTCTATTATTTTTGTTTTTTACTTTTTTTTGTGATCACTGTTGAAATAATATTTTTTGTCATATTTTTATTTTTTGAAAATTTATAGTCAATATTTTACATCTCTTAATCTATTAAAGGGAGAACACACTGTTAATTATTTCTCTTCATCTAACCTCTTTTAGTTGTGTAAATTTTCTTTTTCTAAACAAAAGTTTATCTCAAATTAATAACTGGACTTTGCGATTGAGATCTTTTATATCTTGCTATAGTAATCTATCTTATATTTATAATGTTCAAACTCTTTATATTACATTTATGTTTTCTCGTTATCCTATCATTACATTTATCATATGATTTTGATTCTATTTTGTGATTTATTCTTTCTTATATTAGAGAGTGAGTTTTTTTCTCTAATATCGGGAAGATATACTCACAACTGAGAATATTTAAGAGTTTTAAAAAGGGTTCTAGCTTGCAAATAAAAGTGGTCAATAATGTCAAATCAAAAGATGCACAATGATGCCAAATTGAGAATTATACATAAAGTGTATCAAAAATTAAAAGATGCATAAAGTGCGCCAATCAATTAATAAGAGGCATAAAATAAGCCTACAAATGGCAAGCTTCCTTCTCTTTCAATACTTTTAAATCTTAGAAAATTTTATTTGTCACTTGATATTTTCAATGACTTAATTTCGAATTTCACGATTATGACAAATTACTTTGTTACATTATTCTATAAGATACTTTTTTTGAAACCAAGTCTTTAACATATCTCTTTTTGTTATCCAATTGGTTTTTTTGAGTTTGGTCTTTTATTTTTAAAAAAATGATTTTGCCCTGAGACAAGTCCGAGCTAGGGTTAACAGGATCAGATATTCTATCGGTTTCAAATTTTGACAATGTTAACTCATTGGTCTCACATGGAGAGATTTTCATTTTCATGCTTTAATTAAAAAAAAACTTTGCTTTCTTTCTTCTTTTTCCTACTTTTTCTTTCCTAGTTTTTTTCTCCTTTTTTGTGATGTCAAAAGGGGGAGTAGTGTTTGAGTTATTTTTTATTTTATTTAGGTTATTTTTTGTTTTATTTAGTTTTGATTATTTGATTGTTTGCCATCGTCAAAAAGGGGGAGATTGTTGTGAATCTGATTTCAGGGAATAAAATTTTGATGATAACAAATATATCTGTTTCTCTATGACTGTCTTGCCTACTAACATTTTAGGTCCATAAGATCAAATAATAATTTGAACCAGCTCAAGAATGAGTAAACTAAGTCTGAGTCAGTTTGTAATATTTTTCTTTTCTTGAGTCAATTGTAAATAATGTGATTCCTGATGCTAAATAACCTTGAACACACACACTTGGGAGAAAATTTCTGACTATTTTTAGAGTTTTCTATTTTTGCTCACATCGTCTAGGATGATCCAAAAATTGGCCTGGATGATTAATTAAAATAGAAATCCTAATTAGGGCATCCTGGTTAAGGCAACTGTTATTAAGTGTATCATCATGGATGGTATTCATATTAGCCGGGACAATAGGCTCAAATCAGAAAGAATCAGCTACCAGGTCTACTTAGGTATCTTTTATTTTTGGACATCATCTAGGACATCATCCTGGATGATACAATGCAATTATGCCTAAATTAATATGGTAATTAAGAAAAGCAATTAAGGTTTGATTGCTCAATCATATCATTCTGAACGATCTCAGTATCATCTGGGATGATCCATTTAAAAACCTTAGTTATTCTTGGATGATCAAACATCAGCTAGCTTTTATTCAGGGCAATGCTCTAGATGATATGTACTAAATTGAACTAATCATCCGGGACGATCACGAGATCGGCCTGGATGTTCATGTTATTTTCTCATCATTCAGACATCCATTTAGGGCAATATTCTGGATGATATTCAACAACTTGTACTATTCATACTATCATCCTGGACAATATGAATAAAAACCTTATGATTATCCCAAATCATCCTGGCTGATTGAGCTAAATTTATACTGATCATACATGATGATATTTATATCATCCTGGATAATAAAGCCGATTTGTTACAATTAAGAGCTATTTTGAAGCTCTTCTATATAAGATCTCTTATTCTACCCAAGAGATCATCTTTTGTTGATGTTCTGACCTTAGAGAGCTAAGAGGAGAGGGAGAGAAAAGGCGAGAGAGAGAGAGAGAGAGAGAGAGAGAGATAGAGACAGAGAGAGGATCTTATGAGGGGGAGTTTATGAGGGGTTTCACAAAGGTTGCTCCACGCAAGGATCCGTCATCATCATCTCTGATCATCATCCCTAGTTCCTTTAGGATTCTAGAGATGTCTACTTCAGTAACTAATCAAGGTTCTCTGCCTACTTCAAGAGGAAGCAAAAGGAGTTGAGGTTCTCTGCCTGCTTCAGGAGGAAGCAAAAGGAGTTGGGTTCTCTGCCTCATCGGGGTTGGTGGAAAGGAGATTTGTACATGCTTCTCTACCTTGCTGTGGGAGCAAAAGGAGAGTCACTGAGTTTAGTGCAATCTCTGTATTTTTATCTTTGTGGGAGCAAAAGGAGGGTACCTCCGGGGAGTGGACGTAGGTCGAGTTGACTGAACCACTATAATTCTCTATGTTCTTTATTACTACTTTCGCATTTAATTTCCGCACTTTGATTTCTTTATAGTGAACTTTAGTTTGAGTTTGTGTTTTGATTAAAGAATTTTTTAAATACAAATTCACCCCCCCCCCCCCCCCCCACTTAGTTAGCCTTGGGCTAATTCATAAGAGCTTAACATCACTGTCAAACTTTCAGATATTTTATAATTGCCAATTATATGGAATGATAACTTAAGTTATTTGAACTAATCAAATTTGATGATTCTCAAAACGTACTAGATGATAAGAATAATTTATTGAACTGATCATACAACACCTTAATTTTTATACATTATTAACAAGATTATTTGAACTAATCATACCATATGATCTTGGATTATACTGTATGATCATAGTCACCAAAATTGAATTATAGGACTTTTTATGAGGACTTGTATTTAATATCTCTAATTTGGCTTATTTTAATTTTTTGGCTAGTGAGTGTTCTTGAGAGAGAGCTTACAGAAGGGGATCTAGGAGAGCTTTGGGAAGAAGAAAGGGGAGAGCTTACGTGTGAGGGAGAAGTAGTTTGAGGGGATCACATAGTTGCTCTAAGCTAGTGTCTTGCCTTATTTCCTCCAAGTGTCTTCCTAGATTTCTTGTGTGGCTTTGGGAAGAAGTTCTTCAACTAAAAAATGTGGTTCTCTTCCATCACCAGAAGGGTGACAAAGGAGGCCATGGTTCTCTGCCATCACCAGGAGGGTGAGAAAGGAGTTTGTGATTCTATGGCATTACTAGGAGGGTATGTAAGGAGGTCGTGATTCTTTTCCATTACTAGAAGGGTGAGAAAGGGAAGTCGTGGTTCTCTGCCATCACTAGGAGCATGAGAAAGGACGTCAAGGTTCTCTATCACACCGGGTTAGTGAAAAGATTATAAAGGCTTCTCTATTTAGCTGTTGGGGCTAAAGGAGTGACACTAAATTTTAGTGCAATACTCGGAGAAGAGGACTCCGATGAGTGGATGTAGGTCAGTTTTTGACCAAATCATTATAAAATTTGAGTGTGCTAATTTTGATTTCTTTCTTTTTTTTTACATTTTACCATTTCGCATTTTATTTTTGTGATATTTGCTTGGTGAAAATTGATGATTAATGCTTCATTCTACTGATTAGAATATCATCATCATTATTTTGATTATTGATAAAATTATTCACTTCAACGTCAAGTGATAGTTGTTACTTATTTTTAATTATTGAAAATAATAATTTAAAAAAAAAGTGTTGTATTTTGAAGTAAGAAATTAGTTTTTAAATCCACCAATTCACCCCCTAGTTGGTATGCCTAGGGATAGTTCACTTAGGCTTAACATCCTTTATCAAACATTCAATTGGTATCTGAGCAGTACTCAAAAAATGCTATTTTAGAAAACCTAGAGGAAAATGATCCAAGACACTTTTCAAAAATAGGGACACCATGGAAGATTACTCTATTACTCATTAACCTTTATTTGGTAAAATACAATTTGATTTTTGAAAATTTTGCATGTATAGTTTTTTGCAATATATTAATTTTTGCTTGTGATTATTTAGTATAAGGGGATTATATTGCACCATCATATTTTATTAATTTTATTAAAATTGAGTTAGCATTTAATAAATGGAGCAATGAGGATATAGACTTAGCCCAACTCAATGCAAAGTGTTTGAATTGTTTTTTCTTTGCTCTTAAGTCAGAAGATTATATGAGAGTCACTATTTATACCCCTAGCAAGAACATTTGGGACAACTTTTGTGTTACATATGAGGGAACCAATAAGGCAAAGCAATCTAGGTTGAACATCCTGTTGCACAATTATGAACTCTTTCATATGAAACCTAACAAAACCATTTCAGACATGTACACTAGGTTTACACAAATCATGACATCTCTAAATGCTTTAGGAAGAGATGTTTCCAACTTCTAGAAAGTAAACAAAATCCTTAGATATTTACCTAGTTATTATAATGCTAAGGTCACTTCCATTTGTGAATCAAAGGATCTTAACATTTATTATATATATAACTCACTAGGTTCACTCGTTGACTCTGAGCAAACTGTGAGTTAGAGATTGTAGGATGCAAGAGACAAGAAAAAGGAAAAGGTGGTGGCACTTAAAGTAAATGAGTCAGAAAGTGATAGCTCTATATTGGAGGAAGCTGATGACACAACAATTCAAATGCTTACTAAGAAGAAAACAAAAGCATCATTTGTAGTGGAATAAAGGTAAATAATAAAGGTAAATAAAATAAGAACTTTAAGGCATCATATGATACTATATGTTTTGAATTCAAGAATATGGGCCACTTGAGAATGGATTACTCAAACCTAAATGCTCAACCAATCAAGTAGAAGGGTGAAGAGAAGACAAAGTTTAAAAAGGAAAAGAAACAAATGCATAAGGCATTTTTGGTAGGCTCTACTTCAGATTCATTAGAATTAGAAATAAAAGAGGAGATAACAAATTTATACCTTATGTTAGATAATAGTATTGATCAATGTGATCAAAATAAGGTATTTGAGCTTTCTTAAATAAATTATTTAAAGTTTCAAAAAAAATTTACAATGCATATTAAAAGCTTAAGAAAATATATGCTAGTCTAAACTCTGATTTTTTAAATTTATAAAAAGAATATGATTTCCATAGAATATAGCATTATGCATTATGTAAGGATCATATATCTTTACTTAATCAATATGATGCACTAAATAAGAAGCATGTTGATCTATCCAGCTCATATAAATCCTTAAACTCAAAGCATGTTGAATTAGAAGATTCATTTAAATAATTAGAGACATGTTCATCTAAAATAGAAGGAAATGTGCATGCATTAAAAATAAAAGTTTCAAGCCTTTAAAGCACTAATAAATTCTTTAGAGAAAAAATCCATGTATTAGAACAAAATAGATCACCACCTACTATAACATAATGGTACAACCCCACATCTATACATGTATTATTTACACCTAGGAAGAGGCACAAAAATCCACATAAATTGGTTTACCCTTTCCCAGGTGTTAGGTGTCATTTTTATGGCATACTATGTTATATAGCTTGTACTTTCATGATACACCATAGGACACATGTAGTATGGAGACCTAAACTATGTATACTAGAGTATAACATGCATACAAGTCATCCATTAACGTATAAGGTGGAACCCAAACTCACTTGGGATCCCAAATATAATATGTGATTGACTTTGTAGGAGTGCTCTTAAAAAAGGCATAGTGATAGCATGTGATACTTGGACAGTGGATAGTCAAGGCATATAACTGGAGACATAAAGCAATTCATCACACTAGAGACTAGGGAAGGAGATAATACCACTAGAAAATTGGTAGGTTCAAGTATAATTGGTAATTCAAAAAAAGTCATTATTAAAAAGTATTAGTAGTAGATGGCTTGAATAAATGGGAATACTATAAAAGAAGGAAAAATAATCAACAATTTTTACATGCTTAATTTAAACTGTATTGAATCAATTAATTCTCTTTTCTTAAAAATAATTACTAATGAATCTTCACTATGGAATATGAGACTATGTTATGTAAGCATGAAAAACCTTAAGAAGATAACTCAAAAGGACCTAGCTAGTCAGAGGGATACACAAACAAAATTTCTCTAAAGACCACTTCTATGATTCCTGTGAACTAGGAAAAGATATCAAAACTTCCTTCCACTCAATTAAGTAAATTACCACCTGTAGTCCCTTAGAAATCCTTCCCATTGATTTATTTGGACCAATTAGCACAACAATCTTAGAGGGGAAAGTATATTGGTATGTGATTATTGATGATTAATCGAGATTATTTTCTTTGAAAGTGTTTGAAAAAGGTTTTGAAAAGTTATCTTTCTTTAGAAAAATTTTAAATTAAATTTTAATTTTAATTTTGAAATTGAACATCCAATTAGAAAAGGTATATCTCCTTAATAGGTAGAAATAAGATTTTAAAAAGGGGTTTAGATTTATAATTACTAATTCCAACTTGAATATCATAGCCAAATTTAAGAAAGAACTACATATGGCCCTAAAGGGTCAAAGTGAAATTTGATCAAATATTTAGCTAAGATAATTTAGATGAATTATCACTAATTTTGTATTAAACATTTTATCAATAAATGACATAGCTCCCTGAAGGAAGAAAATATTATCCATTATTAATTATTCAAATATGATGATAACAATCGTTGTTAATTTTGATTTTTCCAAAAGGAGGTTGATTCAGTCTTGATAAATTGACATGGGTTCTAAGTATTCTATGAGCACAATCCCTCATAGTTAATTACATCGTAGGGAGGTTGAATTTCCTACAAATACTCTTGATTAAAATAACAATAAAATTTCTATTTAAAGTTTTTTAAGGATTGGAATTAAAGAAGTTGAATATAGAGACTCAATTGGGACTGGAACAAGTTGGAGAAATTATTTTTGGAGTAAAAAAAAGGAGAGGTAAGAGACACTTTGAGATTTTAAAATAATTCAGAAGTGTCCAAACCTAAACTAGGAGTTGGACTTATAAATTTTATATTGAGAAGATTTTTAATTTGAGTTGAATAATTTATAAGAAATTTCATATTATATTTCTAAAGATTGGGGGCTTATGATTAAGAATCTACCCTAAATCTTAAATCCAAATTGGACATTGGATAATAGTGGCCAAAATCTATCTAATACAATGCAAAATCTTGTCATTCACTGACCTGAATTTTTGAGCTAGTTAACTACTTAGTCGATTAAAATCCATCTATCAAGTCTTTATTATTAATGAGTGGTTGGGACATTATTATTATAGTCTTTGATAATTGAGACAAACATCTAGATCAGATCCTAATTAGTCCCTTGACTTATACAGGGTGAAAATGCTTGAATCAAATGCAATTAAAATTTCATATATTTTTTTAATTTATTTCTAATATAATGCATGCTGATCGACTTGACTAAATGCATAAAATATATATGTAGTAGTTTTAAAAAGGCTTAAAAATTATTTTTTTCATAGATATTTGACAACATCCCCTTGACAGATATGCACCCTCAAAGGCCAGGTGATGTGCTAGAACCCACATGCGGGGAGGTGCTTAATAGGAGGAGAAAGTTAATAATATGCCTACGTTGACTCCCGATGGTCCCTGACTTACTTCTTAGTTTATTAGTTTCTAATGTATCTTAAATTTTTATTTAAATTTAAGTAGAAAAAGTTTATACTTTCCCTCAAATGCTTCTAATCGGATTCCAAGCTAAAATAAAATAATGACATGCAAGAGCCAAAAAATTAGGAAAAATAGGCAGATCTAATCACAATCAAATTAAAACAATCACATTAATAAATTAAATTAATTCCATAAAATAATGTTCATATGAAAAATTCCCCTTTATTAAAACTTAGAATTTACTTAAATTAATAGTGGTCGGGGATCACTAAACACAAATTCAGATTCTAAACCTAGGATCGACGCAAGTTGACTTTGAGTGGGATACTTTTTAACTTCAACTCTTCATCCTCCTCTTCTTCAAACTCCTTCGATTCATTGTATCTGGAATATTAAATGAAAAAGAAAACTCTTCCCCAAAGGGAAGATTATTCTTTTCACTTTGGGTGCTAAAATTATCCAAATTTGGGCTTCCAAATGGAAAAGGACTACCCCCCTAAGGGGTATGTTTTCCTCTTTGGGATCCAATTTTGGGTACATGTATCCTGACTCAAATGTCTAACTTTCACAACTTGATACTTTTAAATAAATTACATTAATATTAAAATAAAAAATCTAGACTCTACTGCAAGGTTATTTTAAATATTTAAAATTAAATCAATCCCAAGCAGTTTATATATATGCATTAAATTGAAAACTCAGCCACACTTAGACAAACTCTTTTGATTTCAATGGGGACTTACACAATTTTTTCACTTGAATAAAAATTTCTTAGTTAAATCATTAACTTTTCCCCCTTGATTTATAGAAATATACAAGTATGGCCACATGTAAAAAATCTAGTGAGCAACCAGTAAGTAAACAATCACATAAATTAATTTTCAATCACAACATGCAATAAAAACTTAGTAAACCTAACATACTGTAGTAAAAAGTAAACACCGTCCTAGCCTAGACTAGAGTTGGTTCTCCTAAATAACCATTTAAAGTGTGTGCAGTAGGCTGTGTGGCTTGGATATATCCTAAACTCGACAATTTATTAAAATTATCTAGCACCCAGGTTTTTAAAGACTGAAGGGAAAATTTATATTTGAGTTTAAATACTAATATATAAAAGATTAATTTAGGTATATTTCAATGATTAAATCGTTGCTAGCTTTGTTGATTATATGGGCTGGGAAGTTTATTTCACCTTTCTTGGGGCTAATTTAATGGCCTCGTAATACTGATTTATACAGTAATAATTGATGTTGATTAAGTTGATTTAGTTGGTTGAGCAATAAAGGTTCATAAATTTAAATTAAGTGTAATGATTTCTAGTTTGAATAATTAAATTAGATTTTTTTGGGATTTTAAGTGATTTATTTAATTTTAGAGCTTTTGAAATTATTAATTGCACTAATTAAGGGGCCAAAAGTTAAGTTCTAAATTTTTTTTTTTTCAAAATACTAGACCTTAACATGAGCAATTGGACTTTAAGTTTGCTAAATTTTAAAGTTTCTACATTAACTTATGAATTTTTGAAGTGTTGATATAATTTGAACTATGCTTGACAGGAAAGTTGACTTTTAACCTTTACCAAAATTTCAAGTTTTGACATTTTTAGAAAATATTAGATTTTACTTAAATTTTAATGGGTTTGATTTTGTTTTAATTGTATTTTTCTTAAATAAATGGTGATTTTTCAAAGATAGATTATTTTGGAATTTTAAAAATTGTTTAATTAGAGAATTTTTTTGAATTTTGTTCCAATTCAGTCCCAAACCTCTTGGAATTACCCCCGAAGATCAGAAATGGCCTAAGGGGATGTTTTCAAGTATTTATGGATTTTTTGAAAATTTTAAATATTTTAATTATTTGTTAAATTTCCTTGGATGCATATCAGGATTCCTATAAATTTTCTAAAATCCTAAATCTCATCCTTAATTATTGTGCTTAATTGTCTTAATGTTATTTGGGTTTAAAAATAAAAAATTTATCTAATCCTTGATATATGCACATCCAGCCACACCATTCAATATGAATGCCTAATACTCTATAGAGTCAGCATAATGAATTACAAAAGCTTGTATGCTACTTGGTAACCTACAAGTTTTGGAATTCAACCATGGAAATGATATACATCCACTTAGGTTAAGTTTACTGGAGGATATAAGGAATATCCTCAAGTAATAATCCACCTAATCGATGATCATGACCATGCATAATTAGGGAGTATAACATAGAGATTGCTATAACATTAGTGACCAAAATCTACTAAAGAGTAATTGTTATAACTCAATCCTATTTGGCAATGAAAGGAGATCACTCACTGATTCCATAGAGCCCTAGTATACAATTATTTAATTTAAATTGAGTTGTTCATGGACTTCTAAAGATCTATACCAAACTATGATCAAGATCCTTAAAAATTCATTGGCAGCTTGAGCTTGCATCAAAAAACTTTGAGAAGTTTAGGAAAGGTAAGAGATACATCCTATAATATCTCTGCCAAAATTTAGGTCAAAATAACATATAAATTTTCAATTAAAATTAAAATGAGTTTTTATGTAAAATCTAAATAACTATTCAAACATATATTAAAATAGTTTGATTTTATTTTTAAAATAAATTACACGCTTTCCTAAATCCATAGAGACATAGAACTCCCAAATCGGTTGAGAAACACATTTTCTACAATTTTTAAAGTTTTTGGTAATTTATGGATTTATTTGGAAGGATTTAATGTATAGTTAGCTGGAGGCGCTAACTGTACAGACACTGTCCATGCAACGATAAGGGATCAAACCAAGCGGCAAATTCCCACTTTTTCTTCCATCCACTTAATGATGTCAGACTCGAATCTAGGCTATTTATTTCACATGATTTGGAATGAATGGTTTAGATTTGATTAGGCGTTTACTTATCCATGTCAGACTAGATCGAGGCTGTTGATCTCATGTTGTTTGAATAGGACGACTGAGATATAACCCATAATTTCACTTATCTATGTCAGGTTAGATCTGAATTGTAGATCACCTACTATTATTAATGGATGACTACTATCTGATCCGGTGACACTTATCCACATAGGATCTAGATATGGCCCATTGATCTTATATGATCTGACATGAATGATCTGGATCTGATCCCATATTTCAGAAGATAATTTGGGTTGTTGGATGAAGTAATGAAATGAGGTAATCCTGACTATTTGAATCAAATAGAAAGAGTGGATAACTAGGATTTCAAATAGAAAGAGTGGATAACTAGGATTTTGTATTCCTCAAGGTATACCCAAGATGCCCTAAAATCCCTCCCAAGCTCAAATGTTTGACATAGAAGATCAAATGACTACAACTTTTAGACAGAGGTAAACTAAGGCTAGAAGAAGAGTTGGGAGTTAAATTTAAAGCTTTTAAAGTAAAACTTTTTTAGCCATTTTAAAACATAGTAAAAAGGACTAGGGATTAGAATATATGTTAGTTTACCTAATGGTTTGGAATAAGGGAGATACAATTAACCTTATAGAGAATCCTTGTATAGTCCTTTAGTAGAAATGGACCACTGGAGTAGCATAGGTTGTCAGCTCCAAGCCTTAGGATGGAAGGGAGTTCGCTCATTTGCCTAGCCTGATGCTGGGAGCTTCCAGATAGTGGTAAATGACAAGGAGATTTGAGAGGGAGCTTTGGAGATAAAAAATAAAATAAGACTCAACTTGGAGAAGCACTGGGAAGATTGATCGAACCCCTATTCCCTTTCATATGTTAACTTCTGCTCTATACATTAGGGTTATTAGGGATGGTTGAGAAGCTTTAGAGGAGCTGGATGGATGCATGACAACTATTATTGGTTGTTAGATGGGCAAGAGAAAGCCTATGTCAAGCCATGCTCCCATTGGAGAGTTGGACATGAGAGAGGGGACCACTAGCTATTTTTGGTTAAAATAACCTTTGAACATGGTTAATGGAGCTTTAGGAGTACTTTAAACCTCCTTTGAAGTTATTGGATTAGGAGGATTGGAAAGAATTGTCACCTAAGCAAAGGTTTGACTACATTAGCTTATTTTAGCTTGGTGTTGACTATTTGACCAATTAAACTAGTCAACATCTAATGAGGTGGCAGATGAGCGATATGGAGAACTAGTTTGGTGAACTAGAAAGCCTTTAAGTGGTGAACTTGAAGTTTAAAAGAGGAGTTGACCAATTCAAAGTGGAATTTAAGTGCCCAAGTTGACTACTTGACTAGCCAAAGGGTTTTATTAATTGATGAGATTGATTAGAGGGAGTGTAGGTGTTGTTGAGTTAAGGTAGGGAGGATCAAAGGTGTTAGAGTCAATGCATGAGTGAAAGCACAAGAAGTTTGAACAAGAGTTTAAAGTTTACTTGGTTAAATCCCATATGTTAGGAAAGTTGCTATTTGCATGTTTTACATTCTTGCAACTTGTATAGTTTTGATGATTCAAAATATTATTGTTTTATGTGTTGTTATCTCCTAATATTTTTTAGAATATTTGTTTTTGCTCTTGTGTGGACTAACATTTCAGGACAATCGAACTCCAGACAAACGAAGACTTCAAAATCAATTCATCATGAAATACTCTATGATTTGAAGCTTGTACTTTTCTTTGAAATAAACTTGAAAGGGAGTGATTGTAAATTGAGTGAATTAAAACACACACACTAAAAGAGATCTTGAAAAAGTTTTTGTGCTGATCGTACGGGACGATCAGATCAGTTATCTCCTTTTAAGAGCAATGGAACGGACAGGAACTGAACTGGAAAATTTTTCTAAGTCATGATCGTCCAGACGAAATCATTTTCATCCCAGGACGAGTTTCTCTCTGTAAAAATTTCGTCCAGACAAAGTCATGTTCGTCCAGGACGATGGGAACCGACTATGGAAGTTTCTGGCAACATTTTGCAGTTTTCGGAACCAACTTTTGATATAACTGTTCGTACCAGACGAAATATTTTCGTACGGGACGAACCTATTTCGTCCAGAACGAAATTGGTTCGTACAGATGCACAAATGTTTCGTACGGGACAGTTTTTTACATAGTTTGTCCGTACTAACTCAATTTCGTACGGGACGATCCAGTGCGTAGAAAAAAATGTTTTTAGCAGTTTTTTGGACGGTTTTTCATGTCCTTTCTATATAAGGAGTCCTAGAAACTATTACAAGTGCCTTTAGAGTTGTTTTCTCTTGAGAGGGATCATTGAGAGTGAGAGTTTGGGAGAGATTGTAAGAGTGAAGAGTGAAAGATCAAGTGAGGGGTTTGTGAGGGATTCACAAGGTTACTTGAAGAAGAAGATCTCTTTGTTTCTTCTCATCTCCTTTGAAGGCTCTCAAGTGAAGTTCAACAACATCGGTCCGATTCTCTGCCGACACTTGGAGAGTGTAAAAGGACGACAAAGTGTATCTTTGACAGCCATTGTGTCTTCGTTCTTTGGGAGAAAACTAGAAGAGAGAACTTGAAAGGGAGAGAGGAAAGGGTGAAGTTTGAGAGGGAGAAGATCCTTGGAGTGGATTTCAAGGGAGTGTGGAGGGGATATTCACACGGTTGCTCCGGCGAACTTGCACTTCAGTACCATCGAATTCAAGGGTCGTCTTGAGGGAAGTTTTGGCGAGAAGAAGATATCTTTGGTGTTAAAGAACTCGGCTACTCCGCCGCATCGGGGAAGGTGAAAGTGATTTTGTACAGGCTTCTATGCCTTGCTGTGGGGGCAAAAGGAGAGTCACTTTGTGGTATTAGTGCAATACTCGGAGGGTGCCTCTGAGGAGTGGACGTAGGTCAAGGTTTGACCGAACCACTATAAATCTGGTGTGTTCTTTCTTATTTTTCTTACGCATTTAATTTCATTGCAAGTTGTTTACTCTGGTTGAAAAGTTTATTTTTTAAACTTTAAATTTAACTTGCATTAATAATTAAAAAGGTTTTCTAAAAATCCAAGAGTAGAAGTATACTTTTTTAAATTACCAATTCACCCCCCCTCTTGGTTAGCCTTGGGACATTTAATTAGGCTTAACATCCTAATTCATATTGGACGAGTTCCAACAAGTGGTATCAGAGCTTTGTTTCAAAATCATAAGTTTAGACTACTTTTTGAAAAATGAGTATGGCTAATTTTAGAAACCGTAAAATGTTAGAAGGATATTCGATTGTTAGACCACCTTTATTTGAAAATATTTCTTTTAATTTTTGGAAAATTCGAATGTCTACTTTCTTGCAATCAATAGATTATCGAATGTGGCATATGATTCAAAATGGTTACTCTGTACCGTCACATATTATAGATGGAATCAAAACTGATACCCCTTTTTCTGAATGGAGTAGAGTAGAACAAATTTATACTGAATTAAATGCTAAATGTATGAATTGTTTGTTATGTGCTTTAAATTCGGAAGATTATATGAGAATCTCTACATGTACTACTGGAAAAAAAATTTGAGACAGTTTATGCATTACATATGAAGGTACTAGTGAAGTCAAGCAATCTAAGTTGAATTTTTTGATGCATGACTATGAACTCTTTAGCATGAAACCTTATGAGACGATCTTAGACATGTATACTAGGTTTATTCAAATTGTAACATCATTGCATGCTTTAGGTAAAGAATTTTCAAACTTTAAAATAGTCAATAAAATTCTACGTTGTTTACTTGACAAGTTTGATGCCAAAGTTGTTGCTATTTACGAATCAAAAAATTTGAATGAATATTCTATTGATAATTTGATTGGCTCACTCATTGCCTACGAGCAATATTTGGGTCAAAGACTTTTGGATGCAGGTGAAACAATAATGCTAAAAGTGGAAGACATGGAGAAAAGTTGCTTAGTTGGTGAGGAAAGCGATGACTTAACAAGCAAATTGAAAAGTCCACTAAAGCACAAGCATAAGCATCAACAAAAGTGGAATAAAGGTAAAAATGGTAAGAATGTTCAGATTTCTTCAAATATTATTTGCTTTGGATGTAGGAAATCTGGACATCTGAAAAGTCAGTGCCCTAATTTGAGAACTCTTCCTACTAAAGAAAAGGGCAAAGCTAAGCAAATTATAAAATGGGAAAATAATGAAAAACGAAAAATCTCCTGGGCGGATCTAGCTTCTGAATCATCAGACCAGAAGCAAAATGATGTTTAAACCCTTTGTTTATGTGTTTTTGTGTGCATGTTTTTTACTAGTTGTGTTTTTATTTTTGTTTATTTTATGTATTTTTCTATTTTTAATTTTTGTGTGTTTTGTATGATTTTGAGATATTTTCATATCGGATTGTTGCAAATCTACTTTTTCATGGCTTATGTTTTGATGATTGACAAACACTATCTCTCTTGGACTACTTGTTGCTTCTAACTTTTCAGGAATCGAAGATCGGACGTCAAGAGGAAGCCAAGTCCAGGATCGCGTAGGTTTAGGGTTGAGTCAGTCTGTAATTTTATTTTTCACCTTTTGAGTCTACTTGTAATAATAAAAAAGACTGATGCTAAGTAACCCTTCACACACACACACTTGAGAGGCTTAGAAATTCTGTTTTTTCCCACATCGGCCCGGCCGATGTTTATATCGTCCGGGACGATCAGCTTAAAACAGAAAGTCTAATTAAGGATTCTTAATTAAGGCAGTCGACATTAACATATCGGCCTGGACGATACGTGTATCGGCCAGGACGATAAGCTCAAAATAGAAAGAGATAGCCGCCTTAGACAGTTTAGGCATACTGAATTTTAAATTATCGGCCAGGACGATTCCAGAATCGGCCTGGACAAAATTACCAAATTATGCCTTAATTGATCAGGAAATCAAGGGAGTAATTAAGGATGATTGATACGATCATATCGGCCAGGACGATCGTGAGATCGGCCTGGACGATCCAGCCAAATTTCAATCGGCCAGAACTGTTCCCAGGGCTGTGCTCAGGACGATTTACCTCTAATTTGAACTAATCGGCCAGGACGATGGTGAGATCGGCCTGGACGATCAAGCCAAATTTTAATCGTCCAGGACTGTTCCCAGGGCTATGCTCTGGCCGATCTTCCTTGATTTGTACTAATCGGCCAGGCCGATGTCCATATCAGCCTGGACGATAAAGTCGGCTACTTGCAATTAATGAGCTCCTCTTGAGCTCTTCTATTTAAAGAGCTCTTCTTCAACGTTTTTGAGAGACCTTTTGCTACTGCCTTGACCTGAGAAGACCTTGAGGAGAGAAAGAGAAAGAGGAAGAGAGAGAGGATCTTGTGAGAGGGAGCTTGTGAGGGGATTCACAAGGGTTACTCAAGGATCGCTCTGCTTGTCTTTCGTCTGGAGTTTCTCGTCCGTGGAAGGGTCTGTAGAGGTAAGGAGTTTTGCTTTTGGTTGTGGTTCTCTGCCAGCTTCAGGAGGAAGCAAAAGGAGGTAGGTTCTCTGCCTTGCCGGGGTGGCAAAAAGGAGTTTCTTGTGAGGGCTTCTCCGCCTAGCTGTGGGGGCTAAAGGAGAGTCACGTTTTGTAGTGCAATACTTGGAGGGTGCCTCCAAAGAGTGGACGTAGGTCGAGTCGACCAAACCACTATAAAGCTTGTGTTCTTATTTTTGCTTCCGCACTTTTAAATTCCGCATTTGGTTTTGTGGTGTGATTTGGTTTGTGAATTTATTTCTTTGTCTTAAGAATTTTTAAAATACTAATTCACCCCCCCCTCTTGGTTAGCTTGGGACTAAGTTCATAGGGCTTAACATCCCGAACGAACTTTCAAGTGGTATCAGAGCGGGATTCGAAAAATTAAGTTTGAAAACTTTTTGAATTTGATCCATGGCTAACGTAGGAAATAGAAACACTACAGAAGGTTATTCGATTACACGACCACCTCTATTTGACAACTTACCTTTTGATTTTTGGAAAACCCTCATGTCAACATTTTTACAATCTACTGATTATCGCATGTGGATGCTTATTCAAGAAGGTTATTCTCCACCTTCTCGTGAAATTAATGGTATTAAAACTGAAGTTGCTTTTACTGAATGGACTTTCGATGAACGTGATTTGGCTCAGTTAAATGCAAAATGTTTGAACTATTTTTTCTGTGCTTTGAAATCTGAAGATTACATGCGTGTTTCAACTTACAAAACTGGTAAAGAGATTTGGGATAAATTATGCATCACCTATGAAGGTACTAATGAAGTTAAGCAATCCCGTTTGAACTTTCTCTTGCATGACTACGAACTTTTTCGTATGAAACCTCATGAATCAATTTCTGACATGTACACTAGGTTTACTCAGATTGTTACTTCATTGCATGCACTAGGAAAAGAGCTTTCGAATTATGAAAAAGTTAACAAGATTTTGGGATGCTTGCCTTCATCTTATGATGCAAAAATAACTGCAATCACTGAATCAAAAGATTTGAATACTTATTCCATTGATAACTTACTTGGCTCACTCATTGCTTACGAGCAAGGTGTGAATCAAAGAAATCTTGATGCAGGTGAGAAGAAAAAGGAGAAAACAATCGCACTGAAGGCACACAAATCAGATTCTGAATCTTCCGGGTCTGAGAGCGATGAAGTTTCCTTCATCACAAGGCAATTCAAAAGCTTTCTAAGGAAGAAACAAAGGCATCATCAAAATTGGAGGAAAGGTAAGGATCACAAATATTTTAAAGGATCTTCTGATGTTGTTTGTTTTGAATGCAGGAAACCTGGACATGTGAAAGCCGATTGCCCTACACTTCAAGATCATTCAAGCAAAGAAAAGGAAAAAGGTGAGGAGAAAGCCAAGTCAAGGAAGGACAAGAAGAAAATCCAAAGAGGATTTTGGGCAGAATCTGGTACTGATTCCTCTGAGACTGAACCAGAGGAAGAGACTACGAATTTGTGTTTCATGGGAGAAAATCAAAGTGACGAAGAAGATGTATGTAAACCAACCTATGATGAATTGTTTGAAATTTGTGAAAAAATCCATGCATCATACAAAAAACTTAAGAAAACTCATGCTAGCATAAAATTAGAACATTCAAATCTACAAAAAGAGCATGAAGTGTTTCTCAAAGATCATGCAACGATTGATTCAAATCACATGGCTCTCCTTGATGAATTTGATGAGTTGAACAAAAAGCATTTGGAATTAATTGATGAACATAATGCATTAAAAGTTTCACACACCTCACTTAGTTTTGATCTTAAGAAATCTAAAGATCTTGAGAAAAATTTGAGAATTTAGATTGATGCATTAAAGAGAACAAAATTGAGGATTCAAAATGATTTTGATACATGTGAGAAAAAGGATGACTTCCACTGTTGATCTTAAGCCAAAACCTAGGAAAAGGCATTATAACTCAAATCATTTAAGAAATCCCTTTCCTGGAATTAGATGTTTCTCATGTGGCATGCTAGGACACATCTCACACACTTGCACCATTCATCGTAGTACTCATTGGGTGTGGAGACCTAAGATGCATGATTCACAGCATACCTTACCTGCATTACATTCTACTTTTTCTAAGAAGGATCCCAAACTTGTTTGGGTTCCTAAATCTGACTGTTGTTGAGTTTTGCAGGTGTGCTCTCACCAAAGCCCTCGTGGGAGCATAGGATAACTGGACATAAAGAGGCTTGCAGCTCAAAAATTGCTTAAACTCGCTGCTTTATCACTTGCTTGAAACATTAGTTTTGTGTGTCTTTTTATTTTATTTTTTCTAGTTTTTGTGCTCACTTTGTATTGATTTTAGTTTACTTTATTTTTCATTTGTTTTGTTTTGTTTTGTTTTGTTTACACGTTGCTCTTTAATTTTGGCCTTCATATGATTAGTCCTTTCAAACTTTTAGATTTTGGAGTTTTTTTGAGATAGTGATTTAGCTTTTCAAAATTGGTTAAAGGGAGTTTTCTGTTGATGTTTTCTCTCCTTCAGACTTTATTTAGTGGTATGATTTTTTTTCTCTAAAACAAAAGTCTAAACTCGGTTTAACCAATAGCCTGTTAATTAAGATCTTTTTCTTATCTTGCTACAATAATTTATCTTATGCATAATAGCCAAAGTTTTTAGTTATCATTCAAGCTTTTGAAATCTTGCCATTGCATTTATCACATGATTTTGATTTAGTGTTGTGGATTGTTCTTCCCTATGTTAGAGAGAGAGCCCCTATTCTCTAATATTTGGAGGATATACTCACAACTAAGTTTTTTTTTTAAGAGTATATTAAAGAATTTCTAGCTTGCAAAAGTTAAAAAGGAAAGAGGCCAATGAAGCCAAAATTGAAAAGAATGCTATATACACAAAAGTATATCAAAGAATCAAAAGATTCTCAAAAGAGCAAATCAAATGACAAGAGACATAAAATGAGCCCACTAAATGCAAGCTATTCTCTCTTTGGTAAAACTCTTAAAACTTAGAAAACTCATTAATTATGTGATGTTTTCAAAGACTTGATTTCAATTTCCATGATTGAGAAAAATTACTTTGGTTTATTAAATATGAGATATTTTCTTTGTAAACAAGCTTTGAATAGATCTTATTATCCCTATTAGTTATTCTAAGCTGGATTTTTGGTTTCCAAAAGAATTTTTGTACCCTGAAGGATGTCTGATCAAGGGTTAACAAAATCAGATATTCTACCTTCTTCTGATTGAGATTTGTTAAACTTTTTGATCTCTTGGAACTTTAAAAGGCTTAACTTTTTGAAAAGAATTCTCATATGATGCCTCCATAAATAAAAAAAATTAGAAAAATTAAAAGTTCAAAAATATTTGTTTTCATGTGTTCTTTGTTTTTTATTTTTTGTGTTTTGACTGTTTTTTATTTTTTAAGGGTCTTGATCATCACCATCTTTCCTTTGAATTCAATTCCTAGTTACATCGTCCTGGCCGATCCCCTTATCGTCCTGGACAATAAGACAAATTCTGTTTAAAATCCATCTGCTGATCTTTTTGTTTGAAAACCCTAACTCATCGTCCCGGACGATCCCATATCGTCCTGGACGATTTGATCAAACTCTTGGTGATATTCATGGCTGATAGTATATTTTGTCTGGCCGATGCATTTTATGTGCATCGTCCTGGCCGATACACTGGATCGTCCTGGACGATCCACGTGTTAGCACGTTTTTATCTTTAAATTCGGCCCCGGACGATCCATTATTGGACAATCGGCCGGGCCGATCCACTGTTCGTCCTGGACGATACACGTGGCAAGCATTTTAAACGTTTTATCTTCGGCCGGTACGATCAATTATTGTGCATCGTCCCGAAAGATACACCTAATCGGCCCGGACGATCTGCTTTTTCAACGGTCGTTCGGCCTGACTCCTCGGGCCGATCGCCTGTGTCTATTCGGCCTGATCGATATCTGATCGGCCCGGCTGATCGGACCGCCTTTTTGACCAATCGGCCTGTACGCAATTATTGTACCCTATCGGCCTTGACGATTCTGCGATCGGCCTGGACGATTCTGCAATCGGCCAGGACGATAGGGCCGTTTCTTTAAATTCAGGCCAATTCCAGCCATTTTTCTCACCCTCTTCCTTCAACTCTTTTGTGTTTACTTGCTACCTCTCTCAAATGGCTGGTGGAAAACGTATTCGTCAGGCATCCGGGAGTTCTTCGAGGGCGACTCTTGACCCTCGATTCAGGGAGGCAGAAGATCAGGCTGCCTATCATCGCTACAAGGAGAGTGGCATCACCCTGTCCCGGATAATTAATCCAGCATATCTCTCATACCCGGTAATGGACCTTTTTGCCAACACCTCTCTTTGTTTTATACTCACTCTCGCATTCCCTTTCTCTTCCAAACTTCTCGCTAAATTTTTTGCTAACCTACGCATTAACCACACCTTCACAGTCATGACCTCCTATGTGAATCGACGCCCTGTCGAAATCACATATCAGGATTGTGTTGATCTTCTACAGCTATCCACCACTGGGGATAAGCTGCACCAAATAGCCACTGATCCTGATTTTGACTGGTCTACGGCGAATCACTTCCTTCGTCAGACCAATACACATTTCCATGTTGGAGAGACTAGCTCTTTGGTCAAAGATGCTAGGACAATCCAACATGTCCTTCGCACATCCATAATCCCAAAAGCCGGGGACTGGATTCACATCACACCTCTACTGTCCCTCACTACTTTCTACATTATGGCCCAAAGAGAATTCAATGCCGCTAATCTACTCTTTCGCTACATCGATCACCTAACTACAATTCGCGACCCAGGCCATAAGAGAAAGCCCAATCTAGCCTTAGGACACATCATAGCCTATGTCCTTGAAACCAAATACAATCTCCAATACCCTAATCATCCGGACCGTCACCCTACCTACTACTCAAACAATTCCTTCACTGCACTTCATAGTACTCGTCTTCACCCAGGAGATGGGGAAGGTCGGGGGGCAAGAGAGGAGGAGGCTCCCGCTCCCGCTCCCGTTCCGGATCCTGTCCCTCTCCACCAGCACTCACCCTTTGATCAGTTGATTGAGAGATTTGATCGTTGGGAGACTCGGTTTGACGCCTACATTGTTGCTCAGGAGCAGCAACACTCAGAGGACATTGCCCGATACGAGCAACACTGCGCTGAGGATTTAGCCCGATTTGACAGTTTCGTTACTCAGCAGCAGCAGCAGCATGACCAGGACATCGCCTGGTTCAATGCTCAGTTCACCACACTTGCCACCTACTTTCAGCAGCCACCTCCACCACCTCCATCTGATGATCTGGATCCCACATTGTTTTAGTCTGTATTTTGTGTTGTTTGTTTCATGTCCTTTTAGTGTGCTTGTTAGTCTTTTTCTTGTGTTTCTAGACCCTCTTTTTGTGATGACAAAAGGGGGAGTAGGGTGTAGGAAAAAGCTGTTTGGTCTTGGATTTTGTAACCTTGCTGTGTTTTAATGAAATTTTCCTACTTGTGTTTGCCATCATCAAAAAGGGGGAGATTGTTGCAAATCTACTTTTTCATGGCTTATGTTTTGATGATTGACAAACACTATCTCTCTTGGACTACTTGTTGCTTCTAACTTTTCAGGAATCGAAGATCGGACGATCAAGAGGAAGCCAAGTCCAGGATCGCATAGGTTTAGGGTTGAGTTAGTCTGTAATTTTATTTTTCACCTCTTAAGTCTACTTGTAATAATCAAAAAGACTGATGCTAAGTAACCCTTCACACACACACTTGAGAGGCTTAGAAATTCTGTTTTTGCCCACATCGGCCCGGCCAATATTTATATCGTCCGGGACGATCAGCTTAAAACAGAAAGTCTAATTAAGGATTCTTAATTAAGGCAGCCGACATTAACATATCGGCCTGGACGATACGTGTATCGGCCAGGACGATAAGCTCAAAATAGAAAGAGATAGCCGCCTTAGATAATTTTGGCATACTGAATTTTAAATTATCGGCCAGGACGATTCCAGGATCGGCCTGGACGAAATTACCAAATTATGCCTTAATTGATCAGGAAATCAAGGGAGTAATTAAGGATGATTGATACGATCATATCGGCCAGGACGATCGTGAGATCGGCCTGGACGATCCAGCCAAATTTCAATCGGCCAGGACTGTTCCAAGGGCTGTGCTCAGGACGATTTACCTCTGATTTGAACTAATCGGCCAGGACGATGGTGAGATCGGCCTGGACGATCAAGCCAAATTTCAATCGTCCAGGACTGTTCCCAGGGCTATGCTCTGGCCGATCTTCCTTGATTTGTACTAATCGGCCAGGCTGATGTCCATATCGGCCTGGACGATAAAGTCGGCTACTTGCATTTAATGAGCTCCTCTTGAGCTCTGCTATTTAAAGAGCTCTTCTTCAACATTTTTGAGAGACCTTTTGCTGCTGCCTTGACCTGAGAAGACCTTGAGGAGAGAAAGAGAGAGAGGAAGAGAGAGAGGATCTTGTGAGGGGGAGCTTATGAGGGGATTCACAAGGGTTACTCAAGGATCGCTCTGCTTGTCTTTCGTCTGGAGTTTCTCGTCCGTGGAAGGGTCGGTAGAGGTAAGGAGTTTTGCTTTTGGTTGTGGTTCTCTGCCAGCTTCAGGAGGAAGCAAAAGGAGGTAGGTTCTCTGCCTTGCCGGGGTGGCAAAAAGGAGTTTCTTGTGAGGGCTTCTCCGCCTAGCTGTGGGGGCTAAAGGAGAGTCATGTTTTGTAGTGCAATACTTGGAGGGTGCCTCCAAGGAGTGGACGTAGGTCGAGTCGACCGAACCACTATAAATCTTGTGTTCTTATTTTTGCTTCCGCACTTTTAAATTCCGCATTTGGTTTTGTGGTGTGATTTAGTTTGTGAATTTATTTCTTTGTCTTAAGAATTTTTAAAATACCAATTCACCCCCCCCCCCTCTTGGTTAGCTTGGGACTAAGTTCATAGGGCTTAACATCCCGAACGAACTTTCACGGATTTCATGTTTCTTATTGTGAGACATTTGGAATGTGATATGAAGATTTTTATAGTTTGTGTAATTGTATTTTGTTTAGTGTTTTTCTATTCTTTTATTGCTTTAGATTTTTTTTGATGTTTAAGTGTTTTTGTTATGTGTTTGAAATGTTCGTTAGCCTATATGAAAAACCCTTAAATTTTTTATCTTACAAGTGCTATACTTTGAACTGCAACATAAAATTGAATTCATTAGAAAATCTAATTTTTCTAAATTTAAGTTGTGTTTATAACTTGATACTATTAAGATTGTCAATTTCATGTCTCTTATTTAGACTACATTAATTTTCATATTATTATTGCAATTGTGATGTCTTCTTGTTTTGTATTTCACTTATCAATTAATATTTATGCACTTAGAAAGATTTGAAATTTTAGATTATTGATTTTGGAAAGAATACAATTACTCTTGAAAATTGTACAAATGTACAAAAAATCAAAAGAAATGTGCAATGATTCGTAATGTGAAAAAGAGGCACAAAATAAGCCCAACAAGAGAAAAGATGAACAAAAATGTGCCACAAAATTGAAAAAGATGCGCAAAGCGCCACATGTGGTAGTTAGTTCTTTCCAAACTCTTTTAATCTCTTAATTCAAATTGATCTTATGTACATTTATATTACATATTGAAATTTGAAATATAAAATTTTTATATCATCATTTTTACAATGATTTTCTCTATCTTAAATGTCTAAATATACTCATGTTTTGATAAATTCTTTTTAGTTTCTATGTTATATCTCTTCTTAAATTCTATGAATTTTATGATTTAGCTAATGTTTTAATTTTATTTGCATACCTTATGTCAATCACTTTAAAGGTTAAATTTTTAAATGATTTTCATATGTCTGCTTACGTTTCTAGTCTTTTTCTTCTTCACTTTTTGATGTTGTCAAAAAGGGGGAGAAATTGTTTGTTGTGTCTTGTGTATTCGTATCGTTGTGTGTTTGTTTTGTTTAGTGTATGTGTGTTTGTTTTGTTTTGTATTTCTAAAAATTTTGAAAACAAAAATAAATTTAATGCCTCCTTATTTTCATATGTTCATTAATTCAGGGGGAGTTTAGGAGATTCTTAGAATTTGAAATTATAAAAACAATAATTATTTTGCCATCATCAAAAAGGGGGAGATTGTTAGGAAAGTTGCTATTTGCATGTTTTACATTCTTACAACTTGTATAGTTTTGATGATTCAAAATATTATTGTTTTATGTGTTGTTATCTCCTAATATTTTTTTGAATATTTGTTTTTTCTCTTGTGTGGACTAACATTTCAGGACAATCGAACTCCAGACAAACGAAGACTTCAAAATCAATTCATCATGAAATACTCTATGATTTGAAGCTTGTACTTTTCTTTAAAATAAACTTGAAAGGGAGTGATTGCAAATTGAGTGAGTTAAAACACACACACTAAAAGAGATCTTGAAAAAGTTTTTGTGCTGATCGTACGGGACGATCAGATCAGTTATCTCCTTTTAAGAGCAATGGAACGGACAGGAACTGAACTGGAAAATTTTTCTAAGTCATGATCGTCCAGACGAAATCATTTTCATCCCAGGACGAGTTTCTCTCTGTAAAAATTTCGTCCAGACAAAGTCATGTTCGTCCAGGACGATGGGAACCGACTATGGAAGTTTCTGGCAACGTTTTGCAGTTTTTGGAACCAACTTTTGATATAACTGTTCGTACCGGACGAAATATTTTCGTACGGGACGAACCTATTTCGTCCAGGACGAAATTGGTTCGTACAGATGCACAAATGGTTCGTACGGGACAGTTTTTTACATAGTTCGTCCGTACTAACTCAATTTCGTACGGGACGATCCAGTGCGCAGAAAAACATGTTTTTAGCAGTTTTTTGGACGGATTTTCATGTCCTTTCATATAAGGAGTCCTAGAAACTATTACAAGTGCCTTTGGAGTTGTTTTCTCTTGAGAGGGATCATTGAGAGTGAGAGTTTGGGAGAGATTGTAAGAGTGAAGAGTGAAAGATCAAGTGAGGGGTTTGTGAGGGATTCACAAGGTTACTTGAAGAAGAAGATCTCTTTGTTTCTTCTCATCTCCTTTGAAGGCTCTCAAGTGAAGTTCAACAACATCGGTCCGGTTCTCTGCCGACACTTGGAGAGTGTAAGAGGACGACAAAGTGTATCTTTGACAGCCATTGTGTCTTCGTTCTTTGGGAGAAAACTAGAAGAGAGAACTTGAAAGGGAGAGAGGAAAGGGTAAAGTTTGAGAGGGAGAAGATCCTTGGAGGAGATTTCAAGGGAGTGTGGAGGGGATATTCACACAGTTGCTCCGGCGAACTTGCACTTCAGTACCATTGGATTCAATGGTCGTCTTGAGGGAAGTTTTGGCGAGAAGAAGATATCTTTGGTGTTAAAGAACTCGGCTACTCAGCCGCACCGGGGAAGGTGAAAGTGATTTTGTACAGGCTTCTCCGCCTTGCTGTGGGGGCAAAAGGAGAGTCACTTTGTGGTATTAGTGCAATACTCGGAGGGTGCCTCCGAGGAGTGGACGTAGGTCAAGTTTTGATCGAACCACTATAAATCTGGTGTGTTCTTTCTTATTTTTCTTACGCATTTAATTTCATTGCAAGTTGTTTACTCTGGTTGAAAAGTTTATTTTTTAAACTTTAAATTTAACTTGCATTAATAATTAAAAAGGTTTTCTAAAAATCCAAGAGTAGAAGTATACTTTTTTAAATTACCAAGTCACCCCCCTCTTGGTTAGCCTTGGGACATTTAATTAGGCTTAACATCCTAATTCATATTGGACGAGTTCCAACACCATAAAATTTGACAAATCCATAGTTAAGGTACACTCAAAGAATAGAATAAAGTGGGAATGAAGTTTTGGAGAAGTTGATTAAGAAAAGTGAGAAGTCTTACCCAAATAAGTTATATTTGACTAAACTTGGACTCAGTTGTCCAAGTTAACTATTGACTTGGTCAACATATCCAGTCAAGTCCTTACTAATAGGGGAGGTGTTCAAAGAAGTCTGAATGAGCTTGATGTTTATTGGTATTTAATTGCGTGAATATAGGTTTTATGGTTGATTTGGTCAACCTAGGTCTAGTCAACTATGTTAACCCAAGAGCAGAGGTTGGGCTCAACAAGTTTTACAGGGGTTAGGCTCAACAAGTTTGGAGGCAATTAAAGGTGGTCCCATGCCTTCGGAGCCTTAATTTTCTCAAATAGATTAGAGGGGGTTAGAGGCCTCAAAATGAGCTCAAATTTGATGGGTTGACTCTAGAAACATGTATGACCAATATGCAATTAAGATATCATGTATTAGAGGTTATTTGGCAGGGTTTATACGTGATAAAAATTCACATAGAAAGGATTTTAGGACTTAGGCTTTAACATTAGGTTTTGAATTGAAAGTCTGAGTTTGAGCTAGATTTTGGGTTTGATTAGTTAAGTTTTGAAATACCAAATCAATCACAATCAGAGAAATGTTTTGGGTTGATTAGATAAGACCAAAGTATTATTGAAGAGTTGATTAAACTATGATTGTAAGCAAGATAGGAGTTTAGGATGGGAATTAGATTGAAGGCTGGATTGAAATTTTATTTAGGTCTCTATGAGTGACATGTATGTTGAGTATAGTGAATAGGTTGTTAAACCTAAGTTAATGTCCCAAGGCTACCAAGAGGGGGGGGGGTGAATTGGTAGTTTAAAAATTATCCCTCTTTTAGATAACATGAACCGAAAATAAACTTTAATGAATTTTTATAAAAGGTTTTTCAACCACAACTTTTTAAACAAAAAAAAATGTAGAAAATAAAAAGCAGTAAAAATAAATGAAACAAGATTTATAGTGGTTCGGTCTAAACCAGACCTACATCCAATGGCACCCTCTGAGTATTGCACTAATACCAATAGTGTCTCTCCTTTTGCACCCACAATAAGGCAGAGAAGCCTATACAAACACTCTTTCTACCACTACCCGGTGCGACAGAGAACCGTCATCCTTTTACACTATCCCCAGTGTTGGCAGAGAACCGTTCGTCCTTTCACACTCTCCAAGTGTGGGCAGAGAATCCTTCATCCTTTCACACTCTCCTAGTGTGGGCAGAGAACCCTTCATCCTTTCACACTCTCCTAGTGTGGGCAGAGAACACTTCATCCTTTCACACTCTTCTAGTGTGGGCAGAGAACCCGATTTCCTTGACAGATCTCCTCACAAGAAATCTAGAAGGAAGAAAGAAAAGAGTGAAGTAATCTTAAATCACAAGTAGGAAATCTTACCTTTGAACATCAAGCGAAGCCTTCACACTCTAACGGTAAGAATCCTCCTTTGAATGCTCTCTGACACTCTCTCCTTGACTTTTCTTCCAATAAGCACAAAGATCAATGAGCAAAAAGATTGGGTGGCAGTAAAAATTGGACCTTATATAGGAGAGACAAGAAAAACCGTACAAAACTGCAAAAGTTTTAAGTTATCAAGAATGGATTGTCCCGTACGATCGTGGATCGTCCCGGACGTTTTTACTTAAAGTGTTGGAAACAATTCTTATGAATATTGGTACGAATTGTGTTCGTACACGATTATCATCCCGTACGAACTAAGTTCGTCTTGATGATCAATTATTCCATAGGTCGGTTCCCAAAAACTGCATATCACCGCTAGAATGTGAAGTGTTGATTCACTTCGTGCCGGGATGATCAGGATTTCATCTGGACAAAATTCTTATAGAGAGCAAATCGTCCTGGGACTATTTTGAATTCGTCTGGACGAAATTCATACAGTGGCCAAGTCGTCCTGGAACGATTATAGATTTTGTCTGGACGAAATTCTTACAGAGCTTAAATCGTCCTGGGATGAAAATAATTTTGTCCTGGACGATTAGTGCTTAGAAAAATTTTCTCGATTTCTGATCGTTCCATTGCTCGTGAGAGGAGACAACTGACCTGATCATCCTGTACGAACTAGGTTCGTCCTGTACAATTAGTACAACTTATGTAAAATCTCCTTATGTGTGTGTGTGTATTTATTCACTCAATTACAATCACTCCCTCTCAATTTAAAGAACAATTTAAAACTTCAATTTACAAAGGATTGTATGCTGAATTTTGATTTGAAGTCTTCATGGTTTAGAGTTTGATTTTCTTGAAATGTTAGTACACACAAGAGCAAAAACAATTCTTCTAAAATGTGTTAGGAGATATCATAAAATAATAATTGAAATCATCAAAAACAATATAAGTTACAAGAATGTAAAACATGCTAATAGCAACTTTCTTAACAATCTCCCCCTTTTTTATAATGGCAAAACAATTATTGTTTGTAGAATTTCAAATTCTTAGAAACTCCTAAACTCCCCCTAAATTGATGAATACATGAAAAATAAGGAGGCTTAAATTTATTCTTCAGCCTCTTCTTCTATATCACTAGCATGTGATTTACCTTTATCTTCCTTGAAGATCGCTCTAAATGATGCATCATTATAGTAGAGCGGTTCTTCATACTCTTGATCAGGATCCACTAAGTTGTATTTCTTTTCTAAGACATAGGTAACTAAGTGACCTAAAGCAATATTTCTTTTTCTTTTTTATTCAGCATGGCCAATTTTGGAAAGCCCAAAAATATAGTCGAGAATTAACTGGGCCTCATCTATAGGGTTTTTAGTCATGACCATAAAAGTGAGCATAGAAAGAAGTTGAGTAATGTTCACTCTTTCACCAGCCTTAGGGATAATGGAAGTTCTAAAGACATGCTAGATGATTCGTGCAGTTTTCACAAGACCGGATACTCTAGGCACATGTTCATTCACATTATTCCGTCTAATCACTTGATTGATTTCAGACCACGAATATTCATTGGCAGTGATCAGATAATTTGCTCTTTCCCTTTCAGTTCTTAAGTTTAGAAATGCTCCTAAGTCATGCTTAGTAATTTCTACTTTTTGTTTAAAGACAAAGGAGTGGACTACAGACTGAAAAGGGCTAAAGGACATATTGGCCAGGAAATAGTGAAAAGTCTCTTTATTGTAAGGGTAGACCAGAGTAAGAATGAAACCAAATTGGGTCGAGGCGAACAAGTTCATTACTTGGAAAGTAAGATTTTATTGTAGTAGGATCCTAGAGGGTGTGATTTTGGCAGAGGCAAATCGAGGAAAGGAATCCTCATTTGCTTTGGACAAAAAATTTTCAGAGGAGTTCCTATGTGGTTTCTTTGCCAATACCTTTTGACGCTTACTAGAGGTGGCCATTTGAAAATGATCTAGTGCAAGAAAGGGTTTGAAAGTGATGTTTAGTGTGTGATTATTGAGTTAAAAATCCCGCCTATTTATTGAAAATGACGAACAAATTTTCGTCCCGGACAAGAATTGTTCGTCCTGTACGAAAACAAATTTCGTACAGACAATCCAATCCATCCAAAATGAAATGACTTTTCATAATCACACAACTTACGAAGCATCTTTTTGTACAGGCTTTTAACCAAAATGATCGTACAGATGAACACGTGTTCATCTGGACGATCAGAAATTCAATTCGTTTTAATGGCAGTTGAAAACCATCCCCCACTATGAACCAGCTTGTGTTCATCTGGACGAACCAAAGGTTCGTACGGATGAAGTTCATATTAAAAACTATCTTATCCATTCAACTGCTGCATTCACTCATCCCATCATTTGAAAAATATTTCGTCCTGGACGATCGTGGCGATCGTGCAAATGAATTACATTAAAACTGCTCTTAAAACGGTTCAAAATCACACAATTTGTCATACTACACAAATCGTCCCGTACGAAAAATTTTCGTCCCGGACGATAATGACCACAAATTTACATTTTCACACTCAAGGCAAAAACAAATAAAATCAAACAAGACAATACTTAAACACAGACTTTTTAAGAAGAAAATATCACATAAACAAACTAAAAAACACAATGAACACAAAATAAAAAAATATCAATGTTGCAGAAAACATTTTTATCTAAGCATTTAAATCAATCACTCCAAGTCTTGTTCTTAATGTACTGAAAGTATCAAAGGCTAAAGGTTTTGTAAAAATGTCTGCAAGTTGATTTTCTGTTGAAACATGGGTTTGTTCAATTTCTCCCTTGGATACATGATCCCTTATGAAATGATGCCTTATGTCAATGTGTTTGGTTCTTGAATGTTGAATAGGATTTTTAGAAATGCAGATAACACTAGTATTATCACAATAAATTGGTATAGTGCCTATAGTTAATCCTAAATCAATCAACTGTTGTTTTAACCAAAGTACTTGTGCCACACAACTTCCTAATGCAATGTATTCAGCTTTTGCAGTAGATAGGGCTACTGAATTTTGTTTTCTACTAGACCATGAAAACTAATGAATTTCCAATGAATTGACATATTCTAGAAGTGCTTTTTCTATCCACCCTACAGCCTGCAAAGTCAGAATCTGAATAACCAATAATTTCAAATGAAGAGCTAAACTTAGGATACCAAATTCCTAAGTTCTGAGTTCCTAGAAAATATCTTAAAATTCTTTTCACTGATGTCAAAAGTGATTCTTTTGGATCTGATTGAAATCTAGCACACAAGCAAACACTGAACATGATATCGGGTCGGCTAGCAGTCAAGTAAAGTAAAGATCCAATAATCCCTCTAAATTTCTTTTGATCAACAGATTTTCCCTTAAGATCCTTATCCAATTGAACTGAGGAACTCATTAGTGTACTAACAGGTTTAGCATTGTCCATTTCATATTTTTTGAGGATGTCCTTAACATATTTAGATTGGCTAAGAAATGTACCTTCCTCATGTCGCTTAATGCTAAAGCCTAGAAAGTAACTTAACTCTCCCATTAGACTCATTTCAAATTCACTACTCATTGTTTTAGAAAAATCATCACAAAGATTTTTATTTGAAGATCCAAAAATGATATCATCCACATAAATTTGAACAATGAGTATATCCTTTCCAAATTTCTTCAAAAAGAGAGTTGTATCCACACTTCCATTTTCAAAAGATTTTTCAAGTAGGAAGGTGCTCAACCTCTCATACCAAGCCTTAGGTGCCTATTTTAATCCATATAATGCCTTTTTCAATTTAAAAACATGATTTAGGTATTTTGAATTTTCAAAACCTGATGGTTGTTCTACAAAAACATCTTCTTTAATTACCCCATTTAAGAAGACACTTTTCACATCCATTTGGTATAATTTGAATCCTTTAAAATAGACAAAGGCTAGCAAAACCCTAATTGCTTCAAGTCTAGCTATAGGGGCAAAAGTCTCTTCAAAATCAATCCCTTCAATCTGATTATACCCTTAGCAACTAATCTAGCCTTATTTCTAATGACTACACCTGAGTCATTCATTTTATTTTTTGAAAACCCACTTAGTTCCAATAACACTTTGATCTTTTGGCCTTGAAGTTAATTCTCAAACTTTATTTCTTACAAATTGATTCAACTCTTCTTGTATGGCCAATATCCAAAATTCATCAGAAAGTGCTTGATCAATATTAGTGGGTTCTATAATTGAAATAAAGGCAGAATGATTGACTTCCTTGTTTAATCCACGCCTAGTTCTTACACCCTCACTTGGTTCACCAATAATCAATTCCCTTGGGTGATTTTTAGAAAATCTCAAATCTCTAGGCAAAGGGTTTTCTATCTCCAAATTCTCTTCCATATTTTCTTCCAAGTTTATTCTATCAATCTTATGGGAGTTATCCTTAATCTCATCTTCACTAATATTTGGCTCTTCCATATTTCCAGATTCATCAAATACAACATGTGTAGTCTCTTCAATAACCAAAGTTCTTTTGTTGAATACTCTATAACATTTTCCAACACTTGAATATCCAACAAAAATTCCTTCATTTGATTTTGGATCAAATTTTCCTAAGGCAGATTTTCCATTATTATAAATGAACACCTTGCAACCAAAAACATGCAAATGAGACAAATTAGGTGTTCTTTCTTTTAACAACTCATAGGGTGTTTTATTTAATTTAGATCTTACATTTACCCTATTCAGAACATAACATGCAGTGCTAACCGCCTCAGCCCAAAAATATCTAGGAAGAGAATATTCTGCCAACATTACTCGGGCGGCTTCTATTAATGTTCTATTTTTCCTTTCGACTACCCCATTCTGCTGAGGACTTCTAGGTGCAAAAAAGTTGTGATCAATTCCTTTCTCCTTACAAAAATCTTCAAATCTCTCATTCTCAAATTCTCCTCCATGATCACTTTGTATAGAAATAATTTCACACCCTAATTTTCTTTGAATCCAAGTCAAAAAATTTCTAAATTCCTCAAATGATTCACTCTTATGAAATAGAAATCTAACCCAAGTGAATCTTGAGTAATCATCCACAATAACAAATCCGTATACCTTCACTCCTAGACTCACAGCTCCAACTGGTCCAAAAAGATCCATGTGTAGAATTTTCAAAGGTTTACTAGTCCTAAGATCCTTATTGGACTGAAAAGATGACTTCACCTACTTTCCTAATTAACATGCATCACAAAGGTGGTCCTTAGTAAAGTCTAGTTTTGGTATACCTCTTACGAAATTCTTTCAGGTAATCCTCATAAGGTTTTTCATGCTAGAATAACAAAGTCTCCTATGCCAAAGCCATGACTCATCAGAAACAGTTTTCAAACAAAAAGCAGTAGGAGTCTGAATGCAATTTAAATCTAGCATATAAACATTGTTTACCCTTTTTCCATTTAAAACAACTTTACCATTTAGGCTTAATATGAAGCTAGTAGGAAAAAATTTTACACTATAACCCTTGTCACATAGCTGACTTATACTTAACAAATTATGCTTTAAGCTTTCAATCAATAACACATTATCTATAAAAAAGTTTTTAAGATTTCCAATCATACTTGATCCAACCACCTTCTTTGTGGTATTATCTCCAAGTGTAACCTTGCCTCCACTCCTGGCTTCCAGCTTTATGAATTGAGCAATATCTCCAGTCATATGCTTTGAACATCCGCTATCCAGGTACTATATGCTCTCACAAGGTCTTGTGTGAGAGCGACCCTGCAAAAATAGCAAATGTTAGACCTGGGAACCCAAACAAGTTTGGGTTCTCCTTTTGGCAATTTATAATCAGATGCATGTATGATATGTCTAGGTTTATGCATCTTAGGTCTCCACACCAAATTAGTTTTCATCTTCTAGGTTCAGGTGTATACTATATGTCCGAGCAATCCATAATTATTACATTTAATATTAGGAAAAGGATTCATAAGTCTTCTAAGGGATTCCATATATTTAGGATAAATTTAGGATTTGTAAAATCTTTAAGTTTGGGGGGTATCCTATTATCCTTGAGAGCTTTATTTTCAACTTATAAAATGAATTTATATCTTCCAAGATTCAATTTGTATAATTGATTAGATATGTTTTGCTCTCTGGTTCATCCTTCAAATTTTTAAATTCTTTTTCAAGATCAGCATAGGATGATTTTAAAATCTCATGATTTTTATTCAAGTCATCGTATTCGTCAAGTAGTTTCATGTGGTTGTCATCTATTAAAGCATGATCTTTCCTAAGGATTTCATGTTCCTTTTTAAGTTCTTCCAATTCTAAACTTACACTAGAATGCATCTTTTTCATTTTCCTACATGTATCATGCATGTGTTCAGAAACTTCAAATAATTCATCATAAGTTAAGTCACTTACTTCTTCTTGATCTGACTGATCAAGACTATCTGCCATCAAGCAAAGATTGGTGACTTCTTCTTCTTTTTTAGTTTCTGATGAATCTGAAGCAAAGTTCGCCCAAAAAGCTCTTTGAAACTTCTTCTTGCCCTTCTTTATAATTGGTTTCTCCTCTACCTTCTCCTTGCTAGGAGTGGCTTTGAGTTTTGGGCAATCAGACTTGATATGACCAGGTTTTCTACATTCATAACAAATCACTTCATTAGAAACTTTGTCATTTCAGTTAAATTTACCTTTATTCCATTGTTGGCGTCTCTTCTACTTCCTCTTCAGAAAGCTTCTGAATTGTCTAGTCATCAAAGCAATGTCATCTTCATCCTCAGGTTGTCAGTATTAACTCTCAGACTCTTTTACTTTCAGTGCTATGTTCTTCTCCTTTTATGGTTCACCTGCATCAATCTTTCTTTGACTAACTCCTTGCTCGTAAGCAATAAGTGAACCAAGAAGATTGTCAATAGAATAAATGTTTAGATCTTTAGACTTTGTAATTGGAGTAATTTTTGCATCATAAGCAGTAGGTAAACACCGAAGAATCTTATTAACCATTTCAGCATTCATTAGTTCCCTACCAAGTGCATGCAAAGAGGTGACTATTTGTGTGAATCTTGTGTACATATCAGAAATGGATTCATTTGGTTTCATGCGAAATAATTCATAATCATGTAACAAGATATTAAGTCTTGATTGCTTAACCTCATTAGTCCCCTCATAAGTTATACAAAGTCTATCACATATGTCCTTTCCACTTTTGCAAGTGAAAACCCGCATGTAGTCTTCAAATTTTAAAGCACAAAAGAAACTATTTAAACATTTAGCATTTAGAACTGCTAAGTCATGTTCTTCTATAGTCCAGTCTGCAAAAGGTGTTTCAACCCTAACTCCATCAACTAATCTAGTTGGTTTTGTATAACCTTCTTGGACTAAGATCCACATACAATAATCAAGTGACTGTAAGAAAGTAGACATGCGTGTTTTCCAAAAACCAAAAGGTATATTATCAAACAGTGGATGTCTAGTAATAGAGTAACCCTCAGGTGTATTTTGGTTTCTAAATGTAGTCATCTACGTTAATCAAAAAGTAGTTTAAACTTATGATTTTGAAACTTTGCTCTGATACCACTTGTTGAGTCTAGTGAATAGGTTATTAAACCTAAGTTAATGTCCCAAGGCTACCAAGAGGGGGGTGAATTGGTAGTTTAAAAATTATCCTTCTTTTAGATAAGTTGAACCGAAAATAAACTTTAATGAATTTTTATAAAAAGTTTTTCAACCACAACTTTTTAAACAAAAAAAATGCAAAAAATAAAAAGCAGTAAAAATAAATGACATAAGATTTATAGTGGTTCGGTCTAAACCAGACCTATATCCACTCCCCAGAGGCACCCTCTGAGTATTGCACTAATACCAATAGTGTCTATCTTTTTGCACCCACAGCAAGGCGAAGAAGCCTTTACAAATACTCTTTCCACAACTACCCGGTGCGGTAGAGAACCCTTTTACACTATCCCCAGCATTGGCAAAGAATCGTCCGTCCTTTCACACTCTCCTAGTGTGGGCAGAGAACCTTTCATCCTTTCACACTCTCCTAGTGTGGGCAGAGAATCCTTTGTCCTTTCACACTCTCCTAGAGTGGGCAGAGAACCCTTCTCCCAGTGTGAGCAGAGAACCCTTCGTCCTTTCACACTCTCCTAGTGTGGGCAGAGAACCCTTCTTCCTTTCACACTCTCCTAGTGTGTGTAGAGAACCCTTCATCCTTTCACACTCTCCTAGTGTGGGTAGAGAACCCTTCGTCATTTCACACTCTCTTGGTGTGGGCAGAGAACCTGATCTCCTTGATAGATCTCCTCACAAGAAATCTAGAATGAAGAAAGAAAATAGTGAAGTAATCTCAAATCACAAGTAGGAAATATTACCTTCACTCTCTCCTTGACTCTTCTTCCAATAAGCACGAAGATCAATGAGCAAAAATATTGGGTGGCCGTAACAATTGGACCTTATATAGGAGAGACAAGAAAAACCGTCCAAAACTGCAAAATTTTCAAGTTATCGTGAATGGATCGTCCTGTACGATCGTGGATCATCTCGGATGATTTTACTTAAGGTGTTGGAAATGAGCCTTATGAATATTGGTATGAATTTTGTTCGTGCAAGATTATCATCCCGTACGAACTAAGTTCGTCTGGATGATCAGTTATTCCATAGGTCGGTTCCCAAAAAGTGCCAATCGCCTCTAGAATGTGAAGTGTTGATTCACTTCATCCCGGGACGATCAGGATTTCATCTGGATGAAATTCTTACAGAGAGCAAATCATCCTGGGATGATTTTTGAGTTCGTCTGGACGAAATTCTTACAGAGGCCAAGTCATCCTGGAACGATTGTAGATTTCGTCTGGACGAAATTCTTACAGAGCCTAAATCATCTTGGGATGAAAATAGTTTCGTCCTGGACGATCAGTACTTAGAAAAATTTTCTTGATTCTTGATCGTTCAGTTGTTCGTAAGAGGAGACAACTGACCTGATCGTCTTGTACGAACTAGGTTCGTCCCATACGATCATTACAACTTATGTAAAATCTCCTTATATGTGTGTGAGTATTTTTATTACTTAATTACAATCACTCCCTCTCAATTTAAAGAACAATTTAAAACTTCAATTTACAAAGGATTGTATGCTGAATTTTGATTTGAAGTCTTCATGGTTTGGAGTTTGATTTTCCTGAAATGTTAGTACACACAAGAGCAAAAATAATTCTTCTAAAATGTGTTAGGAGGTATCTACACATAAAATAATATTTGGAATCATCAAAAACAATATAAGTTGCAAGAATGTAAAACATGTTAATAGCAACTTTCTTAACAATGTAGATAACTATCAACCCTAGGAACACTAAGCAGGAGTCTAGATAAGTCTTAATAACCTCATACAAAAAAGAGATCAATAGAGATTTACTTAGATTAGATTTTTTTTAAATAAGAATGAATCCTTTGAGTAATTTAAAACATTCTCTACATGGATTCAAAAAAATTAGGCTATAAAATTATAATTATCCATATTTATCATAATGGGGAATTTGAAAATGACAAATTTGAGTCATTTTATAAGGAGCTAGGCATAGAATAAAATTTTTAAGCTCCTTGAACCACTCAGAAGAATGGAATTATTGAACAAAAGAATATAACCCTGGTAGAAGCTGCAAGGGCCATGCTAGCAAAGCAATCGTTTTTAAATATTTCTGGGTAGAAGCAGTGAACACTGGTTGTTATGTTCTTAATAGGGTTAATGTTAGATCCAAGCTCAATAAGACACCCTATTAGTTACTCAAAGGAAGAACACCCAATCTCTTTCACCTTCATGTTTTTGGATGTATGATGTTCATTCTAAACAATGGAAAATCTCTATTAGGAAAGTTTAATCCTAAATTTGATAAAGGAATTTTCCTAGGATATTTAATTGTAGGTAAATCCTATAAAAGTTTTAATAAGATAACATTACTATTAGAGGAAACCACCCATGCAGTATTTGAAGAATCTTATAAATATATTGAACCTATGTTAGAAGAAGAAGTGGTTAAGGTGACCCATGGAGTAGAATCTATTGACCTAGAAAATAGAGAAGATCCTCACAACCCATTACTTAAAGATTGGAGATATTCATCAAGTCATCTTGGGGACTTCATCCTAGGATAGCCATCAATCGGAGTAAGAACTAGGAATGGACATAGAAAGGAGGTTATCCATTTTGCTTTTATATTTATGGTAGAACCCCAAACATATAACAAGATTTATTTGATGAATTTTGGATTATAGCAATGCAAGAAGAGATGAATCATTTTATTAGGAATGATGTTTAAGAGTTGATTAGTAAACCTAAAGACAAGAGTATGGTCAGAACCAAATGGGTTTCCAAGAACAAGATGAATGACTCTTACATAGTAATTATAAATAAGGCTAGATTAGTAGCTAAGTGGTACAATAAAGTTGAAGGAATTAAATTTAAAGAGACATTTACCCTTGTTGCAACATTAGAAGTTATTAGAGTGTTTTTTTTTTCTTTGCTTGCCATAGAGGATTCAAGCTATATTAAATTGATGTTAAAAGCTCCATCTTAAATCGACTAATTAAATAAGATATATATGTTGAGAAAACCCTAGGTTTCAAGAACTTTAAATTTCCTAACAATGTATTTAAACTAAAGAAGGCATTATATTGGTTAAAGTAAGCACCTAGAGCTTGGTATAAAAGGATGAGCACCTTTCTCCTAGATAGAAATTTCGTTAAGGGTTGTGTAGAAACCACCCTATTCCTAAAGAAGGATGAAGAATAACTAATCATTATTTAAATCTATGTTAAATATATACTGTTGGATCTATAAATAAAAATCTTTGAACTAATTTCTCAAAAACTATGGATGACGAGTTTGAAATGAGCATGATGAGAGAGCTTACATGCTTCCTTGGATTTAAAATTAAGTAAATAGATGATGGGACTTTCCTTATCCAATCAAAATATATTAAAGATGATTTTAAAAAATATGAGATGCATAATGCTAAGGTAATCAATACTTCTATGTGCTTCACCATTCAATTAGATAAGGATCCAAATGGAAAATTAGTTGATCATAATATGTTTAGAGGGATAATTTGATCACTTATTAACTTGACTATTAGTAGACCTAATATCATGTTTAGTATTTGTATATGCGTATAATTTTAGGTTGATCTCAAAGAATCTCATATGAGTGCTTTTAAAAGAATTCCTACATATATTCTAGTAACCCACAAACTAAGAATCCGATATCCTTGATATAGTACTTCTTTCAAAATTATAGGATCTTTTAATTTATATTTTGCATGATGTAAAGTCAATAGGAAAAGTATTTTGGAACTTATAAATTCATAAAATAATCTATATTCTCTTGGTCCAACAGAAAATAAAATTTTGTAGTCGTATCTACCACAAAAGTAGAATATATTGTTGTAGGGAGCTGCATTGCACATGTCTTATGGCTTTAACTACAAATAATAGGTCTTGGACTACCTATTGAGATTATTACAATCATGTGTGATAACATCAATGCCATCTGTATTTCCAAAAAAATCCAATCCAATACTCCAAGATAAGACACATAGACATTAAACACCATTTCACTAGAGACCATTTAACCAAGTGGGATCTAGAATTACATCATGTACCTACTAAAAATTAACTGTAAGTTATTTTTACAAAACCCCTAGAATTTTAAATTTTTAGCACCTTAAAGACTTGACTAGCTGTCATAGATATTCATGCTTGAATCAAGATGTTTTAGAAATTGAAAAACATGAATGTAATGTGTGTGCCTATTTTTTATTTATTTAGTGTTTTTATTCATGTTTTATTATTTATGTTTATCATTTGGTTTTTGTGAAAATTTTCATTTTATTATTTTTATGAAGTTTTCCTAATTATCACACATAAATACAAAATTTCTCTTATCATATTGTACGATACCACATCGTACTATATGATATGCATAAAGTATCACATCACTACTCAAAAAACATTGAATAGCTCTGATTGAACAATTATTTATGATTGTTCTGTATAAAAACCTGATTTATGTTTTACGATAAATATGGTTCTAGGCATTGGAAAAAATGAATTCGATCAATACTATATTAAATATCTGATCATATTAAAGTACACATGTTCGTATAGGATGATCTGATCAGTCAATTATCATCCAGACTGACTCTTAGGATAACATCATTAAACTGATCATATATTATGACTCTAATCATATTATTCGATAGGACTACCTTTAGACTAATCAGACTAAATGAGTTGAATGCACTCGATCATATTATTGGATACACAACCATACATTATGATATGGTTAATTTTTAATTGAAGGGACGGAAAATAATTTTTTTTAATTAACACTTTTTAAATTCTTTTCCTTCTTCCCTAAGATCTTAGTCCTTGAAATGGATGGTTGAAAGAGATCATGGGATCTTGTCGGAAGCTCTTCCCGATGACCCTTGGATTCACACTTTACTAAAGCAGCCTCTAAATTAATAGTTAGAGTACTACCCTCTAATCTTATGTTAATATGAGGCCTATTAAAATTATCTAGCAAGACTTTCATTAATTCATCCATCTTCCTACCACTTGGGAGAAAATTCACCTGGTAAATTATAACCCTGATTATGACTAGACCCTTTCTAAAACTATTATTAGGGAATCAATTATTCACTACCACATTACTCACATGAATACGGTAGTTTAAGGTGCTAGAATCATACAACCATTCCTTTAAAACTTAATCATTCCAAAAGATAGGGATCAAATAAATATCACACCTCTTCTATCCCTCGCCACTTATTTCATAAAGTATGAGATTGATTTTAATGTAGATGATTTAATTATTCAATACCTTAAGAATCTTGCATGCATTCGAGATCCTAGACATAAAATAAAGCTAAATCTTTCCTTAAGTTATATAATTTCCTTCTCCCTTGAATCTAAATTCATTTTCAAAATCCATACACCACTATACTGTCCTCTAATTTTCTACTAAAATAGCTCCTTCGATGTTCTTCGTAGTGCTCATTGCAAAAATGCTCTCTAGGTTGACCTTGAGCCAAAAAAAGTCGAGGGAAGCTGAACACCAACACTAGCTCTAGAACCAACACCTATTATACTACCCTCTTAGAAAAAATTGTTGATTTAAAGATTTATTAGTGGGAGACTTGATTCAATAACTATGTAATGGAGGAGCACCAGCTGCACAAAAATTAAATGGCTTATTTTGGAGAGTAATTCACCTCTATTCACCAATACTGCCAACCACCACCACCTCCACCTGATCAGGGATCTTCATTATGTTTAGTTAATTTTCTTGTTTCATCCTAGTGCCTATATAGATTTCATATTTCTATTTTTTTATGTTTATTGTGTTATGGTATTTTTGTTTGGTTGTTTCCTCCTTTATGTGAGGTCAAAAGGGGAAGTAGCATGTTGTTGATTATTTTTACTTGCTATTATGGTATGATTAGTCCACTATAAAAGTTCATCAAGGATGTTAAGCCTTTATAAACTAGTCCTGAGGCTAACCAAGAGTGGGGAGGGGGTGAATTGTTGTTTTAAAAAAAAAATCTCAAATAAAAATCATGATTGTAAATGAAACAAAAAATCACCACAAAAATTAATGTGGAAAGTAAATGCAGAAAAGCACTAAGAAAGAACACACAAAAATTTATAGTTGTTCGGTCTAACTTGACCCACGTCCACTCCTCGGAGGCACACTCTGAGTATTAAACTAAACCTTTAGTGACGCTCCTTTAGCCCACATAGCTAGGCAGAGAAGCCCTTACAAGATCACTTCCACCTTCCCCAATGCGGCGGAGTAGCCAGATCCTTTGACACCAAAGAGATCTTCTTCTTCCCAAAACTTCCCTCAAAATAAACCTTGAATCTGATGGTACTAAGGTGCAAGCTTGCCGGAGCAACCGTGTGAAACCCCCTCCAAGGATCTTCTCCCTCTCTCAAACTCCACCCTTTCCTCTTTCCCTTTCAAGTTTTCTCCAAAAGAATGAAGCTTCAATGGCTGCCAAAGACACTTACCAAGTGCCTTGACAAAGCTTAAATAAAGGGCTTTGAAAAATCATAAAAACTCAATTCCAATGCAAAATATCATCCAAGATGATCGCAGGATCGTCCCGTACAATGTGCTTAAAAAGAGAGCTCTCAAAAACCCTAAAAACTTAATTTCGATGATAAAATTATACTGGATGATCGCAAAATTATCTAGTACGATGTGAAGAATTTGACCTGATAGTCCTGAATGATATTAGGATAGTCCAGGACAATCAGTGCAAATTTGTACAGATTATTTAGGATGATATTATGGATTATTCGGGATGATTAGAAGAAAATTATGGTATTTCATCTTGGATGATTTAGAAAAATTAAGTATGTCGGCAAACATCATCTGGTATGATATATAGATCGTCTAGGATGATCAGATTGAAAATTTTAACCATAATTAATCTCCTAATCATATGATCAATTTAGGCATGATTTATATTGATTGTCTAAGACGATCTAGATCATTCGGCATGATTGGAACAAAAATTGAATCTTAAAATCTTGCCTAAATTATCAATGGCAGGTATTTTCTAAGATAATAAAGGATCGTCCTAGATGATCCAAAATTATCTAGTACTATTAGTTTAAAACTTGAACTTCTGGTTATGACTAGATCTCACTCAACTGAGTGTGTGTGTGTGTGTGTATGGTCACCAAGCAAGCAAACTCCCTTACGGGACCTGACTCAAGAAATTAAAATTACATCAATGAATATTATATACCATTTATAGTATAACCTTATTTCCAATCTTGAGCTCTGATTCAATGATGATCTTAGATTGTGTTCTATTTGGATATTTCTACTAGAGAGAGAAATTAGAGAGAGAGACTTTGAGGAAACAGAAAGTTCTATTCAAATTTCAATTTTACAGCTTTTCCGTGCAAGCCGATGGCGGTGGATTCCTTTAGGGAATTCTCATGTCCCTACCAGGTCATTTTCAACATCTCCACCTGCTTTTGGAGACATGATTCAACATTTTGCTCAAGGTATAAAAGTTAAAATTAGATCAGAAATGCCATTAGTTTTCAATGAAGAAGGCCTGCTATCATCTTCTAAAAAGGTTTCCAAAGTTGTTGGTAAAGGGAAGAGTGTGATGGTTGAAGGTACTGCTGCTGTGCAATTCAAAACAGAGAAAGTGAATGGGGCTGTGGATTCAGGGGAAGCTTCTCCTTTGTTTAAAACAAAATCCAGAACTATGTTAGAAGATAATTTGATTATGGAAAAAGGATCTGTAAAATTTGTTATGGAAATTATCTGTTCGGGCCAAGAAGGTGAGCAACCTGCTTCTGAAATGTTGGGGTATTCATTAAAGAAAGTTGCTGAAGGAGCTAATGGAAATCAGGAATTGAATTATTCTAATTTGGTCAAAGTTTGTGATTGTGATTCTAGAGTATTGGGAATGTACAAAGATGTCCCGAATGAAGTTACAGATAGACCTATGTCCAGCAATCAGCAAAATGATTGGAGTAAAAAGGAGAATATAAAGGTTTTAGATCCGGATTGGGGAGAATTCTTATCAGAAGATGGATCATCTGTCAAACTACATGAGGATAAAGAGATGGAGAACTCTAGGAGGCTGCATAATTCTATTCTAATCAAAGTATTTGGAAGCAAAGTTCCATTTCCAATTGTTAGCACTAAGCTCAGAAGACAATGGGCATCGTTTGGGAAGTTTCATTTAACTATGCTAGGATTGGATTGGGTCATATGTTCTTTTTATGATAAAAATTCATTGGATGCAGTTTTCTCAAATGGACCTTAGTTCGTTAATGGGAAGATCATCGGAATGGATAAATGGTCACCAAACTTCTCTCTCTCATCCTTAAAAGGTTTGTCTGCTCCTATTTGGATTAAGATGCCAAACCTCCCACTTTAATGTTGGGATGAAATAAATATTTGTAGAATTGCCTCAAAGGTTGGAAAGCCTTACATGATTGATGGAAATATGTTCCAATGGGGAAGCAGGGAGTTTGGGAGGGTGTGTGTTCGTATCAATTTGGACACTCAATTGCCTCTTGGAGTATGGGTGGAAGGAAGCCATGTGAAGTTCTTTCAAAAGATTGAATATGAAAGAATTCCTGATTTTTGCTTTGGATGTGGTAAAATTGGGCATATGAAGAATGATTGCTTAAAGAAGAGCATGGATGAAGGTATTATCTCAAAGGAAGTAGATAGATCTTCCAAGAAAATGGACATTGAATAACAATCTTAAAAATGCTAAAATTCCCTATGCTTCAAATGATGGTTATGGTCCTTGGCTACTAGTTAATCACGGGAGAAAGAGATTTTACATTAATGCAAACAGGAATTTTATTCCTCGGAATAAGGCTCCAATAGTTGGAAAATTTCTGAAAAGGTTGCAAATGAACTGATTTGGAAACCAGCGGAAGAAGTGAAGATTCCAACGGTGGAGGAGGTTGTTGTTTCTGTTGAAGATGTACTTGTTGAGAAGATTCAAAGCCAAAAAATCTATGGAAAATTCATCCATGGAGATCAATGAAGCTAATGATATGACCTTTAAATCTTCTAATATTGTATCTGAAAACAAATTTAGCATCCTAGACGGATTGGTAGAGGAGGGAGAAAGTGTTTTCTTTGAGGAAGGAATAATATGGCTAAAGATATGAGTAAGATAAACAAATGTAAAGAAGATGTTTCCAATTATAATAAGGAGAATATTAAGGAGAGTCTTGATATGGAGATAGAAAGTTCCTCTAACATTAAGAGGAAAGGTTCTAAGCAATTGAAAGGATTCGATCCTATTAATATAGCTCCTAGGAGTATGAGAGTTGAAGGAAAGATTAAAGATAAGTTGGGGTCCTCATCCCCTCTTATCCAATGACTTCGGCTATTGCTTTTGGAATTGTAGAGGAGCACGGAAGAGGAAAGCTTCTCTTTACTTTAAGGAGGTGGTTAAGGAGTATGGGCTTTTTTCTTTGGCTTATTGGAAACCAAAATTTCTTTTTTTGAAAGGATGTGGATCAAGTAGTTGGCTCTGAGTGGGATTTTTTTCATGTCCCTTCAGAAGGATTGTCAGGAGGCATACTTGTGGTGTGGAAATCAAGTCTAGCCAATTTTCAAGTATTAGAAGCTTCAAATTAATTTATCATTGGTGACTTCGAGAATACTAACAAAGGCAAGTGGAGGATTGCTACTATCTATGGCAATAAGGATGTCTATAGAAGGAGGTCACTTTGGGAAAGGTTGGAACTCTATTCCTCTATGGATTTGCATATGGTGATAGAAGGAGATTTCAATTGTCTTCTCTCAAGTGAAGATAAAAGGGGAGGGAAAAGATCAAACTTTCCCTAGGACCTAAAGAAATAAAGACTTTTCTAGCTTGCAATAACTTTCATAAAGTTGGATATGTGGGTCCAAGGTTCACTTTGTGTAACAATAAAAACAGTGTGGATCAAATCCTTGAAAGACTTGATAGGTGCTTCTTAAACTCGACTGCTCTTAACACTACCAATCTATTTTTCATGACCCATTTCGCTCGTGTGGCCTCAGATCATTGCCCAATCCTTTTAAATCACATGGTTCAGCACTCTACTAAGAAGGTAATAAGGTAGGAAGATGTTTGGGCTTCCAACATGGCTTCAATTGTTGTGGTGAAAAACATTTGGTTGAGAAAATGTGAAGGCAATTTTGCACACATTCTGAATAACAAAATGAAGAAATCTCTTAAGGCTTTATTCTATTGGAGCAAAGAAAAAATGCATACTCCTTTTTCATTGAAAAGTGATTTGTTAAAACAAATTGAGGAGCTTAAATTAAAAGAAGCTAATGAAGGAGAGTTATCTGTAGAAGAATGTTGGTTGCTGAAAGTGAAGGTGGGTGAACTCAAGTCAATACTAACTCGGTTGGACACTTGGTGGAGGCAAAGGGCTAAGGTGAAGTGGATGTTGGAGGGAAACCAGAATTCTAAGTTCTTTCAAGCTTTTGAATTGGCTAGAAAGAATTCAAACTACATTGCAACAAAAACCAAGAATGTTAATAGAGAAATTATGGAGGAACAACATCAAATTGAATATGTTATGAACTGTTACTTCAAAGAGAAATGGAAAATCAGAAATTGCAACCTTGAAGATTGGCTAAGATCGTTGAGCTTTCTTGATGATGGTGATGAAAGTGCTCTGATGGCACTAGAAAGTTTGTTAGGGATGTTAAGCCCTATAGAAATGGCCCAAGGATAACAAGAAGAGAGGTGAATTGGTAATAAAATTCTTTACACAAAGAAATAAAATCACAAACCAAATCACCACAAACAAAGTGCGGAAATTAAATAAATGCGGAAGCGATAATAAGAAAAGAACAAACTGAATTTATAGTGGTTCGATCAAACCTTGACCTACGTCCACTCCTTGGAGGCACCCTCCAAGTATTGCACTAAAACAAGTGTCTCTCCTTTAGCCCCCACAGCTAGGCGGAGAAGCCCTTACAAAATCACTTCCACCTTCCCCGGTGCGGCGGAGTCGTCGGGTCCTTTGACACTAAAGATATCTTCTTCTTTGGTGAACTTACCTCGAGATAAGCCTTGAATCCGATGGTACTAAGGTGCGAGTTCACCGGAGCAACCGTGTGGAATCCCCTCCACACTCCCTTGAGTTCCCCCCCTCATAGGATCTTCTCCCTCTCAAACTCCACCCTTTCCTCTCTCCCTTTCAAGCTCTCTCTTCAAGTTTCCCCCACAAGAACGAAGCTACAATGGCTGTCAAAGACACTTACAAAGTGTCATGTCAAAGCTTAAATAGAAGCTCTCAAAAATGAGCTCATTAATGCAAGTTACCGACATTATCGTCCAGGATGATAGGTATATTATCCTGGCCGATCAGTACAAATTCAGCTCATCAGCCCAGGACGATTTGGGACGATCAGAAGAAAATTGGTTACATCATCCTGGCCGATATCACGATCATCCAGGCCGATTAGTTTAAAACTGATTTCAATCGTCCTGATCATCGCCCTGAATTCGAGCTGTCCGATGTAGATCGTCCAGGACATTGTCCTGGCCGATCAGGAGATCGTCCCGGACGATGTGATCATATCAATCAACCATTAATGCTTTCAAAAGATACCAGATCAATTTAGGCATAATTGAGTTATATCATCCTGGATGATATGAATATCGTCCTGGCTGATTTCCTAAAACAAAGAATTCCTGAACTGATTATGGTGGTTGATTCTTTCTGAATTGAGATTATCATCCTGGCCGATACAGGTATCGTCTAGGCCTTATCCGTTAATGACGGTTGCCTTAATGAGGATGCCCTAATTAGGGTTTCTGATTTTTGACATAAATCGTCTAGGACGATATAAATATCGTTCCGGCCGATATTACCAAAAATAGAAATCTTATAGGGAACAACAGGAAATCTTCCAAGTTACAAATCAACAGATCCCACACCAAATACAACAGACTCAAGAAAGAAAAAAGATTACAAACTAACTTAGACCTAGTCTACCCAATCTTGATCTGATTCCAAATTGCAGTCCGATCGTCTGAACCTGAAATGTTAGTACATAAGGCAGTTGTAGAGAAATAAAAATTTTTGCTATCATTAAAATCATAAACCATTGATCTGCAACAATCTCCCCCTTTTTGATGATGACAAACAATTCAATTTGAATTTAAAAAAAAATAATTTCTCCTAATCTCCCCCTCACTAGAATAACACTTTTTTAAAAAATAGGGGAGATAAAAATATTTTTATTGTTTTAAATTTTTGAAAAGAAAAAAAATACAAATTCAACAGTATGTTCTCCCCCTTTGACATTATCAAAAAGAGAGGAGGTACAAACAAAAAACAAAACGAATTGGATTGACAACGCATAGTCCAGAAAAGGTTAGAAATTTAGAATTTGATAATCCAAACTCAAGTTCTTTAAAAAGGCTCAAAAACTTTTTAATTTAATATCAAAATCAAGGAATAAATTAGAGAAAGAAACTGTCATTTTTCAAAAACTCCTTCCATAAAATATATCTAATAGAAGATCAATGCACGAATAATTGAATCAGGAATCATGATTTTCAAATTCAACTATCGAAAGTGTCACGCCCCAAGATCTAACTTGGAAAGAATGTCAATCAATTACTCAAACAATTTACCAGAGCTATCTAAAACCTTCAATTAACAATCTATCAAACATCTATAATATTTAAAACATCAATATACAAGTTGATTCATATCTCAAAAGGTCATGTACAATACTCAGGAACTACACTACAATCACCAGTACTGAAATCTATCCTGAGTACAAAAGAATCAAAATCATCAAAAGACAAAAACCTGAAGATCCGGATCAATTCCTATCTTCTGCTCCCTTGCCCTGACCTGAAAATATCAACCACATATAATGAGCTTTACAAAGCCCAGCAGGTCACCTAATACCTATAACTGAAATCAAAGCACGGCGATGCTATCAATATGCATGTCAGTCAATCAAATCCATATCAGTCAATGGTCAATGAATCAATGCAATACGGAGATCCAAAGTCAATAAAACCAGTCAATGCAGCAGCAGGTAATCGATAAACCAAGCTCAATCAATCCACGTCAATCTTGAGGAAATTCGTACACAGAAGAAAATCAATTAATCCGTCCGTCAAATCAATCCGTCGAATCAATCAAGTCATCGAATCAATCAATCAAATTAAATTAAGTCAAATCTACTATCACGTCGATAAAATCAATCGGAAAAGCGATATGATAAATCTCAATCTATCCTATCGATAAATCAAATGCAGCAAATCAAATCAATACAATACAGAATCAATCTATAGGCAATACTACTATCTATAGCATCAATGAATCTATACAATAGCTATGTCCATTCTATCCATATCAATATCAGTATCAATTATCAATAATCAATAGATGATCAATCATTGAAATCTATAAATCCGTACGAAACAGTAAATCCAATCAAATCAATAAAGCAGAAATCAATAAAATAATTAATCCGTACGTCAATACAGTAAACAGGCATTTAATACAATAATACTGAACAAGTAAAATCAACTGGCTATGTTGCTATTGTAGAATCCATATTGCTGTTGTAGATCCGTACGTTGGTTTCAATCAATAAGAGTCATCACTCTTTTGCCTGTCGGCCGCCCATCGGCATATCTATAAAACTCCTTATGCCTCCCAATCGTTATATCAATGATCAATGGTTTAAAGGAAAGCCCGTCAGCCCACCATCCTGTACAGGTCAATTCAATCTCCAACCAACGTTCAACCAGGTTCCACTTGTGTTCCAGTATCAATAGTCAATTCAATAGTCAATTCAATAATCAATCGATAATCAATACAATAATCAATATTAAATCAATCCAGTACAATCATATCAATAGTCATACACATATCAATTCAATCTATCAATTCCAGAAAATTCGGAAATCATACGAAAATCGGGCAGCGTAACGGCAGTCGGTCAAATTTACACAAAAATCCTGCAAAAAGCATAAATTCCAAATTTCTCCAAATTACAGTAGAAGATTCACGACATCAATACAAGACTATTATTCTATAGAATCCAAATCAAATCAAGTCCTGGTATTTTTCTATTCAATTAAAATCGCGTAGAATCAATTCCGACCGATAAAATCGTCATAGAAAACACTCAAATCATGTGCAATAATCATATCTATAACATACCAAAAGTTGTGCGGTGAAAGTTGTGTCAAATCAAAATCATGTTGAAAAGTCGACTACGAAAACACAAAACAGATCACAACTCGGTCAAAACTCAATATCTTTGAAAACATAAATAAGGTTCGGAGTCCTTACCACGAGATCTTCACTTTTCCCAACAGCAGCGTCAGACGAAAAGCGCTCCACGGCCTCCGAAACAAGGTTTCCTCTTTTTCCCTTTCTCTTTCTCTCTCTAAAATCAGATATTTTATATTTAAAAAGATTTTCTCTCTCATCAAAACGACCTGATTTTCTTATATCATTAAGCTGATCGGCCCGGCCGATCGCCAAATCATCCCGGGATGATCAGACCAAAACGATCGTCCTGGACGGTTCCTAGGACTATTTTCAGGATGATATTTTCTATAGTGCAGATCGGCCTGGACGATCTCACTATCGTCCTGGATGATTCTGGGAGAAAAATCCAAGTCAGAGAGGAACAGTAAGGGAACGATGTCTCACAGAAAGTATCAAGGGTTTTCTTAAGCTTTTAAGAAGTATAAGAATGGTAAGCATTAAACTTTTGTGGGCTCATTTTATGCCTCTTGACAATTGGTTGGCGCACTGCGCATCTTTTGATAAACTTTGTGTATACTATTTTTTCAATTTGGCGTCTTTGCGCATCTTTTATTTTTGGCATCATTGGCCAATTTTTTAATATGCTCCCTTTCTTAAATCTTAAAAACAAAGGAAAACCCATCTTAGTGACAAAACGAATTTCTTGATTAAGAAAATTATGAGTTAGATTCAATAACTTGCAAAAGATTCCTATACGATAAATAAAACATAGGGAGATAAAAAAAATGTTTCAAAAACCAATTTAAAAGATGAAAAAGATTTTAAATCAAAAGTGGAATAACCTCTTTTAGGAAATAGAGATTGAGAGTCAAAAACATGAGTTTCCTTTCTTTGACTGTTTTAGAGAAGTCAAACACAACTTACCAAAAATTTCAAGAAAAAATAAGAAGTAGATTTTTCATTTTTAGAAAAGTGAATGTGTGTGTTGATCAGAGAAAAATTTTCACGAAAACACGAAAACAAAAATTTCAAAGAATAAACAACACAAAATAAAAATAAAAATAAAAACATAAAAACAAAAATACAACACAAAAACACAAAAAGCTTTTTAACCATTATCTCTCTACTAGTCCGATGCTTCAGAAACCAGATCTGCCCATGAGATTTTTTGCCTTTCATTATTTCTCTAGTTTAAATTTTGCTTTGCCTTGCCCTTTTCTATCGTAGGAAAAATTCTTAAATTAGGGAACTGATTTTTCATATGTCCAGGCTTCCTTCATCGAAAGCAAATAACATCAGAAGAAATATGGACATCCTTACCACTTTTACCTTTTCTCCACTTTTGCTTATGCTTTGGTGAGCTTTGTGATTTGCTTGTCAAGTTATTGCATTCGTCACTAACTAAGCTATCTCTTTTTGTATCTTCAGTTTTTAGAACAATCGTTTCACCTGCATCCAAAAGTTTTTGACCCAAACCTTGCTCGTAGGCAATGAGTGAGCCAATCAAATAATCAATAGAATAATTATTAAAATCTTTTGATTCACGAATAGCAACTACTTTGGCATTAAACTTATCTAGTAGACAACGAAGAATTTTGTTAACTTTTTCAAAATTTGAAAATTCTTTTCTTAAAGCATGCAATGAGTTTACAATTTGAATGAATCTGGTATACATGTCTAAGATAGTTTCATAAGGTTTCATGGAAAATATGCATTAACAAATTCAACTTGGATTGCTTGATTTCATTCATGCCTTCATATATGGTATGTAGTTTATCCCAAACTTCCTTACCGGAAGTGCAAGTGGATATTAACATGAAATCATCAAAATTTAAAGCACAGAAAAAGCAATTTAAAGATTTTGCATTGAGTTGAGCATTTAGTTGTTCTTCCTTATTCCATTGATTAAAAGGAATATCAATTTTAACTCCATTAACAATACGTGACAGTGATGAATAACTAGTTAAAATCATATGCCACATGCGAAAATCAATTGATTGCAAGAAAATAGACATGCAAGTTTTTCAAAAATAAAATGACATATTTTCAAATAAAGGAGGTCTGGTGATTAAATAACCTTCCGCAACATTATGATTAGCCGTGGATCAAAAATTCAAAAGCTTTTAAAAACTTATTTTATGAAAAGAAGCTCTGATACCACTTAAAAGTGCTCTGATGGCATTAGAAAGTTCGTTAGGGATGTTATGCCCTATAGAACTGGCCAAATGCAAACAAGAAGTGAGGTGAATTGGTAATAAAATTCTTTGCACAAATAAATAAAATTACAAACCAAATCACCACAAACAAAGTGCAGAAATTAAATAAATGCGGAAGCGATAATAAGAAAAGAACACATTGGATTTATAGTGGTTCGGTCAAACCTTGACCTACGTCCACTCCTTGGAGGCACCCTCCAAGTATTGCACTAAAACAAGTGTCTCTCCTTTAGCCCCCACAGCTAGGCGAAGAAGCCCTTACAAAATCACTTCCACCTTCCCCGGTGCGGCGGAGTCGTCGGGTCCTTTAACACCAAAGAGATCTTCTTCTTTGGTGAACTTACCTCGAGACAAGCCTTGAATCCGATGGTACTAAGGTGCGAGTTCGCCGGAGCAACCGTGTGGAATCCCCTCCACACTCCCTTGAGTTCCCCCCCTCACATGATCTTCTTCCTCTCAAACTCCACCCTTTCCTCTCTCCCTTTCAAGCTCTCTCTTCAAGTTTCCCCCACAAGAATGAAGCTACAATGGCTTCCAAAGACACTTACAAAGTGTCATGTCAAAGCTTAAATAGAAGCTCTCAAAACAAGCTCATTAATGCAAGTTGCCGACATTATTGTCCAGGACAATAGGTATATCGTCCTGGCCGATCAATACAAATTCAGCTCATCAGCCCGGGATGATTTGGGATGATCAGAAGAAAATTGGTTACATCGTCCTGGCAGATATCACGATCGTCCAGGCCGATTAGTTTAAAACTGATTTCAATCATCCTGATCATCGCCCTGAATTCGAGCTGTCCGATGTAGATCTTCCAGGACATCGTCCTTGCTGATCAGGAGATCGTCCTGGACGATGTGATCTTATCAATCAACCATTATTGCTTTCCAAAGATACCAGATCAGTTTAGACATAATTGAGTTAGATCGTCCTTGACGATAAGAATATTGTCCTGGCCGATTTCCTAAAATAAAGAATTCCTGAACTGATTATGGCGGTTGATTCTTTCTGAATTGAGATTATTGTCCTGGCCGATACAGGTATCATCCAGGCCGATCCGTTAATGACGGCTGCCTTAATGAGGATGCCCTAATTAGGGTTTCTGATTTTGGACATATCGTCCAGGATGATATAAATATCATCCCGGCCAATATTACCAAAAATAGAAATCTTATAGGGAACAATAGGAAATCTTCCAAGTTACAAATAACAGATCCCACAATAAATACAAGAGACTCAAGAAAGGAAAAATATTATAAACTGACTCAGACCTAGTCTAACCAATCTTGAGCTGATTCCAAATTGCAATCTGATCGTGTAAACCTGAAACGTTAGTACATAAGGCAGTTGTAGAGAAATAAAAATGTTTGGTATCATCAAAATCATAAATCATTGATCTGCAATAGGTGATAGAGAAATGTTGAGGAAAATTTTTACTATAGAGGAGATACAAGAAGTTATCAAGCATAGTGAAAAAAATATCTCTCCAGGTAATGATGGCATTACCTTTTCTTTCTTTAAAGCTTATTGAGAAATAATCAAGGTTGATTTGTGGAATGCCATCGATGATTTTTTTGAATCCTCAAATATGGAGTCTAAATGGAAGGAGACACTTATTGTGCTTATTCCAAAAATAAGCAATCCATTAGCTCCTTCAAATTATAGACCTATAAGTTTATGTAATATAAAGCGGTGGCAAAAATGCTTATGAATAGAATGTCTCTTATCATCCCTAAATTGATCTTAGAAGAGCAAGCAGCTTTTTAAAGGGAAGATCCTTATCATACCATGTGTTGATAGCTCAAAAGGTTATGCATAAACTAATGCATTCTAATTCCTCAAAAGGATTTGTATCATTTAAAATCGACATGTAGCAAGCTTATGATTCAATGGGGTGGCCCACTTTGGCAAAAGCTTTGAATTATTTTTGCTTTCCATTTTTTTTCTTGCTAATTTTGGATTGTGTTCAAAATTCAAAGTTTTCTATTCTAATAAATGGTAATTTGACAAATTGGATAGATGGTCAAAGTGGTTTTTGATAAGGATGTCTCTTGTCTTTTTACTTATTTATCCTTTGTGCGCAGTTGTTATCAAATGCTTTCAAACATAGTGGAGATTTAATTGGAGTTTGGCTGTGTTCAAGTGGGCCTAGAATTTCACACATGTTTGTATGCTAATGATGTGATTATTTTTTTCAAAAGCAAACCTGAAGGTAGTTAAGGACATTAAAAATATCCTGGTAAAATTTATGGGTGGACGGGGTTATCAAGTAACTTCAACAAATCAGCTATGGTGTTAGGAAAAGCAGTTAGTAGAAGGTGAAAGAACTCTATTGCTAGAGTTATGGGATTCAAAACAGCCAAGGATTTGTCTTATCTCGGAGTGAAGCTATCAACGAGGAGGCTACTTAAAGAAGACTTTCAGTTTATTGTTGATAAGGCGTTGAGGATGACAAATATTTGGGGAGGAAGATTGATATCATTGGCAGGTAAGATTTTGTTAACTAAAACAAACTTGTTATCTTTCTCCATCTTCCATTGTACCAATTCTCTTGTGCCTAAGAGTGTTCTTGATGAGGTAGACAAGATTTGTAAAATCTTTATTTGGAATAAATCCAATAGGAGACATGGGATCCATTATGTTAATTGGAACATCATGTATTTGCCAATGAAATGGGGAGGTAGAGCCCTTCAATCTTGTTCTTCTAAGGCAGGTCCTTTGAGAGCAAAAATTGCTTGGAGATATATGAATGACAAAGGATCCTTGCTGCACAAATTTTTCCATCTGAAGTATGGAAATCTGTTTGAATATGTGAATTCAAGAAGGACAGGGTCACCAGCTTGGAAAATCATCATGGATGGAGGTAAGGAACTGATGGAAACTATTTGCAGGATTAAAATTGAACCTGAAATGATTAAAGATCAAATGGATTTCATTTATATGGAATCTGGGAAAACCATTACTTCTATGGCTTCGGATAGTATTGCAGGTTTCTCTAATGATTTGGCTGGAGAAAGCAACATCTGGAAATGGATGAAGAAATTGAAACTTAATGCTAGAATTGACAATTTCTGGTGGAGAATTTTGAATAAAGCATTACCTACTAATGATTTCTTATGCCATAGAAAAATTAGTAGGATTTCTAAATGTCCTAGAAATTGTAATGAAGAAAAGAATATTGATCATCTCGTTTGTAAATACAGAAAAACGATGGATGTTATTTGTCAGCTAAACAGATGGGGATTTCTCATTCCTCCTTTTGGTAACAAAGAGGAATTATATTCTTGGCTCTTGGATAAAAACGTCTTTCTTCCGACTCAACTATGTAATGCAGTTTATCTAATTTGGAAAGACAGGAATGACATTGTTCATGGTAAGAAAGAAAGAAGCTCTCTTCATATAGCAGCTGAAGCTATTAGTAATACTGGAATTCTAAATTCCTGGAACTATGAAGTAAAGGAAAGGTTGGATACCAATCAGCAAAAGCTGTCTCAAAACCGTTGGTATGCTCCTCAGAGATGATGGATCGAGCTGCAGATTGGCCATACTTAGTCATACTGCTCCACATGAATGAGCAATATTTAGCAGACAAGCATTTATAAAGAAGAGAAGATGGATTCTGGTAGAGCCTCCAAGCCAACCGAGCTCTTAAGGAACTAACTCTTTTAACAGTAGAGTGCATTCCCATACCACCACTATCTCTAGGAATACATAACTCATCCCAGGCTATGTAATGAAGTCCCTTGATACCATAATTTTGATGCCAGATGAAATCTCTACAGATACGGTCCAGCTCGTATAGTATCTTCTTAGGGATTAAAGAATGCGTTGAAATAAAAGTAGGTAGAGAAAGCAGTGATGATTTGGCAAGAATCATCCTTCCAGTAGATGAAAGGAAACGAGCTCCCCAAGCATTAAGCTTATCCAATGCATGATCAACTACAAATTGGAAATCACTCTTGACCAATCTCCTCAAGGCAATTTTGATTCCCAGATATTGAATTTCTTTAACAATTTTGAAGCAAAAGTTAAAAATAGGGGCATCACCACACAAAAAAGTATTGAATATATTCTTCAAGTTCATTGACATTAAGATTACCAGTTTGAGAATTATCATTTGTAATAAGTTTTATGTCATCTACTTCATTCTCATCAGAAATAGACAAGAAGTGCTAGAAATCCTCTTTCATTGATGGTTTAGCCCTTAGGGGAACAAAATAAAAGAAATACAGCGTAAATGTCTTGAGAAGTGCTAAAGTTTCATTTTCAACTTTTTCATTATCTTGAACTATGGGATGATGATTAATTTGGGATTCCTTAACATTTGGGATGAAGTAACCCCTAAGTTGTCTTTAGGAACTACTAAGTCAAACTGAATGGGTTTTTGAGTTTCGTGGGACACTTGCAGGGATGATAAATATGCATTATTAATGAATTTCTTTGGAGAATGTGTTAAGAATAAATTCTAATCATCACTAAAATTAGGTTAAAACTAGGGAACAGTAGGCTCACCAAATATACATCTAATCAAGCCTTATAAATCCACCAAATACTCCTTGGGAATCATAAGTATTCCTCACTTGATGCTCTTTTCTAACCAATCCCTGAAAATAATACAGTTTTTTATTTCAATACCAAGCATTTGATGATATGGGAAATAGTTAGGTTACCCTAACTTTCCCACATCCTAAGGCCTTCTTGCTTTAGTAAGCTTGAAGTTTTCCTACTTTAGGATGTTCTTGAAGATTTTAAGAACGTCTTCTTTCTTAAGGGAATAGCTTTGGTTCAACCTTCCCAAAAATTGCTTATACCTTTCCACTTTCTCTTCCAAGGCCATGTAGTGTCGCTGCTAATACTGATTCTACTATTTTGTGGTAAATGTTGATGTTGTTGATATTGTGGCAAATACTGATATTGTTGAAACTATTGCAGGAATTGATATTGTTGTAGAGGGGGAGTATTGTCAAATTGAATTTCCACTAGTTGCTTTCCTTTATCGATGGCCAAAACTAACCCATTTTTCCCTTCTAAGACCTTCAGAGGTTTTGGCCTCTTGACATCATCTATAACTACTACTTTGGGTAGGGAACTATGAAGCTTCTTCTTGCAAGATAGAAGCATCACTTAACAACTTATCATATGTTTAAATTGTGAATCCCATTAGCAAAAAGGCCACAGGTCCATGGATCTTCTTTAAGAGAATTTTAGTTGCATGTTATTCTTAGAGTTGGGGTTCAAACTTAATGCTCAAATGTATCCATCTCAAAATATATTCAACCAAAGGCTCATTCATCTTTTTCTTCTCCATCACAGAATCCTATATTATCATATGATGTTGGTCATTGGTAAATCTCTTAATAAATAAATTCTATAGCTTTAATAATGTTTATACTAACCCATTAGCTAGATATAAATATCAATCAAAAGCCAACCCAATAAGGCTACTAGCAAACTACCTGAAGAGTAATGCCTAACAGTTAAGAGAGTTGCTATTTACATGTTTTACATTCTTGCAACTTGTATAGTTTTGATGATTTCAAATATTATTTTTTTATGTGTTGATATCTCCTAAAACTTTTTGGAAATTTATTTTTGCTCTTGTGAGAACTAACACTTTCAGGAAAATCAAAATCCAGACTACTGAAGACTTCAAATCAAATTCAGCATGAGATATTTTGTAAATTGAAGCTTGTACTTTTCTTTGAATTAAATTTGAGAGGGAGTGATTGTAATTGAGTTAATAAACACACACATATACTTGAGGAGATCTTTAAAAACTTATACGGATCATACGAGACGAACATAGTTCGTATGGGACGATCAAGTCAGTTATCTCCTCGGAAGAGCAATGGAACAAATAGGAAGCAACAAAATTTTTTCTAAGTCCTGATCGTCTAGGACGAATTTTTATTCGTCCCAGGATGAAATCTCCTCTGAAAAATTTTCATTCATACGAAATTTATATTCGTATGAGGATGAAATAATCTCTGGAAAAATTTTGTCCAGACGAACTCCAATTTGTCCCAGGATGAAATTTCCTCTAGAAAATTTTTGTTCAGATGAAATTTATATTCGTAACAGGATGAAATGCTCTCTAGAAATATTTCATCTAGATGAACTCCAATTTGTCCCAGGATGAAATGTCTTCTGGAAAATTTTCGTTCAGATGAAATTTATATTCGTGCCAAGACAAAATGCTCTCTGGAAAAATTTCATCCAGACGAACCCCAATTCATCCCAGGATGAAATGTCCTCTATATAATTTTCATTCAGACGAAATCCATATTCATGCCAGGACGAAAGAACAAAATGTCCTCTGTAAAAATTTCATCCGGACCAATGCATATTTGTCCCAGGACGAAGCGAACAGACTCTTAAAAAAAACTTCGCAACTTTCTGTAGTTTTCAGAAACGACCAATGGTATAACCGTTCGTACCGGACGAACTTAGTTCATACAGGACGATTAATGGGTACGAAGTCAGTTTGTACTAATATACATTGTTTCGTTTCCAACTGAATTATGTAACATCGTCCGGGATGATCCACGATCATACGGGACGATCCACTGCTGACAGACTTGAATTTTAGCAATTTTTAGACGATTTTTTGTGTCTTTCCAATATAAAGTCCAATATAAACTACCACTTAATCTTTTTTCCTACTGATCTTCATGCCAATTGAAAGGAGAGTCAAGGATAGAGTGTAAGAGAGTGTTTGAAGGAGAATTCTTACTACTGGAGCGTGAAGGTTTCACTTGGTACTCAAACGTAAGAGTCTCTACTTTTGGTTTTTGATTACTTATCTCTTTTCTCTCTTCCTTCTAGATTTCTTATAAAGAAGATCTGTCAAGGAGATCCGATTCTCTACCGACACTTACAGAGTGTGAACAGCCGAAGGGTTCTCTACCTATACTAGGAGAGTGTGAGTAGCCGAAGGGTTCTCTACCCACACTAGGAGAGTGTTAAAGGATGAAGGGTTCTCTGCCTACACCGGGAGAGTGTGAAAGGACAAACGGTTCTCTGCCAACATTGGGAAGAGTGTAAAAGGATGACGGTTCTCTGCTGCACCGAGTAGTGGTGGAAGAGAGTTTTGTAAATGCTTCTCCACCTTGCTGTGGGTGCAAAAGGAGAGTCACTAGTGGTATTAGTGCAATACTCAGATGGTGCCTCCGGGGAGTTGATGTAGGTCATGTTTGATCGAAACTCTATAAATCTCGTGTCTTTTATTTTTCCACTGCTTTTTTTATTATTTTTACTGTTTCTAACTTGTGGTTGAAAAACTTTTTCTATAAAATTCACTAAAATTAAATTCTCAGTTTTAAATTTTAAAAGAGGGTAAAATTTTTTAAATACCCATTCACCCCCCTCTTGGTTAGCTGCTGGGACATAAGCTTAAGTTTAACAACCTAATTCATAGTGAACAAGTTTCAACAAGTGGTATCAGAGCTTTGTTTCAAAATCATAAGTTTAGACTACTTTTTGATTAACATAGATGGCTACATTTGAAAACCGAAATACACCTGAGGGTTACTCTATAACTAGACCTCCATTGTTCGACAATATTCCTTTTGATTTTTGAAAAATATGCATGTCTACATTTTTACAGTCACTTGATTATCGTATGTGGATCTTAGTTCAGGAAGGGTATACAAAACCAACTAGACTAGTTGACAGAGTTAGAGTTGAAACACGTTTTGTAGACTGGATAGTAGAAGAATGTGACTTAGCATAATTAAATGCCAAATGCTTGAACAGTTTCTTTTGTGCACTTAAATCAGAAGATTACATACGGGTTCTACTTGCAAGAGTGGAAAGGACATATGGGATAAACTTTGTATAACATATGAGGGGACTAATGAGGTTAAGCGATCTAGATTTAATATCTTGTTGCATGATTATGAACTATTTCACTTGAAACCTAATGAATCCATTTCTGATATGTACACAAGATTCACATAAATAGTCACCTCTTTACATGCATTAGATAGGGAACTAACAAATGCTGAAATGGTTAAAAAGATTCTTCATTGTTTGCCTACTATTTATGATGCTAAAATTACTTCAATTACAGGGTCTAAAGATCTAAACATTTACTCTATTGATAATCTTCTTGGTTCGCTAATTTCTTACGAGCAAGGAGTTAGCCAAAGAAAGATTGATAAAGGTGAACCACGAAGGGAGAAGAATATAGCACTGAAAGTAGAGGAGTCTGAGAGTGAACACTCACAACCTGAGGATGAAAACGACATCGCATTAATGACTAGACAATTCAAAAGCTTTTTGAAGAGGAAGCAGAAGAGACGCCAGTAATAGAATAGAGGTAAATTTAATAGAAATGCAAAGATTTTGAATGATGTTATTTGCTATGAGTGCAGGAAATCTAGATATATAAAGACAGATTGCCCAAAACTCAAAGCCACTCCTAGCAAGGAGAAGGTACAGTAGAAACCTTTTGTGAAGAAGGGCAAGAAGAAATTCCAAAGAGCTTTTTGGGCGGACTCAGCTTCGGACTCGTCAGAGACAAAAAAGGAAGAGGAAGTCACTAATTTGTGCTTAATGACTGCTAGTCTTGATCAGTCAGATCAAGAAGAGGTATGTGACTTAAGTTATGATGAACTTTTTTAAGTTTCTGAACACATGCATGATGCATATAGGAAAATGCAAAAAATGCATGCTAGTCTAAGTTTAGAATTTGAAGAACTACAAAAGAATCATGAAATCCTTAGGAAAGATCATGCTTTAATTGATGACAACCACATGAAATTACTTCATGAGTTGGATAACTTGAAAAAAAATCATGAAAATTTAAAATCATCATATGTAGAACTTGAAAAATATTTTAAAACTTTTAAGGATGAATCTGAGAGTAAGATTTATAGATCAAATTATACAAATTGAATTTTGGAAGATATGAATTCATTTTACAAATTAACAATAAAAGCTCTCTAGGATAATAGGATACCCCCTAAACTTGAAGATTTCACTAATCCTATTTTGTATCCTAAATTTATGCAATCCCTAAATAGATAAATGAATAGTAGTAGACTTAAGAATCCTTTTCCAAAAGTCAAATGTAACAATTATGGATTGATTGGACACATAGCTCACACCTGTACTTTGAAGAAAAAAACTTATTTGGTGTGGAAACCTAAGATGCATAAACCTAGACATATCATACATGCATCTCTTTATAAATTGTCAAAAGGAGAACCCAAACTTATTTAGGTTCCTAGGTCTAACATTTGATAATTTTACAGGGTCGCTCTCACACAAGACCTCATGAGAGCATATGGTACCTGAACAGTGGATGTTCAAAGAATATGACTAGAGATACTGCACAATTCATATAGCTGAAAGCTAGGAGTGGAGGCAAGGTTACACTTGGAGATAACACCACAAGGAGATGATTGGGACAGGCATGATTGGAAATCTAAAGAATTTTTATATTGAAAATGTGTTATTGGTAGAAGGCTTAAAGCATAATTTGTTAAGTATAAGCTAGCTATGTGACAAAGGATATTGTGTAAAATTTTTTCCTACTAGCTACATTTTAAGCCTAAATGGAAATGATGTTTTGAATGGTAAAAGGGTAAATAATATGTATATGCTAGACTTGAATTGCATTCAAACTCCTACTACTTTTTGTTTAAAAATTATTTTTGATGATTCATGGCTTTGGCATAGGAGACTTTGTCATTCTAGCATGAAAAACCTTAGGAGGATTATCCAAAACAACTTAGTGAGAGGTATACCAAAACTAGATTTTATTAAAGACCACCTTTGTGATGCATGTCAATTAGGAAAGCAAGTGAAGTCCTCTTTTCAATCCAATAAGGATCTTAGAACTAGTAAACCATTGGAGATTTTGCATATGGATCTTTTTGGACCAGTTAGAACTGTAAGTCTAGGAGGGAAGGTATACGGTTTTGTGATTGTTGATGATTACTCAAGATTTAGATGGGTTAAATTTTTATTTCATAAGAGTGAATCATTTAAGGAATTTAGAAATTTTTTGACTTGGATTCAAAGAAAACTTGGGTATGAAATTATGACTATATAAAGTGGTCATGGAGGAGAATTTGAAAATGAAAGATTTGAGGATTTTTGTAAGGAGAAAGGAATTGATCACAACTTTTCTGCACCTAGAACCCCTCAGCAGACTGGGCTAGTTGAAAGGAAAAATAGAATATTAGTAGAAGCTGCCTGAGCAATGTTGGCAGAATACTCACTTCCTAAATACTTTTAGGCTGAGGCGGTTAGCACTGCATGTTATGTTCTGAATAGGGTGAATATGAGATCTAAATTAAATAAAACACCCTATGAGTTGCTAAAAGGAAGAACACCTAATTTCTCTCATTTGCATGTTTTGGTTGCAAGGTGTTTATACATAACAAATGAAAATCTGCCTTAGGAAAATTTGATCCAAAATTAGATGAAGGAATTTTTGTTGGATACTCAAGTGTTGGAAAATCTTATAGAGTATTCAATAGAAGAACTTTGGTAATTGAGGAGACCACGCATGTTGTATTTGATAAATCTGGAAATTTGTAAGAACCAAATGTTGTAGACGGTGAGATTGAGGATAACTCCCAAAAGACTGATAAAATAAATTTAAAAGAAAATTTGAAAGAAAATGTGGAAGAAAATTTGGAGATAGAAAACCATTTGTCTAGAGATTTAAGATTTTCTAAAAACCACCCAAAGGAGTTGATAATTGGTGAACCTAGTGAGGGTGTAAGGACTATGCGTGGATTAAACAAAGAAGTCAATTATTCAGCCTTCATTTCAACAATAGAACCCACTAATATTGATCAAGTACTTTCGGATGAATTTTGGATTTTGGCCATGCAAAAAGAGTTAAATCATTTTGTAAGAAATAAAGTTTGGGAAAAAACTACAAGGCCAAAGGATCAAAGTGTAGTTGGAACTAAGTGGGTATTCAAAAATAAAATGAATAACTCAGAAGTAGTCATTAGAAATAAGGCTATATTAGTTGCTAAGGGGTATAATCAGATTGAAGGAATTAATTTTTAGGAGACTTTTCCCCTGTAGCTAGACTTGAAACAATTAGGGTTTTGCTATCCTTTGCTTGTTTTAGAGGATTTAAATTATTTCAAATGGATGTAAAAAGTGCCTTTTTAAATGGGGTAATTCAAGAAGATGAATTTGTAGAACAACCATCAGGTTTTAAAAATTCTAAATACCCAAATCATGTTTTCAAGTTGAAAAAGGCATTATATGGATTGAAACAGGCACCTAGGGCTTGGTATGTGACATTGAGCACCTTCCTACTTGAAAGATCATTTGAAAAAGGAAGTGTGGATACAATACTCTTTTTGAAGAGATTTGGAAAGGATATACTCATTATACAAATTTATCTAGATGACATCATCTTTGAATCTTCAAATAAAAATTTTTGTGATGAATTTTCTAAAATAATGAGTAGTGAATTTGAGATGAGTCTAATAGGAGATTTAAGTTACTTTCTAAGATTTAGCATTAAGTAAATTGAGGAGGGTATATTTCTTAATCAATCAAAATATGTTAAGGACATCCTCAAAAAGTATAAAATGGACAATGCTAAACCTATTAGTACACCTATGAGTTCCTCAGTTCAGTTGGATAAGGACCCTAAGGGAAAATATGTTGATCAAAAGAAATTTAGAGGGATTATTGGATCTTTGCTTTACTTGATTGCTAGCCGACCCGATATCATGTTTAGTGTTTATTTGTGTTCTAGATTTCAATCAGATCCAAAAGAATCACATTTGACAGATGTAAAAAGGATTCTAAGATATATGTTAGGAACTCAAAACTTAGGAATTTGGTATCCTAAGTTTAGCTCTTCATTTGAAATAATTGGTAATTCATATTCTGACTTTACAGGTTATATGGTGGATAGAAAGAGTACTTATGGAACATGTCAGTTTATTGGAAATTCTTTAGTCTCTTTGTCTAGAAAAAAACAAAATTCAGTAGCCTTATCTGCTGCAGAAGTTGAATACATTGCATTAGAAAGTTGTGTGGCACAAGTACTTTGGTTGAAACAATAGTTAATTGATTTAGGATTAACTATAGGCACTATTCCAATTTATTGTGATAACACTAGTGCTATTTGTATTTCTAAAAATCCTATTCAACATTTAAGAACCTAATATATAAACATCAGGCATCATTTCATAAGTGATCATGTATCCAAAGGAGAAATTGAACTCACTCATATTTCTACTAAAAATCAACTTGCAGACATTTTTACAAAACTTTTAGCCTTTGATACTTTCAGTGCATTAAGAACAAGGCTTGGAGTAATCGATTTGAATGCTTAATAAAAATATTTTTTCTGCAACATTGATGTGTCTTTTTAGTTTGTAATTTTCTGTATATCATTGTGTTTTGTGATTTTTTTCTGTATCTTGAGTTTTTATTTTCGTTTTCATTGTGTTTTTAGTGTGCTTGTGTTTTAGTTTTGATTGAGTGCTTGTTTTGAAAATTTTGAGTGACAATCATTCAGGACAAAATTTTTTGGTACGAGACGAATTGTGTCATGTGTCAAACTGTCGGATTTTGAACCGTTTGCGTGCAATTTTTCAGTTTTTAATTTTCACTTTGTTTGTACGATCGTCACGATCATCCAGGATGAACTTTTCAAACGATGGGATGATTGAATGCCAGTTAAATGGATAAGGTAGTTTTTAATGCTATATTTCATACGTATGAACCTTTGGTTCGTCCGGACGAACACATGTCAGTTCAATGCAGGGTATGGTTTCAACTACCATTAAAATGATCATAAGTTCTGATCGTCCAGATGAACACGTGTTCGTCTGTACGATTATTTTGGTCAAAAGTCTGTACGAAAGGATGCTTCATAAGTTGTATGATTACGTAAAGCCATTTTATTTTGGACTCATTCATTCATTCATACAAAATTTTTTTTGTACCGGACGAATCGAATTTTATACGGGACGAACGTAATTTAGCCTGTAAGAATAGTCATTTTTCAATAAATTAGCGGGCTTTTGAACTCAATAGTCACACTCACACATCGCTTTCAAAACCTTTCTTCCTTTAGATCCTTTCTAATGACAAGTTCAAGAAAGTGTCAAAAGATTTTAGCCAAGGGACCAGCTAAAAACTCTTCCGATAACTTTCTTTCTAAAGCCAATGAAGAGTCTTTCCCCAGATTCGTGACCACTAAGATCACACCCTCTAGAATTCTTATCCAGGATCAACTGACCTTTAAGGTAATGAACTTGTTTGCTTCAACTCAATTTGGTTTCATCCTCAAACTAGTTTATCATTACAACAAAGAAACCTTTCACTATTTCCTAGCAAACATGTCTTTCAACTCCGACCATTCTGTTATCCGTTCCTATGTCTTTAAGAAAAAAGTTGAAATCACCTAACCTGACCTAGGAATCTTTTTTAACTTAAGGACTGAGGGAGCTAGAGCACATACCTTGACCACCACTTCTGAATATCTATGGTCTGAAATTAATACAGTGATTAGAGGAATCATTTTTAATGAGCATATGCCTAAAGTATCCAGTCTCGTTCGTAATGCTCGTATTATCCAGCATGTTCTTAGAACTTCTATAATTCCTAAAGCTGGTGATAGAATCAACATTACTCCTCTTCTTTCTATAGTAACCTTCTTAATCATGACTAAATAACTTATAAATGAAGCCCAACTAATCCTTGACTATCTTTATGGACTATCTGAAATTGGTCATGTCAAACATAAAAGAAAGAAGAACATTTCCTCAGGACATCTGGTTGCCTACATTCTGGATAAGAAATATAATTTGGTTCATCCTGATCAAGATTTTGAAGAACTGCTCTACTACAACGATGGATCATTTAGAGCAATCTTCAATAAAGAAGAACCAAGTAAAACACATGTCATTAGTGATACTGAGAAAGAACATGAAGCTACACCTGCACATGTTAATGAACCAAATTATCAGGATTTTGTTCAAATATTTGACCGTTTAGAGACTCACTTTGATCAAAGGTTTGATCAAATTGAAGCTCATATGCAGCAGCAGGATATATAGTACACTCAAGATATGGGATTTATATGAGAACAGATAAATGATATAAATTCCAATATGCTTATGATGAGTAGCTATTTCAACTTCTTCGGTGCTGCACCTCCTCCTCCTCCTCCAGATCAGGGTCCATCTGAGTGACACATGTACTTATTTTTGTTGTTTTCTTTAGTTGATGTATTAGTTTTATGATTTAGGAAGTGGTGCATTTTCTTTTCATTAGATATTTTTTGTTTTTGAATCTTATGTCGTATTGATATCATTTGCTGAGATTGTAATATCATTTATTTTGATATCAATATAAGTTGTCCAATTTTGGATTTAATATTGTTTTTAGATATGTGTGTTAGCCCATATGATAATTGTTATAATTTTTTATCTTAAGAGTGCTAACTTTGAAATCCAAGTTAAAATTAAATTCATTAGAAAATCAATTTTTTCTAAATTTAAGTTTTGCTTATAACTTGATGTAATTAAGATTGTCAATTTCATGTCTCTTATCTAGACTATATTAATGTCTAATATTATTATTGTAATTATGGTGTTTTCTTATTTTGTATTTCACTTATCAATAAATATTTATGCACTTAAAAAATTTTGAAATTTTTTATTATTGATTTTGGGAAAATCAAAATTACTCTTGAAAAATGTACAAATATACAAAAATCAAAAGGAATGCGCAAAGGTTCGCAATTTAAAAAAGAGGCACAAAATAAGTCCACAAGTGAAAAGATGCACAAAAATGTGCCATAAATTTGAAAAAGATGCGCAAAGCACCACATGTGGTAGTTAATTCTTTCCATAATCTTTTGATCTTTTAATTCAAATTGATCTTCTGTACATTTATATTCCATATTGAAATTTGAAATATACTAATTTTCTATTCATCCTTTTTGCAATGATTTTCTCTATCTTAGTGTCTAAATTGACTCATATTTTTTATATATACTTTTTATTATCAATGTTATATCTTCTTAAATTCTATGAATTACTATGATTTGCCTAATGTTTTGATTTTATTTGTAAGATTTATTTCAATCACTTTCAAGGATCAATTATTAAAGGATTATCATATGATTACTTATATTTCTGGACTTTTTCTTCTTCTCTTTTTACTGTTGTCTAAAAGGGGGAGAAAATATTGTTCGTATCTTTTCATATGTTTGTATCTTTATTGCTTTGTATTTGTTTCGTATTTTATTTTTTAAAAAATATATATAAAATAAAAAAAAAAGGAAAAAAGTTAATATTGTTGTGCAAAGCCTCCTTACTTTTCATATGATCATCAATTCAGGGGGAGTTTAGGAGATTCTTAGAATTTGAAATTATACAAATAATAATTGTTTTGCCATCATCAAAAAGGGAGAGATTGTTAAGAGAGTTGCTATTTGCATGTTTTACATTCCTGCAACTTGTACAGTTTTGATGATTTCAAATATTATTGTTTTATGTGTTGATATCTCCTAACACTTTGGAAGATTTGTTTTTTCTCTTGTGTGACTAACACTTTCAGAAAAATCAAACTCCAAACTACTGAAGACTTCAAATCAAATTCATCATGAGATATTTTATAAATTGAAGCTTGTACTTTTCTTTGAATTAATTTTGAGAGGGAGTGATTGTAATTGAGTTAATAAACACAAACACACACACACACACTTGAGGAGATTTTTAAAAATTTATATGGATCATACGGGATGAACAAAGTTCGTACGAGACGATCAAGTCAGTTATCTCCTCAGAAGAGCAATGGAACAAACAGGAAGCGACAAAATTTTTTCTAAGTCCTGATCGTCCAGGACTAATTTTTATTCGTCCTCTGGAAAATTTTCATTCATATGAAATTTATATTCATGTCAGGATGAAATGCTCTCTGGAAAAATTGCGTCCATATGAACTCGAATTCGTCCTAGGATGAAATGTCCTCTGGAAAATATTCGTTCAGAAAAAATGTATATTCGTGCAAGGATGAAATATTCTCTAGAAAAATTTCATCCAGACGAACTCCAATTCATCCCAGGATGAAATGTCCCGTGGAAAATTTTCATTCAGACGAAATTTATATTTGTGTCAGGACGAAATGCTCTCTGGAAAAATTTCGTCCAGACGAACTCCAATTCGTCTCAGGATGAAATGTCCTCTGGAAAATTTTTGTTCAAACAAAATCCATATTCATGCTAGGATGAAATATCCTCTATAAAAATTTCATCCAAACGAATGCATATTCATCCTAGGATGAAGCGAACCGACTCTTAAAAAAAATTGGCAACTTCCTGCAGTTTTTGAAACCCACCTATGGTATAACAGTTCGTACCGGATGAACCTGGTTCGTACGGGATGATTCATGTGTACGAAGTCAGTTCATACTAATATACATTGGGTTCATTTCCAACAAAATTAAGTAACATCGTCCGGGATGATCCACGATTATACGGGATGATCCACTGCTGACAGACTTGAATTTTAATAATTTTTGGACAATTTTTTGTGTCTTTCCTATATAAAGTTCAATATAAATTGCCACTTAATCTTTTTGCCTACTGATCTTCGTACCAATTAAAAGGAGATTCAAGAAAAGAGTGTGAGAGAATGTTTGAAGGAGAATTCTTAGTACTGGAGCGTGAAGGTTTCACTTTGTACTCAAAGGTAAGAGTCTCTACTTTTGGTTTTTGATTACTTCACTCTTTTGTCTCTTCCTTCTAGATTTCTTGTGAAGAAGATCTGTCAAGGAGATCCGGTTCTCTGCCGACACTTGGAGAGTAGGAACAATCAAAGGGTTCTCTGCCCACACTAGGAGAGTGTGAACAGCCGAAGGGTTCTCTATCCACACTAGGAGAGAGTGAAAGGACTAAAGGTTCTCTGCCTACACCGGGAGAGTGTGAAAGGACGAACGGTTCTCTGCCAACACTGGGAAGAGTGTAAAAGGATTACGGTTCTCTGCCGCACTGGGTAGTGGTGGAAGAGAGTTTTGTAAATGCTTCTCCGCCTTGCTGTGGGTGCAAAAGGAGAGTCATTAGTGGTATTAGTGCAATACTCGGAGGGTGCCTCCGTAGAGTGGATGTAGGTCGTGTTTGACCGAATCACTATAAATCTCGTGTCTTTTATTTTTCCGCTGTTTTTATTTTTGTTTTACTATTTCTAACTTGTTGTTGAAAAACTTTTTCTATAAAATTCACTAAAGTTAAATTCTCGGTTTTAAATTTTAAAAGAGGGTAAAATTTTTTAAATACCAATTCACCCCCCTCTTGGTTAGTCGCTGGGACATAAGCTTAGGTTTAACAACCTAATTCATAGTGAACAAGTTTTAACACTAACTACCTTGAACATTGCAATAGTTGGCCCTAAAATGTGTTAAATGTTGGTTCGAGTATCCAGTATCATTGAACACCTTGAAATAGGGTGGTACAAATCCCTTAGGGTATTGTACGACATTGCTTTCCTTTGGGTAGGGTCTACCATTAAGAATAGTTGAGGTCCCCTAAGATTATGCCAGAGCCACTCTTGCTATTTAACAACTGTTCCAAATCTTTTCCTTAAATGAGCATTATTTTAGATGTCTTCTTCTATTAACTACTCACTTCCTCATCAAAAAAAGTTTCTCTCTTTTGAACTTCCAGATTAATAAACTCAGGTTGAATATGATCAACATGTGGCACTATGATAGATATCCCTGGGACTACAAAGCAAGAAAAGTGGCTATCACTTCCTCATTATTCTTTTACATTCTCAAAATATGCTCATTTTTTTTATCTAGTGTAATAAATATTAGGTTAAGTATGGTGTAGTGCCCTCCTCAATCAAAATATCTTATACATCAGCCTCATAGGATTGTTTCTTTTGTAATGATCCTCAATTTCAACCATATTAATGTTTGCCAAATGTCCTCTAAAAGGTCATCCTGTTAGGGTCAAACTTAGTAGCCTTCCCTCCATAAATTTTCTTTATTCTTTCATTTAACTCATCCACCATGTCATCTACAGTTCTTCCTGAGATATGTTGGGGGTCAACTTTTTATAGGCATCCTGACTAATTGCATGTACCTTTTCTCCTCCAATTCCTTTTCTCCCTCCTCTATTGGCTAAATGGCTATATCCATTATAGGGATAGGTGTGGCCATCACCCCGGTTCAACAAGTCTTCTTCCCACATGGTAGTGAAAAGGGTTAAGCTAGGGAGACCAATCTCCTACCTTCGATATGAGAAGGTGAAGAGTGACCCCCAGGCCGATTCCCCTCTACCTATGGTGAATCGGGATTATCGGACCAAATCTAAACTTTTGTAGGTTTCCTAGAAGCTATTGGTGAAACAAGTCTAGGATGTTTATGTGAAACCTAATATGGAGATCATGCAGCTAGGAAGACTTTCAATATTTACTGATATTGACCTTCAACCAACGTAATATTGTTTGTTTATTTAGAGGAGACTCTAGGAATCTGATGGTACCCATCAGTAAGTGTTGAAGATGTAGGTTATTTGGAAAATTTCTTTCATTTTTTAGCATTAGCCTATGCTACCAGTAGAGTCATAGTAGCATCCTTTCCAAATTCATTTTCTTTACTTTATCTGACCCCAATCCTTTCATGTTGGAAAAAAGATCAACCTTACTCTGATCAAAGTTGCTAGTATATCTTTGTATGAATCCCCTCAATAAGTTTTTGAACTTTTCCTTCAAATCAATAGTTCTTTCCATTTAATTCAAAGCAAGAAGTGAATGTGCTATCACCTTAGCATTCTCCTCTCCAGGGGTAGCAGAAAGAGGATGGAAACTATTACCATTTTGAAGTGGAGAGGTATGAGGGAGTTACCACTCACCTATGTACCTCTTTAGCAATAGCAATTTTTATTCTTCCTTTTGAATTTTGATCATTAAATCAGTCACAAAAGATGAGGATCCAACCTAGATTTTACTCAAAGTAGATAAAGGAAGAGGGTTATCAATTACCATAATAGTTTTTAACCTCTTAATTATAAGAATGACTTCAAACTACCCAACTCTAGTAAACACTAAGAGCTTAGAAGCCTGGCAATATGCCTCAACTCTGCATTCCAAAAATAATTCTATGATAGGCTTCTTACCATGGATTTCAATAGGATATATTAAAGTAAAAGTTGGGCCATTAACAGTCATAAGAAGATTTTCAAATCCCATTCAAATTTAATTATAGTTCAATCAGCAAGTTGGGAATGATCAAGGGCAAAATTGGAATTGTCCAAAGAAGAAGAAATTAATTTTCCATCATTTTACTAAAATGGAAAATTTCATCGATCATATTTATGTTTTAAAAGATTGCATAGAAAGGAATTGTTGTAAGAACATTTAAATCATTGAACTTTGAACCCTATCCAAGCTACACATCAAGGTCAAGAGAATATAACTGTAATATGTATATAAGAATATGTGTAGTTTTTTTTTTTTTAGTGTGGTTATTTTGAAGTTTCAAGCCCTGTGTAAGTATGGAAATCAACCTCCAAAATATAACTACAATATATACATCATCATATGGGTGAATCATTTTTTGACATTTTTCAAATACATATTGAGATTGAAAGAGGATTGGAATTTGTTCTAGCGAACACATATAACAACAACAATAATCACAACAATGTCAAGACTTTATCCACTATGTGAGATCAGCTACTTGAATCCTTTCTCTCCATTGTACTATTAAAGCCAAATTCTCAATTAGATGTAATAAAGAAAGGTCATTTGTAATATTTTCTAATCAAGTCTTTAAGGTATACCTCAACCTTTCTTAACATATGTCAAATATAATACATATACTCTCCAAACAAAGTCATTAGAAGGCTCGCATTTTATGTGACCAAAACAACAAAGGTGACTCTCTCTAATCTTATCTTCCATAGGAGCTACTCCACCATTTTCACGTATATATTCATTTTGAATCATGTCTCCACCTGAGCATCCTTATCTCTGCAACACTTAACTTAATATTATGCTTCTTTTTTAATGGCCAAAATTTTATGAAATAAAGCATTGCAGCTATAACCACCATCTTATAGAATTTTCCCTTAAGTTTGATGTGTTCTAGTGAACACATCAAGCTATAAAAATATGTAGCAATAATATGTTCATTATGACAAGGGCTGATTTTTTTTTTTTTTTTTTTTTTTTTTGAATTTTGGACCTTTTCCCATAAACATATTGATCTTTTAGAGTATATAACTATAATATGTTTGTTAGAACAAGAGAGGTTGATTTTAGATTTCTAACTTCACAGGTTTTGCAAGTCAATTTATTAAGATAATATTGATAAGTAGTATGAATACCTAAAAGATTTTGGAGGAATATTTAGATTTAAAAAGATAGATATTTTGAAGAGATTATAATATTGGAAGAGTATTGTGATTTTTTTAAATTTTTAGATAATTTGGATCCTTGTCTACACGACCATAAGCCCGGTAGATTGTTTTGAAGCTCTAAACCTTTTTATTTTTTGGATTCTTCAAAACCTCAAAACCTGACTAATCAGGTTATTCCTCGATAAGAGTTTATGATATGTTTAAAGAATCATCAATATTTGAATAAATTTAAACTTTTAGAAACTCACTCGCCACACTAAAACTTGTGGGGTCATTTTAAACCAAGATGCTAATAACACTTGCATAAGGAAGAAATGTACAAGTCCACCAATAGACGAAAGTTAGTCTTAGCTTACATAGGGGCATAAGTATACTATGAAAGTTTGTGTAGGTAGTTAGATCTTATAGAACTATCTCAATGCTAACCAAGATGGGGGTGAATTGGTTATATAAAAATTTCTTGGATTTAGGAAACCTCTTTAAAATCTTTTTAGAAAATTAAAAACAACAATCTTGAAATATGCAGTTATTTATAGAAATGATTTTCACGGATAATCTTTCAACCACATATATAAAGGGCAATGAAATAAAATGCAGGAAAAATAAAAATTAATAGAAGAACACCAAATTTTATAGTGGTTTGGTCTAACTACACCAACATCCACTCCCTTTTTTTTTTTTTTTAAAGAAGCAATAAATGCATTGATAACTAAAATAGAAAGAATAACCTACAACGTACTTGCTAATGATTCCTCCTTTTACAATTCAACAAAGCAAGGAGGAACTTTATTCAAACCTACGTCATCCCAACAAAAAGAAGAAAAAATAGTATAGTTGGCACATAAATCCGCTAACTTATTGCAACTCCTCTCTATATAATTAAAAATAAAATAATTAAAATCCTTAATAAAAGAAATGTCTTCAACTCCTTTTTCACCTCTTCTAATTGCATTTTGTATGAACTTGATTATGATGGCATTGTCACCTTCAACAATGATGCCCTTATACTCAAGCATCCAATCTCTAATCACCTTTTTAATGGCTTTTATAGATAGAAACTCTAAATGAGATATATCCCAATGAACACAAGTTTTGCCAAAAGACAAAAGAAATTTGCCTTTGTGATCTCGAAAGACACCTCCTATCCTACCATTGTATGATGGTAACAAGGATGCATCTACATTCACTTTGATCCAATCAGGTGGAGGACGATGGGAAATGTTTTCCAACAGCGAAAGCTGATTGGCAGCCAACCGGCCCGAATTATACCAAATGAAAGCATTAGAAACATTGAAGTCCTCTCATATTTTACATGAATTAATTCATTCCCCTCCTTCCATGTAAAGTACACAGCATTGCAAAATAGGTTTACCAAAAAGGAATTTTGAATGGACATCCACATACATCTATCTTCAAAATAATGAAAAATTGTAACTCCAAAGCCCCATTTATTTAAAAGTTGAAGAACCTCCTTAATTTTCTTATAATTGATGATCACATGCTCTCTATCTTCAACTACATTACACCCTCTTGGGCTTAAGTTGCTCATTTGTAATCTCCTGTAAGATAAGAAGTGAAAGGTAGGTAAAGCAACATTAAATAACCTCCACCAAAAGTTCTACATTCAATCCCTGGAGACTCCTTCTCCAAGTATTGCATTAAAGTACAGTTACTCTCCTTTTGTTCCCACAGCAAGGCGAAGAAGCCCCTACAAAACTCTCTTCCACCAACATGGTGTGGTAAGGAACCATCACCTTTTATACTCTCCAAGTGATGGTAACATACCTTCTCATCCTTTTCACCCACCTGGTGAAGGCAGAGTACCTACACATCCTTTTTCAACCACTTGATGAAGGCAGAGAATAAAGCATCTTTTTTTACCCTCCTAATGAAGGCAGAGAACCGTCACGTCTTTTTCACCCTCCTGGTGAAGGAAGAGAACTTTGATCAAGCCTTAAAGATCTTCTTTCAAGAGACTCCAATGAAGTTAGGAATAATTTAGAAGAAGAACAAAGAGATCCTCACTTGGGGCAACCTTGTGAATCCCTCGTAATTTTCCTTCACTAAATCTCTCACTCTCCAATCTCAAACTCTATCTCAAACACACTCCCACAAATCATTCTCAAGAGTAAATTCAAAGTAAAGGGCAGGGGTGTCAATTTTAAAACATTATTTATAGAAAATGCATGAAAAATCATCTAAAAACTAAATTTATTCAATAGAACCCTCCAAAGTTTGTACTGTACGATCGTAGATCGACTGGAATAAATAGTTCAAAAATCATGGCTTCATTTTTGTATGAACTGGGATGAACACTATTTTATACACTGTGGGTCATCTGTATGAGTTTTGATTGTATAGTATGAATAGTTCAAAAATGAACAAATTCATATGATACGATGTGGTATGAACTTGATTTTGTACAATGTTGGTCATCTGTATGACTTGAAATCAAACATTATGAACAGTTCAAAAATGCACATGTTCCAATGATATGATCTAGTACGAATCTGATTTCATACACTATCAGTCATCTCTATGAATTGATATCATATTGTACGAACTACTTAAAAATAATAATGTTTATCTGTATTATCAATTATAACCTAAATTTTGTACTCTATCAATCATCTATACGAATTGATATCATATTGTATGAATAGTTCAAAAATAATTATATGCATATGGTACGATCTGGTTTGACCTAAATTTTATACTTTGTCAGTCTTCTATATGATTAGATGTCATACAGTGTGATCAATTAAGAAAATCAAGCCATGGTTTGATTAACTAGATTATGGAGAAAGAACTAAGTCAAATCATATAATACGATTATATGTCATATAATACGATCATTTTAAGAATTTTATACACTCTCCCTGTGTGTGTGCGTGGTTACTCAACTACAATTACACTTACTCAGACTCAAGAAATAAAAAAAGTAAAGATATACAAACTTTTTTACATGAAATCATATCTACCTTATCTTGAAGTCTTTAGCAATATAGAGTAATATATGATTTTCCTGAAATATTAGTACTCATAGTTATAATCAAAAATATCCAGTATAAGTTTGGAAAAAAATAATAAATTCAAAATAGCAATATTTTTCTATCATCAAAAATCAAAATCTTAATATTGATTACTAATTTGCAACATACTATTGATGTTAAAACATATGTACTACTAAAAATATATAGGTGAACCTTTTCCCAGTAGAGTCTCTAGAAAAAATTATGAGAATATATATATATATATATATATATATATATATATATATATATGATTTTACAAAAAAATAATTTCTGTAATTAAAAAATAATCAAAGAAATAAGATAAAATTCCAAAAGATGAACATGATGTCTATTAGGGAAGTATTTCAAAAGAGAAATAAGGTTTTAAAATTTTTACGATTCTCACTATAAAATTCATTAACAAGAATATTATGGCATCCCTAGGGATGAACATAACATTTTATAAAGAATTTAAAAGTGAGAATGGGCTCTAAAAAATAAACCATTTCTTTGATTAAATATGATGGATAAAATGTTATATCATCCCAAAAGTTGATAATAAAATTTTTCAAAGGATGTTGAAAACATAAACAAGTTTTGGAAAGACAGTCTATATTCCAAAACATCTTTCCCCTACCATATGAGAATGACACAATTTATTTTATTTTGAAGCTATAGGTTTCCAACAAGGGTGAGTCGCTATTATAAATAACATATTAAGAGAGGAGAATTCCCAGAGAATACTGTCAAATTATATTTATTTTATTTAAGTTGGTATTTTTTTAGAAGGGAAGACTTTTTTTTTCATTCTTGTGAGTTATTAATACAATGCATACTATGCAATATTCTATATGATTACAATTTTAAAAAATTGTTTAAAAATAAATTTTATTTTATAGAGCAAGCATCCCCTAATACAAAATTGCACCCTATGGTCATGGGCATGTCTAAGGGTTCTAGCAAGGTTCCTATGGTCGATTTGCTCAAGATGCATTGTCTAATGGTCTAGGTTATAAATATTTAAAGATTTTATAGCCTTTGGAAATCAATTCAATTTGGGGGTTAGAGAGATTAGATTTCCCTCAAATCTAGAGGGTGCACCCTAGGGGCATGCCTAATATATATGTAACTGACATATAATAAATCAGAGGTGATTGAAAAATCACTCAAAAGGTTTATGAGACAAGGGATTTTTTCCTTAACTTTGGGTTTAGAATTTTGAATTTGGTTTTATCAATTAAACTCATAAAATAATAAGGTCAACAATAAGTCAAAGAAGGAACTCACTCACTTGACTCCTCCTTTATTCCCCCGAGCGGGAAAAATGTAAGAAGTCACGTAGTAAACTCCTGCTCCATCATCCATTTGCTCTCTCAATTTTTTATGAGTAAAGTGGGAAGTGAAGAAGTGTTGAATAAAATTCTCTATCCCATTCTCTACCATTATCTCTATCTTATATGGATACAAAATGACTACCTTGAGTTGTTAAGATATAAGGAAATATAAGATTCATACAAGGCAAATTGAGGGTTTTCAGGTGATACGAGCCATCTTATTTAAATTTCTTATTTAGAAAGTTAAATTGAGTTTAAATTTTATAAATTAATCTATTTGGGTCTGAATTTCAGTCTAAATGAAACTCAATTTGAATTGATTTGAGCCTAACTGAGTTTGATTTGGTCCAATTGATCCATTTTTTAAATAAATGGACTTGACTTGATTTTAATTTAAGAAAATTGTATTCCATGGGAATCAATTGAGTTGATCGAGTTCAATTGAATTTAATTGGGTCTAATTTGACTTTATTTGAGTATAATGGACAAGAAAAAAGTGTCAAAAACCATAAATAAGGTGCCTTACCAATACTAGGACACAACTCTCTACTCATAGTGAAATATACAGAGTATCATACTTTTCCCTAAATACCTTAGGGGTTTCACCAATAAAATTTAATGATTCTCCTAGCTTCTCATTAATTTTCTCTTCACTCACAAATTCATCTAAGATTTTATTAGATAAAAGATCATCCCTACACTCCTTAATATTATATTATTTGAGATGAACTTAAAAGGGAACTTCATAGACTTAAGCACATCTATAGTCACCTCTTGGTCTTGAACTCTCATAGTAATCTCAACTTTATGAAAATCAATCCTAGCCTTACCTATATCTAGGAAAGGCCTCTCTAAGATAATGTGTATTTCCCTATCCTCCTACATATCAAGGACAATTGAATCAATAGTGCAAATAAATTTATCTACTTCAATAAACACATTCTCTACCACCCCCTTATGATATAAGGTGAAGAGTGATAATGGTAGGTTGAATCTCTCCTAAATATAATATCTTAAAAATGGATAAGGGCATAAGTTTAATGCTAGCACCCAGGTCACACAGTACTTACATAAATTTGTCCCATATAGTCATTAGAATGGTAAAGCTACTAAAATCCTTTGTCATTTTAAGAGGGTTTCTTTGTGAGATAACCCCGCATTCCTCATTTAATATTACAATTTCAAACTCCCTAATTATTCTTTTTTATTAAGAATGTCTTTCATAAATTTTTTATAGGTTTATATATATTCTAAAGCATCTAAAAAGATATAAGAATAGCCAATTTCTTAAAAGCATACAAAAATAATAAAAGTTTTCTATCTAAATTTTTTTATGATTAATCTTTGAGAAAAAAGTGGTTGAAGGCTCTCTAAAACTTTCCTTATTGGCTTTTAAACTTCCTTTCTAGACACAGTTTGTTCCTTAGATGGGTTAGTTAAAAAAGGTTCTTCTACAACTAATTCCTCCAAGAGTTAATCCATAACCTTATAGGGATCTCCTGATTCCTTACCGCTCCTCAATTGGATTATATTAGACTACTCTTTAGGGTTTACATTAGTGGCACCAGGAAAATAACATGGGGTCAACTATTAATTAAACTAGTAACTACCAAATTGATAATCTAAAGTTTGAAAAATAACAACAAGATTCTACAATTGATTCCCCCAGCTAATGCACTAAATACCTTAAAATATGTTCTCTTATATTTCTATTGATTATTTTGATTAAAGCCTAGGGGATAAGAAGGTTTGGGTTTTACAAAGGGTTGTTAAGGGTTATTCCAAGAACCTATAGAGTTAGGTTGATTTGCTTTCAATTTATTTTCATGATTATTATTATTCTAACAAAAATTTGGTTGGTTCCTCCAATCTAGATTGTATGTATTGGAATAAAGGTTATTATGTCTACCAATAATATTTGTAATTTCCACCTCATGGAGATTGGGAACACTAGAATGATTAAATTGATTTTCTTCTGAAGGCATGGGTGATCCTGAGGACAGATTAACTCCAAGGCTATCTAATTTGCTAGAAATGAATCAAACTCATAAACATAAGCAATCTTCCTATGATTCATCATATCTAAAGACATTAAAAATTATATGTCATTATTTCTTTAATTAAGGCACAATCCTCATTAAAAGGCTTTGACATTAAAGAACTAATAGTCATATTAATTATAGCTCTAAAAAATCCTGCTAAATAATTATAAAATGTTTAGATAATCAACTAATCTGGCAAGATATGGTGTGAAAATTTCCGAAGAATCTCCTTAAAATTTTTCAAACTTTCATTAATCGACTCTCCATCCAATAAGGTAAACATAACATCATTCCTAAGCTTGGCTATCTTTGATGGATGGAAATACTTAGCTAAGAATTGAAAGTACGAGATGCGCCAAGAGGGGAGGTGAATTGGAAATTTGTGGCAATAAAAAAACAATCCTAAATAGGAGTTCTAATTTTTAAGTGTTTTTAAATTTTCAACAAGAAAATTAAATTGATGCGGAAGAGAATGCTTAAAATAAGATTTCAACAATAGGTTGTGAAATTTTAACTTACTCAACAATCAATTCCACTATAATTTTCAACAAGCAATTATAACGAAAGTAAAGTGGAACTTACTTGAATTAATTTGGTAGCAAGGGTTTTTAATTAGAAACACATCGTACAGTATGATATGTGTCATATAATATGATTTGGTCACAGATAGCCATTGAGCCAGAGTGGATCGTGCAGTACGATTGAAACTCGTACAGTACGATCGACAAAAAAAAATTCTTCATTTTAAAAACCTCTCCCCCTATTTGTGTGCATGGTTGCTCAGTTTTGCATACACTTTGTGGCCAGACATAAGAAAAGAAAAATAATAATAAAAGAAAAATTACAGGGTTATAGACTCCAAATCCTACTCTACCCAATCTTGAGTCTTCTTATTATCCTGGGTAATTTGTGATCTCCTTAAAATGTTAGTACTCACAGACATGATTAGAAATAAAAAATATTTAATAAATAATAATTCAATCAACATTATTTTTCATCATCAAAATCTTAAACTATGGGTCATGGACTGCAACAATCTCCCCATTTTTTATGATGTCAAATAATATTGTTGATAAGTAGATTAGAAAAGATTTTTTTTAATTAATTAAAACATCATGAATAGAAGCAAGAACATATAATAAAAATCATTTCATTGGAATTAAAAATAACATGATAAATAGGATATAATAACTAAAGCACAACAAACTTCTCCCCCTTTTTATATAACCAAAAAGAGGAGTAACATACAATACCTAGAAAAAAAAGAACACATAATAGAGACAAGTCAAAATGTAGGATTCTTATCAGGTGGAGGTGGAGGTGGAGGTGGAGGTGGAGGTGGAGGTGGCTGAAAGTAGTGGTGGATGGATGCAAATTGCTTGATCAATTGAAAAGAATCTTTCCCCAAACCATAACATATCCTCTTCATGTTGTTAATGTTGTTCTTAAATGTGAGTGTTAAGGTGGCTTTGTAGTTTTTCGAATAATTCGACTAGGTCATCATAAGGATAGGCCGGTGCAGATCCTCAAGGTGGTGCATCCCATCTTGGTGGAACAGGAGCTCCTACTGGAACAACCTCTCCTTCTTCTTCATCAAAATCTGGTTCATTCTGCTCTTGTCCTCGATGAAACAATATACAGAAGGAGGCATCCGTATAGAAAATGTGTATATTTTTGGGTTCACCATGATAGGTTAATTGATATTTGTGGTGAATAATGTAACCTATGAGGTGGCCAAGGGTTTGGTTTTACTTTCTACGGGTGGTAGGGAGGAAAACTAAGGTCATGTTTCATATATAATCAATAATTAAATCAGTCTCATCAAATTTGGTGTTTAACATAATAAGGTAGGTAACAACGGATAAGATTGGGGTCATGTGGATTCTATCGCTAGCTTTGGGTATAATTGAAGTTCGAAGAATGTGTTGAATAATTCTGGCATTTTGGGTTAGTGACTGAATAAGTGGTTGGTGTTGGTAAAAAGCTACATTCCTAAGGACTAGATTTGTGGCACTCCAGTCTAATTCATTTGTAAAGAATGAATGAGCTATAGAACCTTTACTAGACAGCCCAATGTATTGGGCGATGTCTGCCTTAGTGATTTCAACAAGCTGTCGGCAAATAAAGGAGGTGAGGGTTAGGTTTTCAACATTCATAGTTAGGTTGGCCAAGAATTCAAATAGAAGTTCATAGTTTTACAGGAAGGCTAGGATAAGGAGGAATTTTAAAGTGGTGGATGTGAATAAGCTCAGTACCTCAAATTTTAAGGCAGTGTGATTCAAGATTCGAGACGAGGTAATTTTGTATGCCTTGAATTTGTGGTAGGCTTCTTCATCTTTGGCGATCAAGAAATGGTCGTTAGGACGGCAAGACGAAGATGAGCTTCCAAAGATGAGATGACCGTGCTTGTTGGAGCTTGCCATTAAGTGAGAACATATAAGGGTGATAAAGGTGGATAAGGGATGAGTGAGGTGATCATAGGTGCCCTTAAATTTATATAGTTTTTAGGATATCATACAGTATAATCTAAGATCATACAATATGATGTGTCATTATGTTGTCTGGATGAAGTGTTGGGAAAAGGTGGTCAAATCATACAATACGATCAGTATCGTATAATATGATATGAAGGATTTGTGATCGTCCCAAGGGTTGTCGGTATGACCTTTGACAAAAACCATCATACAGTACGAACGGGTGTTCATATAGTATAACTGTAATTATATCGTACTGACCCACTTTAAGTCATCCTCATCCATTTTGCTGATGTGGATCGTACAGTACGAAGAATAGATATCATATAGTATGAAGTGCAATTATATCGTACCAGACAATTTGAATGCACAGTCAGGTGTATCGTATAATATGATGATAATCATACAGTATGATATGTAGAGAAGAAATTGAAGCTAGGCCGTTGGTTTGTGAAAGGGATGTAATTTATGTAGTTTTGATAGATCATACAGCATGAAAAGTGGATCGTAAAGTATAATTAGAGAAAAAATTGTCAATTTTTTAGATGTGCCAAGAGGGGGTGAATTATAAATTTGTTGCAATAAAAAGACAATCCTGAACAAGAGTTCTAATTTTTATGCATTTTTAAATTTTCAACAAGAAAATTAAATTGATGCGGAAATGAATGTTTAAAACAAGATTGCAATAATTGGTGGTGAAATTTTAACTTACTCAACAAAGAACTCCACTATAATTTTTACCAAGCAATTATAACGAAAGAAAAGTGTAAAACATAAATAAAGTGTAGTAGGGGAAAAATCACACCAGAGAATTTATAGTGTCTTGGTCACTTGACCTATGTCCACTCCCCGGAGTCCTCCACTCTAGGAATTTCTCTACTAAACAGTTATTCTCCTTTTGCCCCCACAGCAAGGCGGAGAAGCCTTTATAAACATTACTTTCTCCTTCACGGCATGGTGGAGCACCACACGTTATGTCACCCTCCCTGTGATAATAGCAAACCTTTTTATTTTTCTCCCTCCTAGAGAAGGCAAAGTACCTTAGAGGACACAAACCTTGAAGGATCTCCCCCTCAAAAAGCTTCCCACAAGATCTTCTAGGGCCATAGGAGGAATAACGTGTAGCAAGCTAAGAGCAACCCTGTGATCTCCCTCACACTCCTTCTCCATCATAAAGCTCACCTTCTCCTTCCTCTCACAAACCTAAATCTTCTCAAAAAGTTCTCTCTCAATAAATCACCCTCTAGTCACGTTCCTCTCTCACACACTATTCTCAGAAAGATAGAAGTTTAGATATTTAAATCAGGATCCAAGAAACCCTAAATTTTTAATATAGCTATTTATATTCATATAGTACGATCCAAGATCGTATAGTACGACCAGTTTAAAACAACCTTCGTCCTGGTACGGAGTATGAACAGGGAATTTTTCTAAACAATATCGTACAATATGATATAAAATCATCCAGTATGATATGTTAAATTCCTTCTATTCATACAGGATGAATGCTAGGCTAACGATAAATCGTCTCTGTACAACGTATGGTATGACCCACTTCATACAATACGATATGTTAAAACCTTCACATCGTTTGGTACGATGTTCACATCGTCTAGTATGATTAGTACAAAAATCAAGGGATCATCTGGTATGATGTTTGAGACGATCAAAAATACTCTTGGTATCTCATACAGTACAAACATATTGTACTGTATAATCAATAATCAATAATTAATCCTTAATTTAAGTAAATATTCAAAAAATAGTATTGTACAATACGATCGTATGGTACGATCAGTTCAAAATTTAAGAATTAAGAACTTACTTAAATTAATCTGGCAGCTAAGATTTTTCATAAGAAATACATCATACAATATAATATGTGTCATACAATATGATTTGATCACAGATAGCCATTAAGCCAGAGCGGATCGTATAGTACGATTGAAAGAAAAAAAATTCCTTCATTTTAAAAACCTCTCCCCCTATGTATGTGCATGGTTGCTCGGTTTTGCATACACATTGTGGCAAGACTCAAGAAAATAAAAATAATAATAATAAAAATTAAAGGGCTATAGACTCCAAATCCTACTCTACCTAATCTTGAGTTTTCTTGTTATTCTGCATAATTTATGATCTCCCTAAAATATTAGTACTCACAGACAATAGCATAAATAAAAAATATTCAATGAATAATAATTCAATTGACATTATTTATCATCATCAAAATCTCAGACTAGGGGTCATGGATTGTAACAAGAATTTCTGAGCTAAATCGTTCCGAGCAGTAAAAAATCTTAGGGGTAAGAAAATTAACCACATTTTCTTGCCTTATCTCATAAACAAAAGGGAAACAAACAAAGCCTAACAGCATCATTAGGGACTCTATTATAATTGAATATTACATAAGTCTCAAAAAAAAATCTACATATAAATTGGGATCCTAAACAGGAGTTCCACCAAACTGTAGCTCTGAACCATTTTCATGATCATAGGTTTCAACGCAAAATTTTTAACTTGAATGGTTGGTCTATAAATACTCTAAAAATCTATTAATTAAGGAATTTGCATACTAAGTCCTAATCATGTTTTGCTTCCGCCATCTCTAAATATTTAGTCCTTCAAATTTTTTTTATTTTTGTAAGGGTTATTTTTTATTTCTAAATGAAACAAAAGGAGTCCTTACTATATCTAATTTGGATACAATCACGATTGAAATTTTTCAAAATTGATAATGTTTCTAAGGAGGCAGTTATGTCAGATGATGGTAGTTCTCTGACATTGAGTATGGAGTCCATCCATGCCAACATAGCTAGACTGGAAAGATGGCTAGTGGGAATGTTTATTAGGAGGAGATTGCCTTTTTTGTGTTAAGTAATGAACTGAAGTGCAAATGGTCATTGTTTGGAGATTTTCAGCTCCTCTCCATCTCTTCAAACTCTTTCATTTGCGTATTTGAAAGTGTCGAGGCTTGGGATGATGTCCTTATGGGAGGACCATGCATCATCATTGGTGGGTATATTATTGGTTTAGATCTTTGGTCTTCTTCCTTCTCTCCCCAATTTATGATGGGCCTTTCTTCTCCTATTTGTATTCACTTGCCTCTAATGTATTGGGATAACACCAACCTTGCTCCTATAGCTTCTTTCTTTGGACAACCTCTACAATTTGATGCTCAAACAAACTCCTTAAGGAGAAATGCTTTTGCTCGTATTTTCGTGATGATGGATCTTGGTGGCTAGCTTCCTCCATGAGTTTGGATTTCTATGCTTCATGGAAAGTTTTTTCGATGGGAAAAATATGAGGGGATCATCCACCATTTCTTTCATTGTGGCTTTATTGGTTACAAAATTAGCCATTGTCCTAATGTTTCCCATTCTTCTAAGCAGCCTGCACAACAACTTGAATGTAGCATGATTGTTCTACTTTGTGTAAGAATTATAACAACCCTACTTCTGGTGACCCTCTAGTCACTATCTTTGGTTATTCTAGTGATGGCCCAATTTCATCTTCCATGATCTAGCCGACCCTCCATCCTCCTCATTTTCCAAATAGTGAGAATGGATGGAAAAAAATTAGAAAGCTATGGGCCATGGAGATTTGTTACTGCAAGAAAAACGAAGAGACAAAAGAAGAAGAATTCCATTTTAAGAATTGGATGATAGAAGTCTACTCGCCCTATCACTAGTGAGGAAATTAGTGTTCCAGCCAAGCATGTTTCTCCTTTTAGGGATGGTGATCTCTCTAACATACCATTTAAGTTCTCCACTAAGGCCTTCCTCATGCATCCAATGCAATCTTGTCCAAGGAAAGATAGTGTCCTTATGACTCATTTTGCTAAGGAACTTCAATGCTTGGGGCCAATTACTAATCAACAAAGGAAGTGGAATAAAGAGGGTGGTGGGGATGACTCCCATGGCTCACATTAACAACAAAATTGTAGTTTTTCGTATCTTTTTTATGAAGTGTATGCATGTTTGGTAAGCTCTAGCTTATACTATGCTTCTGTTTTCCTAATTTTGGTTTGTTATGGAAGGCTTCTTTTTACGCCTCTTCCTTGATTGTACGCTTTATATACTTTTTGTCTTTATTTTAATGGAAAAAAGAGAGAAGTTAAGTAATTCTCTCTCTAAAAAAATCACAAATCATAAATGATATAATGAAATCCAAATAAAAATAAATTCATAGAAGTTTCAAAACACTTAATAGGAATATAAAATAAAAATAACTCTTGGAACAAAAATAATAATAGAAACAAAAGGAGGATAAAATATATTATTTTTTTAATAATATAGATAAATATTTAAGATATGTAAAAATTTTCTCAACAATGGTGCCAAAAACTAGTGTGGCAATCTATTTGCTACGCAAGCGCATATACCGATCAACTAATAATATGGAAAGTAGAGAGTCGATCCCACGAGAAAAACTATACCCTATGAGTGCCCCTAGTAGTGCCTATTAAAAATAGCAAAATTTATCTTATTGAGTCATGTTAGAATTAGTTATTTATAAAACTACTACAATTGTTAAAAAGATACTTCAATTAGAGTAATATGTTTTGAACTTTTGACGATGAATATTTTCCTAGGTATAATCTTCCAATTATGTTATGAATATAAGCATATGCACCCTTACATCTCTATCAATCTTATAATGGTGTAAAATAAAATTTCCATCATACTACGGTGATTATATTTCTTAGACACCAAAAACCTATTTATCTTATGTCTCTGTACGAAAGATTTTGATTTCAATTCTCCTATTTATTCCATCATTTCTTCATTAAGGCAATGAACCACATTAAAATTTAAACCTAAAAAGTGACCATTGCAAAAATTAAATTAATATCAAAAGTAATTAAAAACAATATTCATTCATTCAATGAACTAGATTCTACAAATGGAAAAGTAAGCTTCATTCACATTATAAGACCAAAACTAAGAATTAGCTAGCCATAGAAATGATTTCACACAAAATAGGATACATTATACAAAATACAACAAATTATAAGAGTTCAAGTGAATAAAATATCACTAAAAATAGCTTTCGCAAATAATAGATGCTTCCCGGATCATTCTCCCTTAAGCACAATCACTCTACACACTTAACTCCTACTATCGTATTATTTTGTACACAAAAAATAAAAGCCCAGTCCTCAACAATTCAAAGAGAAAACTAATTAAACTTAGCAAAAACTAACATAAGCTTTATGGTGCTCAAAATGATGGTGTTGTAGCATTACATAAATGAACTAGTGCTTTGGCAATGGAACATTGGTCTTTGCAACAACGTTTGATTGAATTAATGTGATGCTTCAATAGTTAACCACTCCAACTTCTATGCAATTACATTCTAGGGGATTTGGCACTGTGGTGCTATATGGCTCTAAGATGCTCCAAAAGATGGCTTTGTGGTACTAATTTAATTTTATATTTTCCATAACTGAGTGGCGCAATGGTGCTTCAATGACACAGCTAGGGAGCTACCACTGTTGTGGTGCTTGAAGGATCGAAGTCAGGGCACAAAGTTATTTTGCAAAATTCTTGAACTTAGTTGTGCATCAGCTCCATAGTAGTGTTGAGCGCTCGCAACACTGTGGCATAGATTATATGGGCATCGCAGTAATGGAGCTAAATTCTCATTTTTGTGGCCTTTTTCCTTAAATATCCTACACAACAACAACTAAAAAATAATAATAATTTTATAAATAAAACATTAACATAATGTTTACTCATCATGGAGCTCCTTATAAGACGAAATACATACTTCATAATTGCAACTATATATTGATAAGTTAGATAATCGTTATAAATCTCATAATGTGAATTTAACTTCTCTGAGCCCATCCAAAAGGTTTTCATGTTAGAATTTTAGAACATAAGTATGCCTCTAACTCACGAAGGAGGAATCACATTGAAGCTAAAGGTAAAGGCGTATACTGAAAGTTCAATAGTGACTTGTAAGTCTAATTGAACATTAATATTGCAAACATTGAGGGAGATGAATTGGTGTTTAAATATTTTTTTAGTGAATTTAAAAATAAATTTAGAATTTAATACTGAGGGCAATAATAAAACAAATATAAATCTTTTTATGTTTTTATTTTATAGAAAATCCAGTAACAAAATTTTTTTTGTTCTTTCTATTTTTAAATTTTTTTTATTTCTTTTTTAAATAAATATCAATTATAATAAACCATGAAGATATTTGTATCATAATGATAATCAAACTCAAACCAAATTGCAAAAAAATTAATATACATTAATGTTAATATAAAAAGAAAAAAAATGTAAATCAAATTTTGGTAGTGGTTTGATCAACTTGACCTATGTCTACTCCCCGAAGTCCTTTTTTTTTTGGTATTTCATTAATTAATAGTGATTCTCCTTCATCCCCATGGTTACATAGAGAAGCCTTTACATACTCAAATCACTTTTGTTGCACGGTGCAGTGGAGTAGCCGAAATCCCCATCGCCTCCTTAGTGTGATAGAGTAGTCAAAACCCCTTTCACCTCCTTAGTGAGATGGAGTAGCCCAAATCTCTTTCATCTCCTCAATGAAGAAAAGAGCTAAAATTCCTTTCACCTCCTTGATGTGGTGGAGAGCTAACATCCCTTTCACCTCCTCAGTGTAGTGTAGAGCCAAAATCCCTTTCACCTCCTCAATACTTCAGAGAGCTGTCAGCCTTTGACACCAAAGGGTCCTTCACAAAGCATCCCTCAAGATAAAAATTGATAAATGGACGAACTCGTGTTCACATTAGATGGAGAATTCTTATGAAAATCCCTATCAGATCCCCTTGAAACTCAAAAGGAACTTCTCCCTCTCAAACAACCTCACCCTTTCTCTCATATTATTCTTTTTTTTTTTTTTTGAAAGAAATGCAATCAGCATTAGAACTACTAAACCAAAAAAGCCTAGATACAAGCTACACGAGAGTTGAACTCCAAAACACTTTCCTCCTTTACAAGTTTAACAAAAGAGGAAGGAAGTGAACTCTCACAAAATAAGTCCCATATGATATCATAAGAAAAGGATAGGTTAGCACAATAATCAGCTACCCTATTACAATTTCTACCAATAAATTAAAAAATGACATTATTCCCATACCTCAAACCAAAGAAGTCTTCATCTTCAATGTCTCCAACTAGCTTCTTCTCTTTGATGTACATGTTGTGAAGAAATTGTATGACATTTTTATTGTTTCCCTCTATAATAACACCTTTGACATTGTCTATACAATTAATCAAAACTTCTTTTAATGAATTAAAAGAATAAAGTTCCAGTTGTGCTATATCCTAATGTATCCCATAAAAACCAAATGCACGGACAAATCTTCCTTTATGGTCTCTTACAATCCCTTCAATACCTGCTCCATAGTTACTCCTCAATGCAGCATCTATATTGATGTTGTACCACTCGGGTGGTGGAGGATGCCAGAAATCTATAGACATTCCATTGGATTGGCCAGCATCCCAGTTTTTCGAGAGTACCTTGTTCCGTTTATCCATACCAACAAGGCTGGTCACATTTGCAGCAATAACTGATTCACAATCTTCTTTCTTTCCATGTTTAGCTTTATTTCTGTTGCTCTAAGAAATCCATAATAGAGAAAAATAAAGCTTTACCATCATAGGATTTTTACGGACAAATTCTTCATGCTCAACCATACATTGCTGAAATGAATTGAAAAGAGGAATATGAAAACCCCATTTCCTCAGAAAACAAACTACTTTTAACAACTTTGGACAGTTAGTGGTCACATGGTCCATAGTCTCCACCTCTTCACAGCCTCTTGGGCACAAACTGCAATCTGTCAGTTTTCTTCTCATCAAAAATTATGCTATTGGAATAGCATTTTTGCATAATCTCCAAATAAACAATTCCACCCGAGCATTTAAATTCATCTTATGAATCCATGAGTAAGGGTTTTCACCAACATCCTTCTTCACTGTGTCTTCCTTAATCATAGCTGAAATTGTTTTTCCAGACAATTTCTTTTTCAGCTCCATGAAATCCTCCTCTTCATCTTGGTAAATATTAATGTTACTAATCACATAAACTAGGTCTTTCCCAAAAAAAAGAAGCAACTTCTCTATGTTCCATCTGCCATCTAGAATAAAAAAGTCTAGTGTGGTGTTATCATCTTCAAAAGTAGCAACAAAAGTAGGCCACTTGAGTAAGCTTTTACCTAAAATCCATACATCCTTCAAGACTTTTATAAATGTACCACTCACCACATTCCATCTGACAAAACTTCTTATAGCATTCCAGCCACTTGAGATGATCCTCCATGCTGAAGAGCCTCCCTTAAGAACATCATTTCTCCACCAATCTTCATCGTATCTGGCCAACAAATTTCTATTTAAGGAGTTCGGCTTTACTATCAGATTTCAAGAAAACTTTTCTCTCATTGTTTTAATGCTAAAAATGGCTGAATGAAGTCCCCAACCACCTAATGCTCTTGGTTTGCACAGATCTTTCCAAGCCACATAATGCAACCCATGTTTACCATCTTGATTATTCCAAATGAAATTCCTGCAATACTTCTCAAATTTTTTCAGAACACTTACCAGAATAAGGGAATGAGATATTAAAAATAGTGGAAGATTACAAAAAACTGATTTTGCTAGCACCTGTTTTCCAACAAGTGAAATATATCTATTTCCCTAGGAATTTAAAATCTTCAAAGATTTGTCCAATAAAAATTGAAAATCTGCCTTCTTCAATCCTCTTAAAGCCAACTTTGTTCCCAAATACTCCAATTCTTCTACCACCTTAATCTCCATGATCCTTGCAATTTTCTTCTTCCTTCTTCTCTCAACTGTTTTACTACTAATCGTAGCAGATTTTTTAAGATTTAGTATTTGACCTGTCCAGCCACAATAATTGCTTAAAATGTTCTTCATCTTCTTAATGCTCTTAAGTTTAGCATCAGATAGTAAAAGGACATCATCTGCATAAAGCAAATGAGAAATCTTCTAACACCTTGAAGCAACCTTGATGCCTAAATCCTTGCCTTCCTAGAAAAAGACATTAGATAGCAATTGGAAACAAATGATAAACATAAATGGGGATAGTGGACAACCCTAATGGAAACCACTCCTCCCCACAATCCACTTGGATAGTTCTCCATTGATAATGATAGAAAATTTTGGCTCCATAATGCATTCCATCACCAGCTTTATGTACTTCATGGGAAAGCCCAGTCTTCTCATCATCTCATAAAGAGTTGTCCAACACATGCTGTCGTAGGCTTTCTCCATGTCTAGCTTGACAGCAACCAAACCTCCATTTGACTTAGAAATTCTGATTTTATTAACCAATTCTTGAGCCAGTAGTAGATGATCCGATATGCTTCTCCCCTTTAAAAAAGCAACCTGGTCTTCTGAAATAACCTTTGGGATTACCAACAAAAGCCTGTTCAACAAAACCTTAGCCACAATTTTATAAATAGAATTGCATAAGCTGATTGGACGGTAACCCTCAAGAGAGATTGGTGAAAGTGCTCTGATGGCACTAGAAAGTTCGTTAGGGAAGTTAAGCCCTTATGAACTGGCCCAAGGCTAACAAAGAGAGAGGTGAATTGGATAACTTTAAAACCAAAGATAAAACTCAAACCAAAATCACCACAGAAAAAAAAAAAGTGCGGAGGAAAATAATGCATAAGCAATAATAAGAAAAGAACACACCGAATTTATAGTGGTTCGGTCAAACCTTGACCTACGTCCACTCCTTGGAGGCACCCTCCAAGTATTGCACTAAACTAAGTGTCTCTCCTTTAGCTCCCACAGTTAGGCGGAGAAGCCCCTACAAAATCACTTCCACCTTCCCCGATGCGGCGGAGTCATCTGGTCCTTTAACACCAAAAAGATCTTCTTCTTTGGTGAACTTCCCTCGAGACAAGCCTTGAATCCGACGGTATTCAGGTGTGAGCTTGCCGGAGCAACCGTGTGGAACCCCCTCCACACTCCCTTGAGTCCCCCCTCACAGGATCTTCTCCCTTTCTCAAACTCCACCCTTTCCTCACTCCCTTTCAAGCTTTCTCTTCAAGTTTCCCCCAAAAGAACGAAGCTACAATGGCTGTCAAAGACTCTTACAAAGTCTTATGAGAGTGCTTAAATAGAGGGCTCAAAAAACCCTAAAAAAAACTCAATTCAGCCATCAAAATATCGTATCGTACGATCCAGTTCGTACAGTACGATCCAAATATTAAAATTAAGCCGTTTTGATTGAATAATCACAGGATTAAATTAGGCAATATTTTAAACATCATACAGTATAATTATGATCGTATAGTATGATTAGAACAACTTTTCAAATTCAAATCTTTGCCTAATTTAATGGACGGCGAGCTTTGTAATTATAACATATCGTACAGTATGATGTGGTGATTGTACAGTGCGATTAGTTATATTCAAAAATAAATTTTCCAGAAAAAATTAAATATTTTAATTTATTTCTGTTACACCAGATCGTATAGTACAATACATATTATACAGTACGATGAACAGAAAAGTTAAAATATTTATAATCATTTTTTGCTCCCTCTATGTGTGTGCATGATCAACAAACTAACATACATCATTACAAGACTTGACTCAATAAATGAAAATTATAGACTCATTTAATACGACCAATTCGACGCAATCTTGAGCCTTGAATCTTCAAAGAACGGTGCATGATGTGCCTGAAATATTAGTCAGCATAGAAAGACATATGCACTGCAAATACTAGGAGAAATAAAAGATTAATAAATATTATTTGTTATCATCAAAATCATAAACTCGGAAGCCCGAGTTGCAACAATTGGATTAGTAATTTTCGGGATCAACACAATAAGCGTTTCCTTCCATTCCCTACACATAATACCAGATTCAAAGAATCTCCTTACCACTTTACTTACATCATACCCTATAATACTCCAGTAATTTTTAAGAAAATAATACGTTATGCCATCATGTCCCGGGGCTTTGTTACTGCCAAGCCCTTTGATAACTTCCAATATCTCCATATCTGAGATGTCCACCTCCAAACTTCTTCTATCTGCATCATCCAAAATCGCTCTTAATAATGGCCAGTTATCTGTGCAACAGCTTCTTTGCATCCACTTATTTTGAAAAAATTTGAAGAACATGTCATGCAGCTCCTTGGGTTCCTCAGTGAGTTCTTCGTCAGCTTTTTTTAATTTGAGCAATCCTTTTCCATTTCTTCTTGCATTTGCAAAAGAATGGAAAAATTTAGAATTAGTTCCTCCATCCTCCATCCACTTTGCCTTTGCTCTTTGTCTCCACCAGGTATTCATCCGTGCAAGAACTGAATTAAGTTCCTTGACTTTAGATCTCAACAGCCAAAGCTTGTCTTCACTAAGCCAACCCATACTAGCCACTTCTTCTTGAATCTGAAAAATTTCTTCTTTCAGTTTCTCTTTCTCCATAGAAAATTCCTTTATTTTTGCCTTGCTCCAATAATACAACTCCTTCAATGCTTTCTTACATTTTTTATTAAGTATTTCCATATCATTCCCTTGGAATACCTTTCTCCATACTCTAGCAATAATGAGAGACGAAGCTTTATAAGAAATCCAAACATCTTCAAACTTAATATTCCCATTCCTTCTTCTATAAGAATTTTCAAAAATCTTCAAGATTATTGGACAATGATCAGAAGCTACTCTAGCTAGGTGTCTTACCACAGCTACCTGCACACCATTAATAGCTATGGATTTAAGCAGACACCTGTCCAACCTCTCAAGTATTCGATCTCCTCCTAATTTGTTGTTACACCAAGTGAACCTTGGTCCAACAAACCCCACTTCATGTAAGTCATTTACATTCAAAAAATCAGCCATCTCTTTGGGACCTTATGAGAAAACAAACTTCCTTCCACCTCTCTTGTTTTCTTGAGACAAAATACAATTGAAGTCTCCCCCAACAATGAAAGGAACCTTTTTATTGGACACCTCCCATAAACTTCCCCATAACTCTCTCCTCTTCACAACCTCCTTACTCCCATAGATAGTTGCAATCATCCACAGCCCTTTATTAAAGACATTAAGGTCTCCAATAACACACTGGTCTGACTTCTTTAAAACTGAGAAAGAAGCTAAGTCCGACCTCCACAATACCATAATACCTCCAGATAAGCCATCCGACGGCAGAAGATAGAAGTCCCAATCTGGTCCCATAATTTTCTCAAAGGAAACTTTGTCTAATGCATTGATCTTAGTTTCCACTAACCCCACAAATAGAATACCATGATCTTTAATCACCTCCTTGAGATATAGAGAGGCCTCTTTTTTCTTGGCCCCTCTACAATTCCAAAATGCTAAGGAATTTATTAATGCAACCAGGGGATGAGCCCCCTTCCCTCCTTTTGCTTCCCCCACCATCAAAATTCCTACCTCTAGGAATGTTCTTAATTAGTCCAAGAGATTTCAACTCTTTAGCCAATTTCAATTTATTAACCTCTCCATTAGCACTTCTATCCCTTCCTATATTACTTCCTGAATTATTTTTGTCAACATCTTCTGATTTACTCATCTTCAATACCTTGCCATCACAATCTCCATCATTTTCTCCCAAACACCTTTCCACTTCTATCAACTCTTCATTCAACATATCCTCATTAATAGATTTCAGAATATCAAATTTATTAACAAAATTTTTTATATTTGGAATAACAAATTTAGAGATCATACCCATATCACCTTCAAAATTATCCTCACAATTATTAGAAGATCCTCCCTTTATCACAGTTTCAGCTCCAATTTCTTTATCCATGTGCCGATCAACTTCCAAAACAAATTCATTTTCTTCTAACTGTTTTGCATCTACCAAATTAGCTTGCTTTAGGTGAGAAGAACCCTTCCTGATAACAGATGGAACAGAACTCTCCTCCTGAACATCCGAGATTTGTTTAGCATTATTCTTAACAAATCTCAAATTACTTGTTTTCACTACATTGCTTCTCTGAACAGGCCTACTCCCTTTCTTGTGATTGACAAGAATCCATGGTCCATAGGACAGTTCATTAACCATCTCTTGAAAATTTCTCCTTCCAGCTTCTTCATTGTTATTATGGACAACAGCCTTTACCTCCTTGGAAATGGTTTCCTTTTTTTCACAATCATTCTTCAAGTGCCCAATCAATCCACATTCAAAACAAATGTTAGCCACTTTCTCATACTCTACTTTTTGAAAGAACCTTCCAGAAATGTTATCCACCCAAACTCCCAAAGGAAGGAGTTGATCAAGCTTTACCCGAACACATATTCTAGCAAATTCCCTCCTTCCCCATTGGAACAAATTCCCATCCATCATTAATGGTTTACCAATTCTAGAAGCTATTCTTGTTATATTTACTTTATCCCAACATTGCAATGGTAGGTTTGGCATTCTAACCCATATAGAAGAGGTTAGACCCTTCATGGATAAAGCAGAAAAACTTGCAGACCATCTCTCCATCCCTACTATGTGTCCATTAATAAACCATGGACCTCGTGAAAGAACTGCTTCCACCATTTCTTCCGTTTTAAATGGACATAAGAACAATCCTCTTCCCAAAGTGGAGAAATGAAATTGGCCCAAATGATTCCATTGCTTCCTTATTTCCCAAGCTACCAAATGAGATGCCAATTCTTTTCCAAACACCTTAATCACCACTGAATTCAACAGTTTCTTTGAATTCAAAATTTCCAGCTCTTCATTCATCCTTACGGCTTTACCATCTTCAAACAACAACATTTCTTCTTCTTTAAAATCAAGTTTGATATTAGGCTTGTTACTCCAAGGATTAATGTTACCTATACTAACAGTAGTATTAGGCATTTCATCATTTACCTTAGCCACACTCGTTTCATTACTATCATTCACCAATGAATGAATATTATTGTTAACCAAATTCAAAGAATTTGCATTTATCACACTATGTCCAGGGATTGCATTTGAATTCCTAAATCTGTTAACAAAAATTTTCATTCCTAAAGAAGATGCAGCGGGATCCAACGAGATAGAAGATGACAAAACTTTTTCAGTTCTAGGAGTAACACAGATACCAGATTCATCTATTCCTTTACCTTTGCCTTCCACATGCTTAATCTTCTTCGAAACTTCTTCTGATACATCTCTAATCACCAAAGGTCCTTGTAGTTTAAACAAGTGATCCTCCGAATACTTTTTGGATTTCAGCAATAGCATATCGTTACCCTTCATATCTATCTTCGAATTACCAACGAAGGATGGAGGTCTAGTCGCCGGGGCCTGTGCTTGCCGGCGACTCTCCGCTTCCATCTCCCACACCTATTCCTGATAAACAGTAACAAATTCCGGGAACAAAATTTGAATTTTTCTAGAGTTTCTCTCTCTAACAAAAAATCAAGAGTTTCTCTCTCCTCTCACATTATTCAGTGCACTCTACTAAACACTGTCACAAAAGAAACACACCTCTGACTATCAAAAGACTTCTTAGGTTATAATAAGAGCTTAAATAGTGGGCTTCTAAGAACTCTGATTATTCAATTTTGTTGACTGTTTTGCATCGTATGATTTTTGGATTATTTAGCGCAAATAGCTTAACACCATCATAGATCATCATGTATGATTAGTAATCATCCAATACAACTACTTCAAATCATACATCAGATCATACAATATGAGCCAAAGTTCATCCAGATTGTTCTCAAGTGGTTAATATAGTACGATGCATGATCAGACTTTATGATCTATAATTAATATATATTCAATTTGATTCTTTAATCTCCAAATTTAAATTAGAAAATATTAATTATATTTTGTATAGTATGAACATAATTATATAGTATGAATAGTTTAATTTTTAAAAGTAAAATTTACTTATTTTAAGTAAGTTGAATTTGACTGTAGGATTTTTGAAAAATACCTAATCATCTAGTATGGGGTGTTGGTCATATAGTACGATTATTTAGAACTCAAACTTATTTCTTCCATTTAAATTAAATATTTAATTAATTTTTATTTAAACATATCATACAGTTTGATTAATTGAAAATTTTTAAAATACTTATTTTTTATTCCCCCTTATGAGTGTGAATGGTTTTTTAAGATGGCATGCACTTTATTACATGCATTGACTAAAGAAAAATTAAATATAAAGACTCTTTCTAAATAAGTCTAACATATGCAACACTTTTTTGAGCTTTGATTCTTTAATGCTACTTTGTGTATGTTGAACCTGAAATGTTAGGGGTGCACACAAAAAAATATGCAATATATAAAATAAGATAAACTAAATAAATAACCAAAAATATTTATAATCATCAAAACACAAGCCAAGCTCCTAATTTGCAACATATACATCCTTGTAAACCATTATTTGATATATAGTGTTTCCATGTTTCCATAGAATGTACCAAGCAATAATCTTGACGCTAATATAGTTAACAGTGTTAGCAACTAGATCTATAATATTGCACAACTTAAATCTCATCCCACACTGCAATTTGTGGGCAGTCACCCACTGCGAAGCCTTATGACGAATGAAAGAGTGATCTTGAATGAGGGATGTGAAGGAGACTATGTAAAGAAGTTATCATAAATGTTGTCACCCCTTAATATCTTCTCATGTCGCTCGAGCCTACCGTCAACCTCAATAACTCATAGAGGATCAGTCAAGTCTATCTTGGCCCAAATAGCCTCTTAGTAGGCGCACCATGCAACATGTTAATATGTTTTTCCAACTAAATATTTTCCTATAAAGAAAAAGAAAAAAACTTACATGACAAAAATGGAGGCATCATGTCAAAACATGTTTAATGAAATTAAGACAAAAATCTATTATGCATGATATATGGGGTTGCCAATAACTCCCAAGTGTTCAAATGGAGTTCAAAAAGCAAAGTTTTTCCACAAAAGGAAAGATGTAATGTCCATAGGAAATTAGCCTACAATAATAATGCCTACACACCAAAGTTTAATTATGTTCTTTGCATTATTATGTATATATATTTTTAAAGACCCATCAAAATCAAAACCCTTGGCATCACACCCAAAACCAACATTTGGAGATTTGCAGCGTCAGAATTTGGACTAACTAGAATTTTAAAAAAATGCATGCATGGACTCAAAATATGTAAGAAAATTCAGTTAAATGCAATAATGAATGCACGATCAAGAATTAAAAATCCTAGGTTGGTATTCTTAAGAGAATAAAACATTACATAATAATCAATAAATAATATACAACTTAGAAGGAATTAAGAAAAAACATGCAAATTAATTAAATCTAAGCATTACCTGACAATTGTGGTAAAATCCCTCAAGAACCAAAAGCATAGAACTCAAGGGACATGAAAATAAACTATCCCTCCCTTCATATTTATAGAGTAAGAGCGAGCTCCCATGGGATCCACAGGGACAAATTAAAATCATATTAACATGATGATAAAAGAGTGACATGTGAAAAATGTGTCAGTCCAAATTGACTTAAATTCATCCTCTTTGCCACCACATCAATAAATTGTTGTGCAAGAAAACATAAAGTGATTGTCAAAAAAATTCTAAATTACAAAATAAAGATGCAAAAAAATAAAAAATGTGATAATATTGATACTTATGCCAATTTTATAAGGTGATCTCTATCTCTGATATTACATCTTGAAATTCATGCAAGAATAGTAAAGGCATGTTAAATAACAAACTTGAGATATTTTAGAACATGTGCATGCATCACGAGTTAACATTCAAATTCTATTAAAATAACTAGAGAAATGTAAAAAAATGTGTCAAGCTCACTAAATGTCAAACCTTTCAAGTGTGTCTTGCAAGTGCACTAATAATACCCTAGTACATGATGTGCCTCTATTGACAATCACCTTTTCAAATAAAAAGACTGCATTTGCCGAGACAAATATGATAATTACCTAAATGTAATGTCTTAGAATACTACGTAGGCTAAAAAATAATAAATAAATTTCAAATTTCACACTTCAAAAAGTATATAAATACTTTAAAACTTCTCAACAAATTTTAAAATTTTAAATCACTTTTAAAAATAAAATGTGTGCATGAAGTGCAACAAATATTACAAATGTTAAAATATTATTTCTACGAATGCTACAACAAATGTATTTTAAATTCTTGTATTTGCAAGCTTGTAAAAATATTAAAATTATACAGCAAATTTAAAATTTTTAAATCTTTTATTTTTTTTTTTTTTTAAGAATGCATTTGCAATTAAGAGAAATGAGCTAAATACAAGCTAAAGAAAAGGCTCACATTCCTTGTTCAATAAAGAACAAAGAGAAGGAGGAATGTTAGCAAAAGAAGAACTATCAAAGTAAAAGTTGTTATCTAAAGCCAAAGTAGCACACAAATCGGCTACCTTATTACAATCTCTATGAACATGATGTAGAATTACCTTATTGAAATCGGCCAAGAAAAGAAAATCCTCCTCAATCCGATTGTAACCTTGCCAATTAGCCTTGTTCAAAGAATGTTGAATGAATTTGATAACATTGATGTTATCACCTTCAATTATTACTCCTTTACTTTCAAGCATCCACGGTTGAATGAGTCTTCTAAGTGTCATCACAGCATCCTGCCCCCTTGAACTTCGTCTTTACTTAAATGTTTTCCCCCGCATGATATATCCCAATGTGTTCTTCTTTCACCAAAATAAATCAATAATCTCCCTTTATAGTCTCTAAAGCAACCTCCAATTCCAGCACTATAAGAAGTAAGGAGAGACGCATCCACATTAATCTTAATCCAATCAAGTGGTGGAGGGTACCAAATATTTTGAAACTCCCTAGGGAGATTAGCACCCCAACTATCAATGAGTGGATTAGAGATTTTAAAAGCAGAATATAACACATTTGCTGCTGTAACTGAACTAGAATTTGCATTTTTTCCATGTTTCACAGCATTTCTGTTACGCCAATTTTGATACACCGTATTGCAATAAAGGCTGATGGTAATAGGTGCAAAATTAGAGAGAGTTCTCAGTTCAAGTAAGCACTCATTTATAGAATCAAAAATAGGGATATAGAACCCCCATTCCTGGATCTTCCTAAAAATATCCTACAGCTGTTTGCATCGGACAGAAATGTGTTCCAGATTTTCAACCTCTTGGCAGCCCCTAGCACATAAATCATCATTTGTAAGCTTCCTAGACTTCCAAAAGTCATTAGTGGGGATGGAAGCTTTACTCAATCTCCACCAGAAAAGCTCTACACGAGCTGAAAGTTTTAATTTCCTCAACCATGTATAAAATCCCATGTCACCATCACCACAGTTTCAATTGCTGTAGACTTCATAAGCACGGGCTATGATGGATTTGCTAGAAAGAGAGCAAATCTCTTCCAAGTAATCCTCATTAACATTCCTATCAATTGGAATCTGTAATACCATAGTGATGATATCTTCATGGAAAAATAACTGCAATTCTTCAAGATCCCAGCAGCCATTCTCACTAATGAAATGGCTGAGATTTAAACCTTCCAAGCCCACACAATCTGCCAAAACTGGCCAATCATTCAATCGTTTTCTAACAACCAAATATCATTAAGAACATCAATTTTCCTCCCATTAACTACTCTCTACCTCAATAAAGGCTTTAAGTATTCAGCGCCTTCATTCAAAATCTTCCAAGCAATTGAACTACCATTTCTACACTTAGCTTTCCACAAATTGTCTCCATATTTGGCTGTCAGAACCTGATGCAGTAAAGAATTCTGGTTTTGTATCAACCTCCAAGTCAATCTAGCTTTTAGAGGACCAGCTCTACTAACCACCGAGTGAAAGTTCAAACCTCCTTGAGCTTTTGATTTACAAAGAGTTTTCTAAGCAATGTAGTGCATACCCTTCTTTCCATTCCTCTTATGCCAAATAAACTATCTACAACATTTATCAACCTCTTGGATGTACCTTCTTTGGGACCAAAGTGTGTGTAGAAATAAAGTTCGGTAGAGTTAAGAGGGAAGTCTTAGCAAGAGTAACCTTCCCCGCCAACAACAGACACTTACTTCCCCATGTGTTCAGCTTTTGCATAATCGTATCCAGAAGAAATTTGAAATCAGCTTTCAAAGGTCTTCTCAGCATCAGCTTTACCCCAAGATATTGTAATTCTTTAACCGTTTTGAACTTCAGAATTTTCTTCACTTGTAAGATGTCCACTCTATTCATTTCCATGCTAAACAAAATTTGAGATTTGGCATTATTAACTTTTAATCCAGTCCAGGAACAGAAGTCCAACACAATGTTAATCAACTTGACAGCAAGATGCTTTGAAGCTTGAGAGAAAAGCAATACATCATCATCAAACAGCAAATGGCTAACCTTTTGAGCTCTATGTGAAACCTGAATTCCCAAATCTTGACCCCTTTGTGCCATTGCCAAAGAAAAAAGCTGAGAGCAAATAATATACAGATATGGCGATAGAGGGCACCCTTGCCTAAAGCCATTTTCTGTAATAATCCACTTGGAAGTTCAACCATTATCAATAAAGGAGAATCTAGCATTCCTAACACATTCCATAATAAGCATAGACATTTTCCTTGGAATACCAAACATTTCTAAGACTTGAGATAAAGTTTCCCAACTCATACTGTCATAAGCTTGCTCCATATCAAGCTTAACCGCCATTAAACCTTTTTTGCTTTTTGAAACTCTAAGCTTATGGAATACCTCATGAGCTAGTAGACAATGATCAGACATTGATCTACCATTAAGAAAAGCAACATGTTCTTCAGTGATGCACTTGGCAATGTAATTTTTCATTCTATTTAAAATCATGGTAGCCACAAACTTATAAGTTATTTGACACAAACTTATGGCCCTATAGTTAGACGGATTAATAGGCTTTTTGATTTTGGGAATTATAACAATTAGTGTATCCTTCCACTCATTATGCATAATACCAGTTTTAAAAAAGCTATCAATAGCCTTCCATGTATCCTCCTCCACAATCTTCCAATAAATTTTGAAAAAAGAAGTTTTTATGCCAGCTAAACCAGGGGATTTGTTGTTACCTTGATTGAAGACAGCCTTGATCAGTTCTTCTTTAGTTTCCACATTCAACAGGTTTGCATCTTCATGAGAAATTCTCAGATTTTTCGGAAATGAAGGCCAACCCGTCAGCTTGCACTCTCTTCTGTCCACTTTTTCTAAAAAAACTTATAAAAAATAGTTTTAATTTGCTCAAAATCTTCAACAACAGTCCCGTTCTCATCTTTGATTTGTCAAATCATATTCCCATTCCTCTTGGCCGAAGCATATTGATGAAAATAACTGGAATTTATATCTCCATCTTGCTGCCATCTGATTTTTGCTCTTTGATTCCACCAAGTAGATAGTCTTCCCAAAGTCACATTAAGATCATGGACTTTGTTTTTCAAAAGTTTCAGATTTTCAGCCGTAAGACCTCCTGCACTGGATTCTTCAAGCTGCAGCTGTAATATATCCTTCTTCAACTCAAGTTTCAACAAATTCAGTTTTTTGCACTTGTTCTTATTCCAAAAATAGAGAGCTTTTAATGTTCTTCTCAACTTTCTTTGAAGGATTTCAGCACTAGTACCAAAATCAGATTTTTTTTCCATGCTTTTAAAGTAATGTTCCAAGTGGCTGGATAAGATTTCCAAGTGTCTTCAAATCTTAAAAAATCAGATTTCTGATTTTGAGGTTCTACCAAATTGAGGGAGATAGGAGCATGATCCGAAGCAACTCTGGATAAGTGACAAACCTTAGCCATTGGGATTGTGTGAAGAGCTGCCGAATTTAATAAATATCTATCTTATCTCTCCCAAATTCTAGAGTTTCCTTCTTTATTATTACACCATGTAAAGTTTGGACCCACAAACCCAATATCATGGAAGTCATTATTCATCAAAAACGTGTTCATATCTTTAGAACCATTAGAGAAATGGAACCTCTTCCCACCCTTCTTATCCTCCTTAGAGAGGAAGCAATTGAAATCCCCCCTATAATTCCTGGTTCATCACCAATCATACAACCTTCAAGCTTTTGCCAAAGACTTCTACGGGTTTGAGCATCCTTACCTCCATAAACAGTCGCTATGTTCCACTTTCCCAAAGCATTGATGTTGAGAGTTCCCATAAACAATTGGGAAGAATGTTCAATGACTTCAAAGGAAGCTAAATCCTTTTTCCACATCACCAAAATTCCACCCGAAATGCCAACCGCTGGATGATGAAAATAATCCCATTCATTTCCAATAATCAAGTTGATATCATTCATATCAAGAGAAGACATCTTAGTCTCAGTTAACCCAACAAAAAAGCCCTTATTGTCTTTCACAATCTCTCTAAGATATAAGGAGGCATCTCTCTTCCTAGCCCCCCTACAATTCCAAAAAATGATGGAAGCCATTAAGAAACAATAGGGGAATTATCCCCTATCATTTTTATGTTTTTCTTCTCCCCTCTCCTCTTCCTTTGATCAGCTTCCATAGGTCTGAAGGATCTCAATTCTTTAGAAAGTTTGAATTTACCTGAATTTGTTACAGATAACAATTGATCTTCATTATCTTGTATAGAATTAGAAACAACTAATTCTGGATTAATACTAGCTTCATCAGAATCCTTATTCTTGGATTTCTTAAGCAGTTATGTACTAGCCATCTCTATGACTTCTCCTTCCTCCAGACCACAGTCCAAAGCTTGAAATTTATTCAAAATAACAGGGATATCCTTAATCCGAATATCTTCAGTAGCTGTTATCTTTTCAGGTATATTTAAATTGCCTTGCATTTCTTCTGAATTAACCAGATCACTCAGTTGTACAACAACTTGAGTCTGTTTTACAGTCCCAACAGGTTTATAAACCTGTCTACCTTGAACATTTGATCCATTATTCCTTCTTACATTCCTGAATCTTTTATTTCTGAAGTTAACATGAATCCATTGGCCATACTCTTAACTTTCACGCTATTTTAACCCATTATCTTTTACATCATTACTCTGTTTCAATACTTCCTTTGCTTCATGAACATTCTTCTCCTTAGCTGGTGCTGCAACAGCTTCTGGACAAACAGTTTTATTATGCCCAACTCTTCCACAGTGATAACAGAGAGATGTCAGCTTCTCATATTCCACTCTTTGAAATGTTCTCCCAACATTCCTTCAATCCACACTCCCTTAGGGAGTTTCCTTTCCAGATCAATACGAACACAGCAACGAGCATATTCCCTCTTTCCCCACTTGAAAGAATTTCCATCAAGCATCATAGGAGATCTGACCATAGATGCAATCATGGGACTATTTTCATCATCCCAGCAGCTTAAGGGTAAACCAGGAAACCGAATCCACACCGGAGAAGTAATACCTTTTAATGATGCCGTGGAGAAGGACGAAGACCATCTATCCATCCCGATAATATGGTTCCCAATATACCAGGGACCCCCACTTAATACTTCCTCCATGGATTCCATGTTAGAAAATGAACATAGAATCCAGTTACATCCCAATGTAGTTAGATGAAAACTTCCATACTTGCTCCATTTTCGTCTATGTTCTTGACTACAAACAGAGAAAGGAACATCTTGTCCCAGCACCTTGATAACCATTGATTTCTTCAAAACTTAAGAGTTGTCCATTTCCTTTTCTATGTTAAGCTTAATAGCCAAACCATCTTCAGATAATTGGGTAGAATTTATATTAAAATTCAATTTGATATGCTGAGTCTTCTGCAAGGCCGACTTAAATATATTTATAGGAACAGGTTCGGCATTCAGCTTAATGACATCATCCATATCTCCATCTTTCTCAAAATCAATCGAAAGATTTTTATTAATTTATTTATGAATCTCCGAATCATGCATACCAGCAAATTTCTTAACTTTCAGATGAAGACGACGTCGATTATGTAACCAGTTTCTCAGAAAAAACTGGTTTTATAGATTCCTCAAAAATTCTATCATTAAGAACACCTTTACCTTTACCTTCCACAATTGATTCTAATCTCAAAGGAGGCCTATAACCTTCCCTGATAACCAGAATAGATGAAGTTCTGGACGATTCTTGATCCAAAGAATTATTGCGAATCTTGATGGGTTTCTGATCAGAAGATCTAAAAGGAACATTACGATGAAGTTCGGAAGGAGGATTACCACCGGCAAGTTACTGCCGGCGGTCCGGAATCACCATACTACCTAGATGATCCGATCACAGAAAGCCCGTGAAAGCAAAAAATCAAAATCAAGAAACAATTTCTCTCTCTAGACTTTCCCACAGCTTCTCTCTCTAAGGAGGGAGGATTCACCAGCATCAATCCTTTTAAATCTTTTCGAAAGATGAAAAAAAATACCCACACACACTCCAACCAGTGCATCTCAAATTTTTGGGTTTAAGAATGTTGCATAGGCTAAAAGAAAAATGAATTCAATTTATAAGTCTAATCCTTAAAAATAATTTCAAGATGGAAGTGTTTTTTTAAATGTGCCTAAATCCTTATGTATTTTATTTTTGGCATAATTCAAAACTAAAATATGAAAATATAAAAAAAAAATTTAACAAAATTTAAAATATTCAGGTGAAACCAATTTTCTATAAAATTTAAAGAGGAAATTCATCTACCCTTCGCAACCATTTATTAGAGTGATAAATTTGAGAAAAATCTCAACTCAAAGAATGAACATCCTAATCAACATTTTGCTAATATTCATTCTCAAATGATTCACCCTTTAAAATGATTGCCTGCCGTAAAAATTTTAAAATATGTTTAAAATAAAGTTTAAATTTTTTTAAACTTCATTTTAACGTAAGCTAACTAAGTCATTTCAATTTAGCCTTGGTCGAGAGGCCTTATAAGACATTTCAATGAATTTTAGGGGAAAAAATGGAAGACTAGTTCATATAGGAGTGGGAAGATATGTAATGTCCATAGGAAATTAGCCTACAATAATAATGCCTACACACCAAAGTTTAAATATGTTCTTTGCATTATTATGTATATAAATTTTTAAAGACCCATCAAAATCAAAACCCTTGGCATCACACCCAAAACCAATATTTGGAGATTTGCAGTGTCAACAAATTTCAAATAAACATGGTCCACACTAGCACGCACCAAATTTATTGGGAGTCATTTGTTGACCATTAATGTGTATTTTAAAAATAATTCAAACATGTTCAATGAGAAAGATGGTCTACTAATTTAATATTATCTAAAATAATTTTGACATGCCCTGGCAATATGCAAAATCACCCAAATTACATTTACTTTGGAAATAGACTTTTTTTATGCATGCAAAACACTAAATTACTAAAATGTTCCCCTCATGTTTGTCTTGATTGAACAATGATGAATTATGAGCATGACATTGCAAGAAATCATCCACCACTAGCCTGCACAAATAGCTGAACACACCTTTATTTGCATTAATACCTATTGCCTTGTGGTCCAATTTCATAGTCAATTTGTCGATGTATTTAGCATGATGAGAAGAGTCTCATGCAAGCTTTTCATAGCATGATGATAGGAAATTCATCAATGACATTTGCAACATAATTGGTGAACTCTCAAAACCTTATTATTAATATGTTTGGCATAGAGAGTGGAGCCTCAAGCACACTTTTTCTTAGATTGGCTGGAGGAAACCCGTTAGCAACATTCGTGACAGCAAGGGTAAATATTATTTTCAATGTGCTTGACACAATAAGTGGAACTAAATACAAACTTTTCTTGGCGTGGCAGGAAAAAACTTGTTAGTAACAATTATGATGTGATCAAGAAATTTACTTTCAAACTCCCATGCAGGTATCCCATATATACCTTGTTGAGTCTAGTAATTAGGTTGTTAAGCCTAAGTGAATGTTCCAAGGGTACCAAGAGGGGGGGTGAATTGGTAGTTTAAAAATTTAAGCCCTCTTTTAAAATTAAGTTGAACCGAAATAAAATTGTTTCTTTTAGATTTTTATAGAAAATATTTTTCAACCACAGAGTTTTTAAAACTAAAATTAAAATGCGGAAACGTAAAAACAGTAAAGTAAATGACACCAGATTTATAGTGGTTCGGTCTAAAACCAGACCTACATCCACTCCCCAGAGGCACCCTCTGAGTATTGCACTAATACCAATAGTGACTCTCCTTTTGCACCCACAGCAAGGCGGAGAAGCCTTTACAACACACTCTTTTCAACACTTCCAGGTGTGGCAGAGAACCATGGTCCTTTTACACTATCCCCAGTGTTGGCAGAGAACCGTCGTCCTTTCACACTCTCCTAGTGTGGGCAGAGAATCCTTCGGCTATTTACACTCTCCAAGTGTAGGCAGCAAACCCTTCGACTATTCACACTCTCCAAGTGTAGGCAGCGAACCCTTCGGCTATTCACACTCTCCAAGTGTAGGCAGCGAACCCTTCAGCTATTCACACTCTCCAAGTGTAGGCAGCGAACCCTTCGTCTGTTCACACTCTCAAAGTGTCGGCAGAGAACCGGATCTCCTTGACAGATCTTCTCACAAGAATCTAGAAGGAAGAAGAAAAAGAGTGAAGTAATCCCAATTCACAAGTAGAGACTCTTACCTTTAAAATTCAAGTGAAGCCTTCTCGCTCCAATGGTAGGAATCCTCCTTTGAATGCTCTCTTCCACTCTCTCCTTGGCTATTCTCTCAAGAGTCACAAAAATCAAATGACAAAAAGATTGGGTGGCAGTCAAATTTGGACTATTTATACAAAAGACAAGAAAAACCGCCCAAATACTGCAAGTATTCAATTCTGTATGCAGTGGATCGTCCCGTACGATTGTGGATCGTCCTGGACAATTTTACTTAAATGATTTGAAACGACCTTATTTGTATATGTGTACGAAAATGACTTCGTACAGCTGATCATCCGTTACGAACTAGGTTCGTCCAGTACGAACGGTTAATACTAGGTCGGTTCTAAAAACTGCTGAAAATCGTTCTAAGTCGGTTAATCGTTTGGACAAAAATATATTCGTTTGGACGAAAATTTTACAGAGGACCGATCGTCCTGGACGATTATTTATTTCGTCTGGACGAAAATTTTCCAGAGGACCAATCGCCATTTACGATAATTTAATTTCATCTGGATGAAAATTTTACAGAGAACCAATCATCCTGGACGATTGTAAAGTCGTCCTGGACGAATAGGACTTAGAAAAATTTTGAAGCAAGTTCCTATTCGTTCCATGTGCTCAATAGGAGATAACTGTCTGATCGTCCCGTATGAACGGATATCGTCCAGTACGATCAGTATAAATTTTTTATGATCTCCTTATGTGTGTATATGTTTTTAATCACTCAATTACAATCACTCCCTTTCAATTTAATTGCAAACTTCAAATTTTACAAAGTATCTCATTCTGAATTTGATTTGAAGTCTTCGTAGTCTGGAGTTCGTTTTTCCTGAAATGTTAGTACACACAAGAGCAAATACAAATCTTCTAAAATTGTTAGGAGATAACTACACATTTGAACAATAATGTTTGCAATCATCAAAACTACATAAGTTACAAAAATATAAAGCATTCAAATATCAACTATTCTAACAATCTCCCCCTTTTTTATGATGGCAAAACAATTATTATTTGTATGGTTTCAATTTAAACAAATCTCCTATCTCCTAAACTCCCCCTGAATTGATGAATAAATGAAAATAAGGAGGCATTTTGAAGCAAAGAACAATATTTTTGTTTTTCAAAAATTTTTAACACAAACAATCACAAAGTCAAACACACAAAATCAAAATGCAAACAAAATAATCAAAACAAAATAAATCATACAAACACAATAATTTCTCCCCCTTTTTGACAACAACAAAAAGTGAAGAAGAAATAGATGAGAAATGTAAGTAATTATATGAAATTCATTTGAAAATTTAATCTAAATGGTGATTAGTATAAGGTATGCAATCTAAAACTAATGACATTAGGTAAATCATAGAATTTCATAGAATTTAAGAGGTGATATAACATTATAAGTAAGAAGAATTTATCAAAAATATGATTCAATTTAGACATTTGAATATAGAAAATCATTACAAGAGAGATATATAAAAATTCTATATTTTAAAGTTCAATAGAATATAAATGAACATAAGATCAATTTGAATTAAGAGATTGAAAGAATTTGGAAAGAAGAGAATTACCACAAGTGGCGCTTTGCGCATCTTTTTCAAAATTTTTGGCACATTTTTGTGCATCTTTTGACATTGGGCTAATTTTGTGCCTCTTTTTTATATTTGCGAACCTTTGCGCATTTCTTTTGATTTTTTTGTACTTTTTGTACAATTTTTAAGAGTAATTGATACCAAATCTTTCATAAAATCAATAATCTAAAATTTCAAATATTTCTAAGTGCATAAATATCACTTGAGCAAAGAAATACAAAATAAGAAAACATCTAAATTGTAATAATAATATTAACTTTAATGTAGTCTAAATGAATAGACATGAATTTAAAAGTTCTAATTATAACAAGTTATAAATAACTTTTAAATTTAGAAAGACTAGATTTTCTAATGTAATTAATCTCAAATTACAATCTAATTTAAGGACAATTAAGATTAAATAAGACTAATGAAATTCATAAAAATTAACTACATTCCAAAACAAACCAATTTTGAATCAAGTACAACATGCATTAATATTAATGAAAAGAATTACATATTCATTTCATAATATTAAAACAACTAAGAAAATACACTAAACTTTTTAATAAAGACAAACTAAAAACAAACACTAAAAATAAAAAGCTAACACAACAAAATATTTAAAAAACAAAACACGAGTACAACAAACACAAAGTAATTCATCTCTAATTCTCTATTCTTTTGGAGGAGGAGGAATGCCACCGAAAAGGTTGAAGTAGGAGGCCATCAACATTATATTGGTATTGATTTCATGTACTTCATTTCTGATGCTACCAATGTCTTGTTGTTGCTGCATAAGTTGAGCATCAAGTTGATCAAATTTTTTATCAACATGAGTCTCAAGTCTATCAAATTTTTCAATCAGATTCTGATAATCTGACTGAGGTGCAGAAGTTTGCTCTCCTTCTTCTTCTTCTTCTTCTGAAGCACTGGCATGTGCTTTTCCTTTTTTCTCCTTGAAAAGCAATCTGAAGGAAGCATCATTATAGTATACTGGCTCTTCGTATTCATCATCAGGATGCACTAAGTTGTATTTCTTTTCCAAAATGTATGTAACTAAGTGTCCTAATGAGATGTTCCTTTTTCTCTTCTGTTCTGCATGTCCTATTTCTGAAAGCCCATAGATATGATCTATGATAAGTTGGGCTTCGTCAATAGGATGACATTCTATAATCAAAAAGATTAGAACAGAAAGGAGAGGGGTAATATTAATCCTATCACCAGCTTTAGGAATGATTGAAGATCAAAGAATATGCTGGATGATTCGGGCATTTTTGGTTATACCGGAGACTCTAGCGACATGATAGTCAAGACCATTTTGTCTAATTACCCTATTGACATCATACAATTTGAAAGTGATTTCTGTCATTAGGGTGTGGGCTCTATATCCTTCAGTTCTTAAGTTCAAAAAGGCACCAATGTCATGCTTGCTGATTTCAACTTTTTGTTTGAAAACAAAAGAACTTATGCAAGAGTGGTCGGAATTAAAACTCATGTTGGCTAATAAATAGTGAAAGGTTTGTTTGTTGTAAAAGTGGACGAGAGAAAGAATGAATTGAAACTGGGTGGAGGCAAGTTACCTTAAAGTTTATCTCGCTTTGAATCAGAATGCGAGGAGGAGTTATTTTGGCAGAGGCAAAATGAGGAAAAGATTCCTCATTCGCCTTTGACAGGAAGTTTTCAGAGGCATTCCTATGGGATTTCTTCACCAACACCTTTTGTCTTTTACTTGAGGAGGCCATTGTCGATTTGAAGTAGAAAGGGATTGAAAGTGAAGTTTGGAAGTGTGATTGTTAAGTTAGAAGGCCTTCATATTTAAAGAAAATGATACATTCGTCCTGGACGAAAATAGTTCATCCTGGACGAAAATTATCGTTCGTCTGGACGAAAACATTTCGTACAGACGATCCAATTCGTCCAAAATGTAACGGCTTTTCGTAATCAACACAATTTACGATGCGTCCCTTCGTACAGGCTTTTTGACTTAACCGTTCATACAGACGAAAATTTTTCGTACAGACGATCAAAAAGTTAATTCGTTTAAATATCTGTTGAAAACCGTCCCCTACAATGAAACGATGTCTGTTCGTCTGGACGAACCAAAAGTTCGTACAGACAAACTTCACAATTAAAACTGCCTTATCCACTCAACCGCTGCATTCAATCGTCCCGACGTTTGAGAGAGAAAAATTTCGTCCTGGACAATTATAAGATCGTACAGACGAACTTCATTAAAACTGCTCTCAAAACGGTTAAAATTCACGTAAACTGAATTTTCCACACATCGTCTAGTACGAAAATAATTCGTCCCGGATGATTTCTACAAATTTTTGAATTTTTGAATTTTAATTGAAGAGAATCAAACAAAACATTTAAAACACAGAAAACAAAGACAAACCATAGACTCCAAAATAAACACATTCAAAACACTCAAAAAATCACAAAAATCAAAGACAAATAACTAAGAAAACATAAATATCAATGTTGTAAAAATATTTTTATTTAAGCATTCAAATCAATAACACCAAGCCTTGTTCTTAATGTACTGAAGGTATCAAAGGCTAAAGGTTTTGTAAAAATGTCTGCAAGTTGATTTTCAGTTGAAACATGTGTGAGTTCAATTTCTCCCTTGGATACATGATCCATTATGAAATGATTCCTTATATCAATGTGTTTGGTTCTAGAATGTTGAATAGGATTTTTGGAAATGCAAGTAGCACTAGTATTGTCACAATAAATTGGAATAGTGCCTATAGATAATCCTAAATCAATCAACTGTTATTTTAACCAAAGTACTTGTGCCACACAACTTCCTAATGCAATGTATTCTACTTCTGCAGTAGATAGGGCTACTGAATTTTATTTTCTACTGGACCAAGAAACTAATGAATTTCCAATGAATTGACATGTTCCAGAAGTGCTTTTCCTATCCACTCTACAGCCTGCAAAGTCAGAATCTGAATAACCAATAATTTCAAATGAAGAGCTAAACTTAAGATACCAAATTCCTAAGTTTTGAGTTCCTAGTAAGTATCTTAAAATCCTTTTCACTGCTGTCAAATGTGATTCTTTTGGATCTGATTGAAATCTAGCACATAAGCAAACACTGAACATTATATCTGGACGGCTAGCAGTCAAGTAAAACAAAGATCCAATAATCCCTCTATATTTCTTTTGATCAACAGATTTTCCCTTAAGGTCCTTATCCAACTGAACTGAGGAACTCATTGGTGTACTAACAGGTTTAGCATTGTCCATTTCATATTTCTTGAGGATGTCCTTAATATATTTAGTTTGACTAAGAAATGTCCCTTCCTCAAGTTGCTTGATGCTAAAACCTAGAAAGTAATTTAAATCTCTCATTAGACTCATTTCAAATTCACTACTCATTGTATTAGAAAAATCATCACAAAGATTTTTATTTGAAGATCCAAAGATGATATCATCCATATAAATTTGAACAATGAGTATTTTCTTTCTAAATTTCTTTAAGAAGAGTGTTGTATCCACACTTCCTTTTTCAAAAGATCTTTCAAGTAGGAAGGTGCTCAATCTCTCATACCAAGCCCTAGGTGCCTGTTTCAATCCATATAATGCCTTTTTTAACTTAAAAACATGATTTGGGTATTTTGAATTTTCAAATCCTGGAGGTTGTTCTACAAAAACATCTTCTTCAATAAACCCATTCAAAAAGGCACTTTTGACATCCATTTGAAACAATTTAAAACCTTTAAAACAGGCAAAGGCAAGTAAAACCCTAATTGCTTCAAGTCTTGCTACAGGGGCAAAGGTCTCCTCAAAATCAATTCCTTCAATTTGATTATACCCCTTAGCAACTAATCTAGCCTTATTTCTAATGACTACTCCTGAGTCATTCATTTTATTTTTGAACACTCACTTTGTTCCAACAACACTTTGATCTTTTGGCCTTGTAGTTAATTCCCAAACTTTATTTCTTACAAATTGATTTAACTCTTCTTGCATGGCCAATATCCAAAATTCATCAGAAAGTGCTTGATCAATATTAGTGGGTTCTATTGTTGAAATAAAGGCTAAATGATTGACTTCCTTATTTAATCCACGCCTAGTTCTAACACCCTCACTAGGTTCTCCTATAATCAATTCTCTTGGGTGGTTTTTAGAAAATCTCAAATCTCTAGGCAAAGGGTTTTCTCTTTCCAAATTTTCTTCCACATCTTCTTCCAAATTTAATCTATCAATCTTTTGGGAGTTTTCCTCAATCTCTTCTTCAATAATATTTGGCTCTTCTAAATTTCCAGATTCATCAAATACAATATGTGTGGTTTCTTCAATGACTAAAGTTCTTTTATTGAATACCCTATAAGATTTTCCAACACTTGAATATCCAACAAAAATTCCTTCATCTGATTTTGGATCAAATTTTCCTAAGGCAGATTTTCCATTGTTATGTATGAACACCTTGCAACCAAAAACATGAAAATATGACAAGTTAGGTGTTCTATCTTTCAACAACTCATAGGGTGTTTTATTTAATTTTGATCTCACATTCACCCTATTCAGAACATAACATGCAGTGCTAACCGCCTCAGCCCAAAAATATCTAGGAAGTGAGTATTCTGCCAACATTGCTCGGGCGGCTTCTATTAATGTTCTATTTTTCCTTTCAACTACCTCATTTTGTTGAGGGGTTCTAGGTGCAAAAAAATTGTGATCAATCCCTTTTTCCTTACAAAAATTTTCAAATTTTTCATTTTCAAATTCTCCTACATGATCACTTTGAATAGAAATTATTTCGCATCCTAGTTTTCTTTGAATCCAAGTTGAAAAATTTCTGAATTTCTCAAACGATTCACTCTTATGAAAAAGAAATCTAACCCAAGTGAATCTAGAGAAATCATCTACTATAACAAATCCGTATACCTTTCCTCCTAGACTTACAGTTCCTACTGGTCCAAAAAGATCCATGTGAAGAATTTATAAAGGTTTACTAGTTCTAAGATCCTTATTGGACTTAAAAGAGGACTTTACTTGTTTTCCTAATTGACATGCATCACAAAGGTGGTCCTTAGTAAAGTCTAGTTTTGGTATACCTCTCACTAAGTTCTTTTGGGTAATTCTCCTAAGGTTTTTCATACTAGAATGACAAAGTCTCCTATGCCAAAGCCAAGATTCATCAGAAATAGTTTTTAAACAAAAAGCAATAGGAGATAGAATAGAATTCAAATCTAGCATGTAAACATTGTTAACCCTTTTTCCATTTAAGACTTCTTTTCCATTTAGGCTTAATATGCAGCTAGTAGGTAAAAATTTCACATTATAGCCCTTATCACATAGCTGACTTATACTTAACAGATTATGTTTTAAGCCTTCAATCAATAACACATTATCTATGAAAAAATTTTTGAAATTTCCAATCATACCTGATCCAACCACTTTCTTTGTGGTATTATCTCCAAGTGTAACCTTGCCTCCACTCCTGGCTTCCACTGTTATGAATTGAGCCGTATCTCCAGTCATATGCTTTGAACATCCACTGTCCAGGTACCATATGCTCCCACGAGGTCTTGTGTGAGAGCATTCCTCTTCTTGATCTGATTGTTCAACATTATCTGCCATCAAGCAAAGGTTGGTGACTTCTTCTTCTTTTTCAGTCTCAGATGAGTCTGAAGCTGAGTCCGCCCAGAAAGCTCTTTGAAACTTCTTCTTGCCCTTCTTTACCATTAGTTTCTCCTCTACCTTCTCCTTGCTAGGAGTGGCTTTGAGTTTTAGGCAATCAGTCTTGATATGACCTGGTTTCCTGCATTCATAGCAAATTACTTCATTAGAAACCTTGCCATTTCTGTTAAACTTACCTCGATTCCATTGCTGGCGTCTCTTCTGCTTCCTCTTTAAAAAGCTTATGAATTGTCTAGTCATCAGTGCAATATCATCTTCATCCTCAGGTTGTGAGTTCACTTTCTGACTCTTCCACCTTTAATGCAATATTTTTCTCCTTTCGTGGTTCACCAGCATCAATCTTTCTTTGACTTACTCCTTGCTCATAAGCAATGAGTGAGCCAAGAAGATTGTCAATAGAGTAAATGTTAAGATCTTTAGACTCTGTAATTGCAGTAATTTTAGCATCATAAGCAGTAGGTAAACATCGAAGAATTTTATTAACCATTTCAGCATTAGTTAATTCCCTACCAAGTGCATGCAAAGAAGTGACAATTTGTGTGAATCTTATGTACATGTCAGAGATAGATTCATTAGGTTTCATGCGAAATAATTCATAGTCATGTAACAAGATATTGAGTCTTGATTGCTTAACCTCATTTGTCCCTTCATAAGTTATACAAAGTCTATCCCATATGTCCTTTCCACTTTTACAAGTAGAAACCCGCATATAGTCTTCATATTTTAAAGCACAAAAGAAACTATTTAAATATTTAGCATTTAATTGTGCTAAGTCATGTTCTTCTATAGTCTATTCTGCAAAAGGTGTTTCTACTCTAACTCCATCAACTAATCTAGTTGGTTTTATGTAACCTTCCTGGACTAGCATCCACATGCGATAATCAAGTGACTGTAAGAAAGTTGACATGCGTGTTTTCCAAAAATCAAAAGGAATATTGTCAAATAGTGGAGATCTAGTGATAGAGTAACCTTCAGGTGTATTTCGGTTTCCAAATGTAGCCATCTACGTTAATCAAAAAGTAGTTCAAACTTATGATTTTGAAATGATGCTCTGATACCACTTGTTGAGTCTAGTAATTAGGTTGTTAAGCCTAAGTGAATGTCCCAAGGGTACCAAGAGGGGGGGTGAATTGGTAGTTTAAAAATTTAAGCCCTCTTTTAAAATTAAGTTGAACCGAAATAAAATTGTTTCTTTTAGATTTTTATAAAAAATATTTTTCAACTACAGAGTTTTTAAAACTAAAATTAAAATACGAAAACGTAAAAACAGTAAAGTAAATGACACCAAATTTATAGTGGTTCGGTCTAAAACCAGACTTACATCCTCTCCCCAGAGGCACCCTCTGAGTATTGCACTAATACCAATAGTGACTCTCCTTTTGCACCCACAGCAAGGCGGAGAAGCCTTTACAACACACTCTTTTCACCACTTCCAAGTGCAGCAGAGAACCGTCGTCTTTTTACACTATCCCCAGTGTTGGCAGAGAACCGTCGTCCTTTCACACTCTCCTAGTGTGGGCAGAGAACCCTTCGGCTATTTACACTCACTAAGTGTAGGCAGCGAACCCTTCGGCTATTCACACTCTCCAAGTGTAGGCAGCGAACCCTTTGGCTATTCACACTCTCTAAGTGTAGGCAGCGAACCCTTCAGCTATTCACACTCTCCAAGTGTAGGCAGCGAACCCTTCGTCTGTTCACACTCTCAAAGTGTCGGCAGAGAACCGGATCTCCTTGACAGATCTTCTCACAAGAATCTAGAAGGAAGAAGAAAAAGAGTGAAGTAATCCCAATTCACAAGTAGAGACTCTTACCTTTGAAATCCAAGTGAAGCCTTCTCGCTCCAATGGTAGGAATCCTCCTTTGAATGCTCTCTTCCACTCTCTCCTTGGCTATTCTCTCAAGAGTCACGAAGATCAAATGACAAAAAGATTGGGTGGCAGTCAAATTTGGACTATTTATACAAAAGACAAGAAAAACCGCCCAAATACTGCAAGTATTCAATTCTGTATGCAGTGGATCGTCCCGTACGATCGTGGATCGTCCTGGACGATTTTACTTAAATGATTTGAAACGACCTTATTTGTATATGTGTACGAAAATGACTTCGTACAGCTGATCGTCTGGTACGAACTAGGTTCGTCTAGTACGAACGGTTAATACTAGGTCGGTTCTAGAAACTGCTGAAAACCGTTCTAAGTCGGTTAATCGTTTGGACGAAAATATATTCGTCTGGACGAAATTTTTACAGAGGACCGATCGTCCTGGACGATTATTTATTTCGTCTGGACGAAAATTTTCCAAAGGACCAATCGCCATGGACGATAATTTAATTTCGTCTGGACGAAAATTTTCCAGAGACCAGATCGTTCTGGACGATTATTAATTTCATCTGGACGAAAATTTTCCAGAGGACCAATCGCCATTGACGATAATTTAATTTCGTCTGAACAAAAATTTTACAGAGAACCAATCGTCCTGGACGATTGTAAAGTCGTCCTGGACGAATAGGACTTAAAAAAAATTTTGAAGCAAGTTCCTATTCGTTCCATGTGCTCAATAGGAGATAACTGTCTGATCGTCCCGTACGAACGGATATCGTCCAGTACGTTCAGTATAAATTTTTTATGATCTCCTTATGTGTGTGTATGTTTTTATTCACTCAATTACAATCACTCCCTTTCAATTTAATTGCAAACTTCAAATTTTACAAAGTATCTTATTCTGAATTTGATTTGAAGTCTTCGTAATCTGGAGTTCGTTTTTCCTGAAATGTTAGTACACACAAGAGCAAATACAAATCTTCTAAAATTGTTAGGAGATAACTACACATTTGAACAATAATGTTTGGAATCATCAAAACTACATAAGTTGCAAAAATGTAAAGCATTCAAATAGCAACTATTCTAACATACCTTTCTTAGAGTGATTTTTTTTTTAATTCCAAATGTAGTGCCATAGGATACCGACCATACATGCCTTCTCAACATGCGATGTAAGCCCAAAGATTCTCTCTATGTAAGGAACTACCAGGAGAGCGTCAGAATTTGGAATAACTAGAATTTTTAAAAAATGCATGCATGGGACTCAAAATATGTAAGAAAATTTAGTTAAATGCAATAATGAATGCACGATTAAGAATTAAAATGCTAGGTTGGTATTCTTAAGAGAATAAAACATTACATAATAATCAATAAATAATATACAACTTATAAGGAATTAAGAAAAAACATGCAAATTAATTAAATCTAAGCATTACCTGACAATTGTGGTAAAATCCCTCAAGAACCAAAAGCAATGAACTCAAGGGACATGAAAATGAACTATCCCTCCCTCCATATTTATAGAGTAAGAGTGAGCTCCCATGGGATCCACAGGGATAAATTAAAATCATATTAACATGATCATAAAAGAGTGACATGTGAAAACTGTGTCAGTCCAAATTGACTTAAATTCATCCCCTTTGCCACCACGTCAATAAATTGTTGTGCAAGAAAATATAAAGTGATTGTTAAAAAATTCTAAATTACAAAATAAAGATGCAAAAAAATAAAAATTGTGATAATATTGATACTTATGCAAATTTTATAAGGTGATCTCTATCTCTGATATTACATCTTGAAATTCATGCAAGAATAGTGAAGGCATGTTAAATAACAAACTTGAGATATTTTAGAACATGTGCATGCATCACGAGTTAACATTCAAATTCTATTAAAAAATAATAAATAAATTTTAAATTTCCCACTTCAAAAAATATATAAATACTTTGAAACTTCTCAACAAATATTAAAAATTTAAATCACTTTTAAAAATAAAACGTGTGCATGAAGTGCAACAAATATTACAAATGTTAAAATATTATTTCTAAGAATGCTACAACAAATGTATTTTAAATTCTTGTATTTGCAAGCTTGTAAAAATATTAAAATTATACTGCAAATTTAAACTTTTTAAATCTTTTCGAAAGATGAAAAAAAATACCCACACACACTCCAACCAGTACATCTCAAATTTTTGGGTTTAAGAATGTTGCATAGGCTAAAAGAAAAATGAATTCAATTTATAATTTTAATCCTTAAAAATAATTTCAAGATGGAAGTGATTTTTTAAATGTGCCTAAATCCTTATGTATTTTATTTTTGGCATAATTCAAAACAAAAATATGAAAATATAAAAAAAATTTAACAAAATTTAAAATATTCAGGTGAAACCAATTTTCTATAAAATTTAAAGGGGAAATTCATCTACCCTCTGCAACCATTTATTAGAGTGATAAATTTGAGAAAAATCTCAACTCAAAGAATGAACATCTTGATCAGCATTTTGCTAAGATTCATTCTCAAATGATTCACCCTTTAAAATGATTGCTTGCCGTAAAAATTTTAAAATATGTTTAAAATGAAGTTTAAATTTTTTTTAAACTTCACTTTAACATAAGCTAACTAAGTCATTTCAATTTAGCCTTGGTCGAGAGGCCTTATAAGACATTTCAATGAATTTTAGGGGAAAAAATGGAAGACTAGTTCATATAGGAGTGGGAAGAGAGAAGTGTAGAAGAGTTCAAATTGATAGAACTTAAAGGAGATTTTAAAACTTATCATTCACTAACGTGATAATGTTTGAAGGAATCACCAAACTCCTTAAACGATTAAAGGTTCATTTGGGTGGATTTTTTTATTGCTTCTTAAAGTAGTTTTCTAGCACGAAAATTTTAATTTTCGTACTAGATATCTACTTCAAGAAGAAGGAAATCATCACAAACAAAACCTAAGACCACAGCCAAACCCCATCTTCTTTAAAATAAAATCAATTTTTACAACAAAACAAAAAGCACTTCACTTTTTATTCCAGCAGATATAAATAGATGTGCAATTACTAAATTTTGAATGCATCAAAACACGATGAAAATAGACGTCAATCACACTATTAAGGTTTCGTTTGGAACAATTTGCTTACTAATTTCTAAAATAATTTTTTAGTACAAAAATTTTTTGAACAAGAAATTTTTGTACTTAAAAACAGCTTTAGAAAATAATAAAAAACTATCCCGAGACTTCATTTGGGAGGACATTCTTACTGCAGCTTCATAAAACAACGTTTTAGTAAAAAAAATTAACAACGTTTTAGTAAAAAAAATTAAAATTTTCTACTAAAAATTTATTTCTAGAAGCAGAAAGAAAACCACCCCAAACAAAACCGAAGTTTAAGAGAGGGAAGTCACCTGAAACTAAAAAGAGTACAGATTACTCACACTATTGAGCCTAACTAAGAGAGGGAGGTAACCATCAAATATCTACTTTTTTCTTTAGGCAACCAACCTTACTTGACTAATGTTTCTTTGAATTCTTTTATTCAACTTAGCATTTTAACATTAACAAAAAACCATTTTTTACACAATATTTGACAATGGAATTTTAAATTTTTAATATTTTGAATCCACAAAATTCAAAATTTAAAATTCACAATTTCAAATTTTACTTGCAACCACAAATTTAAAATTATGAATGCATAATCTTAAATAATAATCAATACACGTAAAATATAAATTATACCTTATAACTTTAATTTTGCTCATAATAAAATCTTGATAATTATCAGCCTTCTTGCTCTGAGATGTAATTATTGGTCTACCACTTCTTTTATGGGCATATTTGTTTCGCATCATGAGACAAGCTTGCTTCCCCAAATGATCAAGCCCCGCATGCAAATTTCCTCAAAAGATGGTCAAAAATTAAAGCTGATCTTTTATTAGGTTACAGGCCAAGCATAAATATTTCAGAAAAACTTTGAAGACTTCCATCAACATAGCAGTTTCAGCAGTCATGAAAACGAAATCAAATGGAAGACATACAATGCATAGCTTAGAGTTTTGACGGAAGTAACAAAAGGACTTCAAATATAGATCCATGTTGAGCCATCAATTTGACTGCGCCCAACAAGAAAAGATCAGCAAAAACAAAAAAAAAGCGTCTTTAATTTTCTTTTCCCTTCAAATTATGGAGGCATCTCATTGCAAAACAAACAGAAACTCACCAGATCAAGTAAAATCTCTCTACCAAACATTAAAAAAATAAGATAAAATAACCGCCGTTTCCTGATGATGGCTGCTTTTAGACCAAGACATGCATTTGTTATACTTTCAGGGGATCGATCAGCAGAGAAATTAGGCTTCCATTCAGCCAGGTTAACTACCAATGGCAGATACTTGGCCTTTCTTTGTCTGAACGAGTCACTGTTTTTCTGTTTCAGTGATTCTGAAAACTCTCAACGGCTATCTTCCACTGCCATGCCTGCTGCTTCGCATCCTCAAATGATAAGACCTTCTTTGGCTGTAAGACGAAAAAGAGTGAAATCAATTTAAGAAAACTCAACCATGCAAACTAGGTAAACTACAAAGGACACTCATGCGCAGATATATACCATCCCTGTTCCTATTAGCAATTTCAAATATTTAACTCAACTGAATAGATAGCCAAGTTCATACGAATTGTGTAATTCTAGTTGAAGAAACATACAGTTGAAATCTTGAAATGCGAGGAACTCGTCACATGGATGCTCATGTCTCTAGAGTTACCGGACCAAATTATATTTCCCTTGGACATGACCTTGGAAGGATCCACGCATACCAACTTTGATTTATCAGTCAGGATCAACTGCACCTTCTTGTTGGTGAGTTTCTGCAATTTCTTCAACTTCGAGATCATAACAATGCTCTCCCCAGGCTCCAGGAACTCTTGCCTTCCATTAGAACAACGGAAGAGCAAAATGCACGCATATCAATGATTGAAAAGAATAATTTATATAAAAAAATGTATAATACAAAGAGAATAGTTGATCATGCAAAAAAAGATAAAAGACTGAAATCAGTAACATGTTCAGAATTTTATCTATTGAACCAACAAAGCTTCTGGTGGAAGTAGAGATAGATGAGAAAGTAAAATATGGAACCATTGGCACACACCATTTGGAGTCAAATGAGTCGATCTTAGCAAGTTTGGATATATGTGATTGTGTCTCAGAAGATGATGTAGCGCTGTTAAAACTTGCATCAACTGGTGGTAACTGAGGCACACAGCCATCTCCGATATGTGATAAGTTCCATGTGGAACCCTGGGGATCATCATCCTCCACCACCTGAAACCTAAGACAGTTAGTTGGTTCCAGTAAACCTGTTTCTATGAAAAATGACAAAAAAGTCACTCAGTATATGAAAAGAAGCTATGGTTGAAAACTGTCAGTACAGTTGATTCTGGAGCAAGCTTTGGTGCAGCAGACTTCCTTAAGTTTTTCCAATCAATTCCCCTAAAGAAGGGATGCATCTTGAGGGCAGCATAACCTTGAGGTCCAGCACCAAGTCTTTTCGTGGGTTCTATGTCCTGCATGCAATAAGACACCTTTTAAAAGTATGTTATCTCTCACAACAACAACCACCCCTTAACCCACTATGTGGGATCGCTGCACCACAAATGTTTGTAACATCATAATTTGCAGAAGGATTAGGCGAAAGACAATGGAGTTAATATGATTAAACTTTAAAGAATATTAACAAGAAAGGAGTATTTCTGGTCAAAATTAGAAGAATAAGAACATAAAGAAGGGCAGAGCACGTAATTGAAGATTTTAGCAAGAGTTTCCTCCATTATAATATGACTTGAAGGCGTAAACTAACCAATCTGATAGCTTTGCTGACATCAATAAATTTGTCAGAGGATGAGTAAGATTTTTAAGTATGCTTCTAATGCTTGGTGCATATTAAACTAAAATCATGATTAAAAAGCATGTTGTGCAATTTAGAAAAAATTCTATTGGAAAATAAACACTATAGGCTTCCAAGAGCAGATAAAATGTGTTGTTGTCCTCAGTTTCAAATTCCTTAAGAATTTATCTGCATAGATGCATTACCAGTCATACAAACCGGAATCGCAAAACGTAGAAGGTTATAAAGTTCTTACATATATATATATATATAAAGAGAGAGAGAGAGGGAGCAAAGAACTAAATTGATCCTCTGACTCTTTCTGAAGGACCAAATAGTCTCCTACTATATAAAAGTCCATTGACTCTTCAAAAAGGAACCAAAATAGTGTCATAGCTATTTTTTAACGAAAAAAATTAATAAATTAAAGGTAAACATGGATGGCAAGAGGCTATTTATAGAATGCAAAATTTTTACTAGGTAAATCAAGACTGCACTACATCGAACCAAGCTATCGAGTCATAGCTTGGAAAAGAAGGTGCAATCTTCTCCTTCACGTTGTGAATGTCATATTTGAGTAACGTCGAACCCCAACTGTTGGATCTTAATGTGTCCATGGGTGACACCTGACTTTACTAGCAAGCCTACCCACTAAGTGAGCGAGCTAGAACTTGTATGAGAATGGAGAGAGGAGAGTATAACTAGAGAGGAAGAGAGAATATATAGAATGCTCAAGACTATAAATCTCAAGTTAGCAAAGGATCCACTTGTAAAGAAATAAATAGTCCTCAACTACTTCTTATCACTCCATATTTATATGGTTCTAAGGAGCTACAGGAAATGTTACACCCAAAAACTAAAAGTACTATGCCCCACAAAACACCTGCATAACAATACACAAACCACCCTAGACATCTGTCATCTCCCTATTGGTTGAAGGAGGGCAGCAAGGTTGGAAGGGCTCCAACAAGTTGTCTTTGGGTGAGCTCAGTAATGTCAAATTGGTAAGAAAGCTAGGGTGAGTCTGTGGGTTAGTGTTGAGATGGGGGGACCTACAACCAGTGGGCTTAGTGATGTTGCTAGCAACTTGTGTGAGAGAACATGGATCGCTTGATGAGAGAGAGGTGAGTAAGAAGTTATTGCACGAAGGGATAGAAAACAGGATAATCAGTCGCGACAAAATGAACTGAGAGTCCCATGAATAGGCATTTTCATGTGGCTGAGCTTGGATAAGAATGATCGCTTTGGGAGAAAGCGGGTGACTAAGATGGCGATTCAAATGCATGTTGGGTGTTGAGTTGCTAGCTTGATGATGAATCCTCGATTCGTTTCATAAAAGGGTGAGCTCCCTGACAGGCCATAGTGAGTGGTGCATGTTAATCATGTTAAGTGAATTCTCCTGCAAATTAAGAAGTGGTGCCTTCGGGATCATTAAGCGAGTTCCACTATCATAACCCATTGGCTACCTACTAGATAATTGAGAAGGTACATGTGAGCATATATTTAGTTCCTTGATTCACTTAACTCTTTGATAGACAAATGACGAAAAGGATGAGTAAATGATATTAAATGGCACAGCCAAGCATGAACATGAAAGTAAATGTAGAGTTATTGCCCCCTACTTTTAACCTCAATGATTGCGTACCTCACATTGATGTTAGTCATGTGACACAACCTTCCACTTGGCTCCTTATAAATAGGTGGTTTGCATTGTGAAATCTTTACTTCTTCTTTGGTAATATGAGAACCTTTGAGTCTTGACAGAATGTACCCTGTCGAGATAGCCCAATCTCATATGAGAGCCACAAAGAAGGACACCTTTCGTCAAGGGTGACTTGAGAGGTCTAAGAGAAATGAGACTGAGATCTCGTTGAGTGAAGAAGTCAAAAAAAGCACCTAGGTGGTGCCAAAGACAACTACGAACTCATCGCTGCCCCACATATGAAGAAGAGTAAGGATGACCATGAGGTAGGCGTGTCAATTTCGAGTCACAGGTCCGGTTTGGGTTTAACCCAGAACAGACCCGACACAATTCAGGTTAGCCCGAACTCGACTCGTTTTGGCATACGAGTCAGTATTTCAGACCCGAACCCGACCCGCTTCAGGTTCTGGCCAACCTGACCAGACCCGATTCAGGTTTGACTGCGGCAAAAATCATGCTTTTTTGGGTCTCCGGCGGCCGGCAGTAGCAGCAACTACGGTTGAAGCAGTAGCGGCGACGACGGCTGAGGCAGCCGCAGCAGCAAGCGATGCGACACGGCATCGCTGCATCGTGGGCAGCGGCGACGTGCATCAGCGGCGAGCAGAGCGGACGGCCAGGTCATTCTGGGTCCTTTCCGGGTTTCTGGTCAACCTGAACTCGACCCGATTTTTGAAACGAGTCGAAAACCCCAACCCAAACCTGACTCGGTTCGGGTTCAGGTCAACCCAAACTTGAAATTTTCGAATAGGATTTTTGGGTCGGGTCAAATATTGACACCCCTACCTTGAGGAGAAAATCAAAGTCGTGTCGATTGCGGTGACCAGCGATGTCAAGCCCACCACAGCTGGTGATGTCAATCTTCCTGTGAGGATCTTTCTGCCACATGCTGAGGAGGATGAGCCTCTTAGAATGCGACTAAAGGGATGAGTAGCATTAAGGTGCCCAACAACAGAGGTTGTGACATCGCTTCTACTGAGGACGGCATGACCTCTTTAAGGGGCAGGTAAGAGAAAATTGGACAAATTTAAGTATTTGTGAATTACATTATTAGGAAAAACGGTATTTGCTGTGAGAAAACATAGTCTATGTTTCCTCAAGTGAGCTGTTGTGGGACCCGCCAAGCTAGTAGGAGACGAAGACTTTGGAACAGTGGGCGTTGTATCAATACTCTAGCTTCCTAATATGCTCCTCCCTTCATTACAAAATAAATATTGTATTATACAATCTTTATACCATCCATAACAGTAGTGTTTGGCAACTTATGTTTAGCAGGTTATGATATGTACTTCTTTATATAAACAACTGTTCTGTAACCTTGATGAATCAATTAAAGAGAAATAAAAATTATTCGTGCTTGTTTTCAAGCCTCTTTGAGAAGATAACATGGTGGATTTCTTAAATCCTTCAGAGCTCTTTATGAGTGCTGCAAGAATTTCTGTGATTCCTCGAAGTTAATAATTTATGTGATTCCTGAAGTTCTTTGGTGACCCTTTGGGTTATCCTAGTTAACCATATGCTCTTCTGTTGTTGTTTCTATTTGAATCCCTCTGTGTAGCTCTCAACTAACCCTACCGAAATTTCCGGGTAGTGTTTTTGGGTTGGGTCAACCACATCACTACCTCACCAGCCCTAGAATATTCCACATAATAACACAAACCACCATCCAAATCCTACAAAAGCCCACCACCAAACTCTTTCAAGAACACATACATTACATTAAAAATAGGAGTTAAGCTTATACGGAAATTGTGCAATAGCTTTTCCAGTAGATAAAAGGAAATTGCAAGTGAAATTTCTCACCAATAACTTGTCGATTAGATCTCTTGCTTCATCCGAAAAGTAGTCAGGAAATTTAAGATCCCTAGCCATAATCCTCTGAAAGATAAGCCACTCACTAGCATCTTTAAAGGGAGAAGATCCAGTAAGCATCTGATACAAGGTACACCCAAGTGCCCATAGGTCATTTCTGGTAAAAGAAGAGAGAATATATGATTTAGCATGAACTGATGTTGAGCAAAGACAAAATGCTACATAGTTTAAAGTAAAATTAAATATTGTGCTTATATTACTTCAGCAGAGACATCCGCATTCTAATCATGCAACAAATCAGGTGCTACAAGGTAAAGTCGCTCCAAACAAGGCAGTTAGTATAGTACACTAAGCCACGCTAAAGATGTCCGATTAGGTTCATAGAGCTATATGTTGGAATGATCGGGACAATGTTTGAGAAGGCAGTTATAGCTGGATAATGAAAGGAAGGAAGAGGACAAGGTTCAAAACAGTTTTAAGAATTTGACGGTTCCTCTTTTTATCTTAGCTCAGGCCCTAAAAATTCCTTTTGACATAAGGAATTAGCAGTGCATAATTGATGTAGACAAAGGGGGTCAACTCATGTCCAACATAAATCAATTTTGGCCTCCCTCGAGTCTACAAGCTCAATAAATTTTGAGCTGGAATTTAGCTCATTTATGAGCTGATTTTTAGTTCATTTATTGAACTAAAGGTTAGCTCATTATTAGCTAGGTTTTAGTTCATTAATTGTCTTATTTATGTAACTTTTATTTATAGTTTTAAAAATTGAGTTTGTCCCTTGGGATTCCAAAATGGCTTTTGGAATCCCAATGTTAGTTGTTTTCCATGCTTGGCTCATTGGTTCCCACGGATTGGCTCTTGGTTTCCCGTGGATGGCTCTTGGAATTCCGTGCCTTGGCTCCTTGGTTCTAGCGGCTGCCTCTTCGGTTCCTGGCTGGGCTATTTCCCGTGAATGAATGGGGGCTTTTCCGTGGCTTTGGTGCTTCGTTTCCGGGAAGTGACTGTTGGCTTTTCATATTCCCTATTTAAATAAGCTTAAATTAATGTTATGTGGCTGTTTGTATTTCCCCTTTCATACCTATAAATATGAGGGGTTATGTAATGTTTTGGTTATGTTATGTGAATGATTTTTGGAAATGTAAACCTGCGGGTTTTGTTGGATAAGCTTGCGAGCTTTGTCCGTCTTCTTTCTCATCCCCTCCGAAAATCTTGCGAGCTCTTTCCAACCTTTCGTCTTGGCTTCTAACCTCTTTCGTCTCTCCACAAGTGCCACTCCACCTGTATCCCTCTTCTCTAAGTGAATCAATTTTAGGGTGTCTTGTTTGAGTCAAATTTGTTTGAGTCAAAGTTTGTAAGTCTTTCATTTTTATAATATTAAAGTTCGTTTTAAGCATTTTAAAAAAAAAAGTGAATGATATGTTATTTTTGGAAAAGCTATAACCTGCGGGTTTGCTTCGGAAATCCTGCGGGCTCTTTCCACCCTTCTTTCTCATCCCCTCCGGAAATCCTGCGGGCTCTTTCCACCCTTTCTTCTCGGGCTTCTAACCTCGTTCGTCTCTCCGCAAGTGCCACTCCACCTGTATCCTTCTTCTCTAAGTGAAGCAACTTTAGGGTGTCGTCAAGTGATTGAGTCAAGTTTGTAAGTCGGTTAAATTTCGCAAGAGTCATTTTTGTAAGTCTTTTGATTTCTAGTTTTTACATTTTATTTGAAATGTAAGAGTTTGTTCTTCCATTTCTAATCTTTAGTCAATTTCGTTGGAAGTCGTCGTTAGGTGTTTTTTTGTGGGCGAAGGGTATAGGCACCCCTATATTTTTTGCCCGCATCAATAATAAGATTGTAATATAGACGAACTGAAATGGTTAAGAGGAAAAATGCAATACAATTCAAGCTTTTACTGCTTCAAACATCCAAGCCCCAGTGAAACATTACCAAGTGATGCACTACAAAAATTTATTATTAGAATATTCAAGCGGGTTGATTAATTTAAGATTTTATTTTACAGTTAGGATTATTTTTAGTTTGAATTAGATGATTGTTGACCTCTGTAGAAATTACCCAAAAATTGAAAGAAGCTAAATCCAGCATATATACCTCAAATCTGATGGATCCACAATTTCTGCTGAAATCTGCCCAAAATCCCGCTGAGAAAATACTGTTCAAACGGCGCCGTTCCGGGATGTCTGCGGAAATCCGGCGACAAGTCCTCGATCGCATCCCGAATCGTGTCTATAAAATGAAAGTGAAGCCCTTATTGTCGCTGCTTCTCATTCCACTCTCCACGACCGAACTCCCTCACTCCCGATACCTCTCATTCTGTCCGGCTCCACACAGCAAACCCGACGCCTCTTCCTCCGATACCTCTCCTCCTCCCGATCAAGCCGTCGCCTAGATCCCGTCGAGCTCTTCCTCCCAATCTCACTGCCCTAGTCCGACGCCGGAGCCTCCTTGCCCGACTACTCCTCTCAGCCGCACGAAACAGCCCCGATCCACCTCTGTCCGAGCTCAGTCGCTCAAGCCGACCCCTTGCTGCTTCTGATCCAGAGAGAGAGAGAGAAGCCGAGAGAGGGAGACTCACCCAGCCCGACGCCTACCCCGATCTCCCTTGCTGTAGCCAAGCCGAACCTCCCGATCTCCTTCTCCCTTACCCGTGCGTGACCATGCCCGACCCCTCTCTCCCTTTGCTTATATTTGCTTATTTATTAGTATACTTTATATATATATTAGTATATATATATGTTATATATATATATATATATATATATATATATATATATATATATATAATTCTAATAATTAATAATAAAAAAAAATAAAATAACGATTCTTTTCTCGACGCTTGCAACGAACCGGCAAACCCCCGAGGTGCTCACGTAGCGTTTAGGGTGGGAAACCAGTACGATGCTCGCGATGATTTAAGGATCCCTCTTCAAAGCTTGCAACGAGCCGGCAAACCCCCGAGGCGCTCAAGTAGCGTTTAGGGCGGGAAATCGGTGCGACGCTTGTGGCGAAGGGGATAAAAAATGTGTTTTTATTTTCTTTTTTTTATAAGTACCCCCAAACGCCCACGTGATGCAGAGGGGGGAAATTCTATGTCTTTTCTAACTCCTGTTTTCTTCTTATAATTAACAAACATAAAAACCCTTAAATGCTCACGTAGCAGGCGGGGATAAAAAAAAATTTCATATGCGATCGCGGTGTCATTTTTGACACCTACCTGAAGCGCTCACGTAGCGTCGATGGGAATGGTTGCCTCTTGGTTTTTCCCCTAAACGGGGGAGACGCCGGGAGGCTGCCGAAATTTGGATTGAAAATCCAAGGACTTAAATAAAAAAAAATGGTGAACTTGGACTTGTTCGAATTCAATTGAATGTGGAGAACTTGGGATTGCAACAAATGACTTAATTGAACTTGAACCCAAATGAATTCAATTCTAATTGAAACGAATATGAACATGAACCTGGATTCTCATTAGAACTTGATTGAACTCATTTTGAGCTCGGATACGAACTCAAAGGACAACAGGGAACATGCATTTGAACTTAAACTCAAGTAGAAGACTTGTAAGCTTGAGCTCAGATCATAAAGTCCTCACCAAATGAGGGCGAAATCTCTGGGTAGTGTCTTATCTACAAACCCATCTGCCTTCCAAAATTTACCTCGGAACTTAGTTCGTTAAAACTCCCTCGCCGAATAAGAAGCGCGAGCGGAGGCCGGGCCGAATTTTCGGAGCCCACAGATTTCTGGCGACTCCGCTAGGGTTTGGTTCCTCTTTCCATCTTTGGCTAGTCGTCTCAATACTATAGTAGCATCCATATCGATCCGTACTTAAAATTTTAAGTATCCTAAGAATGATCGTTCAAAAAGAAAATTTTTCTATTGAAATAACGTATTTAGCAGTATTTTAGATTTATATTATTTGAACTGCTCGCTAATGTTATTTTCTCTTATTTTTGTGTTCTGTGCAAGTCTCTGCATTTTGAAAGTGCAGGGTGATGTATCAGATTCTGATTACTAACCCTTGCCTTTCATTTATGCAGATGGATCTACAGAATACCCCGATGACCGTCCAACTGGGACGAGGAGCCAGGATCCAACTGGCTAATGCTGTTATAGATACCGGAAACACTGGAGCTACCATCCAATTTGGTAGTATTGATTTTCCAGCCGTTGTTGCAAGAAATTCCGGAGCTCCTACCCGTCGTGTGCATTTGCCAGCACCACGACCTACTGCTGAAGATCCTCCCAAGAGGCTTTCCGTATTCGAGAGGCTATCACAGCCTGACATCCTAGCCACCAAGAGGATCGTGGCTGGCGGAAGAATCTCCGTGGTGACTGCAAACAACACCACTCTTTCGACCAGGTTATCTGCGCCTGGAGAGTATAATGCTGAAGCCCCCTCATCTGGAGGAAGGCCCACAAGGAGGCAAAGAAGGAAGATGAACGCTGAGCTCCGAGCTCAGCATCAACAATTCCCTGTTCACCCTTCCAATCTGCCAGCCCTGGTGCCCGAAGTCAATGTTCCCACCAGGAACAAGTTTACTGACCTAAAGTGGGTCAAAAGAAATAGCTCCACTGGCGAGCTTAAGAAATCTTTCTGGGAGCAACGTCCTGAAGTTGCAACTCCTCCAAAGAGAAAGGAGCCTGAAACTCTCTCGGCCCGGGTTTATCGGGTCCTGAAGACTGTAAAGGAGAAAGGTTTGAAGAAAAAGAAATTCCAACGGCCTTTGGTGATCGAGGCCGGGAGAACCCCGCCAAGGGAAAGCCTATCCTTTGCGTCGGAAAGAAGAGAAAGAAGATATACCCCACGCGGTGAGCATCGCGGTGTGACACCTGAATCATATGTTCAGGGATCCACCGCCGAAAGGTCCCGGTGGAGAGGAAAACAAGTCTGGAGGCCAAAGCCTCAAAGAAATGAAGAACAAAGAAGAGAAAGGAGGACTGATATGGGCGTGACATCTGGTGAGGCTTCCCGGAGATCTGCCCCAGTTTACAAACAACATCAGAAGTGGGCCCCAAAAAGAACCCATAATGACACTCCTCCAGACGGTAGACACCTTGGAGAATCCTCTAGGGGATCCCGTCGCCTTTCATCCCCTCCAAAAGAAGAAACCAACTTTGACCGCAGTCCGCTGGTTGAAGAAGTCCCCGTGCCTAACCAAGAGCCGGAAATCCAGTGGCGGCGCCGGTCGGAGATCCGAGTACTAGAAGATGAAGGAAATATGCAATGGGAAGACAACATTGAAGAAAAAGAATTCCTTGAAGGGGAAGAAAATATTGAAGAAAATATTGATGAATTTATGGAGGAAAATTTAGAAGAAAATATTGATGAATTTCTAGAAGAAAATCTAGAAGAAGAAATTCAAGAAACAAATGACACTCTAGACATGGAAGTTGTCTATATGGTGAGACACACCAATGCTAATGAGGAAGCTTATTATGATAATGGTGAAGATGAAGACGAGCAACAACCGCCAATTAGGCGAGTTTATCAACGTCGTCGTGAAGCTGGGTCCACCACTGGTAGAGGTGGTCATTCACAAGCTGAAGAAGAAAGAGAAGAAGCCGAGGAGAATCCCTTCGCTGACGAGAATGTCACACTTGCAGAAATGCAAAGACATATGAGACGACAAATGAGAGCCAAAGACAGAGAAATCTCTCAGTTGAATGAGAAGATGACTGAGATGATGACTCAAATGGGGGCAATGATGCAGATGATGCAGAGAACTGCCGCTGTTGGCGCCATGCCCAATCCTCCTCCGGATCCTCCAAATTTTCAAATGCCTCAAGCCTCGGGAGTACGAGATAATCCTGAAGGTGGTCGCGAAACTCATAATGTCACCCGTCAGCCCACTCCGCAGAATATTGCAAGTACTTCCGAGCCCGTGACTGCTGCACAGTTGGAAGGAATAATAACAGAAAGAATCAGGGCTATTATAGCTGTTGACCAAGCAGAAAAGTTGGTGGGCAAGGGTCGTCCGTATCCTGCTGAATACGACCAAGTACCATACCCGAAAGGGTATTCGGTCCCAAAGTTCAACACTTTCAACGGTAATAACAACCCCAGGCAGCACCTGGCACAGTTTAAAGCCACCTGTGAGAATACAGGAGGAAATGACGCCCTACTCTTCCGACAATTCGTTAGTAGTTTGACAGCAACTGCTTTCGAATGGTACGCTGAACTGCCAAATGATTCTGTGAAAACCTTCGCAGAATTAAAATCTATGTTCGTGAAGAGGTTTGCTAGTGCAACAGAGAAGATCACGATCGCTGACCTCGCTCTTGATAAGAGAAAAAGAGAAGAATCAGTGACCAAATACATCACTCGCTGACGAAATCTAAGTATGAAATGTGAGCAGCAGTTAGAAGAAGAACACGCAGTACAGTTGTTAATGGGCAACATTGATGACAAGATGCAACCCTTCCTGTGCATGGCTACGATAAACACATTTCAAGACTTGCTCGATAGAGTGGCCAAATTTGAAAAACTGAATTTGTCCAGATCAGAAAATCACTCTGATAAGCTCAAAAAGGCTAAAGCCCCGGGTGCTAGAAGGGGTGAGGCCGACTCTACGTTCTTCTCTAGAGCTGATAGAGAAAAGCAGCTAATTTACAACGTAGACAAAGACAAACAGCCGATGCAATATCAAGAAAGGCCTAAGCAAGTCTACAACCCCAACCCCCAACCGAAGCTGATATTAGGGGAAAATGATAAGCCACGAACTTATCAAGGTGGTGGAGAACGCCCGAGACAAACAACAGGAACTGGTGATAGAACGTTCCAATCTCTTAAAGATAAAATGAATAAAGAGTATTCATTCAAAAGGGAGAGTGTTGCCAAATTATTTCGACAAGTGTCGAGATCGGGTTTAGAACTGCCTGAATGCAAGAGGCCCGAAGAGTCGAAGCACACTGGTGATCCAAATTATTGCCCATACCATCGGGTACTCAGCCATCCTATTGAAGATTGCTACATCTTCAAGGATTGGCTTGAAAGAAAATATCAAAAAGGGGAGATAACATTATCCGACAATGTGTTGTCCCATCCTAAGAAGGAATCAGCTCGGGTGGTCACGTCCTCTTCCGTACCTCTGGTTGAAGAAAGAAGAAAAGAGAAGAAGCCAGTTCAAGAAGAACAGTGGGAGACTGCGGTCTCCAAGAAGACTGTGAAAATGTTAAAACAGCTTGAAGGAGTTCCAGGTGTAAAGTGGAAGTCTCCTGTTGAGCCTATGACAAGTTTGAAGGCACTGCCGGTGGTACGACCTTCTACTTCAAAACAGTTTTCTAACCAAGTTGGTTCTTCTAAACTTGAAAAGGTGAAGCCGCCCAAGAAGAAGACCAAGCTGAAAAAGCCCAAGGAGAAAAAGACTGCAACTCAGAGGGTTATTGACAGTTTGGATGAGTATTATCAAACTGTGAGGCGACCTATCAAGCTCGCTGACTTCATGTCAGAGCTTAAGATAGACGAAGCCGAAGAAGGAGATGAAGATTCTCTTCCAACAGAAACATGTCGGGTTATCTCAGTGACGCCGAGTACCTCAGTAAAAGAAGAATACACTGAAGAAGTACCCTCTGAGCCCTGTATGATGGTTTTGCCAATGGATTACAGTTCGGAGGAGGATTTGTATTTTCCAGAGGGAGACGAATCAGATCCTAGCATAGCATCTCGGATGGAACATGTAAACCTGGGTAGTGATTCTGGATCAACAAATGAGTCCCTAGATGCAACGATGGCTGACTCTGAAGAAAATGTACAGTCAAATGACTCTGAACCGGAGGAGATTGCTCAAGTGCAGTTAAGAAGCGGCAAAATACTGCCGCCTCCACCGAAGAAAGGGGTCTCTAATAAAGATAAGGAGAAAGAGATAGTTATCAACGATGATATTATCTCTGAAGATCCCAAGAAAAAGAAGACTCCAGCCAATGGGATAGATTATAATATTTTATCCCATCTGAGAAAGATCCCAACACAACTCAGCATATACGATGCCCTGGTAATGTCTAAAGATCTTCGGGAGACTCTAATTCAAGCTCTCAAAGATCCCCAAAGATACGAGGCGTATTTTGCTGAACGCAATTTGACTGAGGTTCTGCAAGCTCGAAATGAGCCATTCATTACTTTCTCCGAAGAGGACATGATGCTCGGAACTGCAAACCATAATCGTCCTCTGTATGTTACTGTAGAGAGCGATAAACTGATTATCAGTCGAATCCTAATTGATCCTGGGTCCTCCGTGAATCTGATAAGCTTGAAAGCACTGAGATCTCTCTGCCTTGATGTGGAGCACCTCGGGCCAGACAAGTTGATGGTGCATGGCTTCAATGAAAAAGGGCAGAAAACCCTCGGGTCATTCATGCTTCCTCTTGTATTTGGAGAGCTTCATACAGAAGCTAAATTTCATGTGATTGATGCGGATACTTCGTTCAAGGCGCTGCTAGGTCGTCCCTGGTTGCATGAGTATGGCATTGTCCCGTCAACACTACACCAGTGTATGAAGTATCTCAAAGATGGAGAAGAATTTAGGATCTCTGGTGATATTCAGCCTTTTACAGTTCATGAAGCAACAGTTTATGAGGATGCACGATATTTCATGCCAAAGAAGCAAAAATCATCGAGCTCCCTCGAAGCTAAAGCATCAAACTCAAAGGCTGCAAAGCGACCTGAACGGGAAGGTGAGAAGAAACAGGTGGGGAGAAAGAAGGCAGCGCCGACTCTTCCCAAGGCACCGATCATTCCAAAAGAAAAGAAACATGTACCTCATCTTGGGAGTGACATAGATGAAGACGATGTTATCCCTGCCAAATCTCGAAAAGTATGCTAGTCCATGGATGAATGGAGTAGACAGGTCGAATATTCAAGTGACGATTATGACTACGACTCCATCTACATGAACACGGTGCAGAATGTGTTCTCTAGAAGAATTGATAGCCTATCAATTTCTGATAGCGTACTTATAGTCACACGTGTTCCTTTGCAACACTTCAAGGAAATCATCCCGCGCGAGATGCATAAAGTTGAAGAACTAGCTACCCTATATCTTCCTCCTCTTAAAAATGGGACTGTGCCAGGGAATGTATTATATTCTACGGGAATCCATGAAGAAGAGAATCAAGACTGGGATTGCATGTTCATCGACTCCGATGAATTATTTCCTACGAGGCTACCCAGGTTCAATACCAGGAATATTCAAAGAATGCTACGAAAGCAAGTCAATATTCTGACCACCAAGCGACAACTTCGTACAAGCCTAGGCCTTTGGTATGGAAGGAATCCGTGTCCATTACGGCAGAAGGATGCAGATGCATATAAAGGTATCGGGTTCATCAAACGAAAGTGTCTCCGGAAAGAGACTTGTCGGGCAATCACATGCACGGAAATCGAATCCGAGGAAGATGGTGCTGAAGAAACATACGAAGCTGATGATTATGATGAACAGCCCTTGGAAGCCGAGCCTGCACCAGAAGAGCTTGAAGATGGCGGACAGGCAGCTACCATGGATGAACTAAAAGAAGTCAACTTGGGGACCGAAGAAGATCCTCGCCCAACCTTCATTAGTTCTCTCCTACCCGAAGAACAAATAGAAGAAATAAAAGAGCTCCTCTGTGAATTCAGGGACTGCTTTGCCTGGACATATGCTGAGATGCCTGGCTTATCCCTTGATGTAGCAGTTCACAGATTAACAATCAAACCAGAGATAGCGCCCGTCAAGCAAGCTCCAAGGAGAATGAGATTGGAGATTGAAGAACAGGTGATTGCTGAAACAAAGAAGCTTATAGATGCAGGCTTTATTCGTGAAGAAAAGTACGCCGATTGGATCACAAATATCGTCCCAGTGAAGAAGAAGAACGGGCAGATTCGTATCTGCATCGACTTTCGGGACCTCAACAAGGCGTGCCCAAAAGACGATTTTCCACTCCATGTATCCGAACTCCTGGTGGACAATACGTCCAACTACGACATGTTCTCCTTTATGGATGGATCGTCAGGATACAATCAAATCAAGATGGCACCCGAAGATGAAAAGCATACATCATTTAGGACGCCCATCGGAATTTTCTGCTACACAGTCATGCCCTTTGGCTTGAAGAACGCTGGTGCCCACTACCAGCGGGCAATGACTCATATATTTGATGATTTGATACATCAGAAGGTCGAGTGCTATGTAGATGATCTTGTTGTCAAAAGTCTTGGCCGAAAAGATCACTTAAAAGATCTCAGGATTGTATTTGAGAGAATCAAAAAATTCGATCTGAAGATGAATCCTCTCAAGTGTGCATTCGGGGTCTCCTCCGGTAAATTCCTGGGTTATGTTGTTCGTCATCGAGGCATAGAGATCGACCCCAACAAAATTAAGGCAATCACGGAGATGCCACCACCAAGAAACCTTCGACAGCTTCGCTCGCTGCAAGGACAACTGGCTTTTATTCGGAGATTCATATCAAATCTATCGGGTAGATGCCAGCCATTTTCAAAATTAATGAAGAAAGATGTCCGTTTCAAATGGGACGAAGAATGCCAGGAAGCATTTGACAGCATCAAAAGATATCTGTTGAATCCGCCCATTCTAGCAGCGCCAATTCCGGGAAAGCCTCTTATACTGTATACAGCAGCATTAGAAGAGTCCCTCGGAGCACTATTGGCCCAGAATAATGAAGAAGGCAAAGAAAATGCGCTCTACTACATCAGTCGAAGGTTGATTGGAGCAGAAAGTCGTTATTCTCCTATTGAAAAGCATTGTTTGGCGCTGATTTTTGCAGTTCAAAAACTCCATCACTATATGTTATCCCATAAAATCACCCTGATATCGAAGATCGATCCGCTGAAGTTCTTGATGACAAGACCAGCGTTGACAGGTCGTCTAGCCCGGTGGGCAGTATTGTTATTGCAGTTTGAAATCATATACATGCCACAAAAGGCAGTGAAGGTCAAGCACTGGCAGATTTTCTTGCTGCACATCCGATCCCCAGCAGATTCCCCATTAAATGATGATTTGCCTGATGAGCAAATAATGCAGGTCGAGGAGGATGAAAAGCTACCGTTCTGGGAGATGTACTTTGACGGTGCATCATCGATTAGACCTGTCCGACCTCCAAATATTGCAAGAGCCCGAGCCGGCATCGGTCTCATTTTCGTAGCACCCGAAGGAGGCATAATGAGGTTCTCATTCAGTTTGACTGAACCTCGAACAAATAACGAAGCTGAGTACGAAGCTCTTTTAGCAGGACTGGAGATCGCAATCGATGTCAGAATCCAACACCTCCAAATCTACGGTGATTCTCAGCTCGTGATAAATCAGGTCCTCGGTATCTACAAGGTTGGCAAAGTCGAATTGGCCCATTATCACCGACGAGCCCTCGAGCTTCTGAAGCAAGTACCAAATGTCAAAATGGATCGAGTTCCTCAAGGACAGAATGCTAAAGCAGATTGTCTGGCCAAATTAGCTAAAGAAATGGCGAACATCAACGAGGAGAGTCCTATATTCATCGGGGTTTACACTCGTAGGGTCTTGGAGCCCGCTCTATTACAATTCCCGAGGGAAGAAGGAATTATAGATTCAAGTCAGCAAGATGAAACTCCAGTTGACCCTCAACCGCTCAATCAAATCATTATGGAAAATTATCCAGAAGAACATCACGTGGCCAAGAGACGTAAAGCTAGTCAAGCTTCAGAGTCGTGGTGGCATTGTTTAGATATTAAAGTCGAAAATGATTGGAGGCAGCCATTCATTGACTACTTCAAAGAAAACAAACTCCCGACAGAAAAGTCTACGGCCGCACAAATTCGAAAAAGGGCGCTGCGATATGCATTTGTCAATGACATGTTGTACAGACGATCTTTTGATCAAATGTGGCTAAGGTGCCTAGGAACTAATGAAGCTGATAAAGTGGTGACAGAAGTTCACGAAGGACTTTGTGGAGCACACCAGTCAGGTCCTAAAATGGCCGCTAAAATCAAAAGAATGGGTTATTATTGGCCGACCATGGTCAGAGATTGTATTGACCACGCAAAGAGGTGTCACGAATGTCAGATTCACGGTGATGTTATACATCAGCCTCCAAATCCACTACACCCAACAATAGCATCATGGCCATTTGAATGCTGGGGCACTGATATAATTGGGCTAATAGATCCGCCGTCATCATCGGGACACTGTTTCATTCTAGCAGCGACGGATTACTTTTCCAAGTGGGCAGAAGCAGCTCCATTCAGAGAGGTCACATCCGAACATGTGATCAATTTCTTTACCCACAACGTTGTTTACAGATTTGGTGTACCACGCCGTATAATCTCAGACAACGGTACTGCTTTCAAGAGTACAAAAATTTACAAGTTTGTTGATCGACACAAAATCGATTGGCCAGATTCATCCATATACAATCCAAGGGCAAATGGCTTGGCAGAAGCCTTCAACAAGACGCTGGTGAAATTGCTGAAGAAGATTCTTACCAAGAACAAAAGAGAGTGGCATACGAAAATGGCAGAAGCGTTGTGGGCGTACCGTACAACCTACAAGACGCCGACCAAAGCCACTCCTTACTCTCTAGTGTTCGGAGTCGAAGCTGTATTACCATTGGAGATCGAACTACCGTCACTCCGGGTAGCAATCCAGAACGATCTCACTCAAGAGCAAAATGCCCGCCTCAGAATGGAAGAACTCGATGCACTTGATGAACTCAGGTTACAAGCTCAACAAAACCTGGAAATCTACCGAGGAAGAATGGCAAAGTCTTTTGATCGAATGGTGCGTCCTCGATCATTTCAAGAAGGGGAATTGGTCCTGGTGCTGAGAAGACCAATCATCCCACACAGAAAAATTGGTGGCAAATTCGTATCGAATTGGGAAGGCCCCTTCGTCATCGAGAAAGTGTACCAAGGAGGAGCATATCAGTTGATCGATCTGAACGGTCAAAGGCCCATGCCACCGATCAACGGTCGACACTTAAAGAAATATCATGCATGAAAATTCTATAACTAATGTATTTTGTGATGAACAAAGTTTCATGTACATAGTTATCAATGCATGTTTGCTTATATTTTGAAATTCTCTTGTATGGCAAGAATGCATTTCAAAATCCCCTATCAGACTGGGGGCATTTTAAATATTTATTTGGGTCGACATCGCGTTGCGTGCCGAGATCCCCAAATAAATATTTAAAATCTCAAAAATACGAAGCCTATCCGAAATGTCCCTGCAAGACAGGGGGCATTTTAAATATTCATTTGGGTCGACATCGTGCTACACGCCGAGATCTTCAAATGAATATTTAAAATCTCAAAGATCCCAAGTTTATTCCATTCTAAAAATGACCCTGCGAGACAGGGGGCATTTTAAATATTTATTCGGGTCGACATCGTGCTGCGTGCCGAGATCCCTGAATAAATATTTAAAATTATCAATCCAGATATTCTTTTGTGCTAAAGAATACAAGCATTTGTTTTCCAAAGTATATGCAGGTGATCTCTCAAAAGATCGAGACAACACCTTCTCCAACAAACCAAGACTCAAAGGTCAAGAAAGAGACTTTTGTGGCTACACACTCCTACAAAATTGAGCCGGAAAAGCTTGAAGTCTTTCAACAGCCTGAAGCTTAAGGTTCGAATGGGTGTAAAAGGTCGGATCCAACACGCCCAAATATGGCCGGATCGCTGGCAACTCTGTCTACTCAACAAGCCATAAAAACGGCCGTAGTAGCGGAACCCCCACTTCGTCAACCCGTCAGTAGGGACTGTAGGAAGAACGAATGCCAATTTGACTCGACCAGTTTAAGTGATCGTAATCTACAAAATTCTCCCAAATGACTAGAGAATCAAGGTTCCAGTGGGAAGCTAAGTCCCGAGCAACTACCAAATGTTCGTAAGCTCCAAAATCCAAAACCACGAAGGATAACTTCAAATCCGTCAACTTCTGTAAAGTCAGCATTGGGGAGAGCAATTCCCATAGCTCGAGTCTGAAGTCTGAATGGGTATAAGAGGTCGGATCCAACAAGCCCAAATATGGCCGGATCGCTGGCAGCTCCGTCTACTCAACAAGCCATAAGAAAGGCCACAGTAGAGGAACCCCCATCTCAGCAACCAGAGGACGAAGAGCTGTCAAATTCTAGCTCTCCCGATCTGATGAACTCAAGTGATTCAGATTAAAGTCTTCTCAAGTGGTTAAGGATCAAGATACTACCTACGTTCGGTATTATCAACTGAATCCAGAACCCGCAAATCCTTCAACAAATCCGTAAAGCACAAAGCGAGGATCGAAGGAATCTTTCTTCAACAAGTCCGTCAAAGCACAAAGCAAAGGACCGAAGAAAATTATCCCAAAGTTCGTGAAAAGCCCAAGGCTGAACTAAAAGGATTCTGTCATCAACAAGTCCGTTACGCACAAAGCTCTGGACCGATGACTTTTCGCCATCGACCTAATATAAACCTAAGAGTTTAGGTCACCGGCATCTACTCCTTCATCAAGCCCGCCAAAGCTAGAAGCATAGGGCCGAAGGTACAAAAATCACCTGACAAGTCAATAAAGACAAATCGGGTAATCCTCCATCAATGTCCGCAGCACAAAGCACAGGACAAAAGAAATCAGTATCTATACCATCTATGGATACATTCAAAAGAGTCAAGAAAAAGAGAGGTTAGTGTGACATCCAAATAAATTTTGGAGATCCACTAAATGGAAACCCTAATGTGACATCTAGAATAAATATCTAGAGATCTACAGGGTCAATCAGCTTACAACAAACGTGATTCGCTCTAGACGCGTACCACATTTGTTGGGGGCATTTGTTGACCTCTGTAGAAATTACCCAAAAATTGAAAGAAGCTAAATCCAGCATATATACCTCAAATCTGATGGATCCACAATTTCTGCTGAAATCTGCCCAAAATCCCGCTGAGAAAATACTGTTCAAACGGCGCCGTTCCGGGATGTCTGCGGAAATCCGGCGACAAGTCCTCGATCGCATCCCGAATCGTGTCTATAAAATGAAAGTGAAGCCCTCATTGTCGCTGCTTCTCATTCCACTCTCCACAACCGAACTCCCTCACTCCCGATACCTCTCATTCTGTCCGGCTCCACACAGCAAACCCGACGCCTCTTCCTCCGATACCTCTCCTCCTCCCGATCAAGCCGTCGCCTAGATCCCGTCGAGCTCTTCCTCCCAATCTCACTGCCCTAGTCCGACGCCGGAGCCTCCTTGCCCGACTACTCCTCTCAGCCGCACGAAACAGCCCCGATCCACCTCTGTCCGAGCTCAGTCGCTCAAGCCGACCCCTTGCTGCTTCTGATCCAGAGAGAGAGAGAGAAGCCGAGAGAGGGAGACTCACCCAGCCCGACGCCTACCCCGATCTCCCTTGCTGTAGCCAAGCCGAACCTCCCGATCTCCTTCTCCCTTACCCGTGCGTGACCATGCCCGACCCCTCTCTCCCTTTGCTTATATTTGCTTATTTATTAGTATACTTTATATATATATATTAGTATATATATATGTTATATATATATATATATATATATATCTATTATATATATATATATAATTCTAATAATTAATAATAAAAAAAAATAAAATAACGATTCTTTTCTCGACGCTTGCAACGAACCGGCAAACCCCCGAGGTGCTCACGTAGCGTTTAGGGTGGGAAACCAGTACGATGCTCGCGATGATTTAAGGATCCCTCTTCAAAGCTTGCAACGAGCCGGCAAACCCCCGAGGCGCTCAAGTAGCGTTTAGGGCGGGAAATCGGTGCGACGCTTGTGGCGAAGGGGATAAAAAATGTGTTTTTATTTTCTTTTTTTTATAAGTACCCCCAAACGCCCACGTGGTGCAGAGGGGGGAAATTCTATGTCTTTTCTAACTCCTGTTTTCTTCTTATAATTAACAAACATAAAAACCCTTAAATGCTCACGTAGCAGGCGGGGATAAAAAAAAATTTCATATGCGATCGCGGTGTCATTTTTGACACCTACCTGAAGCGCTCACGTAGCGTCGATGGGAATGGTTGCCTCTTGGTTTTTCCCCTAAACGGGGGAGACGCCGGGAGGCTGCCGAAATTTGGATTGAAAATCCAAGGACTTAAATAAAAAAAAATGGTGAACTTGGACTTGTTCGAATTCAATTGAATGTGGAGAACTTGGGATTGCAACAAATGACTTAATTGAACTTGAACCCAAATGAATTCAATTCTAATTGAAACGAATATGAACATGAACCTGGATTCTCATTAGAACTTGATTGAACTCATTTTGAGCTCGGATACGAACTCAAAGGACAACAGGGAACATGCATTTGAACTTAAACTCAAGTAGAAGACTTGTAAGCTTGAGCTCAATCTTGAACTCAAATGACTAAGCAAAGGAACTCAAACAAGAATTTGTACAAGACTTGAGTTGAACTCAAGTTGACCTAAATTTGGACTTTCATTCGAGCTTAACAAGACTACAAAGACTTGATTGAATTCAAACCTAAATGAAATAAAAATTTGGACTTGAGTTTGCAAAGGGCTACAGGAGATATACGACTTGAGCTTGCTATTTGAACTCAAGCAACGATCCGAATGAGACTTAAATTTGAACTTGAATGCCACAAAGACAGCAAGGAGCTACTTGAACTCAAATGAATTGAACAATGAAGCTGAATTGAACTCACACCTGAATTTGCAAATGAACTACAACGAAGACTTAGACTTTATAAGATAGCATGGGACTATTTGAACACCGATGAATGGACACAATGCTTGTAATAAACAAAGTTTCAAGAGGAATTTGCAAGCAATCATCAACAAGAAACTTTTGGAGGACATTCAAATCAACAATCAAAATATAGAGATTCAATAAACAAATGTTGATCATTCAAGCGGATACCAGTGAGCACACAAAGATGTATAGTGGACAAGGAAGGTCCCTACTATATCTCATTCACAAGTAATAAGGAAGAGGAAGATACATACGCACACATCAATGAACATTTCAATCATGTTCACAATCAAACAAATATAATCACAATGAATGTAGTACCGTACCAACCAATGTGCATGAAGAGGTTGGTGGAAAATTTGAACTCCTATGAATTATCTTAGGAGACTTGTTACACGTACAAAGAGCCATCTACGAATAAGTACAGAAGAGAATTGTAGCAGATAGGAGCTCCTGCAAGCTGATGAAGAGACCCGCTACATGTTCAAGATGTCATCCACGAGCCAAACACCAAATGATCATAGCGAATACAAGTATCTGCATGTTATTATTGGAGCCCCATCGAATACACAACATGCCATATGCAAGTAAAACACTGGATGATATACATAATATGCAAATATCCACTGGCCACTATAGAAGACTCGTAGTACACCCAGCCTATGGTCCACGAGCAAGATATAAAGTGAATATATCAAGTGCAAGTGCTTATGAGTTGCAGTAGGAAACTCATATTGCATACAACAAGCTATCTACGAGCGTCTACCAATACAAAACAGGAGGCTCGTTAGTGCACTATGACCCGCCTACGAAAATCAACAAATAGTGCACGACAGTCTACCTGTACGAAGCAGCGAACCACTCTATTCAGAAGCTGCTATGCCACGCCACCGGATCTGCAGCATTCGTACAAGCAGACAGAAGGCGTCTACAATTATTTCAAAATACCCCCTGCACGTGCACTATAAATTGTATACACATAGGTACACTAAAGGGGGAAATATATTCTCAACCCGCATGTGCCCCGGCGAGCGTGTTATTGGTACACACGTGACGTCTAGGGATGCTGCGCGGGTTGACAAGTGAATTCAGGTTCGAACACGATCCTCCTATACGGATTAATAGGAGTCGACAAGGTTCGAATCAACAAATAAATATGTGGCCGTGGTAACCAGAATATTTATTTTAATACATTCATATTAGGCCTTCAATGCCTAAAATCAAAAGAATTCACTTTCAAAGGCTCAAAGCCTATAAGAAACCCGATCCTCTGTCGCCAGCCCGACAGAGTGACAAGGTTCAATCCATAAAGAGAAATGACCCCAAACACCCCGATGATGGCCGTGTTGAATGCAGATCTCAACCGGAGGGGTTCTCAAATATTTTCAAATGCCACCCAAAATCCAAAACTCCACAACAATCCCAAATATCCAAAGTCTATTTCAAATATTCCAAAGCTCCACCCAAAATACCCATAAAAATCCAAAAACTCCACAAAAATCCCAAAAGTCCAAAAATATTTAAAATCTGAAATCTATCCATCAAAAACTTAAAGCAAAATCCATCCGCCCTCCGCAACAGTTTGTCGAGGTGGACAAATTAAAAAATACTTCAGCTTTCAAAGAGCTAATGCCTGGTCGAAAATATCACTAGGATCCATTCTCAAACAATCTTTTGCCAGTAAGGACGTGGTACGTGTCCTCTAACCGGCAGTTTCGCCGCCAAATGGCACTGCAGGTAAACGGTTATGACCCGGGGCCCTCTGAACCGAGTGGTTTTGCCGCCAAATGGCACCACAGATAGCGGTTATGGCCAGAGCCAATACGTTCCTTAATGGCGTTAAATCCTTGAGATATGAATCAATAGGATATAATTGACAGGGCACAAAGCCCTCTGTTAGCTAAGGTGGATTCAAATTTGTCCCCTTAGACAAACATTCAACCCCGGTCTACAAGGTACCCTTGGACGAAGCAACCCATGGCTGCCGACAAGGATCCTTCTGTCAGGTTGGGTCGACTACCTCCTCTGACTAAGTAGACCAGGGTCCATGATGGCCCGGGACGACGGAACCATGGGATCTTGATCGGGCCCATCATCCATTCCCCCACCTTCCGCTTTAAGTGCACGATGGTGAAATTTCTATTTTTAGATATCAATCTCTCAACCCTTCAAATTCCAAATTTTCAAACCTTTCCAAATACCCAAATCTAAGCCCAATTTCCAAACCCATTGCTGCTACTATATGCCAGATAACACGTATATTCTACGTATCTGATCGACGACTAGCCTTAATCGAAAGTTCTCTCTCGTTATCGGGAGGGGTAATTAACTATAGGGGCTTGCGCCTATAGGAAACCAGAACTCAGATCATAAAGTCCTCACCAAATGAGGGCGAAATCTCTGGGTAGTGTCTTATCTACAAACCCATCTGCCTTCCAAAATTTACCTCGGAACTTAGTTCGTTAAAACTCCCTCGCCGAATAAGAAGCGCGAGCGGAGGCCGGGGCCGAATTTTCGGAGCCCACAATGATAGGACTTTAAGAATTTATCTAGATTTAAGCATTAACTATATTTCAACAAATAGGCATTATCTTGACTATTAATGAATTATAAAAGAAATGAAAAGACATCTCCCAAATATTTTATCTCCTCTCCTAATCTGGTTTTATTATCTCCAACAAATCTCTCCTCTCCCTCTCCCCGCTAATGACATTCTCTGCATTTCAATCTCATGCATCCCAAAGTTCTCCTGTTTCTGAATTTAAAAAAGTTCCAAAAAACTGATAAAATAAGACTCGGTTCTTCTACAACGAGGGTACCATCCTCTTCTCAATGGAATTAAGCAAATTAAAGCAATTCAAACAATCAAAAAAGAAAATAAGATGATTACCATCAAGGTCAAAAGTCCTACATCAATTTAGTATCAAAGCTACATTTTTAATGGTATGCACATCTAAACCTTAGCCACTTATATTCTTCCCTTAACATTATCCATTTCACACCACCATGACATCTATAAAGCCAAAAAAATTAACATGTGTAACATGCATGGATTATGCCTAGAAGATATATCACGAATATAAAAAACTCACATTAAGAGTTACAAATCATCCCTAATCATTTTGAAATCAATTTTATGGATTTCTAAACATGTTTCATTAAGATCATAAGCATCTAAGTACATAATAGTAGTATGAATGTAGTTTAAATACAGGTGAATTATATGGTTTGTGTGATTATAAGCCCCATACCTAATTTCTCACACAAAGTGATATCTAACTATCTCTTATATTGGTAAAAATATTGCCTATAGGTAAGTAATGATGCTTAAGAGAACTTGTACAATTATCATGCATATGACTCCCACAATTATCAATTTAATCATTAACAATCGAATAGATATTATAAAAAACCTTTAATACATACCAATTTTGAAGCTTCAGATCAATATCAGTATTCATATGATGATTGTCTCATAAAATATATAGATATCATCAACATAGATCTCATGAATATAATGATGAGGACATCAAAAGAATATTCCAGCGCATCTATCATGGGAGACTTCGCAGATCGACAGTCACGATTAGGAACATCTATTTATGAGTCATTTTATATTATTGTATTAGTATTATTTTCATTATTTATTCTAGTTGACCTTTGTACCTCTATGAAGGAGATTAGTGAGTTGTTGCCCAGAGGGCATATCTGTCTTTGAGTTTTCTTCGTTGTTGAGGCCTATATATAGCGGCCCTAGTCTTTGTATTGGTTTTCAAATGATTGCTTAATAAAATTTCAGAATTTCATTCTCTCGAGCTTGTGAGTTCTTGAGTGGTGAAGTCCCAAGCATGGGCTCAACAATACCCACCAATCGCAGAGGTGCTCCGGGCTCGTGGTCCGACTTTTCCTTTACTTCAAGCCACCGTCCATCCCCTCCCCTTGGAGCCTAGCCGTCGGTTAGTCCCATCTCCACCGTCGGCTTAATCTCCCCTACTGTCCCCTCCATTCTCCCCTTAACTGACCCCCTCTACCACCCCAAGCCACCGGACATCCCACCCCACCGGTCCAGCAGCCAGCCCCCACCCAACAACCTCCGATTCCCCTCCCTAGTCCCCCCTTAGCCACCGCCTACCTTACCCCAAAGTTTGAATTTCAAAATTCAAACTACTTTAATTACCTTCCTAAAATATTCCATTAGTATTTAAGAAAATATCCTTATTTGAATTCAATTAAATATTTGAATTATAAATATTTTCCTATTGTTAAAACCCAATTAGGAAGCTTCCCAAATTAAATCAAATCTGAAATTAAAATTCAAATTTGATTCCAATCTATAATTAAATCCTTTGGGCCCACATGCATTGAACCTAGACATATATTTCCCTCCCCATATGGTCGGCCACCCTTACCTTCCTTTTTCTCTCCTCAATCAACTCCCTAATTCAAATTAGATGCTCCCTAAACCCTCCTAAACTGCCGGCCCCTCCTTGAACTATTTTGGGAATAGCTTAGGAATTAAATCACATCTTTCCTCTCCTAACCTCTTCCCCACATCCCCAGCCGCCCCTTCCCTTTTCCCCCTTTTACCCGAGAAACCAAACTGCCGGCTCCTCCCCTCCCTTCTCCCTTCTCCCTTTACTAACCGTCGGCTCCTCCAAAGTTCACAACAAAGAAGACTCCCATGTTCATGGATGGCCGATCCTGAACTCGACCACGGATTTACGTAACATTCTCAAGGGCAAATCGACATCCTTTAATCGCCCTTCTTTGACCCCGACTAGGAGTTTGAAGATTTCGTTGAAGACTACGTAAATCGCATACTCTTTCACCTCGCCGAGACGATCGACGAACAACGACCATCTGTACAGTGGCAACTCGTCGGACGTCTACATGTGCCTCCTTCTCCGGCTACTCTCCCGTGGATCAAGACCATCGGCGTCGTAACCCTCTTGGTGGCATCGTTTGGCTTGCTAAAGATCTCTCTCCGCTAAACCCCTCATAGAGCGTGTGTGAGAAAGGGAAACTCGAGGTGAATGTTCTTGATATTAACCTGTGGATTATTATTACAAATACATCCAGCATTATTATAATTTTCTGATTTTGTTTTAAATTGATCTATTCTCCTAAAAGTGTAACTGCATGCCAAAGCAAGACTTCAACGGATAATTCTTAAAATTATTTCCCGTGATTCATTAATCTTATAGTAGCGAGCTTACAAAAATTTTATTATTTCCTTATAAATCTTGTTTGTTTCACATCTCATAAATTTTGTAATGGTTATGCATATAATCATCTCATTCATTCAAATCAAAAACCATCTTATCATGATGATAGATCATACCAAAAACTAATTTCTCTTGCACGAAAGGTTCAGAACTTTGTATCAATTTCATAAATTGAAGCAACTGTCACCTTCACCAATTCAAAAATTTGATCCTTATGCTTAGATGACATATAAGGACTATAATTATAAGGTTTCGGGTGATAAAATGAGCTTGATAATAATGAGAAATCATCAATGATCAAAATTCTTGCCAAGCATAACCCTGAGGTTGTGCCTAAGTCTATTCTCGAGCCTGAACGTTGGGAATGAGACATATTCTATTGCTACTTTATTGAGACAGAATTTAAATAGAATAATCAATAGATTTCAAGATTCAAGTATATAGGTTGTTTCTCAAGCTCCTAAAGTTGCATGCTTCCAACAATAATGCATATAAAATTCATGGTACCATTTCAACCACCATCATATAACTATGGGATCTTTACTGATATTATTTTGAGAAAGATATATAATGCATGTCGAAGTTCAAATCCTAAAACTCCAGATTCTACTTCATCTAATTAAACCACACATATGGATACAAGGATGTTTAATAATTAGTACCGCCAGCTCATCTACCAGGGAAACAGATTTCTAATTAATGAAGGGCTTCTTATAACACTTCGTAAGAGTTCTATCAGCACCAAGGGAATTTATACAGTACAAGAAAAATATTTCTAAATTATAATGGCAAGTGAAATCTTTCAAGATTTTATTTAAATTTTCTTTTATTAAAATGTTGGATTTATCCTTTCTTAAATTTAATGATAGAATTAAAGCAAAAATAGATTTATGTTTTGAATTTAAGTTAGAATTACATCGTTACTATATTTTTATAAATAAACACTAAATGGACATTATTTAGAGTATTAATTAATTATTAAAGAAATATGAAATTGCTCCCCATATTCTCTTCAATCATTTGATCGACAATCTGTCCCCACTCCCCTCCGAATCATTTTTCTTTCTCTCTCTGCCCAATTTATTTTATGTCTTTCAACTGTGCATATCCCAAGATATTCATATGTCGGAATTCATCTGAGTTCTAAAATTTAAGAAAATGAAGTTAGATGACTTGTACAGGCAATGCTCCTTCCTCTCTTCACATGTATCTCTTTCCTAATCGAAGAAATCAAGCAAATCAAAGGGTTCCTCAAGGGCCCATCATTAAATTGCCATCAATAAACTCTTCACTTAAATCACAAAGTTTTCTTTTGACGGATTGTCTTAATTATGAGAAAAAAACTGTGAGAATCAGGTCACTATTCTAACCCAAAGCTTGCTGGACAAGAATTGAGAACTTCTGGAGGGACATATGCGGCTGTTCCCACAAAAGTACATGCCTTATCATCTGCAATACGAAAAAAAGAAAAAAAAGAAAATCACACAATTATTATATTGGGTCAGTCAAAGAAAAAACTCAAAATATCGTGCAATATTACATGTCGTATTAGGAAGGACTGTAAGTTTGCTCGCCCTTGTCGGCTTTACACTGCCAAAATCAGCAACCTTAACATGTCCATCTGTGGTGAGTAGCAAGTTTTCTGGCTGGCATTAGAGAAATAGTTAGTTATTGAAGCAACCAGATCTGCAAATAGATTAAATTTACCTTAATATCACGATGAATTAATCCAACACCATGTATATATTCCAAAACATCAACAACTTCAGCTGCATAAAAACGAGCCTCGTCCTCAGAAAGACGAACTTTCTGCAGGAATGCAACCATGTTATAAAGCTGATAAAGATATTAATAAATTTAGCATCTATGAATAATTATATCTTGAAATCTCAAAATTTTACCCTGGTTATTTGATCAAACAACTCACCACCCTCACAAGATTCAAGGGCCATGTCTGCAAGAGCAATATCCCGAGCAGAAGTCAATATAGAAAGAAACTAACTAATATACTTGTGAAAGCATGGCATCAGACCTCAGATGTCATTGTCACATTTTCATGGAAATTTGAACATTCGATGACCATGGATAATTAAATGATTAAAAGATAACACTACTTACAAAGAGAGAAACTGTCTTGGAAAGTAAAATATAGCCTGATGACACCGGGATGGTCCAACTGATCAAGAACAATCCTCTCTAGCTTTACATAAGATATTTTATTTTCTTTAGCAATGAATTTCTTGTCCATTATTTTCAAAGCATAAACATTTCCTGTATCGTTCTTCTTTGCCCTCACAACCTGATTTTAAGAAGAATCAAAATTGAATCTTTTCCTGCAGAGCTTAGTGAAAATAAATAAATAAATAAAAGAAGGAATTGGCTAGGTCGGTGTGTGACAGGGTCTAAATATGTTGTCTAAAATTAGTCAATACGTTATTCAGTTACCAAAAGCAAGAGAACTTTCATTAAATACTGACTCAAAATAATACATCAAATAGTACCTATTCCACACAATATGATATCCATACTAATTAAAAATGTGTTAATGATTTGATATCTTTTCCTAGCAAAAACTGTGGTTACTTTCTAGCTGGAGTTAAGTGGTTCAAAATGAGTCGTCACTTGAAACTGCAAATTGATACTCGATTGATCAATATAAAGCTCGACTGATTGTCAATATCATTCCAAACACATCATATCCTGAGCCCTCTCTCAAAATACGAAATTTTAACTTTACTAAAATCTCTCTATCTAATTCCCTTTCATACAAATTACTTGACAAAATCCACCAATTGATTTTTCCCATAATGGTCCTCTCATTTTACGTTCTATGAGTTATCAACATATTGTCTCCCTAGTGAATCCATAGCTTAATCATCTTATACATTATCCTAATCATCTAAAGTAAGACAACCATCATGATAGAGACCAAAAGACATATTATTCACATAAATATCATATTTCTTATTAAGATCTTCATGATTATCATTATAATGATATAATTTATCAAAAATCAATATCATATTTCTTATTAAGATCTTCATGATTATCATTATAATGATATAATTTATCAAAAATCACTATACTTATGATCTCCACCCTTCAAAACATCGAACAAATAAATCATATGCTACAAACTATAATCATTATAAATGAGAAAAGAATCAAAATAGTCCCTCAACACTTTTGTAAGGGACCAAAATAGTCCCCAACTATTTTGTGTGGGACCAACTTAATCCCTCAACTTCACCAAATGGGACTTTTTAGTCCTGATATCTAATGGTAGAGTTGATGGTGTTAAGTATGAGGATAATTTAGTCTTTTTTGTAATTAAAATATTTAATAAATATTTTTTTTTTAGATTTTATAATTTTTATAAAAAAAAAGTTATTAAACTCTCTTTAATAAAAAAAATTATACATAATTTTAGTTTTAGCAATTATACATAATTTCTTTAATAATAAAAATTAAACTTTTCTTTTCTCAACTCTCAGCAAGTCTTAGGAGTTGTTTATTATATTTATAATTATTAATTTTAATTAATGTTATTAAATAACTAATATAAATAATATAATTAAAACTTAAACTAATTATCAATTAAGTAGTTAATTATTTATTAATTATATAATATTTTAATTAATTTTTTAACTTTTCTTTACTCATTCTCCACTATTCGTTGCTCTTCGACTTCGCGTGACGGGTAAAGTTTCGAACGACTAGCTAAATCACTTCTTTGCCTCCTTTGACAACGTTTCTTCTTGTCAAATCTGAAATAACACTTCTTCGTTCGTCTGTGCTATTGGGAGTAAGGGCGACGATGGGAACTTGCTCGTTGTGAAGGTAGCCATCTTTCTTCCATTCGCGCGCTTCTTCGACCAAATGGATTGCGTTCGGAAGTAACGATGACGACGAGAGCTTGCTCGTTGCGAAGGTAGCCATCTTTCTTCTATTTGTGCGCTTCTTCGGCCAAATCGACTGCGATCGAAAGTAACGACGACGAAGGAGCTTGCTCGTTGTGAAGCTAGCATCTTTCTTCCATTCGTGCGCTTCTTCGACCAAATTGACTGTGATCGGAAGTAATGACGACGGGAGCATGCTAGTTGCAAAGGTAGCCATCTTTCTTCCATTCACGTGCTTCTTCGACCAAATCTCCTACGATCAGAAGTAATGATGAGGAAGGGAGCTTAATTGTTGCGAAGGTAGCCTTTTTTCTTCCGTTCGCGCACTTCTTCATTACTTGATCCGATAATACCCTCTTGTCCATCTCACTTTTCCATTTAAAATTGACACTAGGAGCAAAATAGTTTAGGACTATTTTGATCTCTTACAAATAGTTGAAGGACCATTTTAGACCTTTTCTCCATTATAAACCATATCATAATGATCATACATATTATCAGCAGATATATCATGACATCATGATAGATTATATCATAACAATGATGGTACTTTTTACTCGCATGTGTCTTCCAGGTACTTACTAAGTGGCTAGCGGGTCATGAAAGAGGAACTCGTCCTCCAAGGGGTCGACAAGAGGAACTTGCCTGAGCAATCTAAGGGGAGCGGTGCTCAATCGGAAGTCAAAGGCATTACTTGCTCAAGCCTACCATAGAACATGTCCCATAAGAGGAGATTCATCATCAAAACATCTCAACACCCACCACATTTTTGGACTCCACTATTAGACACTTACTCTCTCCTATAGCGACCATCCCTCCATCTAAACTCAGCTACTAGAAAGAGCCTACTCATGGCCCTCAGTTTTCCCTATCTAGTCAACCACAACTAGCTCTCCTAGTTATCAAAGCTCACTCATCAATTCCCTTATGACTACCCCAGGCTTAGATCAAATTACCCACATCTTTCAACCAAAGTCAAATCACCAAGTTACCCATGCTCGGCGCTAGCTCGCAAACTCACCTGGTACAACAAACTTACCCCCTACTGAAATCTCCTAGTTCGAACTCAGCACCAGCAAACTCACCAAAGATAGATTGTCATCCTCACCTCTTCTTCAGCCATTTAGGAGATAATACATGTCTAGGATGATGTATAATGTTACATATGTGATATGTGTAGACATGGATTTTTTTCTCTATATAAACATTTTTGTATCACTCAAAATCTTATAAGGATGATAAATAATCGTTTGGAGGATCTTTGACTGATGTATTTTTTTATTGATAGAGTGAAAATTTTGCATGTTTGAGAACTCAAGTTCTTTCTGAGCATTCTCTTATGTTCTCGCTCTCCCTCTTGAACTCTACTTTCTATGCTCTATTCTCACATAGGTTATACTCGCATGATCATCCAGTTAGCCTGCGAGTAAGGTTGGGTGTCATCCATGAATAAATCCAAATTCAATATCTTCCAATATGCAATGAGCATGGATTAACATCAATGAAAGGAAAACAGGCCCAGCTCAAAAAATAGAACCAGCAAGATCCATCAGTGAATATGGAGAACGCCAACTACTCAAATCACCAAAACCTCGCTGAAATTGAGAAATGGATAATGAAGACAATTTGAGATGCCTTCTGATGGGGTTAAAATTATCAATGGCGCATGGTTGGGTGCTAATGATTCTGAAGCATCTTTTCGTCGAGTGTGAAAAATTTTGTTAATAGATTTGGGAAGTTAAATACTGCATATGGTAACCTGTAATCAACTTCTAAAAGTGATGGTTGTAAGACAATTATCTGGTTATCACTAATTCTAATAAAATTTCTCCTGCTAATTGTTTGAGTGCCTCTGAAATGGGTAAATGTGAGGAAGATGAAGTTAAGAAGTTAGATGGTTCTGTTGAAAAGTTTGGTAAAATTGATGAAGTTGCTAAGAAGGTATATTTATTTCTGAATCTGGTTTAGAAGAAAAGAAGAATATTTCTAGTGCTTGGAATAAACGTCCTTATATAAAAATTATGCCTTCAGACATTGACGGTTTGGGTACAGAAGAAAGTGATTCTGTTAGACTTCATGTTGAAAATGAATTGGCCAATACTCAGAGGCTTTAGAAAGCTTTTGTTGTCAAATTTTTTGAGAAAAATATTCCTTTTAATATGATTTGTTCTGAATTAAGGTCAGAGGTCCCAATTTGATCAATTTCATATTACAATACTTGGACTGGAATAGATTCTCTACTCCTTTCAATCGTCAGAAGCTTTGGAAGCAGTTATGTATGGTGGACCTTGGTACGTGAGTGGCCATATTATAGGATTGGATAAGCGTTCTCCTAATTTTTCACCTGAATTTTTGAAAGGTCGGTCTTCTTCTATTTGGATAAGGATGCCTCACCTCCCGTTGCATTGTCAAGATGAAAAAAATGAAACCATGATAGCTTCTAAGGTGGGCGTGCCTTTAATGATTAATGGTAACATGTTTTCAATGGGGAAGAAGAGAATTTGTCAAAGCATATGTTCGAATTCAGTTAGATAAAAAACTCCCGTTAAGATTATGGGTTGAAGGCATTTCAGGCCGATTTTTTCAGAAATTTGAATATAAAAGAATATCTACTTTTTTGCTTCAATTGTGGCAGGATTAGACATAAGAATAATGAATGTTTGGAGGCCTGTTCAGATGGTAAAAAATTCCTTCTGAAGCTTTTGATCCAAGTCCTTCTGAAGCTAATAAGACAAGTTCTGTTAAACCAAGTTCTGAAGTTGTTGAACCAAATTCTGTTAAACCAAGTTCTGAAGCTGTAAACCCAAATTTTGAAGAATCTGTCCAGCTGTTGTTGATAGAAAAACTAAGTATGATCCTTGGATTCATGTTAACTATGGAAAGAATATATTTAAATCTTCTTCTATTAAATCATACGGATGTGTTCAGAAAAAATATTCTGTTTTTAACAGTTTTAAAAAATATGATGGAGATGGAGACATCCCGCAAATTGCAGATTTCTAATCCCAGTATTTCCGATTTGATCCGCGAATGTTCTATATTAAGGATATGGCTGTTAATTCGTCTTATCTGGTGGAATTCTTATTTTATGGAAATCTGATATTGCTTCATTTACAATAATTGAATCTTCTTCACAATTTGTTCTTGGTGAGCTTAATGTTATTAATAAAGGGATATGGAAGATTTCTACTGTGTACGGGAGTAAAGATATCTATAAAAGAAGATATTTATGGAATAAATTAGAATTTTATTCTTCCAAAAAAATTCCTACTATGGTTGGAGGGGATTTTGATTGTATTTTATCTCAAGAAGATAAAAAAGGGAGGGAAGAAATTTATTTTTTTCGCAAGGACCTAAGGAAATGAAATTGTCTATGACTAATAATGATTTCCATGATGTTAGGGTTATGGGTCCTAAATTCATATGGTATAATAATAAGGAAGGAGGGGCTCATATTTTGGAAAGAATTGATAGGTGTTTATTAAATTCAGTTGCTATTAATATTGGTCATAGTATGACAGTCAGGCATCTAACCAGAGTGGCTTCGGATCATTGTCCTATTATTATGAATATTATGAAAAAATTTTGTCATCGGAGAAATCCTATCAGGTTTGAGGATGTATGGACCTCTTATCAAGCTTCTTCAGCAATTGTTTAAATCCTGGTCCAAAGATATGGTTGGTAATGAAGCTCAAATCTTCAACAAAATCTTTAAAAGATCTCTGAAAGCTTTATACTTTTGGAGTAAATCTAAGCTCAAAATTTTTTTAGTATTGAAGGAAATTCTTTAAAAAGAAATTTTTTAGTTACAATTGGAGGGGACTTCGTCATGTGGTTTATCTACTGATAAATTGTTTTTATTGAGATTAAGTACATGAATTAATTATTACTCTTTCTCGATTGAGTACTTAGTGGAGAAAAAGGGAAAAAGTAAAATGGATGGAAGTTGGAGACTCTAATTCTATGTTTTTCCATGCTTATGCAAGTTCTAGAGGGAATGAAAATTGGGTTTATCAAATTAAAGACTGCAATGGGATTAGTGTTGAAGACCCAATTGGTATTGAAGAATTTTTTTTTAATTTCTTTAAAAATTAGTGGAGGTTGTTAACGAATATTTTCGCATCGACTCGACCCCAATCGAGCCCGACAAGGCTCGACCGCGCTCGATCAACTCAATTGATCATCGTCGGGGTGAAATTAATTCGAATTAAGCCTCAATTTAATTAAATTAAGCCCAATTTAATTTAATTAAAATCAAATCAATCAAATCAAACCCAATCGAGCCTCGTCGAACCAAATTCGACGCAATTCGGCGTCGATTCAGGTTCAATTTCATGAAATTAAATTGATTGAACCCGATCGGACCCAAACAGACTCAAATCGGTTCAGGTCGAGTCCAATCCGGACTCAATTTCAGTCCTAATTTCTCAATTTGGGCTGAATTTAATTTTCAAATCAAAGTTTGAGATCTAGGGCTCAGATTTCCTCCCAAAATCTGCCCTAAAACCCCTCATTCCATGTGTGAGAAGAGGGATTGGCCCATTTGGGCGGTGCTTTGTGCGCCTCTAAGAGAGACGAAAGGGAGAGAGGGGAGCTCAGTCGGCTCCCCCGTTTTGTTCCTCCCCAACACAGATCGGGAGAGATCGGGAGAGGGGGAGCATTCGGCTCCCCCATGTGGTTTCGCCCGTCCCAGACAGAGCGGAGAGGAGAGGGGGAGCCTTCGGCTCCCCTTGCTTGCGTGCAGCCCGTCCAAGAGAGGAGAAGAGGCTGACGGTGACCTCTTGCATGCGACCAAGCTAAGAGGAAGGGTCGGACAAGTCTCTTCTTCCTTGCATGCGGCTCTTCTAAAAAAAGGGATGATGGAGTTGGAGATTTGAGGGCTTTTTCTTCATTCTCAAGAAGCAAATCAAAGGTTAAGCCCTCCATTCACTTCTTTTCTCAAAAATCAGCAAAGTTTGTGGCTTCTCCCCCTTTCTCCTTCAACTCCGGTGAGTCCGTGGCAATTTGGAGGCTGTTGGAAGTTTCCAAACAGCAAAGCAAGCCTTCAAAACCTCCCAAACAGTGGTTTAGAGGCTTGACAGTGCCTTGGACAGCAAAGGGGTCTTCCACAGCGACTTGGACAGCGACGGCGACATCCGGAAAGGCTTGGACAGCAGCCTTCTTCCTTGGGAAAGGCTTGGACAGCAGCCTTCTTCCTTGGGAAAGACTTGGACAGCAGCCACGCAGCCTCCGGAGGCTTCCAAACAGTGAAAACTGCTGTTTGGAGCGTTTGGACAGCAAGCAACCACCCCCGGCGACCTCCAAACAGCAAGGACAGCAGTTGGAATATTCTGGACAGCAGTTTGGTGTGTCTTCTACAGCATATTTGTCATCCGGAGCAGCTTGGACCGCTGTTTGGGACGTTTGGACAGCAAGCATCCACTCCCGGGAGCATTCAAACATCAAAACCTGCTGTTCGGAGGTTTGGACAGCAAGTAATCACTTCCGAGAGCCTTCCAAACATTGCAAACTGCTGTCCAGAGCAGTTTGGACAGCAAATCTACCTTCCGGAGCAGCTTGGACAGCAACCACACAACCTCCAAAGGCTTTCAAACAGTGAAAGCTGCTGTTTGGGACGTTTGGACAGCAGCAGTGACGTCCGGAAAGGCTTGGACAGCGGTCTTCCTCCTTGGGAAAGTCTTGGACAGCAACTTGGAGCCTTCAAAGGACCTTGGACAGCAACTTGGAGCTTGGATCGAGCTTGGACAGCGAGCCGGAACTTGGATAGGAGCGCTAGGACAAACCGGGGAAGGTAAAACACTGAAACTTAGTGAAACCTAGGGTCCCCCAAGGCCAATTGTTGTGTGATTGACGCCCCCAACCCCTAGGTCCTTTAGAAACTTCATTTGCTTGCTTCCCCAAAACCTATGTTGGCTGTCCACTTCGCAAAAACAGTGGAAATTTGGTGATTTCCATTTGTTAGCTCTCATGTGAGGGCCCGAAGAGGATTTCGATGCGTGTAGAGGTGCCGGATTGTTATCCAACACCTCTCAAATGTATGTTTATGCATCATATTGTGCCTAATACCTTCGCCTACGATCAAACCTTAGGCTAAGTATTGTCATTCAACAATACCTTGAATGACAATGTGTAGGGATTCTCACATCTTGTAGCATGCATGTCACCTCTAGCAAATTGTAAGTTATGACAAAATTAACTTAGACATTTGGGAATTGCATTGCTAACATTTGTGATTTTGTCCGAATTTGTTGAATGTCAAGAAAGTGAATTCAATTGATTTTAGAAGCTTGCAAACAAATAGTGGGGTCTTTCATAAACCTTCAAGTTCATGCTTTAAATCCCATGACAAAAGAAATTATTTGAATTCTCTTTTGATACATCTTCGAATTGGGCAACTTGCAATATCTCCAAGCCAAATGTTTGCATACTTGACTAAATTAGTTTGCATGATTTGGATTGCAAACCTTAGCTTTTGAAAGTTTGGAAGATAATTAAATAGGCTTATTTAATTCAAAGAAATGAACTTGAGATATATTATGGACCCTCAAAAGCCCATGACCTCTCATGTTTTGGAATTATTTAACCCTATTTTATTATTTCCAAAATTGAATGTTTAAGGTGAGATTGCTAAAATTCCCGGATCTAGAGAATCATCTATACATGCACGCATTCTAGGTTCTTTCTTAGATCATTACCAAAATTGATCTTAAGTTTCCTAGAAGTCATAGGGATCGATCTCTCCTATCCAAATTTCTAAATCATGCCCAAAAGTGGTTTAGAAACCTCTCCTAAGACCATAGGAAATCAATTCTTCCCTCTCCTAATTGAGTCCAAAACTCAAAGGATGTAGGGAAATTCCTTTCATGCATGCATCTCCTCTTTCCATGAGTTCAAAACATTCATGGAGAGGTGAGGAATTCCCTTTTGTGCATAATGCTTGGAGCATTCTCAAAGCTCCAAGTTTTAGATTGCATGAATCATTTGAAACTTGGAACCAAATCCCAAGTTCTCCTATCTCCATTGTTGGCACATAAAACCAATGAATATCTTCTTATGCAAGATATCCTAGGGCTCCTCAAGCCTTTAAGCATTTCATTGCATGAGTCCTCTCACTTTAGGACCAAATCCTAAGTCATTTCTTCACTTGTTGATAACACAAAAGTAGCAAGTGAACCTCTCCCATTCAAGTCTCCTAATCATGTCAAAATTGATTTAGGATTCCTTTCAAAGCCCTAAGGTGCATCCTTCCCCTCTTCAAATGAGCCCAAAACATTTGAGGAAGGTGGGAAGCTCTCTTTCCATGACCCAAAGGTTATAGGAAAGATCTTCTCATTCTCCTAACCTAAATTAGGAGAGTGTACGTCATTCTTTGAATGTCAAATGTTCAAGGAACTTTCAAGAGTTTGCAACTCCAAAGTGCATCTCATTCTTCTCCATCCCTCCAACCCAAATTGGAGGAATGAATTCCCCCTCTTTGAACACCAAACGTTCAAAAGAAATCCTCCAATTTGTAATCCCTAAGTTGCATTTTGGACCATTCCTTTTCCTACAAGCCCAAATTGTAGGAAACCTCCAAATTTCTCTTCATTAGCCTAACTTCAAATTAGGCAAATGAATTCGTCTCTTTGAATATCAAATATTCAAAGAACATTTATGGATTTGCAACTCATGAGTTGCATGTTCCTTCCCTCTTTTCTACAACTCAAAAGTTGTAGGAAATTCCACCATTCTCCTAAGCCCAAACTAGGAGAGTGCATTTTCCTCTTTGGACAACAAATGTCCAAAGAACTTTCATTGATTTGTAATCTCCAAATTGCATCTCACCTTTTCTTATCTACAAGCCAAAATTGTAGAGAATTTTCCTCCTCTCCACAACCTAAAAGTTGTGTAAACTTTCATTCTCCTAACCCAAATTTGGTGAATGAACTCCTCTCTTTGGATACCCGAAAGTCTAAAGAATCCTTGATGTGTGGGCCAAAACTACACATCATACTCTTGTGTTTGCTTAAACAAAATTTAGCAAACTAAATATCCATTATTGAACATAAAAGTTCAGTGATAATCCCTCTTGATTTGTAACCCCAAAGTTACAAATCTTTCTCATTTATTTAACCAAACTCAATAAGTTATTCAACTTTCTTTTCTTAATTCAAATTAAGCAAATGAAACCCAACTCCTTGAATACAAAAATTCAAGGATACATCTTTTTGATTTGTAATCTCAAAGCTACTAATCTACATTTACTTTTATAGGTTCCAAAGGCCTTAGAAAATGTCATATCTTAGCCCAAAAGCTATAGGTCCTTTCTCCTCCAACTCCAAAGTTGTAGGAGATCTTTTCTCTTTTTAACTCCAAAAGTTAGAGAGAGTTCTCCTACATTTAGCCTAAAAGCTAAATGTTGGATTCCTATCTTTCTCCTCTTAGCTTCAAAAGCTAAGGAGAATTCCTCAATATGTAGCCCAAAAGCTACATGTTGGACACCTTTCTTAGACCCAAAATCTAAGTAATCTACTTCATTCAACCCAAATTTGAGTGATCTCTCCTATGACATTTAAAATGCTAAACCTATAGATGTCCCTTAGGAATTATCCAATCTGTTGAAGTTTATCCTACCCTATTGGATGAATTTCACCAAGTCCTAAGTGAAACTCCTTAGGCAAGTCTATCTTACCCTATTAGATAGACACTTCTCTTATCCAAACACTAAGAGAACTCTAAAACACCTAAAAAATTACTTAGGTCCCTTTTGATACAATAATCAATCATCTACCCCAAAGGTGGGATGATGGGGACATCAGATTTCGACATGTGTACCATCGCCGGAGGCGCCGATCAACGACCCCGATTCAGAGTCTTTATTTTTTATGTTTTATTTTATTCATGTCATTTATATTTCTTGTCTTTTTCCTTTTGTACCCCTATGAGGGAATTAGTATTTGTTGTTGCCCAAGGGCATTGTAGTCTTTACTTTCCGTATGCTTGTTTAGCCTATATAAAGGCTTGGTCTTTGTATTTTGGATGATTGCTAAATGAAATGAAAATTTGCTCTCTTTGTTCTCTTTGTGAGTGCATGAAAAGATCTCTTAGTGAGTTCTTCCTTTGAGATCTCTTGGTGAGTTCTCTAGTTTTATTTTATTTTGTTTGTTCATCATCTCCCTCTCATTAGAAGCCCCACAAAATCCCCTTCCCCAAACCCTAGCCGCCGCCCCCCCCCCTTGGATCTTGCCGCCGGCCCCCCCCCCTTGGATCTTGCCGCCGGCCACCACCACCATCCCGGCCAACCACCTCCCCGCCGCCCCTTCCCCTTCCGGCCAACTCCCCTCCCTCATCCTATGCTGAATTTGAAATTTAGAATTCAAATTTTGAATTCTTTCCAAATTTGGAATTCCAAATTAGGAAAGTTTGCTTGATTGAATCAAATTTCAATTTACTTTAATTTGGAGTTTTCAAAATACTTGTCCACTTCATCCACCTAAATTTGGAAACTCTTCTCCCTCTCTCCCCAACTCTCTCTCCCTCTACTCATACCGCCGGCCCCCCCTATCAAGCCCCCAATTAAGTTTGCATTCAATCCCCTTTTGTGATTTGAAATAACAAATTGAATGCAAATAATCCTCCCTCCTATTTTTACTAAAATTGAAATTAACTTAAGTTTTTTTTTTTTCCTCAAACTCCCCCTTCTCTCCCTACCGCCGGCTCCCCATGGGCTTCACCGACATTAATTCTAATTAATGCCTTAATTGCGTTAATTAGGAAATTCAAATTCGATTGTTATTTCCCTCCCAAATTCATAAAACTGAAATTAAATTCAGTTTTTCTAAATTTCACTTCTCCCCTCACCCTAACCCCACCGCCGGCCTCCCCTCTTTCTTCCAGTCCGCCGACCACTAGCTCCTCCTTTGGAGATTTCGTCGCAGTGCCGTTCTATCCCACCTCAAGGATGTATGGAGGAACCCGAGTGGAATTTCAGGTTTGAGTACGACAACCGTGGACGAGTTAACATCCTCAGATCTCCTTTTTTTTACATCGGCTTTGACTTCGAGGGATATCTGTGGACCCCGAAAAGGTGCGAGCTATAAATGAGTGGCCAAAACCTAAGAATATACGGGATGTTAGAAGTTTTCATGGATTGGCTACTTTCTATCGGAGGTTTATTCGAAATTTCAGCACCATTGTAGCCCCCATAACTGATTGTCTTAGGAAAGGAGAATTTCATTGGACGACTGCAGCGACCAGAGCTTTTGAGGATATTAAGAAGAAAATGGTAGAAGCTCCTGTTATACGTCTCCCAGATTTTTCTAAAGTGTTTGAAGTAACCTGTGACGCATCAGGGATACAAAATAAGAGGAGTCTTGTCACAAGAGGGACATCCTGTAGCATACTTTAGCGAGAAACTTAATGACATCCGACAAAGGTACTCTACCTACGATAAGGAATTTTATACAATCATTCAGTCCCTTAGGTATTGGAGACACTACTTGCTACCCCAGGAGTTTGTAATATTTTTGGATCATGAGGCTTTGAGATACATCAACTCCCAAAAGAAGTTAAATGCCCGTCATGGTCGTTGGGTTGAATTCTTACAAGAATATTCGTACACTATCAGACATAAAGCCGAGACTGAAAATAAGGCTGCCGAAGCTTTGAGCCGTAAGATAATGGTCACTAGAGAAATGAGAACATAAGTTGTCGGATTCGAGCGCATCAAGGATGACTATCAAGAGTGTACTGATTTTAAAGAAATATATGCGTTACTAATAGCGGGGGATAAGCCTTCGGTAGATGACTTCTTGTTAGAGGATGGTTACTTATTCAAGTCTCAAAAGTTGTGTATTCCCAACACCTCTCTTCGTGAGTTTCTTGTGTGGGAGCTACACGCAGGAGGCTTAGCTGGACATTTTGGACAGGCTAAGACCATTGCAGCCGTCAGTATAGATTTTTCTGGCCAAGCCTTAAGCGTGATGTCACTAGACTGATCAAACGTTGCCATACCTGCCAACTAGCTAAACAGAGAAAACAGAACACAGGCCTCTACATGCCACTCCCTGTCCCTAACTGCCCTTGGCAAGACGTTAGTATGGATTTTGTCCTAGGTCTACCCAAGACCATTGGGAAGCACGATTCCATTTGTGTCGTAGTAGATCGCTTCTCTAAGATGGCCCACTTCCTCCCATGTGCTAGAACTTTCGATGCCTCTAGGATTGCCAACCTTTACTTTAATGAGATTGTCCGACTCCATGGACTCCCTAAGACAATTGTGTCAGATCGAGACGTGAAATTTACGAGCTACTTCTGGAAAACTTTATGGATTAAAATGGGTACTAAGCTGAAATTCTCCACCGCCTTTCACCCTCAAACGGATGGCCAAACGGAAGTCGTTAACAGGAGCCTTGGGAACCTTCTAAGGACCTTAGTGGGAGATAACATTAGGGATTGGGATTCCAAACTACCCATTGCTGAATTTGCCTACAATAATTCCATCAATCGAACCACCGGTATGAGCCCAGCTGAGATTGTTTATGGGTACCAACCTAGGCAACCAATAGACTTACTCCCCATGAGTCCTAGGCTTAGGGTGTCAGAGTCTGCATCTGCATTCGCATCGCATATCCAGGAATTGCATCAAGAAATTAGTAAAAGAATTGTGCAAAGTAATGAGAAATACAAACTTAATGCTGATCTGAAGAGACGCTTCAAGGAGTTCGAAGTTAGAGACTATGTCATGGTTCGGATTCGTCCGGAGTGGTTCCCACCAGGGGCCGTTAAGAAACTACATGCTAAGAGCGCAGGTCCCTTTAAAATAACTTCAAAAATAAACAGTAATGCATATGTCTTGGACCTTCCTGAAGGTTTCAACATGAATCCCACGTTTAACATAGAGGATCTAGTAGCCTTTGATGGACCTGATTTTAACCCTGAAAATCCACTAAATCTTGAGCCTTGTGAGTCCATACCTTGTGAGATCCCAAGCCTACCTCCACTTCCCAAAATTCCCCCATTACCTAATACGGAGAAGATTGAAACCATACTCAGTGATGAGATCATTTCCACCAGGAACGGCGGACGCCAAAGATACTTAGTGCGTTGGAGAGGAAAGCCGGAGACGGAGGACACGTGGCTGGAGCGTGAGGAGATACAGAGACTAGACCCTGACCTTCTGGAGCTGTACGAGAGTTCTCAGGACCCTTGCTCGAAAGGGTCGAGCTTCCTCCCACTTGGGAAGAATGATGGGGACATCAGATTTCGAAATGTGTACCATCGCCGGAGGCGCCGATCGACGGCCCTGATTCAGTCTTTATTTTTGATGTTTTATTTTATTCATGTCATTTATATTTCTTGTCTTTTTCCTTTTGTACCCCTATGAGGGAATTAGTATTTGTTGTTGCCCAAGGGCATTGTAGTCTTTTACTTTCCGTATGCTTGTTTAGCCTATATAAAGGCTTGGTCTTTGTATTTTGGATTATTGCTAAATGAAATGAAAATTTGCTCTCTTTGTTCTCTTTGTGAGTGCATGAAAAGATCTCTTAGTGAGTTCTTCCTTTGAGATCTCTTGGTGAGTTCTCTAGTTTTATTTTATTTTGTTTGTTCATCATCTCCCTCTCATTAGAAGCCCCACAAAATCCCCTTCCCCAAACCCTAGCCGCCGGCCCCCCCCCCTTGGATCTTGCCGCCGGCCACCACCACCATCCCGGCCAACCACCTCCACGCCGCCCCTTCCCCTTTCGGCCAACTCCCCTCCCTCATCCTATGCTGAATTTGAAATTTAAAATTCAAATTTTGAATTCTTTCTAAATTTAGAATTCCAAATTAGGAAAGTTTGAATGATTGAATCAAATTTCAATTTACTTTAATTTGGAGTTTTCAAAATACTTGTCCACATCATCCACCTAAATTTGGAAACTCTTCTCCCTCTCTCCCCAACTCTCTCTCCCTCTACTCATACCGCCGGCCCCCCCTATCAAGCCCCCAATTAAGTTTGCATTCAATCCCCTTTTGTGATTTGAAATCACAAATTAAATGCAAATAATCCTCCCTCCTATTTTTACTAAAACTGAAATTAACTTCAGTTTTTTTTTTCTCAAACTCCCCCTTCTCTCCCTACCGTCGGCTCCCCATGGGCTTCACCAACATTAATTCTAATTAATGCCTTAATTGCATTAATTAGAAAATTCAAATTCGATTGTTATTTCCCTCCCAAATTCATAAAACTGAAATTAAATTCAGTTTTTCTAAATTTCACTTCTCCCCTCAGCCTAACCCCACCGCCGGCCTCCCCTCTTTCTTCCAGTCCGCCGACCACTAGCTCCTCCTTTGGAGATTTCGTCGCAGTGCCGTTCTATCCCACCTCAAGATGTATAGAGGAACCCGAGTGGAATTTCGGGTTTGAGTACGACAACCGTGGACGAGTTAACATCCTCAGATCTCCTTTTTTTTACATCGGCTTTGACTTCGACGACACCGTCGAAGAGTATTTGGACCGGATCCTCCCAGCTTTAGTGGAGTCCATAGACGATCATTTCTCCATCTACACGTGGATCATCGAAGGGCGTCGTTACACACTACCTCCACGTCCGGCGCCATCCTCTTCTTCCCTACGGATCTACGGCATCGTCGTCCTCGGAGTGGTTTCATCACTAGAATGTTTCTTCTTCTCTCAACGAACCTAGAAGTAGATGAATGAGCGTGGCCTCAAGGTGAGGCAATCACTTTGTTAACCGCCGGATTCTTGTTGACCATTCATTTCCATTACTTTATTGAAGTTGTTATTTTATAGAACTTGTAAACTTAGTTGAAGTTGCTTGCCTAGACTTTGTTAACTTCTAAGATTTTCATTGAATCGTCAAATTAGCGAAGCTTGGGATTGTATTATCAATACTCTAACGAACTTCTATTAATTTTCTAAGAAACAATTCCTGGTTTCACATCCCATGCCTACGTTATTGTGTCCTAGGATTCATAAGTAACAGGCTTGCCCAAAAGCAAGCATGTGGTTACTTTATGGGTTCTTCATAACCCTCCTAAATATGAAACATTTAAAAATCAAATAAAATCTTTAAGTCACGAACAATTTAAAGTGAACCACCCTTGGATAAAGATTAAACATCTTCATTCCAAAATAAAATTAATTACCTTTAGTGTGACATACTACACAAGCCTCACACACTTAGGTGCACAGCCCCTTAGGCATGCTAGGATTAGGATTTTTCTTTTTTGCGCATGTGTTTGATGATTTGGTATGATTGCCCTTGGATTGTCTGTGTGTGGGCACTTGCCCTTAAGTAGATAGTGTACAAATATACATGTTCTTCTTGCAGGTGGCCATATCTAAAATGGAGGGCGCTCATAAATAATAAACTGCTTGCATGACAGGTGCTGCTTAAAACCCCCCAAAGATGTGGCCAATAAGGTAGAAGCAAGTGTTTGGCACTTTAAGTGCTAAACAAAATTCTGAATGTAATGCTTTATTATATAAACTGTTTCTGACTCTATTTTGCAGGTTTGAGTCTTTTACATTTTTTAAATGTATTTGATAGAAGTAGGAATTGTATTAGACTTGTGGGGGTCTGGATCAAAAGAAGGTGAACCAAATGGATGTACCTGTGGAAGGTGATCCCTGAGGTTCAGTTGGAAGATAAAGCTTCAAGACCCCACAAGTAGAGTCTGTAAATTTGACTGGGTTGTATAATGGCAGGCAACTCAGCTGCCAAATCTAGTTGTAATAATATAGACTCTCTTTACATTTCCTCGCACTTGATATAAATAAAAGCATGTTTGATTGTTTACCTGATTGTGCAATAGAAATGCATCTTTTTCCTAGGTTTCTTTCATTGCTTTTGTTTGGATGTGGCTTGGACTTGTGATGCGGTAGGCTCTTAGGACAAAAATAAGATTTCTACCCATTAAAATGTAATCAATCTAAAAAATTGATTTAGGCTCCACGATTTTCTAACAAAAAAAAAACTTGCATGGCTCCCTTCAAGGAGCCAAGTCTTCCAAATTTAAAACAATCATGCATGGCCAAATGTGTTGCATATAGAAAGCCCTCACTTAAGGATTAGATAACAAAAGTCTTTTTTTTTATGAGTCAGCATATGCATACCCACATAATTAGGCATCTTGGCCTCAAAGCCAAGCTATAAGACCTACCTTCTAAATAAAAACAACCCTACCGCTCTACATTTGCATTGAGACCGGATAACATGATTTTAAAAGCGATTAGGGGGAGTTTAGCTGGTAGTCCCTTCCAGGCGGGACAATAAAGCCAGAGGTCGGGCGGGTTATGCCTCTTGTGAGGTGTAGCTTGTAAGTCCCTCTTTGCACTCGTTAGATCTAAGTTCGAGGCACTACATGTTGGTAGTCCTCACCTTAGTCTTAGGGTCCGAGGCAAGTGTTGATTCCAAATCACCCTATAAGCCCTCATCCTTCGGGCAATTCCTCCAACAAGCGTGTTGGGATGTAAGCCCCAATCTTCTAATAAAAATATCAACTTAAACTAAAATTAGGTTGTTAAAATGTAAAGCCCGACATAGGATAGTTTGGGCACCTCTGAGTTTCATCTCAGAATCAAGTGCCCCTACTTCACCTCCTTTGGCTTTCATTCCCAAAATCTAATCCTTAGTTGATCAATTCCTCCTTGAAATTTCTAAAGGCCAAATCCTTTTGCTAAGACTTTCATGGATTTTAAAATAAAGATCAAACTTTAGCCAATGTCTAAAATGACTTCCAAAGAAAGAAACCCACTAGTTTAATCAAAAGTTTTCCCAAAGCAAGCTTGGGATGTAATTAATCATAGGGGCTTGCCCCTATGGGATGTCTGTACCCCAGAAATAAATAAACCCCACTCAACCAAACATTGAGTAGGAGAATCTATGTTAAATAAATTGTAAATTTTATTATTGAGCCCATAAGAAAATGATAGTTTTACCCTCCGGAGTAATATATTGTATTCTTATGCCGTGTCCGATCATAAAATATGCAATCCGTTCGAGGATACAAAAAATTCTCCAACAGAGGTATAGAAATTGTTCTCTTCATGATTGCTCTCCTCAATTGAAAGTTTATAATTAAGGGGATAGATTACATTTGGAAACCAATTTCTCAAAGGAGGAAGTTTATGAAGTCATTAATCATTTGGGTAATAATAAGCCTCCTGGTATTGATGGGATAAAATACTCCTTTATTAAAAGTTATTGGAACATTATAAAGGATGATGTTTGGAAGACAATAAATAAATTTTGTCTGGAGAATTGTGTGCAGATTGGAAGGATAAATTGATTGCTCTTATTCCTAAAATTCAAAATATGTTTGTTTCTTCTAATTATCGGCCAATTAGTCTTTGTATGTCTATTTACAAAATTGTGGCTAGAAATTTACTGAATAGACTGAAAATTGTGATTTCTAAGTTTATTTCTGAAGAACAAGCTGCATTTGTGGAGGGATGTTCTTTAATAGATCATATTTTACTAGCTCAAGAAGTTGTTAACAAATTCAGATTTTCAAAATCCAAGAAAGGGCTATTGGTGGTCAAGATAGATATGGAGCAAGCTTGCGATAGTATGAGTTGGCCTACAATAAGACAAGTTTTTGAATACTTTTATTTTTCAAAGAAGTTTTCAAAAACTGATAATGGAATTCATAATGAATCCCAAATACTCAATAATGGTTAATGGTAATAATTCAAATTGGATTGAAGCTTAGAGCGGATTTTTACAAGGGTGTCCCTTGTATCCTTGTTTACATTGTGCACACAATTATTATCAAATGCTTTTATGCAAAGAGGTGGTAATATTGGAATTAAAATTGCTCCAAATTCTCAGAGAATTTCTCATTTGCTATATGCAGATGACATTCTTATTTTTTCTGAAGTCAAGATCAAGATGAGAAGTGTAGGAAAGTTGAAGAGAATTGTGAATGATTAAGGCAATTGGTCAGGTCAAAAAGTTAATAAAGACAAATCCTTTATTCTTTTTGGAAAATCTGTTAAGAGAAAGAAAAAAAAACATATTTCAAGGATTATTGGATTAAATTCTATTTATGAAATGAATTATCTTGGCGTGAAAATTGCATTAAGGAGACTTATGAGTTCAGATTTGGATAAGTTGATTGAAAAGGCTTTGAATAAATTGAATGTTTGGGGTAACAAGTTTATCTATTTAGCAGGCAGATTCGTTCTCGCCAAAGCAACTCTTCTTTCTCTTCCAGATTTTTATTTTACACATTCTTTAATTCCTATGGGTTTATTGAATGATATTGATAAGAAGTGCATAAATTTTATATGGCTAAAGAAATCATGGGCTTCGTTCTGTAGCTTGGAATGTACTTTGTAATGCAAAAAATAGGGGCGGTTGTGGTCTTCATTCAGCAGTTGCTAAACTGGGTCCATTGCGTGCTAAATTGGCATGGAATTTTATTATAAATCCTAGTTCTCTTCTCAACAGAAATCTGGTTGCGAAATATGGTAGAAATGTTTGGGATCCAGTTATGAAGAGAGGGTGTTCTTCTACTTGAAAAATCACTTTGAATGGAGCTAAATTTCTTTAGCCAATTATGAGATGGAAAATTTCTACTGGTTTATCTATAAATACTTTTAAAGATGTATGGACTCTTGATAGGAGTATTGATAGATGGCCTCTATTTGTGGATAATTATGTTAATATGGATATATTAGTTGATAAATTTATAGCAGATGGCGAATGGAAGGTGGAAGAACTAGAAAAATTGTTTGGCAAACAGTTGGTGAATGTAATTCAGCAAATTCAGATATTTCCTGAATTAGTGACAGATCAATTGGAACTTAAAAATAAGATATAGGGTAGATTGATTACTGCTTTGGCTCATGATGCTTCGTTTGAAGAAGAAATAGAAGAAAACTACTAGGAGTGGTTCAAGAAAATCATGTTAAAACCTCAAGTAGAGGTTTTCTGGTGGCGTATTTTTCTAAAGGCAATTCCTACAAATGAGTTTCTTATGTACAGGATATTATTTGATAACAATGCTTGTCCTAGAGGGTGCCAATCTATTGATTGAGAGTAGATTATAAGAGAGAGAGGGAACATGTAGAATAGATGGTAGGATGAGATTACGTGTTCGAGTTGGTAGAATACCTCAACCATAATGGGAAATCGAAAGGAAGCTTCCGTTGCCAACTGTAATGCGATCAATACCATTGTATGGTTTGGGGCCAAGGAGGTTGTCAAGGTGAGGAGTAAGATGTCAGTCAATAAAATGTAGGGGAGAAGCTACGAGCGTAGTGGGATTTTGAGGTATGTAGTTTGGATTCATTCGGTGCCAACAGGTAGGAGAGTAGTGACCATGTTTGCCACATATTTAGCATGTGATCAGAAGGAGTTTGGACATTTTGTTGTCGGAGAGGTGGTGGGGCGTTGTATAGGAGGTTGATTGCAACCTCTGCCTCAATACCTCTTTCCCTAGAAATGTAAAGAGTGGATTGCAGTTCTGGTGGTGGATGATATTTGGTGGATTCTTCCGCAATGTTGATTTCGTCATTGATTAGTACAGAATAGAGGTCTTCCAGGCTTATGGGAGTGAGCTTGGTTCGGATAGATGTCTTGAAAGCCTGAATTGAGGTGGTAAACCGTTCAAATGTATAGGATAATATCTTTTGGATCAATGGAGGATCCGGCGACCGCAATGTTTTCTATAAGTGTTTTGATGTCCGTGAGATACTGAGACATCGATAGAGTTTTCATCGAGATGTTATGAAGTTGATTCTTGAATTGTATGACTTTAGATTTGTTGGATGCTTGCAATCGACGTTTCACAGTGAGCCAGATTTCTCGACTTGACTCAAGGTGAAGAACATATAGGAGGATAGCTGCTGTGATCATAGTTTAAAATTGCGCAATTAGAAGCACAATTCTGGGCAAAATCGCCTCACTGCTTAAGCCTTTTTTGCTCTTTGTGAGGCATACACCTCTTTCATTATGAGGCGCACCTCTGAGGCTGAATTGTGCAATTCAGTGTGAGGCGCGCGCCTCTAGTAACCGGGACCCACACACATAAGTCTAAATGAATTAAGCTTTCTTCCTCCCCTCTCAAATCAGCCTACCCGAAACCGAGCAGACAAAAAAAACTGTACGCCAGCAACCCTCTTCCGCATGACGTCCGCTCAGCCTCCCTTCCCGCCGGCGCCGCCCCACTCCGACGATCTTGAAGTGTCCGGCCGCCCTCTAGGAGAAGTCCACAACCGATTTTAGGTATTTTTTTTAGTTCAACGAAAGATTTTTCAAATGAAAGAAAATCTAGGGTTTTTTTATTTTTTTGAAATTTTTTGTTTATTTTTGCATTTTTGCATTAGGAAGCATGATTAAAGGCAAGGAAAAGGTAAATACGTCACTGGGGCGTGACCCTTCTTAGAAATACAGTGTGCAAGTTGATGTAGAAGGTGGCGAGAAGACATATGTGTATTTAAAATGCAATTTTTGTGATAAGGTGGTGAAGGGATGAGTAACTCGCATGAAGGAACACTTATCCGGATCAGATAAGAATGTAGCACCTTGTGCGAATGTTCCGGATAAGGTGAAGGAGGAAATTACATCTTATATGAAAAAGAGTACGACGGCCAAACATTTACAACATGAGCAATTTGCTGAAAGGGTCGAACATGGTACTTTGAGAGCGAGAGTGGAAAGGGTTCTTCCTTCACTATACATAATAGTTCCAAGAAGGGTCATTGCATGGAACGACTAATACCGGACTAAACCGTCAGAGAGCTTGCAAATTTACAACTTGTTCTATTTCAGAATAAGGAGAGATTTTCTGGTCTGCAAACAGTAAAACCAACTATTATCAAATGGTCTCCAAGTATACTTATTTTTGTAAATGCATAACACTTTAATATGTTCTGATTATCAATTTTCTTCTTGAAAATAGTTGAATGGTGGATCCAATTTGGTGATTCCGCTACTGAGCTATAGAGTTTTGTTGTTAAAGTTTTGGACCTCACTTGTTCTTCTTATGGGTGTGAGCGAAACTGAAGTACATATAGTCAAGTGCAAACAAAGAGAAGAAATAGACTTTCAACACTCAGAATGAACTCCTTTGTATATATTATGCACAACAAGAGGTTGAGATATAAGAGGTTGAAGAACAAGGGGTTGAAGGATGATGAGGACCCGTTGGTGTGTGATGATGTGGCATCTGATAATGAATGGTTCATAGATGATAAGACAGATTTGTCATTATCAGACCTGCAGCTAGAGGATCTAAGTGTGGATGTCATGAGGGGCGAAGCAGATCAAGTGGGCACATCCACTAGTACCACACCACACACATTCACTAGTTCTGCAGCACAACAATCAAATAAAGGTATTCCGCAACTTCTTATATGCTATTAAATTATATTTATATCAAGTGGACAATTAACATGATAATGATCATTCTTATTGAATAGGGACGAAAAAATTTAGTCACATCGAAGATGATGAATATATGACATTCATAGATACAATTGGAGAAAAATATTCCCTTGAAAACCTATTTAGTGATGGGACATGATTGGATTTTATATGTTCTTTCTTATTTATACTTTGGGAGTTTTGATAGACTAATATTTTGTTGTTCTGTACTTTGGGATATGATTTATTGCATCTATTTTCTTACTTTCCACTAATTTCACTTGTCATTTAGATGTTTTTATTATATGATAGAATCTTACTATTATTTACCTACTAAAACCCTTAAATTCTCATTTACGCAATTCTTCGTCCTTGAGGCTTATGCCTCACACCGCCTCGAGGCTTATTTACGCAATTTTAAGCCTTGTCTGTGATGGTAGAGAGAAACGACAAGATTTTGGTTGATCAGTAACCAGTGGTTGTATCCTGGGTTACTTTCGGAATAACCAGCAATGTTGATGTGCATGTGAGTAGGAAGTGTGAGATTAGTCCAGTTATTGAACGAAACCATTTGCACGAAAGAGCTTGAGGATTTCAGAACGCCGAATAGGGTGGTTGTCGTTGGAGACTTGAGTTTGGACAATGTGTTTGATGTTAGAGATTACGAATTTGAGTGAGAAGGGTATTTGCGGTTCAGAGTTTGGGATTTCTACAGCTTGGTTGCCTGTTTGGGAGGTAGCAGATTGATCCATGTGTAAAGGGTTGACGTTAGGCGAGAAGAGGCTCTGATACCAATAAGATGAAGTACAGCATGCATAAGTGTGAGAGCTGAGAGTAGAAAGTTTCTGGGAAGAAGATAAAGCTGAACAAAGACTTTGATTTACATGAAGTTATTTCATTGTATTTCTTACCTTATACACTTGCTGTAGCTTATATATATAAGTGAAAAAGATGCCTACATGTATGTGTTAACAGAGAAAATGGTTGTGATTTATACGTGTAAGATAGAGATAAAATATTATGTTTGGAAACTAATGGTACTGCTCCACTTCTTCTGAGAATGCAGGTGCCGTTATTAGATTGACAAAATTGAAGCCATTATGCCACCAAGCCCTTTCCCTTCCCTTACCAAGACGAATAGCCAATAAAAAATATATCCGACCTCCAACCACTCCACAAATGCGAAAGAAACAAAACCACTAAGATAACTGCTGGGTGAAGCAAAATTAGAAAAAAAAAGACGCACCTTTGAGTAGGAGCCTGCGCCATACATCTTCCCGAGTTCAAAATCGTCAATCGTGAAATGCTCCTGCGGTGCACGGAACGTTATGCTGTTGCTCCTTTGAACTGGCCCCTGCTGCCCATGATTGTGCTGAAGCCGGAGCATAGTCTCAAAATCCTTCTCCATCTCGTCTCGTACTCCTTCACCAATTGCCATCATATTCTTCTTTATCCTTCACTATCTAAAATCATTTCCAATAAGCACCCACCCTCGGGGCAAACAAACGAGAGAAAAATTTCCTTCACAGAGAGAAGCATGAGCGGAGAAGAAATAATCCCTTCACGGCCCCCAACGAGTAGGGCGGTCAACGGGGAAACCGCAAATCATCGGATTCCTCTTCTTCTTCCGATGAAAGCAAAGGAGAGAGCAGGGAGTGAAAAGCGAAGGGGCCTCCAACCCCTACCCCTCTCTTTCTCTCTCCCTCCTCTACTGCCAAAGGCTCAGACTTCGCCTTTAGCTCAGAATCTTTTACTGCGCCCCCAACAAAAGCGGAGCAAGAGAAGACTAGGCGAATCGCATCAAAATGGCTCCGTAATTCTGCTCAGTGCAAAGATATGAAAGACTCTAATCGATGGGGGGCATGAGCGATGGAGATCGAGACGGAGTGGCACATGCCATGCAATGATGCGGGCCTTCTTTTTATTTCTTTAACTCTCTAGAAATTATTTGGTCCATGCAGCTGTTCATTTGGATTTCAATTAAATTTAAACACATAGATTGGAACTTGAATATTCAATTAAATTTCACTTTTTATTTTTTATCTTGTCCAACAGACCAACCCGACTTGGTCCAAAGTTTTTTTCCAGTTTAAAATTAAGTTTAAGGTTGGTGCTCCATTCAAAGAAAAAATTCGCAAAAATTCTCAATTATTTAGGACTTTTGCATAACTTTTTATACCTGCAAAGAAAGGAAAAATTAGGAACAGTCAAATGAATATTGAGGAGAACATTGCATTCTTCGTAGAGATGGCATGCTCATATGGCACGGAGGCTGAAACTAGGTATGTAGATGTCCAGGAAGCGGAAGTTAATTTGGTTAAAGCTGCTGCATGTTTCAACTATTCAGTATTTTTTTTTTTTTTTTGTAAAAATCCACAGTGGGACCTACGTGTTAATATCAAAAAAATAGTTACATGTCCTTAAGGGGATTGCTAGCCCGCTACAGCACAAAAGAGCTACAAAAGAAAAAGCAAAAAAACTAATAGCCGGCAATCCCCACTAAGCACAAATACATAAGGACCTAGTAACATTCTAAAAATAAAATAGGAAGAGGCAAAGGAATCCACATTCAGCTCAGCCTCGCTAGTCAAAAAAGGACTCTGCAAAAAATGAGCACTAGTCTCTAAAAACCTATAAAAAAATATCTGCTGGGACACTAAAGAAAGCAATTAACAAAAGACAAAATATAATAACACAATCAAAATTCACCAAGGGGATAAATTAAACTACCAACTCAAATAGAGTTATGCTGCTTGAAATTATAACACTTACTATTGCAACTGAACTAAGTGTCAACCAGATGGAACACAACAATAGCTAGATTAGATAAATAATTAAAACATAAATAGTCATCAACTAAAATCTGATCTATTAAAGCCAACAAACAAAAACAACAAGACTGCTTAAAAAACCCAGAAAAGGGGCACCAACCAATTCATTAAAAAAGCAAAACCAAAGGACCCGGCTCAAAAGAAACCCACCAAAACCGTTCCATCCCATAAAACCTAAACAAGGGTACATGCTGATAGAGCTCGGGATAAAACGAAACCAGTAATCATCACTTGGGTATACCAAATGCTACTCAACCCTACCTCTAAACACACTCAGCCACACCTTGTCATTCAGCCCAGAACTGCAGAAAAAATGGAACACAAAGAGAGAACATAGAACCCCCCCCCCCCCATACCAACAGAGGAACTCCTGGACAGAGAATCAATCCAGCACAAATGAAAAGTCGAAAGGCACATAAGCCACCAGCAGAACCCCCAACAGGACCCAAAGCAACACCAACAGTCATAAGCAAAAAAACTTAGATAATCGGAGAGGCCCCAGGAACCAAACCAGACAACCATATGAAACCCAGCATCCCCACAACAAGAAAAACCCAAAATAGAACCAAAACAAAAAAAGTGAATATAGCCCCAGTCCCCATTATTGCTCCCAAAGATACCCACCGCTATAAGACACAGCCAATACCAGGTCTCACAATAGCACCTGAAGATAGGAGAGAAACAAATAGAAAAACTGTTAAAAAATGAACCGATGCAATCACAGCTTAAGCCCATAACCACAAAACTCTCAGCTAAGAAGTATAGAAACACAAAAAGAAACCAACACCAGGTCAAAAACACCAAAACAAAAACCAACCAAATAAAATCAGCCCCCAAACCAAAAGAATCAAGAGCTAGACACTCCAGCTAGCAAAACACCTTAAATTCTAACATAGGGAAGACCAGTTTTATCCAATATTAACAAACCTTTTAAAGGAACAGGGAGTTTAGGAACAGAAAATTCTAAAAAATCATCCAATTCATAGCTCAAATTAGTAAGTCACGTAGCACAAGCATTCCCCTCCTAATACAAATGAGAGAAGGAATAGTTCATAAAGATCAATAATTGTTTTATATCTCTCACAAAATAAAAAAGATCAAAATTGTGCACATTATCATCAACATTATTTAAACATTGAAAACTATAATTGGAATCAATTTTGATACCAAATTTTGAAATGTAAAGAGAAATACATAATCTAATCCCATGAAGAATAGCCGAGAGAATAGTAAGGTTCACGTCACATCTTTGTAAGGGACCCAAAAAAGCAATAATAAAATTCCCATTGCTGTCCCTAATAACCCCACCACACCACCCAGATGTGGATCCAGAGACCACACCATCAACATCCAGCTTATAAAAATTAATAGGGGGTTTGAGCCAATAAACACATCTCAGTTCAGTAGAAGGATGGTCATCCTCCAACCTGATACCAAAATCAACAGCCACAAAAGAATAATTCTTAAAATTCTTAACTAAGAGAAGATTAACAGAAAAAAGAACCCTCGCCTTATCTTTCACATTTTAATAATCCTATGATGGTTCATACCAATACCATTAAAAAGAGAATTGTTTCTATCCAAACATAAATACAACAAAATAAGAGGAGGAATAACATTTCTAATATGGCCTTTATACTTAATAAACCAAGAGTTAAGCATAGCATTAATAGAAAATTTAGCATTGAAGTAATTTAATTTAAAAAGATCATCAAAATAAGTCCAAGTTTTAGCAGCTAAAGGCCCAAAGATAAAAACATGATGTATATTCTCCACATGATAACAATATTAGCACTTGGACAACAAAATAAAACCTCTTTTAATTTAGTTATCATCCATAGGAATAAATTTACGCAAAATTCTCTAGACACAAATAGCTACAATAGAAGGAATACTTTTATGTCAAAGCATAGAAAAAATATTGGTAACCTCCTTTTTAGATCTAATGGCATGTCAAGCATCCTTTAATCTAAAGCCGCCATCATTAAAAAAATCACATAAAATTAAATCACAGAGCCAGTGTTTAGGGGTAGATTCAAAATTTGTTGAATAATTGAGATAAGAATAACATTAGCTAGTTTCTCATAGTCCCAATAATTATTCGTAATGAAAAAATTCACCTTAACATCTATCGTGGAAGAGGTGTTAATAATGGAATCAATAAAGTGAGCATCCAACCAACAATCTTGCCAAAAGAAAATATCTCCACCAGCAAGCCCCCAAGAGATAAAAGGCTTAACAGCCCATTTAACTTTGCAAAGTCTCTGCCACACTTTAAAATCTCTTTTGTTAAAAAAATAAGTAGTTGGATGCTTACCCACACAATGCTTATCAAACATAAAATTAGCCCAAAGGCTCACTTTAGCACAAAAGTTGTACCACAACTTGCAGGTAAAAACATAGGCCAAATCATTCATACTCTTACACCCCAAAACACCCTCTTCCAACACACCACAACACTTGTCCGAAGAGGGTCATACAATTTTAGAATTGCTACTAGCCTCTTTCCAAAAAAGTTTATTGAAAAGTTTATCAATTATATTGCAAACTGTCTAAGTAGGAAGAAGAGTTTGAAAAGTATAATCAGTCAAAGAGCAAAGAACACTTCTGATGAGAATTAATTTACCCAAAAAACTCAAAAAATTAGAATCCCAAGACATAAGTTTATTCTGCATAGAAGTAATTAAATCATCAAAAAGAAAAGTTTTATTTCTACCATTAAAAAGAGGTATCCTAAGATACTTAATAGACAAATGACCAAGCACAAAACTAGTTAAACATTTAATAACTAAAATATGATAATTAGAAACTTGTTTGGAGGTAATAAAACAACACTTGTGCTTATTCAGAGATAGACCGCTAACCATTTCAAAGTGATGAAAAAAATCCACAAATTTATTAATCCTATTAACAAAAGTATTCATAAAAATAATAAAATCAGCAGTAAAACATAAGTGAGAGATAGGAAATCCACCCAAAGATTTAAAATAAAGTCTAAACAAATTCTCAAAAAGGTTGGCAAGGCCTCTAGATAAGTATTCAGCAGCAATAATGAAGAGGACATAAGATATCAGATCACCCTATCTTAAACCATGAGAGGATTTCTAAAAACTATTGCATTTATATTGTTAGCTGGCTCCCTAATCTATGCCAGGGTAAGTCCAAATTTGAACTGTATTAGCTAAGTTAATGCCACTATCGTTTAGTGCCCAATTATACTTAGGATCAACGATAGATTCAAAATCATAAGTCCGCATCTTCTGGGAATATAATTTTTTCTTTTTAATAAATTGATAACTCAAATTAAAATTTTATCAAAACCAAAATTTAAAGCCCAACATATAGCGTAGACTAATATATTTTTGAATTATTTTAGAATCCCAAAATGACTCCTACTTCTCCTCCATTGACCTCCATAAATAAGTATTCAAAATTTGATCCAATCCAAGTTGAAATTCTAGCATAACTCCTTTAATATCAATCTTTGAAAATCTTAAACATAAAAATTTGTCGTTATTTTAATCGATAATTTTCATAGGAAACTCATGTTTCCTATAATGTAATTAACTACGAGGGCTTGCACTCGTAAGAAATTAAAAGACCCCATATCAATTTTCAAATTCAATTAACTATCTTTGGGAAAATTAAAATCAATTACGGTTGTTATCGTTATATTTGAATAATTGATAAGGGATGATATTTTCTTTCCTTGGGAAGACATATCCTTTGTTATCATGACCTTGAATATGAAATTAACGATGACACATTCAGATTATCATAACTAAATATTTGATTGAATATTAGGGGTGTTAGTTTTGACACGACAGGAATCCCAACCCTGAAAAATCCGGGTTTGGGTCAACCCATTTGTCAAATGGGTCGGGTTCGAGTTAGTAATTTTGACCCATTTACAAAATCGGGTTGGGTTCGAGTTGACCCGAAAACCCGAAACTAACTCGCCTTGACCCGTTTGCAACATCTTGCATGAAGTGAAACCTATCTCGTCGTGTCAAGACCTAGGCGCATCATCACGTCACTGCGTCCATGCATCTTGTCTCTGTGTTTGGTCGCGTCACAGTGTTAGGTGTCACGAGTGGTTCGAGTCTACTAGAAGGCGGGAAGGGTCATCAGTCACCGGCTCACCGCGTCTGTTAAGATCGAGTCATAAACTGGTCGCGTCACCGCATCTACCATTGGCCGAACAGAGCCTTCCCGCGCGGGAAGGGTCACCGCTCACTCGTTTGGGCGCTTACCGCTTTTTTTTACCGTTGTCCCGTGACTCCCACCAGCACAGACGTTGCTGCTGCCACCGTCTGGCCCATCCACCCTGCAAGCGCTGCCGGTGTCGCCGTCCCGGTCCAGTCCGAAGATGTGTGTCTGATTTCTAGCTCGCCGGTGGGGTTAGGTCAACCCGGTAACCCGAACGGTTCAAGTCTGGGTTGACAAACCCAACCCGTTTGCAAAACCGGATCGGGTTAGTGTCAACTCGTTTACGGCCGGGTCAGGTCGTGTTCGACCCGAACCCAACCCGCTGACCCAAATTGACACCCCTATCGAATATCATTTTGACCCTTTGGGGTCATATGTAGTTCATCCATGAATTTGGCTATGATATTTAGGATGAAATTTAAAATTTTAAATCTAAACCCATTAAGAAATCTTGTTTTCATCTCTCGAGGTGGTATATCGTTTCTGATGGTTATGTTTATTTTCGGAATAAAAATTCAAAAAGTCAATTTCAAAATTTTTTTTTTTAAAATTTAGTTCTAATTTGCTCTATATCTTTCCAATGCAAAACAAAATCGTTTTCAAACTCAACAAACAAACATCAAGAAATGAGAAATATTGAAGTGGTTGAGAAGTTCTTTAGAAAAAGATAATGACAACGTGAGTAAAACCTTAGAGCTCCCCTCACATTTATAGATGATTTTTGGCGTTGATGTGAACACCAATCAAATCAATGCATATATTAAAGTGGTAATTTTGCATCTTTTTTAACAAGAAAACTCATGAGTACAACAGATTCTATGCATTTTCGAACTCTTAATAAAAAGAAAATATTAATTAATTATCTTGTTCTTTTTATAAGTAGCTTTATAAAAGCTATAGGAAAATCATCAAACTACATGGACATTAAAAAATTCTACTTGTTTGACTCAAGTAGAGTTGATAGATTCATGGCAATTCGACGAAACAAGAAGAATGAAGGCACTAAATTCGCTTGGGACACAATGAACTCACCAAGTTCGTAATGAACCCCTAGGCTCATTATGATCATATTAGAGTCATAATGAACTCACCAAAGTATATTCAATTGTTCAATTCGCAACTTCGACAATTAACTATCCACGTGTATTTCTATGCATTTTCTGTACTGTTCCCATATCTTGATGTCAAAGGGAGATTATGACACTAGAAGCATTCGACACTAGTACTTTTGATTGTTTAGTGAATTTTGAAGATTCCCTCTTTTTTGTGTTGAGTTAATATAAACTTTATAAACAAGATTTTATTATCCCACAAGGCAATTCTGAATCTAATATCCATCAAAGATAATTCTGAATCCAACAACAATGCAATAAAAAGTTAGTATGATGGTATCGGTAGTCTCCCACAGGATCTGATGAGGGAATTTGTCGTCGCGGAATTTGTCTGATTTTTACAAATTTTAAATTCTCAAAAAATAACTATTATCTGCATAAATAATTTATTGAATAAAATATATAAAAAAAGAGAAAATTTATATCCGTTTACCTCTTATACCGAGCACTTCACATTCCAAATCCGCCCAATTTTTTTTTTTCATTTGGAGTAGACTGTTTCAGAGTCGGGAAGGACGCGGAACGCACAAGTGGCAGGATGGAATGCTAAATAATAGTTTTATTAGGGTTGGCGCCCGCACGCGGGGACGACAATGGATTCACCACCGGAGAACGACGTCTGCTCGGTATGTCACGAGAGATTCACGCTGCCATGCCAGGCGAACTGCTCCCATTGGTTCTGCGGTACTTTCTTCAACCAGAATCTTTGTTCGGTTCGGATTTCGGACCCCTTTTCGTCCTAGCACGGTTTTATTGATTTTTAGCGCTGATGGGCGATGGGAGAGTTTTGCTTGTAGTTTTATTGTTTTCTTCGTTTTCAATGTGTCTTTGAATGTAAAATCAGATTTTTTTTAGTTGCGGATTGAACCTGGAAGAACGGCAATGAAAGTGGAGATCGGGTTGACATTGGTCAACGTGCTGTTTTGGGTGATTTTGTTATCTTCCTTGTACCCTGCTTTTTGGGTTAAAAATGTAGGGAACGGGAATCAGTTGGTATCAATGCTGTGTTTGATCCAGGTTTGCAAGCACAATAACTGGCTGCAGAGGTTTTGTGATGATTGATGGAATTAATAGAGTAAAATTTGAAGAAGGTATGGGCTGTTTGGTTGGAATTATTTAGAATTCAAGGGTTTTCTAAATTCAGCATAAATTAAATGTAGTCTATTTAAAATTTAGGATTTCAATTTTTATATTTGATTGGAACTAATAAAAATGGAAATTAAAAAAAAAACCCTAAGTACCGGTTCACTGCACTTCCTTAAATCATCTATCGGTGAGGAAATTGCAACAAGAGCATGCTTTGACAGGACCAATGATGTGTGAAGTTGGTGAGGAAATAGTGAAGGGATTTTTGAAGCTTGTTGATGAAAATATTGATTGGGCTGATGATTTGGAACATATTAGCTAAAATAGAGCTTAGGTCTAGTATACCTTTAATATTCTAGAATGTTCTATTTACTTTATAAATAGTTAAGGTTAGGTGTAAGGAGGAGATGATAAATATTATATCCCTTTGAAGCTTTGAGCTTGTATTTAGTTCCCTTGATTTTGTGTTCCTTCTTTGCATCCCAATCTTCCACCGATTACCCACATTAGTGGGTATCAGAGTCTGGAGCTTGTGAAGAATGATGGACTGCCAAAGAAGATGTGTTGTCGACAACGATCGAAGTTGAAGAAGATGGGCTGTTTAAGACAATTGAAGCGAAAGAAGATGGGTTGTCGACGATGATCGATGCGGAAGAAGGTGGGTTGTCGATGACGACGATCAAAGCCATCAATCCTTTCATGCAGCTTAAGTGATTGCAACACTTGATCGAATATATGATTTATGTGCCAAATTCTTTCGTCTGGTGAAGAGACAAGCATGTTGGCAACCATACCTGTGCAACCGACCCCGCTCCAACTGTTTTCCGCTTCATCTTTGCCTCACGACCAGACACGTGATCCCAATCCACTCCGGCATGATTCCGCCTCAGCTTCGCCTTGCGAGCATACCCGCAATCCCGATATGCTCCAATGTGATTCTGCCTCCGCTTTCCCTCATGACCAGAACCACGATCCTTATTCTCTCCTACTCGATACCACCTACGCTTCCTCTTGCGACTAGATCTACGATCCTGAACAGCTCCAATGCAATTCCGCCCACACCCCCGCTTCGCTTCCGCTCCCGCGGCAATCACCCGAGCCCGTCACTTAGCTTCAATAATGCGACCAAGATCCAGGCACGTTCGCATGACCTAGGCCCCGATTCTGTCTCATGCATCCTTTGCCTGAACTCCCAATCCCATTGGCCGCAATCCCATGTATGACATCCAACTCGATTCTGCGCTCGAACTCCCATCTCGACAGCCGTCTTTGACACGATCCCTGTGCCAATGCACGATTGGAGTCCCAGCTCATTCCCACTCCGCTCTCGCGATCCCTCTACATCAGAGGAGGTATGGGTTTTGTATGCAGAAATGTTCTGGTTGAGGATCTCATCAATGATTGTCACGTACAATATAATGATTAATGTGCTGTGTAAAGAAGGAAAATTGAATAAGGAAGAAGCTTTTATGATATTCATGGAGGAGTCTGGGAACAAGCTAAGTTTTGTGACTTATAATACTACAATTCAGTGGTATTGCCTAAGAGAAGGGAGGCTTGAGGACGCTTTCTGCATTGCTTGGAAAGATGGAAGATAAAGGATTGGTTGTGACTGCTGTCAGTTTTAATTCTTTGATTTATGGTTATTGTAATGAAGGAGAGTTAAATGTTGCATTTCATTTCATGGATGAGATGGTAAGGAAGGGAATCGAACCTTCTACTACCACTTACAATTTGCTTGTGCTTGCATTATTTATGGAGGGGAGGGACGTCAAAGCAAATGCCCTGAACAAGGATATGTGATAGAAGGGGATGTCACCTGATGCAATCACCTATAACATTCTAATTAATGGATATTCAAAGGATGACAATTTAAATAAGGCATTTGACTTGTTTGAAGAAATGTCAAGGAAGCGAGTGAAACTCAGTAAGGTCACTTACACTTCTTTAATTAATGCCCTTTGCAAGAGGAATATGGTGGCTGAGGTTGACAAAATGTTCAGGGACATGGTGAATAATGACTTTTCCCCTGATCTTATGATGTACAATGTCATGATTGATGGCCACTCCTGTGGTGGGAACTTTAAAAGAACTTATGAGCTTTTGAAAAAAATGGTAAAGAAGAAAATCCATCCTGATGATGTCACGTACAATTCTCTGATGAGAGGTCTATGCTTGTTGGGGAAAGCAAAGGAAGCTCATGCACTTCTCGATGAGATGCATAGACGAGGAATCATGCCTGACCTTGTAAGTTACAATACCATAATTAGTGGTTATACCATGAAGGGTGAGATGAAGGATACCTTTTATGTTTGAAATGAGATGTTGGAAAAGGGATTCAACTTGACAATTCTAACATATAATGCTATTATTCAACGACTTTGTAAAAATAGGGAAGGTGATCAGGCCAAGGATCTTATTAGAGTAGCGGATGTATATGGGAACTTGGTTTTTTCTGAATTGCCAATGGTATAATCTCTGAGGACATTTGGCAGAGGTGGTTAGGTGGACCTATTCCGGGGGTTGGTGTAGGTTGGGGTTCACCTGATGGAGGTTTTTGGTCTTTAAACATCCCTCAGGCACAAGAAGATACTCGGATGGTCTTGGAATTATTTAAACCTTACCAAAGAGATCCCACTTGTTTAGAAGCTATGAATCCAACATTAGGAAAATCCCCCAATCCAATGAACCTTTCTTTATATAGAAGTAAATTGTATTCTTGCAGTTTGTTTGGTTACATGAGATTGAGATTTGAGAACCTACAAAATATTCGATCCAGAAGGGTTACCTATGTTTTCTACACCTCCCTCTCTCCCAATGACGTGTCCTGACGAAGTCGAACTCTTCTAACACAAGCGGAGTATGATGTGGAACATATTAGTTAAAATGGAGCTTAGGTCTAGTATATATTTAATATTCTAGAATGTTCTATTTTCTTTATATATAGCTAAGGTTAGTTGTAAGGAGGAGATGATAAGTATTATATCGCTTTGAAGCTTTGAGCTATTATTTGGGTCCCTTGTTTGTGTGTTCCTTCTTTGCATCCCAATCTTCCACCAATTACCCACATCAGCTGATGACTTTTAAATGAGGTGCGGAAATTTTGATGGAGCTTTCTATGGCAGGTATTGAATGGAGTGGCAATTTGTTAAGCAAGTGAGGAAATCATGACAAGATCCTGAGAGCTCACAAGGGAAGGTATCAATTGGACTGGCGGCATTTGAAGTTGAAGAGATCATTATGAGAGCTCATTTGGGTTAACAGATGCTTTATATTTCGAAATCGCCTGAATTGGGTGATTTCAAAATACAATAAAAATGAAGTAAATGAGGAGTTTCAAATTCCTCAACAACATATTTTTGATTTACTTTACGTACAACCAAATACTTAAAAATTTTAAATCCTTGCATTTAAAATACTTTACACTTAAAATCCTTCAAACCAAATAGCCTGTAAGCTAATTGGTACGATTTACTTTTCTCTTAACTAAATTTTAAAAAATTGAATACTTCTGCATTTAAAATAATTTACACTAAAAATCCTTCAAACGAATTAAATTCTAAGTTAATTGGCTTTTTCAAGCCTCAAAAATCATGGGGAAGAATTGGCATAACTGATTTTATAAATTCATTGGCTATATCCAACCAGAAAGCCTTAAACAATAGAGAAAATGATAAGAAAAAGAAAATTTTGTCAGATTTATCATAACATTTTCATGGACTCCAAAACCAAAGAACAGTCATATATGTCACTTTAAGCTTATAGATTTTACACATGCTGAAGAAATCCAAGATTATAAGTATTATATCCCTTTGAAGCTTTAAGTTATTATTTGGGTCCCTTGTTTGTGTGTTCCTTTTTTGCATCCCAATCTTCCACCAATTACCCACATCAGCTGATGACTTTTAAATGAGGTGCGGAAATTTTGATGGAGTTTTCTATGGCAGGTATTTTATGGACTAGCAATTTGTTAAGCAAGTGAGGAAATCGTGACAAGAAAATTGAAAGCTCACAAGGGAAGGTATCAACTAGACTGGTGACATTTGAAGTTGAAGAGATCATGATGAGAGCTCATTTGGGTTAATAGATGCTTTATATTTCGAAATCGCCTGAATTGGGTGATTTCAAAAAAAAAAAAAAAAAACGAAGTAAAGGAGTTTCAAATTCCTCAAAAACATTTTTTTGATTTACTTTACCTACAACCAAATTCATAAAAATTTTAAATCCTTGCATTTAAAATACTTTACACTTAAAATCTTTCAAACCAAATAGCGTGTAAGTTACTTGGCACGATTTACTTTTCCCTTAATTAAATTTTAAAAAATTGAAAACTTCTACATTTAAAATAATTTACACTAAAAATCCTTCAAATCAAATAACCTCTAAGTTAATTGGCTTTTTCAAGCCTCGGAAATCATGGGGAAGAATTGGCATAACTGATTTTATAAATTCATTGGCTATATCCAACCAGAAAGCCTTAAACAATAGAGAAAATGATAAGAAAAAGAAAATTATGTCAGATTTATCATAACATTGTCATGGACTCCAAAACTAAAGAATAGTCATCCATGTCACTTTAAGCTTATAGATTTTACACATGCTGAAGAAACCCAAGATGATAAGTATTATATCCCTTTGAAGCTCTGAGCTATTATTTGGGTCCCTTGTTTGTATGTTCCTTCTTTGCATCCCAATCTTCCACCAATTACCCACATCAGCTGATGACTTTTAAATGAAGTGCGGAAATTTTGATGGAGTTTTCTATGGCAGGTATTTTATGGACTAGCAATTTGTTAAGCAAGTGAGGAAATAATGACAAGATCTTGAGAGCTCACAAGGGAAGGTATCAACTAGGTTGGCGGCATTTGAAGTTGAAGAGATCATGATGAGAACTCATTTGGGTTATTAGAAGCTTTATATTTAGAGATTGCCTGAATTGGGTGATTTCAAAATACAACAAAAACGAAGTAAATGAGGAGTTTCAAATTCCTCAAAAACATATTTTTGATTTACTTTACCTAAAACCAAATACTCAAAAATTTTAAATCCTTGCATTTAAAAGACTTGGCACTTAAAATTCTTCAAACCAAATAGCCTGGAAGTTAATTGGCACAATTTACTTTTCCCTTAATTAAATTCTTTAAAATTGAAAACTTCTGCATTTAAAATAATTTACACTCAAAATCCTTCAAACGAAATAACCTCTAAGTTAATTGGCTTTTTCAAGCCTCAAAAATCATGGGGAAGATTTGGCATAACTTATTTTATAAATTCATTGGCTATATCCAACCACAGAGGCATAAACAATAGAGAAAATGATAAGAAAAAAAAAATATGTCAGATTTATCATAACATTGTCATGGACTCCAAAACTAAAGAACAATCATACATGTCACTTTAAGCTTATAGATTTTGCACATGCAGAAGAAACCCAAGATGATAAGTATTATATTCCTTTGAAGCTTTGAGCTATTATTTGTATCTCTTGTTTGTGTGTTCCTTCTTTGCATCCCAATCTTCCACCAATTACCCATTTCAATTGATGACTTTTAAATGAGGTGCGGAAATTATTAGAGCTTTCTATGACATGTATTGAATGGACTGGCAATTTGTTAAGCAAGTGAGGAAATCATGACAAGAACTTGAGAGCTCACAAGGGAAGGTATCAACTAGACTGGCGACATTTGAAGTTGAAGAGATCGTGATGAGAGCTCATGGGTTAATAGATGCTTTATATTTCGAAATCGCCTGAATTGGGTGATTTCAAAATACAATAAAAACGAAGTAAATGAGGAGTTTCAAATTCCTCAAAATCATATTTTTGATTTACTTTACATACAACCAAATACTAAAAAATTTCAAATCCTTACATTTAAAATGCTTTGCACTTAAAATCCATCAAACCATATAGCCAATAAGTTAATTGGCACGATTTACTTTTCCCTTAATTAAATTCTCAAAAATTGAAAACTTCTGCATTTAAAATAATTTACACTCAAAATCCTTCAAACCTAATAACCTCTAATTTAATTGGTTTTTTCAAGCCTCGAAAATCATGGGGAAGATTTGGCATAACTGATTTTATAAATTCATTGTCTATATCCACTCAGAAAGCCTTAAACAATAGAGAAAATGATAAGAAAAAGAAAATTATGTCAGATTTATCATAACATTGTCATGGACTCCAAAACTAAAGAACAGTCATCCATGTCACTTAAGCTTATAGATTTTACACATGCTGAAGAAACCCAAGATGATAAGTATTACATCCCTTTGAAGCTCTGAGCTATTATTTGGGTCCCTTGTTTGTATGTTCCTTCTTTGCATCCCAATCTTCCACCAATTACCCACATCAGCTGATGAACTTTTAAATGAGGTGCGGAAATTTTGATGGAGCTTTCTATGGCAGGTATTTTGTGGACTTGCAATTTGTTAAGCAAGTGAGGAAATCATGACAATGTCTTGAGAGCTCGCAAGGGAAGGTATCAACTAGGTTGGCAGCATTTGAAGTTGAAGAGATCATGATGAGAACTCATTTGGGTTATTAGATGCTTTATATTTCGAAATCGCATGAATTGGGTGATTTCAAAATTCATCAAAAACGAAGTAAAGGAGGAGTTTCAAATTCCTCAAAAACATATTTTTGATTTACTTTACCTACAACCAAATACTCAAAAATTTTAAATCCTTGCATTTAAAAGACTTTGCACTTAAAATTCTTCAAACCAAATAGCCTCTAAGTTAATTGGCACGATTTACTTTTCCCTTAATTAAATTCTCAAAAATTGAAAACTTCTGCATTTAAAATAATTTACACTCAAAATCCTTCAAACCAAATAACCTCTAAGTTAATTGGCTTTTTCAAGCCTCAAAAATCATGGGGAAGAATTGGCATAACTGATTTTATAAATTCATTGGCTATATCCAACCACAGAGGCATAAACAATAGAGAAAATGATAAGAAAAAAAAAATGTCAGATTTATCATAACATTGTCATGGACTCCAAAACTTTAGAACAGTCATACATTTCACTTTAAACTTGTAGATTTTGCACATGCAGAAGAAACACAAGATGATATGTATTATATTCCTTTGAAGCTTTGAGCTATTATTTGGGTCCCTTGTTTGTGTGTTCGTTCTTTGCATCCCAATCTTCCACCAATTACCCATTTCAGTTGATGAATTTCAAATGAGGTGCGGAAATTGTTGTAGCTTTCTATGGCAGGTATTGAGTGGACTGACAATTTGTTAAGCAAGTGAGGAAATCATGACAAGAACTTGAGAGCTCACAAGGGAAGGTATCAACTAGACCGGCGGGATTTGAAGTTAAAGAGATCGTGATGAGAGCTCATGGGTTAATAGATGCTTTATATTTCGAAATTGCCTGAATTGGGTTATTTCAAAATACAATAAAAATGAAGTAAATGAGGAGTTTCAAATTCCTCAAAAACATATTTTTGATTTACTTTACCTACAACCAAATTCTAAAAAATTTTAAATCCTTAAATTTAAAATACTTTGCTCTTAAAATCCTTCAAACCAAATAGCCTGTAAGTTAATTGGCACGATTTACTTTTCCCTTAATTAAATCCTCAAAAATTGAAAACTTCTGCATTTAAAATAATTTACACTCAAAATCCTTCAAACCAAATGACCTCTTAATTAATTGGCTTTTTCAAGGCTCGAAAATCATGAAGAAGAATTGACATAACTGATTTTATAAATTCGTTTGCTATATCCAACCACAGAGCCATAAATAATAGAGAAAATAATAAGAAAAAGAAATTTTTTTCAGATTTATCATAACATTGTCTTTGACTCGAAAACTAAAGAACAGTCATCCATGCCACTTTAAGCTTATAGATTTTGCACATGCTGAAGTAACCCAAGATCTTTCGCCTTATCTTCCAGTTGACATGATGTCGTTGTCTACTTGACATACAAACCGATATGATGCCAGATAGATCCAACATTTCTATTTTATCTGTAAAGATATAATTTCTTTGTTTACTGATAATATATACCTCGGCCCAGAGGCTTCCCATTTTCAAAGTTTGGATGCCTAACAAAGGATGGACTACCCTTTTCTTTTTCTTCCAGACACTTTATTCTTCTAATACAAGCCACTACCTCCTCCTCATCATCAATGCCTTATCCCAATTGTTTGGCTAGTTATAAAAATCTTCATTTTCCGTACAAACCACTACCTAAACACCTAAAATGTATAAATTGCACATAGATTGATAGAAAAGAATGTACTGTGGTTGTGGAAAGGAAGTGTCTAGGTTGAAATCACATAGATGAGCTTCTGAAATTGAAATTTTAATGCTTTGAGAATGCAAAATGTTATACACATTTATATTTCCAACATAAAAGTAATTAGGTGTTTTTTCAACTGGTAGTATCATCATGTGTATCTCAATTGAATATAATGATATCTTAAAAAGAATAAAGATGGCTATTTTATTGAAATTTGTGTGCATACTAACTCTTCTGTTACTTTCTTGGTCGCTACTTTTCTCCACAAAAAAATTGAGTTTTATTTATTCTCTAACCTATTTTTATTTTTTAGGTTGCATTACTTTCGTGTATATATGTCTTATATAAGTTCATTAAGCATTGTTTCACTATCACTGGCCGATTTATCTTAATGGCCATGGTTGAAAAAATGTATACTCCGTGATTACTTTGCAATAAGTAATTGTTATGTTGATCTACTTATTATCTTTATTGCTTTACTGCTATATTAGTGATTATGTTTATTTTTTGGGAGAAGAAAAAAAAAGCATAATACTTATCTACTTCGTTTATTCTGCTTTTAATTTCAGGGAGTTGCATAATGCGTGTATGGCATCATGGATCTGCCCTTCGACCATGCAAATGTCCCATATGTCGTCGTCTTATAACTTTGTTAATACCTACCGCGACCGCACAGAGTCAACGCCATGAGCCAGTAGCTAGCCAAATTTTGGAGAACGTTGAGAAATATAATCGATCATTTGGTGGTGGTTCACACAGCATCATGCAGGTTTTTCACCTAAGTAATTTTTTATGTTACTCAATAGTTTTGTTTTTTGTTTAGATTGAAGTTCTTTTTCCAACGACTGATTTTATGGTGTGGTTGTCTAATAAAGTTTTTTGTGTGGTTGGTATCTGTAGAAACTCATTACATGCAAAAATATATATGCCTTCATATCGACGGGATTTGGGTTTTAAGAATTTCAACGTATGTTGGGCTCCTAATTCTCTTTTTCTTTAGCATATATTTTAAAAGCATTGCCTACTACAACCTTCTTAACTTCTCTTAGATTTCCTTGTACTACTTTTTTGCTTCTTCTATACATTTATAAACCTTGACCAAAGTTTCTTCTCCCACATTTACCTTCAACCACACCATTTGACTTCAAGTTTTTATTTATTAGAATCACTGATTGACACTTGTGAGCTCTATGCTGGATGTTTTTATTTATTTTTGCCAGGCGTTTATCTTTATTCGACCACCCTGAATCTGTAAAAGAAAAGAAAATCTACAAAGCAAGTGTGATTTTGTATTAGGGGAATGGTATGATAGTAGCACTTTAGGTATCAAAGCTCCATTCGTGATCATTGGGTAAACTTTTGCTTTCGCCTCTGCATGCATGTTCTCATCTCAAATCTTGTATGTCTGGTCTTTGGTTCTGATTCTTATGTGGAAGTGCCAAAAGGTGTCTTTAATTGCCATTATGTAATTTTTATGTTTTACCATCTGGAGGTTCTTTGTTAAACTGGTCAGATAAGGTGGGGAAGTCATTACACTGACTTTTCATGCTTCCACAGCAAACAAATAGCACAATATGATTCGATTTAGGAGTTCAGCCAAGCCCTGTACCTATCATTTTATATATTTTGATCATGAAACGGTTTTTTAGATATTTTCTGGTATTCGAAATTGATTAGTGGGGAGTACAGAAACAACGCAGGTGGTAGTTTGTCTCCTCACACTGGGTTAGGATGCAGTCACTAGCATTACTGCTGAATTTGTGTTATAAACCTTCTTCAAATTCAGTTAAAAAATTTTATCCTTTGATGGGAACTTAGTCTACGTTATTATCATCATTATCAATAGCATTACCTTGACTGTTTGGGGTCAGCATCTTTATTTTTTATTTGTTCATGTTTAGTGTTTTTTTAACCATTAAACCTATTTTTTGCGTTCTATTTCTGCAATCTTTGGTCTACCCTATGTCCTTCTTAATTCTATTATGCTAATTTTAATTACTCTCCAAAAAACACATTTTTATTCTTTGTTTTACCCATCCAACCCATCCAATTTAATTTTTTAGTCACCTTATCTCAAAAGATGTTACTCGTCTTTCTTATAATATAATCATTCATTAATTTATCTTTCCTAAATTCTCCGTATACCCTCTTAATGCTCTCATTTTTACCAAATATGAATGATTTACTTAAAACTCCACAATCAGATCCCTAATTTATTGCCACCCCAATCATGATTTTATAAAATTTATATTTATGTCTCTAAATACCCTCTTTTGACACAAAAAATTTAATACACATCTCAATGTTGCCCGTTGGATCAAGTCTAAATGTTATATTTTTCATCTATATTTTTATTCTCTTATATAATAGTTCCAAAGTACTTAAAATTTATTACACCTAAGTATCATCTTATCTTCTAATAATATTTAATGATAAATTTTAACTTCATATGACTAAAATTGCATATTAAATGCTCAATCTTTGTTCTAATAATTCAAGGCCCCTATTTTCTAATATATTGTCCATTGTTCCTTGTTTTCAATTATTTCAATAGATGCCTCACTTATTAAAATTATATTATCTAAAAAACGTATACACCAATTCATCTTTCTTTGAATATCCTTTATAATCATTATCATAACTAATATAAAAATATATGGACATAATGATGATTCTTGATGTAAAGCTTTGATAATTGAGAATCTTGGGCCAGTTAAATCTCTATTTATTGTCTTAATATATAAATCACTTTCATAGTAGATTGTCATGGCATGCTTTGAAATTTGTTTTCCACGATTGATGTAATTTTTCTAAGTTTATGTTCTATTTCCCTCTTCCATAGTTTCATTGTGTGACTCATAAGTTCCATTCATCTCTAGTGATCACAATCTTTAATATAACATTTATTTGTAAATATTGATATTAAAATATTTTTTCTTCAATCATTTGAATTCTACTTAGTATTTAAATTTCTATAAAAAATATTTATTTGGTCCACATAGTTGCTGTCTCATCTGGACCAAAAGACACTCTTAATGCATATTTTCAAACCCAACTCCACATCATTTTTTCTAGTTCATTTATAATATACTTCACTATATTTTTTATTATTTATAATATACTTCACTATATTATTTATTATACTCTTTCAAAATAATTTCTTCCTTAAAGTTCTCATTTAGTAATTTCTTAAATAAACATTTTCAGCTTCTCATGACATCTTTATTTTTAACTAAGGTTTTAATCTTCATTTTGACGCATCTAGTTTGATTAAAATCCCTAGATCTCTTATCCTCATGTTAGCTATTCTATGTATCCCCTTTCCTTCTTCATTAGAAGTTAAGCGTGTTTGTTATATAATCATTGAAAGTTGTACCTTTTCTTAGCTCCTTTTTATTTTGATAAGACTTCCAAGCTTTTTTATCATCATTATTACTCAGTGAAATTCAAAATTTTCACATTTTAAAAGAACTTTTTTCATAATGACCAATTGTACCTCCTCATTCATTAATTCTTTTAATACAACTGGCCTTTTTATCCCTTATTAAGCTTGGCTCAATTTAATAATTCAAAATTTTATCTCTTATCAACCTATTTATACACTTAAATAATTTATTTTATTTCAAATTTTACTACCTCATCCTAATGCTATAATTTATTTTGTTTTTTTCTCTATGCTCTTAAACCATAACTACTACCAATATTGTGTGGTCAGGCTTTCTCCTAGAATCACTTTACAATCTTTATATTAAAATTTTTCTTTCCTAAGTATGAAGAAAACTATTTGTTATTCTTGTATTACATATTTATAAGTAACCAAATGTTCTTCTATTACCTTAAAATATGTGTTCTCTATTGCAAGATTATAAGCCACCATTAAATAAAGTATTACTTCTCCAATTTTATCTATCACCTGTTTCATAAGCACCATGAATCGTCTCATGATCCAATTTATCATAAGAAATAACCTATTTAAATCACTAATGATAACTACTTTTTTATTTGTAGATATGCATTATAGTAGTTCATTTGTCTCTTATGACAAATCCTACTAGAACTTGTTTACTTAGTTAAATCACCCCCAATAACATTAATTATTTCAGCAGATTTATAATTAATGTTATTCCAGTTCATCCATTTCTTTTCAAAATTTATTTTTTTAACTATCTTTTGATCTCACTGAAGGAGCATAAGCATTTACCATGTTTATAATTTTTTTTTGATAATATCTTAATAGCAATCACTCTATTTTTTACTTTATTAACTTCAACATTTTTGACTTTAGTACTTTATACACTGCCAACCCAACTCTCTTCCGATTGTTAATTTTTTTAACATACAATAAACTAAAACCTTCTTTAATATTCTTGAAATTTTCTTATTTTTATTTTGTTTGTTATAAGCAAGTAATAGTTATTCTTCATCTTATCAAAGTGTCCAGCAACTCTCTTGTCTTTTCTATTCAAAATTTTCAAATTTCATGTTGCAAATATAATCTTAGATTTAGAAGTAGTAAACCCTTGTTTACATTTCATCGTGATTGGGTTAATTTGTAACGTGTCACTTGAGGGTTACTTTTTAACTTACCCTTGTTTTTCACCATAATTGATATAAGTTGTGCACCACGTAAGGGTGAAGCACTGAAGCCCTAGCACACCATTGCATATTTCTACTGGGAATACCTAGTATTAGCAAAATTCAAAATTAGATTATATTCATTAAATCTGATGTGAGTTTTATGAATGAATGTTAACTTAATATCAATAAATATTTTTTATCTAGACTAATGATATTAGTAATATTAGTAGTAATGGTTATATTAATAGTAATAATATTTCAAAATAAGTATCATTAACAGTCTCTAGCTTAATTACATTAAATACCTAATAAATCCTATAGCAGAGAAAGGTTGTTTCGAAGATAAGTGAACCAAAGGTCAAGCCAATGTCTAAGATTATCATATAAGAACGGTGTACAACAATGTTATCATATAAGAAGGGTCTATGGTTCCCACAAATTTAAGGTTTGAGAAACTGTGATGCATGCAATATTACCCTTACCTTGGATAAAGCTTTCTAGATTGCTTTTCAATATGCAAGTTATTATGATACATTTAAGTATGGAAATATAGGCACGTTTTTTGAAGCAAGATTTAAATTTTTAGTTGTGATTTCCATTACATTTTATACCTCAGGAAAAAAAAGGTTTGGTTGTTTCAAAAGTATTTGGTAGTTTTGGCATGTTTCTCTTGCAGTTCAAAATATGATGGGTATTAATACATAAAGTTTTAAAAGCAATATATTATTATAACATTTATATTATTTAATTTTCAAAATTCACATATACGATGATTAATTTTATACTTATTTATTTTTATTTATCTAAAATTATACCATTAGTTAAATTTAAGAAAAAAAATATAGTTTTTATATTTTGGGGTTTTTTGTGGATCCAAACATCATGAAATCTAATTCATTATATCATATCTCCACAATTTGTTATCGGCAAACTTGTTAAATGTTATTCTTGCTAACTTGCATTTTGCAGTAAGATCTAGTTATATATCATATACACGCTATATTATATTGAAGAGTTGTGACATGTCTGGCAGTGCTGACATATTGATCTGGAGTCACCAGTTTTGCATCATGTCAGCTGCTTGACTAATATTTTGATTAATAATGGCCCAAAGCGTGTGCCACCCTTTATTTCTGGAAATCGGAGAAAAATGTGGTTTTTACCTACTAAGAGGTACTTGAAACCTTTCAGGAACAGCGATTTTGACTGGTTTCACCATAAATTAATATCATAGTTATGAGCATATCCTATTACTGAAGATTTTAAGTTGGTATTTATTTTCCAAGAATTCTGATGTTGTCTTCCTACGTACATAAATCTTCAAATTCTTGGTCACATCTAGGGATAATATTGAATTGTGTTTGATTAGTTGGCCTCAACTAGAAATCAGATATTTTGATTTCAGCTCAAGCCAGTCCAACATATTGATTTTCAGTGTCATCAGAAGCTGAATTGGCCGTAAATATATTAATTTAGGTTTTGTTTGAGATAGCTTTCTTGATGCTTTCTAAAATAGTTTTTTAGTAAAAAAAATTTAAAATTAGAATTTTTTTTACTAGAAAGCTGCTTTAGAAAGTATAAGAAAGCTGTCGCAAATGAAGCCTTAGGTCTCCTTGTTTATGTATTTCACTAATCAATATAAATGTGCATCCATGAATCTATTTATATATTATTTGTGATGCATGTATGTATGTGCTACAGCATAAACATGGATCATCTTTCTTAATAGATTTTGAGTTTAATGGAACAAATTTCTTACAAAGTTATCTTCGAGCCTAAGGAAATTGATTTTAATTTTTAGTTGGTTAAAATTTAAACTATTATCAAGAGGATTTTTAAATTTTGGACATAATTACTAGCCTTACTAGCCCTAGTTAGTTAGCTGTCTTTTGGTCATCTATTGTTTTTCTTCTATGAAATTTTTAATCTTTTCTGTTTTAATTGCATGATTATATATTTTCTTATTGCAGAGATTGAGGGATCTCCCGTTTTTTACCCGAAGGTTGTTAAGGGAACTGATGGACCCTCAAAGATCACTTCCTCTTGTTTTCAGGGCTAGAATGATCTTTGCTGTAAGTTAAAGCAAAAGAAAGTTGGCATACTGCTTTTTATCATAGAAACTTAGTCACATAACACAGTTATGTTTGGTCGATCAACTTTTTGATTTTCCTGTTATTTTGACAGCCATATGCTCGTTATCTTCCATTTGTTAAGGAAAGAAGAAGAATTCCATGAGTAGGAAAATATCTTCATATATTAACCAGTCCAACGTTAATGAATGTTGCATTTAGATGTCTAGATTTACTAAAGTATATTTATACTTTGGTTTGTGCACTTTATTCTATATTAACTGAAATTGAGTAAATACGATATGTGATATCTTACTTTCAAGTTCATTCTATCAAATGATAATTTTTGCACCCTAGATCATCTACTTAATTTTTTATCTATAGAAAATTTAGGATGTAAAATAGAAGTGTTTGCGTGGGATAGAAAATTTAGGATGTAAAATACATGAAGTTTATTAAGAAAGTTTCTTCTAAATTTCTGTTGTATGGCGACTCGGATAGTAAGAATAAATTGCATATGATTGCGTGGGATAGAATATGCTGTCCTAAGTCGCATGGTGGATTGGGTATCCCTTCCTTGGCTGCTTTGCAATGCCTTTAATTGCTCTGTGATCTCTATAATGTATAATCGGGATTCACCATTATCGGCTTGGCTTTTACACAAATACACCTCCCCATGGCATCCTATTCCCTCTTCTGCATCAATTTTGGAAATCTGCCAGTGTTAATGCTATTGCTACAAAAAATTTCTTCAATTTTAGAATTACTGCTAATGCACCTATATCCTTACATTGGGATCACTGGTGTAACAATGCTACTCTTCTTGAAACTGTGGATGGGAATTTTCTTATCAACGCCACCCTGGCTAACTCTTGCCTGAAGGATTTTATTGTTGATAATAAATGGTTTTTTCCTGGATCATTGCCTTTCAATATTTCGAAGCTTATTAGCGAAATTTCTATACATGATTTTGCTATTTGCTTACTTTGGGATAATCTGGATGCTGGAAAGTTTAGAGACTATGTTAATGCTTTCTATAGCCAGATGGACTTTTGTCCTTGAGCTGACTTGATCTGGCATAAAAGAGCTGCTTTGTGTTTTTCTGTTTATGCCTGGATGGCTATTGTTGGAGGCCTGAAAACTGCCGATGCTCTCATTAAACGCAGCATATTTGTTCCTCCTATCTGCAGCCTGTGTCATCAATTCTCTGAATCTACATCTCACTTGTTCTTTGAGTGCTCCTTCTCTCACTCCATTATTTCTTACCTTATCCCTGTAACTTCTGGGCTTTTGGTTAGACCGAGTGTGTTACATCTCTTTTGAATGGATTGACAATTGCTGTGCTTCCAGGCAATCTGAGAGAAATTTTTGTCTGCTAATGGCTAGTTGCTCTATATATTACATTTGGAAATAAAGGTATGACAGGAGGTTTGGGTCATCTACTAACTGTTTCAAAACTGTTGTTTTTAATGTTAAAAGAGCTGTATTTGAAAAGATTCGCAAATGGAAGAATGCTGAAAATCTTTTGGACCTGCTATAGTTGGAGACTTTATCTGACCCGTTTGTTGTCTTCGAATGGTTCTTGCCTGAGGGCTTTCTTGCCTGAGGGCTTTCTTGCCTTGGACTATGATGTGCCCATTCAGGCTCTCCTTGGAGGGCCTTAGGGCAACCAGGAGATTATTTCGGTGTTGCTATTATAGATCTGATTTGTTCTTTGCTGAGTCCAGGCACCTTCTCGCCGCCTTCTTTTCTTGATAATCATAATGTTTTTACTTGAAGTCTGATACAGGTTGGAATGCAGCGGATAGGAAGCAAATGATTTCTTGCAAGAGCTTTGGATGACATCCATCTTTCTGGAATATGTTTCTGTGGTGTTTTTTGCCCATCCCAGCTACTGGGATATTTTGATCTTATCCTGTATTTGATTTTCTCATTTTCTCAGGATGTATTTTGTTTTTTTGGGCTCTCTTTGAGCCAGCCTCTCTTTTTTCCTTTGAGGCTTTAGTTATTTACCTGTAATCCTTTTTGATTAATATACGGGCTAAGCCCAAAATTTTACCAAAAAAAAAAAAAAAAAAATACAAGTGGTTGGTTTGGTTACATACGACTATACCCTAGGGTTGCAAAGAAAAGAGTCCTTCACAAATTAGAGGCTTTATGCTCAGGCAAAGATCTGCTGCTATAATTTGGAGTTGATGAGGATGCCATTAGCTGTGTGCTTGTTCTAGAATAAGGGAAGTAATGGCCAATCTATTCTGTTAGCAAGATGCTCAAGGGCGTCGAGTTGGGAGATCCTATCATGGAAAAGCTCATGTTGGCTTTAATGACCTTAGTTTGACGACTACGGCTTTCAAAGCTCATGCAATTCTGATCACCCCTCAAAGCTGTACTCACCAAACCTGATCATTAAGAGATTGCTCAAATTCTTTGTGGAGCTGATAAATTTTAAGTTTTGTACATATCGTGAATCACAATCAAGCTCAGATAATTGCTGACTTTGTTGGGGATTTAAATTATGTTAGTGCCGAGGAGGCGATGACTAATGAAGATTAAGCTTGGACAATATATGTTGATGGTGTTTTAAGCAAACATGGAGTAGGAGCGGACATGGCACTAAAAAGCCTCATGGGAATCACTATCACAGAAGCTTCCTAGATTGAGTTCTGACTCACCAATAATTAGGCCAAGTACGAGACTCTCATGGTAGAGCTAATGCTCTCCACTTGGATAGGTGCTTGACAACTAGTCTTTTACTCGGACTCGTAGCTAATTGTGAGCTAAATAATGGTGAGTATGTAGTACTCAATGAGAAACTACAGAAATATCTTTTTAAGCAAAGGTAAAAACATGTTGATTTGAATGCTTTATAATAATGCAAATTCTCCATGGAGTAGAGCCCACTTGTTGACTTGTTGTCGAAGTCGGGTAAACTTGACGGGTAACCAACTGTTAAGGTGTCTGACTTTGCATTGAAGAAGATGAGGTGGTGTAAATTGAAGTAGAGTACCCGAAGAGTTGGTAGGATCCATACAAAGAATAATTGAAGATAGGAAAGATAATTGTCAAACTCACATATCTTATTTTATTCAAGATTAAAAGCTGCCTAATACATTCTAATCGTTGACAAGTTGTTCAGGAGATCCTCAAGTTCTCTAAACTTAAGGTGTGTAAAGGAAAGAGAGATGGAAAAGATACTAAAAAGGTATACTTGGGCGAGTGTGGGAGTTACTCTGGAGGAAGAACATTTACTCAGAGAATCTTTTGATAAGTCTATTTCTAGCCAACCCTTCAAAAAGACTCAAAAACTTTCTCTAGGAGGTATGTCCAATGTCAAAAATTTGCTCTCATGCACAATATTCTCACAAACTCAAGTTTATCACTTTACCTTGGCCATTTTTGGTTTGGGGAATGGATCTCATTGGTCCATATTCCTCCTTCAGCGGGCAAAGTAAATTTATTTAAGTCATGGTTGACTACTTGTCTTAGTGGATAGAGGCGAATGCACTCGTAAAGATGACTGCTAAGGTTGTTAGGAATTTTTTATGGTCAGATATTATCTGGAGGTAAGAGCTACCTCTTTTTATAGTCATTAACAATGTGCTGCAATTCACAGACAAGGAGATTAATGAATTCTACTAGTCTCAAGGCATCCGCCTTAAGTTTTCTTTCATGCACCAACCTCAAAGCAATGGACAAGTTATGGTAGCAATTAAGTAATAACCTAACCCATTGAGGAAGGTGAAAGGAGCAAAATATAAATTGGTAGGGGTACTACCTATAGTTTTATGGGTGTTAAGAACCACACCATCCTCAACAAGTCAAACACCATTTGTACTCTTCCATGGAGCTGAGGCCCTACTATCGGTTGAGTGCGAGCTTCATAGTCAATGAGTAGTCGTAACATTTTATGAAGAAGACGAACTAACTGAGTGGGAACAGAGATATGATGAAGGCATGGATACTACAATTGACCTCCTAAAAGAACATAGAGCCCAAGCCAATCCTATGCATGTGAAAGTGAAGTGAAAAATGACCAAATACTATAATTTTATTGTCAAGAAGAAAGCAATCCAACTTAATAACTTTGTGCTGAAAAAGGTGAATGCAGCAACTCATTGGAGTGTCAATTATTGACTTGACCCGATAACCTGACCCAAACTCGAACTGAAAAATACGGGTTTAGTCGACCGTTTAACAAATGGGTCAGCTTCGGATTCCAATTTATGACCAATTTAAAAAATTGGGTCAGGTCCAGGTCAACCCGCTAACCTGAATTTGACCCATATTTAACCTGAGTTCTAGTTAGCACCCATGTTCCTACACCCACATAGGCTTCGCTGTGCTGCCTGTGCATTCGCAGCAACACCAGCACTTGGCCTTCATAGCAACCGTGCTCGCTCCCAGTACTTGTGCTCCCACTTTGCATGGTCGTGCTTGCATCCCGTACACGCTCTTGAGTCGCGCAGCTCGCTCATTTCCCTTGCCAGTGCGCGTGGGGCACCTCGCACCCAAGCTTGCCGAGTCGCCTCCATCCTCGTTGGTTTGCTTCCTTGCTCGGAACCTGGGTTAGTGGGTCAGGTTGGGTCAACCCATTAACTTGACAGGTCGGGTCCAAGTATGAATTCTTAACCCGTTTGCCTAATTGGTCTGGTTTAGGTTGGATTAGCTGAAGGCAGTTTAGTTTCGGGTTGGACCCAGACCCAACTCAAAAATTCAATTTGACACCCCTACTCACATAATGTACCAACTCTTCCCTTGCTTTTCCTTAAATTTTAAGAAAAACCCTCAAGGAGTCTATTTAGTACAACAAAGTAAAATTTTCACTTTTCTAAGCCATGTTTTGAATGGCAATTGATCCATTTGTGAATGATCTACAATGAGTAGTGTGCGACACCCTTACTGTCAACGTGTCACAACCCAACCTGGTAAGACTTACAGATGAGACTTGTTCTATCATGTTGGCTTGCAACAAGCCAAATCGAAGATCAAAATTTTGGGTAACTTTTTAAATTTTCTATCATTATAAATTTAAAACAAACGATAGACTACATAGTTGCTAATAACTTTCAGTATACAGTAAATAATACATTCACAATCTTTCTTTTCATTTCTCTTCAAAATGTATTTATAATAATTATACTATAGTATATGGTTAAAGACTGAAATAAATAATATAGCAATTTAAGTAACTCGCTATGAATATACAAAATTTGAAAGATAAATACCTAAACCTGCACAATAGATCAGAATCTTGAATGCTCAACTACTCAACTAGTTCTTTCCTTTTCCTAGACCCTCAAATAAAATGCAGATAAACTATGAACCAACACAGCTCAACAGGTCATGCTTAATGATCTAAATTTTCAAATAATTCATTTATTAAACATTCATTTGAGTTTGAAAAATAATTTATATTAATTACTATACATAATAGAGTAGTGCTTGTAGTTCTCAAAACTTGAGTAATAATACAGGAATGTAAATAAACAACAACAACAACAAAAACATCAAGCCTTTGTTCCACTACGTGTGGTCGGCTACATGAATCCTTTTTCTCCATTGTGACATGTTAAAAGTCAAATTCTCATTTAAATCTAATAAAGAAATATCATTTCTAATAAATATATATAGGAATGTAAATAAACAAATACTTCATATGAATCAAAGCAGAAAGTAATATAATTTTTCTTAAGCCCTTACATCCAATCAGACAAAATTTAGAGAATTCTGATCCTTATGGCTCCTATGCTGGCTTGTTAGAAAACAAACTCTTATAACTTCCTCCACACATGCCAGACCTCCTCAGAATCACACATTTGAATAAGATAAACATATAATTCATTGCATTGCATTAAAAGAAATATAAAACTTATTTCATAATTTAACATAATACTTTAACTGTAGGCATCCTAACATACTAATGTGCAAAAATTCACTGTTTTAGAATATAACTAATTTATTAGAGATTATTTAGAACATCTTTTCGAAGCATTAATTATATTACAACATTATTTTTGGGGGTCAAAACTTTTTTTCAAGCAATTAAAATATCGCACTATTCAAGATCCCTGCTATAAAATTTCGAGAAAAATACTTAAATGCTTGAAATTGTTCTCTATAACATACTGAAAGTTGTGTGGTGAAAGTTTTGCAAGTGTAAAATTATTCTCGTTTTTAGAGTATGGAAATATAATTTAAATCATAGAAATAAAAAAAATTGTATTTTTGAAAACTTGAGATAAATAAAATGCAACCCACTTCAAACCTATCAACTTTCAAAACTGGGGCGTCGGCTGAAATCAAATCGAAGTCGCCTAAAACTGGCTTTCTCTCTCTAGAATTCCTCTCTCTCTAGTTGACAACCATAAATATTGTACTCTTACCACGTATGCGAGAAGGTGACCTTTCTTGCAACGAAGTTTGACATGATATGTCCTATCACACACATAGAAATTTAAAATCTTGACGAATTCCTTGTAGAGTGGGAGTTGTGTGCCAAAGCTTGAAATGATCATAGGGGATACATAGCTCGTTTTCCAGGAAAGTGTGAGCTTCTTATTCTAACTGGGTACTTGGGAATTCTTGTTCGGATCCTTGAAGCAGTATCCAAAGAGGATCATGTCAATGAACCTCTCAATCGCCTTCGAGACCTGACCACATTCAGAATCAGCAAATCCTTTGTTGCATCTCTTCAATGCCGCCATCTCAAAGGGAAGCACATATGCTAGTGAAAGATGTGAAGAAAAGAAGGGATGAAGTAGCATTGAGTGCAAAATGTAGAGATGGTGACCCTCCTATTCAAGCTGGGTATTATAAATGAGGTTATGGGTCAGATTTTTAGGCTCCAGCCAGACTATCATTAATGCTTCAAATTTTCCTTAATTCTTCCCCTCACTCGCCCTTTTATGTGGTCGCCCCCATGGAAAGAATCAAAAGTCCCACCAACCTAGGAAGCTGAAGAGTCGTCCTCTACTCGCTCACATAGAGTTATCCTTGACACGCTCAACAAAGAGTCATTCCTAAGCTTGATGTATCGACTCACCTTCAATAGAAACTATATGGGAAAGAGTAAAGTTTTCTTCATACACAAAATTAAATAATCATCCCAAGAAGATAAATAAGAACAGAGTAAATAATGAAATCATAAAGTTAATCGTAAGAATACGCAGAAAACTAAAAAATTTTGTTAGAAAAATTCTGATTACAATTTTTTTCACATTACAGGGCAAGTCTATTCATCCCTTAGAAATATCCCTTACATAGGATCTAGCAATAACTTGAGAGACATTACTCCTCTCTTTGCTAAGTGTCACAATAGGAAGTGCCCCTCAACTATGAATTGATTCGCCCTCATTGACTCGAGGGCTCGACTACCACCACCGTTGCCTTCAACTTCAACACCTTCATGCGCAGTAGGGATAGCTCATTGCTCACCCTTTATAAGACCCTGGGTCTTCACTCGAGCTTGGGTTGGGAGATACTAGGCATTCTCTCCACTAGGCTAACTCATTTAGCGAGTACATCTAGCATACGCAACCCTTAGGTGGGTGTTTTTGCACCTAGGTTTTCAAGTTAGGGAAGCGCATCCAGAGTCATCATGGACATTAAGAGTGGGGCTTCGGGAAGTTCTTTAGCCTTGAACAATGACCCTAACTCCTCATGCTTGCCTTCCAAGACCTCAACAGTCTTAATCGTAGACTAAGCTTCTATAGTGGATGGCGCGTAATGGCCTACAGTGCTTGCTACCATTGGAGTCGCCTTCTTGGGTATAGAAGGATGGATTAGAAAGAGGTAATTCTTTATTCGAAATACTCCAAGGAATCTTTAGCAGCTTATCATGCAAGTCTAAAGTCTTTGTGCACGAGTTAGATGCCTACTGAGTCAAAACCAATGCCTCAAACTCACTCGACGAGTGTCCTAATAACTCGATCCAGTTTAAGAGGATTCTTGGCTCGCTTGAGGATGGCGACACTCGGCCTCCATACATGAATAACCCAAAAATTAAAAAGAAATTCTCTTACTTTCAACAGTCGGCCATGGCTACCAAATCTCCTCTTGAACCAAGTCGTGATTGACGGTGGGCTTAATCAAATGATGAGTTGGTGTAGCTTTTAGTGCAATAGTCGCCACCCTAGGATCATCACTTGCCTCCGCAAGTGCTTCCTCTGTCTACAAAGTCAAACCTATCTCTTGTACTTCATAGGGCGTTGAGGATGTTGGAGCTTGATGAGAGGATCACCCTCTCCAAGCACTCCTCTGCCACCATTGCCTTCTTTGAATCGACTTTTTTAGTCTCCATTGGTACAAGCACTACTAGCTTGTTTAGTTCCATGTTGATCGGCAAGCTCGCATCAATAGCCATTGCCCTTTTCTTGCTCGCTGGGGAGCTAGACTTCTTTTCCTCTTCCTTGACCAACTTGCTTGCGGACAAGCACCTTTTTCATTTTTCTTATCACTGACATTAGCCGATCTTGATGGGCTTAGATCGGTTATCTCCAATGAGTTAAGAACACATGCTCTAAAGCAAAAGGGATGGAATGTAGCTGTATCGATACCCTTACTATTATTTATAGTTGTAGATAGTGCATAACATCAAATCAATGTTATGATTTTTAATCTTAAATTTGGCGAAAACAATAAATCATTGGAGGTTGACAAGGTAATAACTCTTACTCTCCTTTTATATCATTTGGTGAAAACAATAAATCCTCATCTTAAATTTATTTGTCCTTTTTTAATTCATCTTTGAAAAAATCAAGTGAATCAAGAAACTAAATTCATACTAATACATGTACATGTAGGTAACTTGCATGTATCTAACAGATTCTCATTGAGGAGCTCAATTAGGAGGGTCACATGGTTAAAGTGACACTCGCTACGAGTGAGACCCGCAGAGCTTTTATTAATCCAAAGTCATGGTGCAACAACAGCTCTCTGTTACAAGAGATTGCAGAGTCCAGACTCATCCCAAGAGAACATATCAAAGATGTAGTCACTCTTGGTGATCTCCTCCAGAGGAATTTTCTTGACTAGCACATGCCTTTGAGGGTCACTAGCCTTAAGCAATCCTGCTCTCTTGCCGTAAATATCAATAACCAAGACCATATGCCTATCGCTGATATCCCCAATCATGCGATAAGAAATGCACAGCTTTGAAGCTTACGACTATGACTTCACCACATGGATATAGCTACTCCCATCCAAGGGACTCTCCTCTTGCTCCCGAGGACTTGACATTAATATTTAGGAACTTGCCCTATTCCCAAGAACTTGTTGACATTGACTTGCCCTACAACTCGAATCTTGAAGACTCACCTAGAATGTTCAACCTCACACGCTCGTCTAAGGTACTTGCCTTAGAGGGGGCCACGTTAGAGGCAGTTATTCATGTGTATATTATTCAAATAGTTAACATGTCAGTGTTAGTTTGTAAAAACCACAACCTTTGTTTTTTTTTTTAAATATTTTATTTATGTTTCCTTTTCTATAACCCTCTTGATCCTTCAAATAAAAGATGATGTGTCATTTTTTAGATATTTTTTCTAGATCATTTGTTGTTGTTGTATATATTTCGGAGATCTATATTTTTTGTGGAGTCTCCATACTTGTTTAGGTCTCGTTCACTAGATTTTCTAATTCTTTAATAACTTGTTAGTAGGATCAGATGTCATTCACCAATAAATTTATATCCAACATAATGCATGACTAAGTTCAGAGCTTTTTTTCAGCCCTATGCTATGCAACAGAACAAACCTCCATACTACAGTGCTTATGCAATGTCCCAATTCTATGCTCTGCAATGAGTTTATTTTTTTGGTCTTCTAGTTTATGAAAAATTCGTATCCTTAAGGCTTGTAATATTGTATATAGCCAACACCTGAACATTGGATGTGTCCCGTTGGATTGGATAGAATCGTCTTCTGTTGAAGTTATCTTGTTCATATTTTTTGGTGTAAGCTTCATTCATGAAAATGGTTACCCTCTTTTAAAATCTGGAAAATTTGTTTCGCGGATAATGTGTGATGTATTGTTTCAAGGATATATAATTATTCTCTAAACGTACATATTGCAATATTTCTCGTCTCAAAATGCACTTTGTTTTGATCTGTAGATTGTACCGACTATACTGTATGTTTGAGCCCAATCGATATCCTTCCAGAAGGTAATTCGACACATTCTTAGTTAGTCTTTTGTGTTATATAATCTGAGACTGTTAGAACTGATTATGGAATGACACTTTAAAATTATTTATCAGATATGGTCATCTTTGATACATTGATTATTTCCCATACAGGGGTTTTTGGTCTTGTCGGATTTATTGATGATTTGCTCATTCTTCTGATTGCTTTTCTGCATCTTGCTGCTCTGTACCGATCAATACTCCTTTACAGGCATGGAGGCCAGTGAAATGAGTTATGTTATTCAGCTTGTATTGTTTTGACGTAACAGGTTGCATGAGAATAGGAAGCTAAAAACATGATGAGTGTTCAAAATTTATTATTGAATACTTCTTTCGTCGCTTGTAAAATTTAAATTTAGCTCTGTTTTTTCAAGCATGAGTTTTCATGCACTAAATTAATTGAGAGCCACTCTGTTTCATCATCCTTGGAATGGTCTTTCAGTTATCGTTTTATTTTTTTCAAGGAGTAATCTGCAAGGTTTAATATGTTGAACAATTTTCAATTGGCGTAGCATAATTTTTACGTGTAATACTATAACCTTTTATTTATGAAGATTATATCAAACTCAAGAAATGTCTAGTAAGGGATTGACCAATATTTGTTATGTTTGAAAATGCAAATATCATCTCTCTCTCTCTCACACGGCAAATTATTGGGTCAGGTGACCGAACTCATCTCCGTGTTCGGACGCCAATAGAAAGACGACATATGGCAGCTCTTTTTTTAATTTAATATCTTTGCTTTATGTCTTGTCAGTCCGATCGACTCGACCTAGTAACCCATTTTATTGAATTTTAAGCATTTGCCTCCCTTTTTTTGTAATTTGAAACCCGTGAAAGATGTAAATATCTATTGCTTTAGAAGGAAAAACGAGCTAGAAAATTACAGAGAAGAAATGGAGTGCTCAGCGAAGAGGGAGGTGGAAGAGGGCATGGAAGAGGGAGTGCATGAATCGGAAAGGATGCATGAATTGGAAGGGCTGGTGCATGAATCGGAAGGGCTGGTGCATGAATCGGAATCAGAAGCTAACTTAGCTGAAAATTCTTCTGGTTTCAACATATCGGTAAGTTTCTTGGAAAAAAGAGTTAGAAAGTTGTAAACAGTCAGTTTTAATCTCATCGTCGTAGAAAAAAAGGCGTAGGTTTCGGCTCATTAGAGTCATAGGATCTTAGATGTTGCGATTTTAGGAAGAATAAATTTTTTTTGTCGGAAAAGTAAAAAAGCTCTAATGTTGTTGTTTAGCATTCATTATTGTTTTTAGGATGAAGATGATAAAAAAACAGAACTTGTTTGCGCTATACTTGCGCTATACTTGCGCTTTACTTGTGCTATTCATGCGCTATTCATGCGCTATGGTTGCGCTTTACTTGCTCTTTGGTAGAAGTTACACAACAAACAAATTTACACATGTTATACATCAATCAAAAACTATATAGTAACATAATAAAATGTACATTTAGAATTCATGGACAATATTTACAATAAGTTATAGAATATTTACTTCTTTGTTGTAAGAAAAAGAAAATATGCTAACTCTGCTCTAAATTTTGGCATTTGTGTTTGCCAATCTTTATAAGCAGCCCAGTCTACTTTCTTTCGTTGCACAGCTTTCTCTATGTATTTATAAACGAACATTCTACAATCGTAATCGTTTGATTGAGTTGGAAGTCCACGAACCACTTGTAAGTTTCATTTTGTTATATCGCTTGAAAAGCATCCTTCGGTGTCCTCATGCAAATAATTTATCTAAACAAATAAACCCTTTTATAAGTATATTAGGTATGGAAACATAGTTATCTGGATTTAACTTAAAATATGGATTTCACTTACAACTGTATGACATATATTCTTGTGTTCAGGATTTGGTAAGGAATCAAACATTTTCCAAACTTTATCCTTCAATTTTCCTATAAGAAGAACCCAATGTTTCTCGAAAATTATGGGTTGAACAATAAGTTTGCATTCTTGAACAGAAACAAGATTAACGTGTTGGAGAAAAATTTGATAATTCTGTTTGTATAACTTGTATACATGCAATAATTCAGTAATATAAGACAAAAAATGTGAAAATAGGATTAAAATATTATTTATACTTACCCTGTACAATGGAGAAATGTACAAGTAATGTTGAAATTTGTCTGACATTATCCTACTCTGCTCTAATAAAAAATAAGTAAAAGCATCAACATGGCTATCTGCTAGCCAATCATTTGTGAGCAGAAAGTCAATATATGCTCTTTTTATTTCTATGTTGCCAGATGTAAATATTATGTCATCCCTACAAAAAAAAAATAAAAAATAAAATGTTAAAGCGCAAGTAAACTTACTTTTTATCAAATTTTTTGAAACATTCATTCATAAATTTTTGTTGCTGCTCTGTTAGGAAAGGCTTCCCTAGATAATCCATAAATTGAATTGCAGGTCGAAGCTCAATTTGTATATTATCAACCGAGATAGCCTCTTTGTTCTTCTTTATTACATATGGTATTTCAAGTTTTTTATCTTCTCTTTTTCTTTTTTGAATGATGTGCTTTGATAAACTCTCTGTTGGTCGCAAATCTTCTTTGGCCAATGGTGGAGGTTGATGAACATCTTGTATGGGTGGTTGTGGAAGAACATCTTTGGGATGTTGTGGAATAACATCTTCTTTAGGTGGTTTTGAAGGATGAACAGCTGTAGTTTTCACTGATTGGAGGCAGGAGTAAGAATTAGATATAGGCGGCTTTTCTGGATTATGATCACAATTCATTTGAAATTCAATGAATTTGTACTTTAAGGAATCTTGATATGCTTGAAGTTTCTCCACAATATCTTCAAGACGATCCAATCTAGCTCCCAAATTCTCTTCAATTTTATTCAACATCTTCTGAAATACTTCAAAACATTTTTTTTGAATAACATCTAAATCTACAGTTCTTTTAATGGGTGGTTGTTCAGCAGACGGTTGAGTCATGTGAATTTTTTCACTAGGTGGACGCGTAGAAGGTTGAGTTGGCGGTGGAGGTGAACTTTCAGGTGGTTGTTTATGAGGAGAATGAGGAAAGGGAGGTGGGGTGGTGTGAATTTTTTTCCTTGGGGGTGACTAAATTTTCAGAAGTTCATGCCCTGATCGGGTTTCCAGGTTTTGTATAGCAATAATGTCAGCCCCATATTTTTCTGCTTCTTCATTAGTAACATTCTCAAGAAAAAAAAATCTGCAAAAAATAAAAATTATATTATTTTCAGAAAGCGCAACCATAAATAATTTTGCATAATTTACACGTAAAAATTATCTCATTTTTTTAAAAAATTTAAATAATTTTGTAATATTCTCTTTAGTAAAGTATAATTCAGTATACCCCTCCCATCTCAGAAAATACGGTCTTAGTTCTGGATCGGATGGTTTATTAAAAAAAAAGTGTTCCAAAAATCAAATCTGTATAATGCGAAACATAAAATATTAAAAGTTAACATTAAAAAGCTTTATAGATGGAGAATAACCAGTAGGACTCGAAACGTACCAGTAAAAGAGGAAAAAAATTATTGATGTAACCCAATGGTCTTTGCATTTGAAACTTCTCAAAAATTGTGTTGATTTCCTCGACCATGAAGTTCCTTATGCATGAAGCCCAATTAATAGAAGTGAACTCACTTAAATTACTTGCAACAGATGTGAGCCTTCTAGGGATTTTATGGTTGTTTAGTGGAGAAAAAATGTTAGATAACAAAAACATTATAAAGGTCTTTAATTTTGTAGCATGATCAGTTAATCTGTCTAATTTTGACATTTCTATTTTAATTTCAGTTGTTAGAGGTTCAATTAGAAGATCAATCCTCCATTTGATATCAATGCCTCTGTTAGGCATATCTGTTAGAAAATTTTTGAACATGTTACATTTAGAGTTAAAAAAATATATCCGTATAAGTAATTCCTTATTCAAAATATTACCTATCAACAAGGCAACCTCGTTAGAAGTGAATTTCAGTAAATGATCAAGGACGATAAAGCCTTCATCAGTAGGACTCCAAAATTTAAGAACCTAAAAAAGAAGTGGTATACACTGTTGTAATGCGGGGAACTTCAAAAATTGATGAATGTTCAGATTCTTTAATGTCTGCTCAACTTCATCATCAATAATCTCGACAAAAACATCACAATATTTTCGAAAAGTGGTAACATAGCATCTAGAAGTTACTGGCCTTGATACAGCATCTTCATCTGTAAAAAAAATAAAATAAAAATAAAAAGATAAGTAAAACGTAAGTATACATTTCGTAAACATTTTGCTTCATTTGTCTATTCCAATTACTAAGAAGGTTGAAATTCAAAAAAAAAAAAAACATTTGAACATCACATTGAATAAAAATGCTATGTATATAATTATTACTAAACCCTAAAATTCAGCATAAAGCGTAAACCTTTCGTATCATTTGTTTAATCCATTTACGAAGAATGTAGAAATTCAGAAATAAACATTTGAACATTAGATTGAATAAACAATGCTATGTATAAAATTATTACTAAACCCTAAAATTTAACATATAACTTAAACGCAACAAAAGCGCAAGTAAGGTGCAACCATACCTCTTTCCGAATGATGATCTTCTCCAATGTCGTCGTCTACCGTCGGCGGGAAGAAGCTATCGCAGAATCGAAGGTATTGGAGGAGTCCGAGAACGCTTACTAGAGCCGGAGTAGCAGTGAAAATGTCGCTTGAAAAGATAAAACTCGGCGTTTCCATTCTTTATTTTCGGAATTCAAATAAAGTGGGTTACTGGGTCGGGTCGATCGGGCTGACAAGACATAAAGTAAAGATATTAAATTAAAAAAATAGCTGCCAGATGTCGTCTTTCTTTTGGCGTATGAACGCGGAGATGGGTTCGATCACCTGACCCAATAATTTGCCCTCTCACACACACACAAACACACACACACACATAGAAATTAATAAGTTTGTCAGTGAAAATAATTATAAGAATAATCATTTATGGCAGTATCAATTTATAATATTTTATGTTAATAGAGTTTGAAAAAGATACGAAGAGTTTCGTAATCTTTTATATTATAATTTATGTAAATTTATGTAAAAATATATAAATTTCTTAACAATCAATAGAATCGAATAAAAACAAAATATATGTAAATAAAAAAAATTCAAAAATAATAAACTTAATAGAGAAAGTTCCAATAAAAATAGGTGCAAAAATATGTAGTTTTCTTAAGAAAATTATATATGGAACTTTTGTAGTAGATAATAAAATTAAAATATCAACAAATATATTATTTGTTAAAACAATTACTAACAATATTGTCGTTGTTAGGTCTCAAGTCTTGAATGAGAAAAATGAAAGGTTGTGTTAGGTAGTCGATAACTAGCATAAACTTTATTGAATAATCATGATTTGAATCATTTAATACATTGTGTTAATGTTAGGGAGTTCCTTGGAAGTGGCGTTTTGTATGATCTGAATACATCGACAAGCAACTCGGGTTCAGTGTTAAATAGGCAAGGGTTCTCACAATATGGATGAATGTGAGCTAAGAAGTTAGTCCGTGATATTAAAATTGGGATAGAATTTTGAAATATCTGTTTTCTTATAAGCAAATTAATCAAATTAATAGGTATTATGATTCATAGGAATATAATTACTTTATGTATTTAAGAAACTAAGTAGGTTGGAGAGAAAGCTATGCAAAAGGATTTAAAATATTGTATTTTGGTATGCGTCGTACTAGAAATGTTATAGGTGTAATTATAGATAAGAGTTAGAAATGTTATAGGTGTAATTATAGATAAGAGTTTGAATGATAATATTGTAAAAGTTAATAGAATTGAAGATACAATGATTTCTTTAAAGATTGTTGTTGATGTTAAGATTATTAATATTATAAACGCTTATGCTCATCAAGTAAGTTTGGATATGTATTCAAAATTAAAAGTTTGAAATGTACTAGAAGAATTAATACAAAATATACCTCTCAAATTTTTTTTTATTGAGGAGATTTAATTGAACATGTTGGTAGAGAGGTGCATTATTTTAAAAGCATTCATAGTGGCCATGCCTTTGGAGCGACTAATCAAAGTCATAAGATCATATTAAATTTTTCTTTATCTTATGATTTTGTAATTGTTAATACTTTATTTAAGAAAAAGAGATGAGTATCTCATTACTTATAAAAATGGATATAGAAACTAAAATTGATTATTTTCTTATAAGAAAAATAGATCATTCAAATTGAAAAGATTATAAAGTTATTCTGAGTGAAAATTTATGTACCCAAAATTGCTCATTGATTTTGGATTTTAAGATAAAGGGGAAAAAATAAAAAAATAAAGTAAATCGTTAATTTAGAATTAGATAGAGACATTTAAAAAATATTAACAAAAAAAATTTTGAGAGTAGGATTCTAGTAGTAAGAATTTAGTTTAAGATAAAAAAATGCTTTTATTAGAAGAGGATATTCAACAAAGGTTGAAGTGATATTTTGCTAAACTTTTCAATGAAGATTATGAGAATGCAATTGACTTTAGTAACTTTAGCACCCTAAATAAATAAATAAAAATATTTTTATTAGCATATTAGTAAAATTGAAGTTAAATAGACTTTAAAGAAAATGAAAGGTGAAAAAGCTGTTGGACCTTATGATATTCCAATTGAGGTGTGGAATGCTGATGCTATCAAGAATTTCTGTACTTTTTATTTTATTTGAACAATAGTATATTTTTTTTCTATTTTATTTTATTTTCTTTTAGCTATCCAATGATGGGAAAGCATCTAATGATCATGGTAGGTTGTGCATAGGACTTGGTAGACCTTTGATTTGCTGGCTTGATTGATCCTTGGCTGCTGATGGTTAGGGGTGTAAACGAGTCGAGTCGAGTCGAGTATTTGCCTTATCAAGCCTGGCTCGTTTAGTCCTTAATGAGCTCGAGCTCGAGCTCGAGCTCGAGATCGAGCTCGATTAGTAGGCTCGAGCTCGACTCGTTTAGAAAATATCAAGCTCGAGCTCGACTCGCTCGAGCTCGTTTGAAAAGCTCGAGCTCGAGATCGAGCTCGTTTGAGAATTATCAATGCATGTGATGGGTATTATTATATATAAATTAATATTATATATATATATATATAAATTATATCGAGTAGCTTGATAAGCTTTCGAGTCGAGTCAGGCTGAGCTTGAACTCGAGCTCGTTAAGCATTCGAGCTCGATTGTAGGCTCGAGCTCGAGCTCGAAGCTCGATAAGCTCGGCTCGCGAGCTCGTTAACGAGTCGAGTTCGAGCCGGCTTCGGCTCACTTACACCCCTACTGATGGTTCACGGGTTGGCTGTTTTGGAGCACATGGTATTGAGCTTGTTCTTTTAGTTGCTTGAAGCTGGAGTTTAGTAGCTCTTTATTCTCAAAAGGTACCTCATTAAGAAGAACTACTTTTGGAGTGGCCTTGTCCCTTCCCCTCCCCCCTTCTTCTTGTCTCTTGGAAAACCGTGGCTTGTATTTAATGGGAGGCTGGATTCGATGCATTAGAATTTATGATGGGGTTACTGATTTTTGTGCTTTATCTCTTGGAAGTCCAGCCGGCCTCTGTTTTTTTGTGCTTGGGTGTTTTTCCCGTGGTTGTGTTGCTTTGATTTCAAGCGGCTTGCTTGCTTCCGAGATATTGGCTCCTTGGTTCCGTGAACTACCTTTGATTCCCGTAACTGTTCCTTCAGGATTTATGCTGGGCTGTTTTTCGAAGTGGCATTTGGAAATCCTATGAAAAATGATGCTTAGGATGTTGTGAACATTAACTAAGGTGGCTTTTGGCATTCCTTTACTATGCCTATAAATAAGAGAAGATGTTGAGAATGAAGGCAGTTGATATTTGTGAGCATATTTGCTATTAAACCTGCGGGTTTGTTTGGAAATCCTGCAGGCTCTTTCCACCCTTCTTCTCGTGCTTCTAACCTCTTCGTCTCTCCGCAAGTGCCACTCCATCTGTATCCTTCTTCTCAACAGTGAAGCAACTTTAGGGTGTCGTGTTTTGGTTGATTTGGGAGCATTTGGACAATCTTGCAGTGGTGGACCATCGGTTTGCTAGTCTTATGCACTTTTCTTATTTAACCTACAATTTGATGCATGTGAGGAACCCGCTCTGACGGTTGTCTGAGAATAGCGTCTTTTTTATTTTTCTTTATTTTTCCTAATATTTCTTGTTGTGTTTGTCAAGTCTTAGTTGTCTGCTTTTATTTTAATAAAGTTTGTTTTAAGTTCTATCCATTGCGTCAATTTCTTCTTGTGTGTCTACATCAACTTGGTATCATTGCCAGGTTAATCCTAGCATAACATCTTCTGGGAGTGAGGAGGAAGAATATAGAAATCGAAATAGGCGACAAAGAAATTGGGATCACGGAGTTAAAATCGACGTTCATAATTTTGAAGGAAAATTGCAGCCTGAACAATTCGTAGAATGGATAGAAAAAATGGATCAGTTTTTTGAATGGAAAGAAATTCCGGATAATTGAAAAGTTAAAACTGTTGAAAGTCAAAATCAAGAAAAAGGAAAAGGGGTAGCAGGAAATAAACCGTCTGAACAATCTAAGCAAATTGGACCTTGTTACAAATGTGGGTTATATGGTCACTTGTCAGCTACTTGCAGAAAGAATAATCCTCCACGAACTAATTTCATAGAAGGTGAAAATGAGATAGAAGAAGAGGAGGAGAATGAATCAGAATCTGAAAATGAAGCTGAATTAGAAAAATTTGATTTAGAAGGTGATGAAGGAGAACCATTGTTAGTAATTCGACAAGTCTTAACTGCTCAAACTGAAAAGGAAGATAAATGGCTTAGGAGGAACATTTTTAGAACTACCTGTACTGTTGAAGGAAAAGTTTGCACTTTAATGATTGATAGTGGAAGTTCAGGGAACTTTGTATCACAACATATGGTAAAGAAACTAAAGCTGAAAACGAAACCTCTTGATAAGTCGTATAAAATATCTTGATTCAAAGAGGGAAGTGAGGTTCCTATAAATAAACAATGCACTGTGAACTTAACGATTGGAGGAACTTATAAATATCAAATTGTTTGTGATGTTGTGCCTTTGGAAGTATGTCACATCATTTTAGGTCGTCCCTAGCAATATGATCATAAAATCATCCACAATGGAGAAAGAATACATATTCTTTCATTAAAGATAACAAAGAATTCACACTCTTTCCACAAAGAAACATTCCTGATCCAGTAACAAAAAACAAAGAATTTTCTAAATCTGTCACTTCTGAATTGCTTCTGAATACAAGTGAATTAACAAAATCTGATGTGATCTATTTGTTGTTTGGAAAAGAGTCTGATTTAGCTTTTGAGATTCCTAAGGAAATACAATCATTGTTTCATGAATTTTCTGATTTGATACTTGATGAATTACCAGCTGGATTACCCCCAATGAGAGATATTCAACATCATATTGACTTGATTCTTGGAGGTACATTGCCTAATCGTTCACATTATAGAATGAGTCCAAATGAATATCAAGAACTTTATAAACAAGTATCTGAACTGCTGGAAAAAGGTTTAATCTAGGAAAGTCCGAGTCCTTGTGCTGTGCCTGCTTTACTTACTCCTAGAAAAGATGGAACTTGGAGAATGTGCGTAGATAGCCGAGCTATAAACAAAATAACTATCAAATACTGATTTCCAATTCCTAGACTGGATGACATGCTGGATATGTTAAGTGGTGGTAAAATTTTCTCAAAAATTGATTTGAAAAGTGGGTATCATCAAATAAGAATTAGACCTGGAGATGAATGAAAAACTGCTTTTAAAACCAAAGAGGACTTATATGAATGGCTTGTTATGTCTTTTGGTTTGTCTAACGCTCCGAGTACTTTTATGCGAACAATGAATAATGTTTTACGATCTTTTATTGGGAAGTTTGTGGTTGTATATTTTGATGATATTCTGATTTATAGCATTCATCCATCTGAACACCTTTTTCATGTTAAAGAGATTCTGAAAACTTTGAGAGAACAGAAACTGTACATCAATTTAAAAAAATACTCTTTTATGACTTCGAGTTTGACATTTTTAGGTTACATTATCTGCTAAAGGAATCAAAGTAGATCCTATGAAAGTCGAAGCAATAAGAAGCTGGCCTGTTCATAAGAATATCAAAGAGGTAAGAGGGTTTCATGGGTTAACATCTTTTTATCGTCGATTCGTTAAGAACTTCAGTACTATTATTGCTCCTATCACTGACTGTTTGAAAAAAGGAACTTTTAAATGGACCCCTGAGGCTGACACTACTTTTCAATTGATCAAATAAAAAATGAGTCAAACTCCTATTCTTAACTTACCAAATTTCGAAAAAGTTTTTGAAGTTGATTGCGATGCTTCACATGTTGGTATTGGTGCTGTTTTAAGTCAAGAAGGAAAGCCTATTGCATATTTTAGTGAAAAGCTAAATGATGTTCGATCTCGATATTCTACTTATGATTTAGAGTTTTATGCTATTGTTCAAGCTTTGAAATTCTGGAGATGCTATCTGGTTCAACGAGAATTTATTTTGAATACTGATCACGAGGCTTTAAGATTTTTGGGATCACAAAAAAATCTGAACAAAAGACACGCCAAATGGGTTTCTTTTTTACAAAAGTACACTTTTCATATCAAACATAAAACTGGAGTTTTGAATAAAGTTGCTGATACTTTAAGCCGAAGAACTCATTTGTTGATAACTATTTTTCCGACTATTACTTCTTTTGATTTTTTGAAAGACACTTATGCAAATGATTCTGATTTTAAAAATATTTGGAATGCTTGTTGTGCTTATGGGGCTGATCCTTCTGCTCAATTTGTTATACATCAAGGTTTCTTATTTAAGGGAATTAGACTTTGCATATCTAAAAGTTCTTTGAGAGAACAACATGTGAAAGAATTGCATAGTGGAGGTTTGGGAGGACATTTTGGGCAAGGAAAAACAATTGCTTTAGTTGAAGAAAAATATTTCTGGCCCCACATGAGAAAAGACATTGCTAAATTAGTAAAACAATGCAAGGTATGTCAAGCTTTTAAAGGAACTACACAAAATTCTGATTTGTATACTCCTCTGCCTATTCCAAACAAATCTTAGGAAGATATTTCTATGGATTTTGTTTTAGGCTTACCAGTTACTTTTCGAAAATATGACTATGTTTTTGTGGTAGTAGATCGATTCCGTAAAATGGCACATTTTATTCCTTGCAAGAAAACTTCTGATGCTTCTCATATTGCTGATTTGTTTTTTAAAGAAGTTGTTCGTTTGCATGGTATTCCTCAAACTTTTACTTCAGATCGTGACACTAGATTTTTAAGTCAATTTTGGAGAACTCTGTGGGCAAAACTTGGAACTACCCTTCAATTTAGTAGTGCCTATCATCCTCAAGCCGATGGGCAAACTGAAGTAGTAAATCGAAGCTCGGGAATTTGTTAAGATGCATTGCTGGAGAAAAACCATCTCAATGGGATATAGTGTTGCCTCAGGCTGAGTTTGCATACAATAATTCTTTTAATCGTTCTACTAGCAAAACTCCATTTGAAATTATTTATGGGCAACCTATTCCTCATATTTTGGATAGAAATTCTTTATCTCTTCCTAAAAAAATTAGTGCTGAGGCTTTTGAAACATTTGATCATATAAAAATTATCCAACAACAGGTTTTTGAAAAACTCAAGAAGGTTACTGCTAAGTATAAGTCTGCTGCTGATAAACATCGAAAAGAAGTAAATTTCAATGAAGGTGACTTAGTGATGGCTTACTTTTGTCGCCAAAGGTTTCCTGTTGGCACTTTTAAAAAGTTAAGTAGAAAGAAATTTGGCCCTTTTCGTGTAATTAGAAAATTGCGTGCTAATGCCTATTTACTAGATTTACCAAATATTGTTGGCACTTCTCCTGTTTTTAATGTTTCTGACCTGTCTTTGTATGAAGGAGATTCTGACGATTTTTCTAGATATTGAAACTTTACCACTCTATGCTCCTTTGGTAAAGTCTGAAGATCAAATCGAAGATGTTATTGATGTGAAAGCTATTAAAACAAGGCATGGAGAACATAAAAAGTTCCTGGTCAAATGGAACAATCGACCATTGACTGATTGTACCTGGATAGATGCTGCTGATCTAAAAAAGAAAAACTTGGAGCTTTATGAACGAGTTGCTGATACGTTCTCATCAGGAGATGAGAATTTTCCATCAGGGGAGAATTGATGCTATCAAGAATTTCTGTACTTTTTATTTTATTTGAACAATGGTATATTTTGTTTTCTATTTTATTTTATTTTCTTTTAGCTATCCAATGATGGGAAAGCATCTAATGATCATGGTAGGTTGTGCATAGGACTTGGTAGACCTTTGATTTGATGGCTTGATTGGTCCTTGGCTGCTGATGGTTCATGGGTTGGCTGTTTTGGAGCACATGGTATTGAGCTTGTTCTTTTAGTTGCTTGAAGCTGGAGTTTAGTAGCTCTTTATTCTCAAAAGGTACCTCATTAAGAAGAACTACTTTTGGAGTCGCCTTGTCCCTTCCCCTTCCCCCTTCTTCTTATCTCTTGGAAAACCGTGGCTTGTATTTAATGGGAGGCTGAATTCGATGCATTAGAATTTATGATGGGGTTACTGATTTTTGTGCTTAATCTCTTGGAAGTCCAGCCGGCCTCTGTTTTTCTGTGCTTGGGTGTTTTTCCCGTGGCTGTGTTGCTTTGATTTCAAGCGGCTTGCTTGCTTCCGAGATGTTGGCTCCTTGGTTCCGTGAAGTACCTTTGATTCCCGTAACTGTTCCTTCAGGATTTATGCTGGGCTATTTTCCGAAGTGGCATTTGGAAATCCTATGAAAAATGATGCTTGGGATGTTGTGAACATTAACTAAGGTGGCTTTTGGCATTCCTTTACTATGCCTATAAATAAGAGAAGATGTTGAGAATGAAGGCAGTTGATATTTGTGAGCATATTTGTTATTAAACCTGCGGGTTTGTTTGGAAATCCTGCGGGCTCTTTCCACCCTTCTTCTCGGGCTTCTAACCTCTTTGTCTCTCCGCAAGTGCCACTCCATCTGTATCATTCTTCTCAACAGTGAAGCAACTTTAGGGTGTCGTGTTTTGGTTGATTTGGGAGCATTTGGACAATCTTGCAGTGGTGGACCATCGGTTTGCTAGTCTTATGCACTTTTCTTATTTAACCTACAATTCGATGCATGTGAGGAACCCGCTCTGACAATTGTCTGAGGATAACGTCTTTTTTATTTTTCTTTATTTCTCCTAATATTTCTTGTTGTGTTTGTCAAGTCTTAGTTGTCTGCTTTTATTTTAATAAAGTTTGTTTTAAGTTCTATCCATTGCGTCAATTTCTTCTTGTGTGTCTACATCAAATGCTTAGTACAGTGATGCTCTTAATCATCTATTTGAGATGGGGAGAAAAAATTATCCATCATTTTAAATAAACAGTGATGCTCTCAATCATCTTTCCAATTGTTAACAATTTAGTACTTTTGTATAAATGAAGAACTTGCTATAAAGGTTTTTCAATAGATTGAACAAACTGTATGTAAAAAGTGTGGATTTTTTTTTACCAAAAAGAAAAGTGTGGATTTGTTACTAGTGAATTATGATATAATTGTCTTATAAAGAATAATAGCCATTTTCTCTTATGGAATAGCTTCAAGTCATTAGATTAGATCTTAAACTAGGCCAAATTTTATGATAGGTTAGCTCGATCAATTCTTAGTTCTCTCTCTATATATAAATGAATAAAATGATAAATACATCACTTGAAATATAAAATGTATACATAAATATGGTTAATGAAGGTAATTGGATGCCCCTAGTAATGAAAAAGGCAAGAGGCAAGAAAATGGAAGATTAAGTCGATGGAAAATTAGGTAGATAATGGAAACAAATGTTTATATAATTGTGGGCTCCAAAAATTCGGTTCCGGCCTCCGCCCACTTTGCTTTCTTTCTTCAGGGGAAGTTTTAACGGATTAAGTTTCAGGGTAATTTTTGGGAAGGCAGATGGGTTTTTAGATACGACACTACCCAGAGATTTTACCCTCATTTTGCGAGGACTTTATGATCTGAGTTTTGGATTCCTATAGGCGCAAGCCCCTTTAGTTAATTACTCCTCCTGATAATGAGAGAGAACTTTCGATTAAGGCTAGTCATCAATCAGATACGTAGAGATACGTGGCATCTATCATATAATAGTAGCATGGGCTTGGGAATTAGAAGATTGATAATTTTGATATTTAAAATGAAAAAATTTCACAATCTAGCACTTAAAGCAGATGGTGGGGGAATGGATGATAGACCCGATCAAGATCCCATGGTTCCGTCTCGGGTCATCGTGGTCATTAGTTACTTAGTTATAGGAGGTAGTCGACCCAACCTGACAGAAGGATTCTTGTCGGCAGCCATGGGTTGCTTCGTAAAAGGGGACCTTTTAGACCTGGGGTGAATATTTGTCTAAGGGGATAAATTTGAATCCACCTTAGCTAATAGAGGGCTTTGTGCCCTATCGATCATATCATATTGAGTTATATCTCAAGAATTTGATGCCACTAAGGAACGTACTGGCTCTGGCCATAACCAATATCTCATGGCGCCATTTGGAGGAAAAACCATTCGGTTCAGAGGGCCCTGGGTCATAACCGTTTATCCTGCGGTGCAATTTGGCTGCAAAACCACCGGTTAGAGGATATGTACTATGTCCTTATTGGCAGGAAAATATTTGAGAATATATCCTAGTGATATTTTTGACTAGGCATTAGCCTTATATGAGCTGAAGTAAATTTTAATTTATCCATCCTGACAAACTATTGCGAAGGGTGAATGGATTTTGCTTTAAGTGTTTGGATGGATGTATTTAAATTTTAAATATCTAAATATTTTTTTGTTTTTTTAGCTTTTGGGTATTTGGGTGGCAATTTGAAATTTTTAGAAATAACCCTCTGGTTGAGATATGCATTTAACACGGTCATCATCGGGGTGACTTTGATGTCACTTATATTTTGTAAAAGATTGAAGGCATTTGAAAGTGTTTGTGAACCCCTCTAGTTGAGATTAACGTTTAACATTGCCATCTTCAGGTTGTATGTGGTCATTTGAAAGTGCTTGTAATTTGTGAAACTTTGAGCATTTGAAAGTGTTTGTGAACATTGTCAACTCCTATTTACCCACTTAGGAGGATCATATTCGAAGTTATTGATCAGCACGTATGTACCAATAAAATGCTCATTGGGGCCTATGCAGGTGAATGATTTTATTGATGAAACTTTCTTATAAAAGGCATTGAAGGCCTAATATGAATATATAAAATAAATATCTAGTCGACTTTGTGATCGCATATTTATTTAATAGTTCAAACCGTGTCGAGAAGGATTGGGTTTGAACTTAGATTCATCATTTAGCCCGCGCAGCATCCCTAGACGTCACGTGTGTATCAAAAACACGCTCGTTGGAGCCCATGCGGGTGTTTGATTACATTTACCTCTTTTATGTACCTATGTGTATACAGATTACGGTGCATGTGCGAGGGTATTTTGGGCATCTGATGTGTCTTCTATGACAGCTCATAGAAGCCTATATTCATTATAGCTCTTATGTATTTGTCAGTAAGTGACATGTTTAATGCATGGAGGGTCTCCTACAGCGGCTCATAGAAGCTCGTGTTTGTTGTAGTACTTCAATACTTGTACGTAGAAGGTATGTTGGATGCACGATCACTGTTCTTCTAGAAACTGGCAAGCCTCAATTATCTTATCCAACTCGATGTTCAGAACCTGGATGAACTTAGATTCACTCACACCATAATGATTTGATATGTCTTTCTCTTCTCAGAACTTGTATAGAGGTCAATAAGCAGCTATTAGGTTATGCCATCATCATCATTCTCTCTTGTTGACTTAAATAAAGAATCAATCATTTCAACATTAGATGATTGCGTCTTTATTGAGGCCACATGCTTTGAAATCATGGGTTATAGCCTTGAACCGACCACCATAATTAGAGATGCACCAGACCATCCAGGAGAATCATATAATACATCCAATCACAAAATGATTGTTGTAATCCTTGAGATGATTGGAATGGAGAATGTATTAGACCAATGTTGGACAATTATTGGTTGTGGAGGGACCATAATGTGTTTATTATAACGACTGGTAGGCACTTTGAATATTCAAATGACATGTTGTCTTTTCTTGCCTGAGGGTTGGTATATTTTACTACCATTATATGATTCGTTGAATTTAAGGATGCTGTAACAACTAATAAGTGCCATGCATATATACTACAAACATACTGCCTTTGACTACATAAGACATATTGTGTATACAACTACATCGTGGTTGTTGATTGTAGGGTGTTGCTATGATTTCTTTAGATGGGTTGGTAGGATAACTACCCTATCCGCGATACATCCAACATTATGATTTCTTGATAAGCTGAGAGAATTGATATGTTCTTTTGAAATTGAAGCATTGTTCATTACAATTAGGAGACACTGGTCATATGCAAATCATATGGACCATCTTTCTTTATGGATATTGCATTGCAAGCATTGCACATTCTTCATGCTTTGTATAGATGTTTAGATCTCCAAACTTTACTCATGATTGTATCATTGCACCGCTTATAGATATATCATTATATACATTGGAGCTCCTTTATTGCTTGAGGTATTTTCTTACAATGGTTTAAATATTGTAGGTTTATTAATCTTCATTATCTTCCACAATCACCCACAAATGTTTACAAGCCTCCATTAACTTCTTGGAAATGAACTATTGTATATATAGCGGGTTCATGTTCTCGCTTGCAAGTGCATTATTCTATCCACTATAAGTCCTCATCATGTGCTTGTATATTGGTTTTCATGTTTGGGAGAGGTTCTTGCATATATCAGCAAACCCGCTAGCATTGGTTGGAGGGATACCATTATATTTATTTCATATCCCTCGAGTTCATTTGTATGTTAGTAAGAGACTTTATTATTTATAGGGAATACTATGTCTTCTTATAAGATTGACATGAAGACTGCCCTCAATTTCAATCTTCATTTCTTATGATGATGAGTATACTTGTTTGTATGTTAATACTGCATGTAGGTCATTATCGCATTCATTGTATGTTCAATCTTCTCTGCCTGTCACTGTATGTCGTCTTTCAGCATATGTAGGTTATAACGCTATTTATCAGTGAGTTGTAGTTTTCCTACTATCATTGCTTGAATGCGAGCATAACATTTACCCCTAATAGATCCTTAGATTATTTATTGTCAGTTGGCATCTATAATTTCTTACAAGAGTTTGGAATATTATTTTGCAAATCCAAGTTCGGAGATAAGTTCTTTGTTGTCTTTGAGAACGGTCTGTAGCATGTATAATATGTCATTATATATCAAATTTTTTATTTGCAAGAGGTTAGTATGTTTTTCTATGTGATTGATATGTGCATCAATCATCATCATCTCCACACGACTTGTACGATACTCATTTGGATGTACTTGAATGATCATGATTATTGACATCTTCACTTTGATCTTATTTTCCAAGTTAAGTTCTTTGTTCAAACCGTTCAAGTTCGGTTTATATTTACTGTGTCGTATTCAAGTTCAGGTCCAAGTTTGAGTCCAAGTTCAAATATTCAGAAGTCCATAATGTCCTTGCAAGTTCAATTCAAGCTCACTACTGCTCATTTGAGTTCAAATTCATTCAATTTTAGGTCCACTGTTGTTCACCCAAGTGCAAGTCAAGTCCCCTATGGTTTAACTCAAGTCTTTGCTTGAGTTCAAATTGCTGACTATAAAAAAAAAAAGAGAGAACAGAGAAATAGCAAAGGAACATATCTGCCTTCGGGCCGGCCCCACTTTACATGATCTCGCCAAAATGACGTTTCGCTTCGTTTCTCTAACCTCCCACTCGATACAAAACCTCCCAAGAACCTCTCATTTGGGGATATTCTCTCTATTCATCTGTTCAACGGGAAGCAAAGACGAGAGGGTCTAGGGTTCGCCTTTCATCTTCTCCTTTTCATTGTTGATGTTCGGCTCCGTTGCTTCGCAGAGGCAAAGAAATCCCATGAGTCGCTTCTTCGGCTCCTTCATTCCCGTTCGACTTCGCTCTTTCGATTCGCTGGAGGCGGAGATCGCACGGGTCGCCTCTTCCGCCCCTTGCTGTTTGACTTTGTTGCTTTGTGTGAGGAATAGAGATCACACAGGTCGCCTCTTCTACTCCTTTCTATCCAACATTATTTCATAAGGGAAGATGGAGGGGGGTCCACCTTTTATCTTCTCTTTAGGTCGTTACTATCCGATTTTGCTCATTTGACGACTGTTCCTTCTTATCAGATCGGATGAAGGTAGCCATATTCCTTCCTTTTAAAGAGCATCATTGGCCAAATACAGTATACGACCAAATACAATAAGCCTGAATAAGCTTTACGACACAAAGAAGAAAAAAATGAGATTTAACATACTGTGAGATTTCAAAGTGCCCTAAAAAACTTATAACTAATCAAATAATAAATATGAACAATCAAATCAAAGACCTCACATTGTCGATGTTAAGTCTGGTCGAGAAGGTTTAGAATTTGAAGACCCGCGTCGTGATCTTAGATCCGGGCAGATGGTTTTAAAGTCGAAGTCCCAGTGCCATTAATCTTAGATCTAGACGGGATGAAATAAAATTCGAAGACCCCAAGCTGTTGATCTTAGATCCTGGTGGGATGATTCAAATTCGAAGGCCCTACGTCGTTGACCTTAGGTTTGAATAGGAAGACATTACGGCATTGCCGTTCTGATTTCTCCCTCGGTGGGGAGGAGACGTTGGGAGGCTGCCAAAATTTTCTTAAAATTATGGCGGACAATTCAATTTGAATTCAATTAAAATGTTAAAATTAATTTTTAAATGTTAATTAATTAATCTAATTAATTAATACTTAATAAAAAAATAATTGATTAATTTTGGAACGACTAAAATCATAGATGAAAGTCTCGAATGGATTTAAGATAGGTGTATAACTCAATATACATTATCATTGTCTATTTAATAATGAATTCTCTTAATCCCTTTCAACTTGTACTTGTAAAAAGTAAGAATGAAAATTACACTGCTTCTCATCTTTCTCCTAATTGCCAGTCAACATAAGTGAGAACTTATTGGGTATCATTTAAGGTCAAAGTTTTTTTTTTTTTTTTTTTTTTGAGAAGCCTCGAATATCTTTAATTGAGATTGTTTCAAACTTCTCTAAATGAGATATCTCCTTAAGATATTCTAATGCAAGTAACATTAAGTAGAAGACTTTGAATTGTTATAGCATTTTAAAATTGAGAGCATTTAGAATTTAAAAGTTTTAAAGTCCGAGAGCATTTTTAATAAAAAATTTCAAAATTTGAGAAATTTTAAAATATGAGAGCACTTTTAAATGAAACCTTTAGGTCTGAGAATTTTAAAAATCTAAAAATTTTAAAATTTAGAACAATACAATTATCTAGAAAATTTGATTTTTTTGGGTTAGTTGATTAATTAAATTAATTTTTAAAAGAAAATGCAGAAAGGTAGGAAGATAAATAATATTTCCACTAATCAGACATATATAAGCTCTCAACACAATCCTCACAAACTTTCCAATAATTTTCATCTCAATACAACTCTCAAATCAATATAACTATGAGAACCTCCATAGAATTCTCCAAAGATCCCTCATGTATGAGCTCCTACAGCTACTTGTGGACTTTAATCCTATGTAACTACAAGCCCCAGCTATAGCAACTATTGGCTACAAATACATGCAAATAAACAAATGAAGAGTCAGTACATCATATAAAAATTGAATGAATGCTGATAAATCTAAGCTACTACTAATAAATTAAAGTACTAGAAAGAAAGAAAAGATAAGTACTAAAAAATTAGTAGAGCAACAATGCTGAAAAAATGAGGGAGTTGTGTACTACTATAGTAGGAAAAAGGCTACGAACATAGAACAACTAAAACACTAACACAAGTGTCAAACCTCTCAAAACATTGGTGTCAACTCAACAAATATACAATCAAATCTAAAACCAATGGGCAACCTTATAAAAATTTGGTTGTAAGACCCACTAACCGACAACTTTTGTAGGAAAGTCGTAAGCCCGACCTTAGGGGAAAAGTTTAGGTAAAAATTAACCTAACGCCAACCCCCAATTAAAATACCGGCTACTTCTGATAGAAGCTATAAGTCCGACATCTGAGGAAAATGCTTAAGTGATAATACAACCTTAGACCCCTCATTTGGGCAGACTAGTCTATAGGGATTGGTTGTAAGACCCACAACTCGGGACACTTAGCATATAGAGCTAAGTCGTAAGATCCATCATTAGGAAATTTTTAAGGAAGTAATAAGACCTATCTAACTAAAATCTTTGGGCTACCCTTAATAGAGGCGGTAAGTCCTTACCCAAATCTTGTCACAAGGATAACTCTTGTTAAAAAATTAAGGCAAAATCCTCAAGAGAATTTCTTCTTTAAATAATGCTTTGAAATATAGTAATTATGATTCCTATGTTGAAAGCATGTGGAATTTATATCGCACGATCTCCTACCCAAATAATTAAAACTTTTGGGCATCCTAGCTTATAGGGTTAGGTTGTAAGACCCACCAACAGGCCACTTCTAAGTGAAATCGTAAGTCCCATGTGTTAGGAATACTTTTAAAATAAAGTATAACAACCCTAATGCTTTTACAAATAACCAAACAACTTTTAAGGAAGCCACTAAATCTTCTAACCAACGTTTCACTTAAAATTTATGGGCATCTTAGTCTATAAGATTAGGTTGTAAGGCCTAATATTGGGCAACTTCTAAGTAAAGTCACAAGGCCCACATTTTAAAAAAATTATTAAATAAATAGTAATGATCCTAAACCCCAAACAATTTATTTTAAACCTATGGACATCTTAGTCTAAAGGATTAAGTTGTAAGACCCGTCTTTTAGGCAACTTCCTAAGGGAAAAAATAAGTCCTACCTAAATAATTAAAATTTTTTGGCAGCCTTGCTATAGAGTTAGGTTGTGAGACCCATCCTTGGGCAACTCATAAATAGGGTAGTAAGCCCCATTCCAAATAAAATCTCTAGGCTACTTTCTACAAAAGTTGTAAGTTCCAACCCAAATCTAAATACTTGCGCTATTTCCTAAGGAAGCCATAAGTCCCACTCCAATCTAAACTCATGGGTTACTTCTAAATGGAGTCATAAATCCTAAACTAAGTTAACTTCTAGATATTCTAATGGATGTAAACCTCAAAACACCCCAAAAAATTAAAAATTACATTTAACCCCTTCAGTCTACTCGGGATTCCTGAGGGAGGCAACTAATGGCTGCTAATCAGATTTCTTGGACATTATGGTCAATGATTATTAGTGTTGGTAGACTGAAATCTATGGTATACCCGGAAAGACGGAACCATGGGATCTTGATCGGGTTTACTTCCATTTTTTCCACTATTTGAGACTAAAAATATTTAAAATTTATTCATCCTTAATCGAGAGTTCTCTCTTAGGTGTTAAGAGGGGTAATTAATTATGAGTGCTTGCGCTCATGGGAAGTAAGGACCCTAGATCTTTAAACCTTGACATTACCCTCAGGGGAAATCTGGTTAATTTAAATCTGACTTAAGGGAAATGGAATCCTACAACTGCAAAGTGGGATTCATGTATTTGTGCCATTTTTCTTGAGCCAACAGATTTCTAGCGACTCTGCTGGGGATTACTTTTCTCTCCATCTTTGGATAAAAAGATAATTCATATTTAGTCTAAAAAAAAAAAAAAATTTAGTCTAAATTAGAAAAACATTTAAAAATAAATATAGATGTTTATTCAACATGGTTTTATGTTTTCATTTTCATTAGAATTGAGGTTGACTCTAATTCCTGTAAGTTCTGTTGGCAGGTTAATAATATGACGCCTATGAAGTCATTCATGACTATGAACTTGGGTGAGAGAGCTAGAGTGCAGTTCCCTCAAGCTGTTCATAACATAGGCTACACTAGAGCAATAATTCAATTTGGAAATATTTTTGAAGTCATGCAGTTCCAACAGTTCCTTCCTAAGAATACTGTTAGCGTACCTACTATCAAATAGGGCTGCAAGCGAACCAAACGTTCGACGAGCTACTCGTTGTTCGGTTCGATTAAAGCTCGTTTGCGATCGTTTAATGAACTAAACAAACAAACTTGAACAATATTTTAAATACTCGATTCTTAAATAAATAAACTTGAACACTAATGCGTTCGGCTCATTTATGTTCGCGAACAACATCATTTGAAGTTCGTGAACAAGCTCGACATTAAGCTCGATAAAAGCTCGATTCGTGCTCAATTTTGAACTCGTGAATAAGCTCGATAAAAATAATTAATATTTGACTATAGAATTAATAAATATAAATAATCATTACCTTTGTTACATAGGCAATTGCTTTTATTATAAATGTGTTTGTTCATAGATATGTTCATGAACGTGTTTGTTTGATAGTTAAAAAAATTCGTTAAATATGTTCGCGAACAAGCTCGATAAACAATTAACGAACAAACATGAACTGAACAAGAACCGAACATGAACACTCCTTAATTTAAATGAACCAAACATGAACACGAATTCTAAAGCTCGAACAAACATGAACCAAACATGAACAAGTTGATATTAAATGAACACAAACATGAACACTCACATACTCGGCTCGACTCGGTTCGTTTGCAGCCCTACTATCAAAGGTGTCGCTAATAAGTCTACCATTGAAGCTGTTGATGTGTATGCTCCCAAGAGGGCCTTTGTATTTTCAAAACTCTCTATGGAACCTACTGTTGGTCTAGTAATTCAAAAGAAGATTTCTGATCCTAAGCTGCAATCTGTTTGCATGAATACAACTAGTCAGAATATAATCCAAGATGAAGTTCCTGAAGAGTACAATGCTAAGGTTCATGATGCAAGTGCTAAACTTTTCAGGAAAGCTAGAAGGAAGGCCAACGCTCACTTACGAGCTAATGGTTAGGTGCTCGATATACCTCAAGAATCATCGCCACAGTTACAGGTGAATGTACCCAGAAATAATGATTTTGAACCATTATAGTTGGTTAAAAGAAATAATCATAATGGTGAATTAAAGAAGTCTTTCTGGGAGGCTTCACGTAAACAATAATAGCCACCAAAGAAGTAAGAATCTGCATCTTTCAAGATATACAAAATACTAAAGGCTATTTCAGATAAAAATCTATAATGAAGATTGAGGAAATCTGTTAATGAAGTCATTACCTCAAATGAGATTCGTCCCTCAAAATAACAAATTCTCAGCAAAACCTTATAGAGAGGAGTTTAAACATCATCCCTCCTATTAAGAACCAAGAGAATTATGTCCTAATATGGATCGATACCCATATTACGGAAGAAAATAGTTGGGAGAGCCTTCTGATAATTTACACGTAAGAGACTATAACATAAGATATGATGAATGAAGGCCCCAATAATGGTATCATGGATCTGGTCATTCAAAGGTACATTCTGATATTGGTGGTCATCGGTATGTGACTTCGAGAAGACAACAAGTTTGGGTTCTAAAAAGACCCAAATATCATCGAGCTCAAAAAGATGATATTGATTAAGAAATCTATAAAGGGTGAATTAAATCTCATATCCAGAAGTTGTCCCCTAATAAGAAGACTTCTGTTGACATGGTTACATCAAAAGAGGAAAGACGTGATGTCTATAAAGAATGCCCCAACTCTCCAGTCATATATTGGAAGGAGCAGTCCCAACTTGGAGAGTATTATGAGTTGGATGAAGATGATAATTACTATGATAATGATGAAGAAGTGAAAGGGTGTATTGGTCCCATTGACATTGAAGTTGTCCATGAAAGTTTGTTAGGGATGTTAAGCCCTTAAGAAATAGCCGAGGCTAACCGAGAGGGGGGTGAATTGGTATTTTTAAAAATGTTTTAAACCAAAGCACAATTACAAACCAAAATTCACCACAAAGAAATCAAAGTGCGGAAAAATAAATGCGGAAACGTAGTAAGAAAAGAACACAGAGAATTTATAGTGGTTCGATCAACTCGACCTACGTCCAGTCTCCGGAGGCGCCCTCCAAGTATTGCAATTCAAAAGTGACTCTCCTTTTGCTCCTACAATAAGGCAGAGAAGCCCTCACAAAAACTCATTTCCGCCACCCCCGGTGAGGCAGAGGACCCAGCTCCTTTTGCTTCCTCCTGAAGCAGGCAGAGAACCCAACTCCTTTTGCTTCCTCCTAAAACATGCAGAGAACCTTAACCAATTGTTGAAGTTTACCTCCCTTGAACCCCCAAGGATGAAGGACGAAGACTGGAGAAGACGCCTTGTAACATTGCTTGGAGCAACCTTTGTGAATCCCTCTCACAAACACCCCCTCATAAGTTCCTCCCTCTCTCTCCTTCTCTCTCCCTCTCCTCTTGGCTCTCTTAGGTCTAGACAGTAACTAAAGAACTCTTTACATGAGAAAATTTGGATCCTTTAAATAGAATTTCAAGAACCGATATTTATATCGTTCTATATGATCAGTACAAATTAAGCCCAATCAGCCAAGACGATTTGGAACAATCAGAAGAAAATTGGTTACATCGTCCAGGCCGATACAATATCGTCCTGGCCGATTAGTTCAAATTCGAGTACAATTGTCCTGAACATCGCCCTGAATAGAGTTTGGCTGATGTCTATCATCCAGAACATCATCCAAACTGATCCTGTGATCGGCCCGGCCGATGTGATCGTATCAATCATCCTTAATTACTTTTCATAATTTCTAGATTAATTTATGCATAATTATGCTGTATCGTCCAGGACGATGTAATGGATCGTCCTGGCCGATGTCCAAAAATAAATTTTACCTAAATAGATTTGGCGGTTGATTCTTTCTGATTTGAGTTTATTGTCATAGCCGATACAAGGATCGTCCAGGATGATGTGCTTAATGATGGCTGCCTTAACCAGGATGCTCTAATTAGGGTTTCTATTTTTAGTCGGATTGTCCTGGCCGATATAAACATCGTCCAGGTCGATGTACTCAAAAAAAAAAAAAAAATACAAAAAATCCCTCAAGTGTGTGTGTACAAGGTTACTTAGCATCAGGAATCACTTTTGCAATTGACTCAAGAAAATGAAAACATTACATATTGACTCAAACTAAATCTACATAATCTTGAGCTGGTATTGAGTTCCGCTCAATCTTGTGGACCTGAAAAGTTAGTAGGCAAGACAGTCATAGAAAAATATGAATGTTTGCTATCATCAAAAGTCTAATTCATAATCTCAGATTTGCAACAATCTTCCCATTTTTGATGATGATAAACATAATCAGAAAAGTTCAAGCAGTTAACCATTCTATGTGATTGATTTTAAAAATTTGTAAGTTAATGAGTCAACAGCATCAAAAATCCAAAAAATGGTAAAATATCCGATCATGTTAACCCTAAGCTCGGACTTCTTTTAGGGTAAAATCGTCTTTTGAAATCAAAAGGCCTAACTCAGAAAAAAAATCAATTGGATAAGAAAAAGAGATCCGATCAAGACTTGATTTTAAAAAAATATCTTATAGAATAGTATATCAAAGTAGTTTGTTACAATCGTGAAATTTGAAATTAAGTCCTTGAAAATCTTAAGTGATACATGAAATCTTCTAAGTTTTAAGAGTTGGAAGAAAGGAAGATAGCTTGCTTTTTGATGGGTTCATTTTATGCCTCTTGTCCATTGAATGACGCACTTTAAGCATCTTTTGATTTTTTATACACTTTTTGTATTTTTTTTAATTTGGCGTCATTGCGCATCTTTTGCTTTTGGCATCATTGGCCACTTTTTTTATTTTTGCAAGCTAAATTCTTTTCCAAAAACTCTTAAGTATTCTTAGTTGTGAGTATATCTTCCAGATATTTGAGAAGAAAAACTCACTCTCTAATATAAGGAAGAACAAACCACAAAACAGAATAAAAAATTGTATAAGAGATGCATTGACAAGATAACAAGAAATCTTGAAGTAATATAAAGACTTTGACTATTATAATATAAGCTAGATTACTTTAGCAAGGTAGAAAAGATCTTAATTATAAATTTCAGTTGTTAATTTGAGATAGACTTTTGTTTAGAAAAGATAATTTTATCACCAAAATAGGTTAGAAAAAGAGACACAATCAACAATGTTTTTACCCTTTAGCAGATTAAGAGATGTAAAATATTAACTACAAATTTTCAAAAAGACAAAAACAAGGCATACGATATCAATTTAGCAATGATTTAGAAAAAACAAATTAAGGCATACGAAAAAAAAGTACCAAAAGCAAAGAAAACATAAAAAATAAACAATAAAAAAACTTATAAAAGATAAATCAAAGTAATTAGCAGATAATAGATCAAAAATCAGTAGAGATCAAGTTCATGCATTAATGTCAATCACACCCAATTTGGTCTGTAAAGTGCTGAGAGTGTCGATGGCCAATAGTTTAGTAAATATGTTAGCCTGTTGATTCTCAGTCACAATATGGTGTAACTCAATGTCTCCCTTAGTCACGTGGTCTCTAATAAAGTGATGCCTTATGTCAATATGCTTAGTCCTTGAATGTTGGATAGGATTCTTAGAAATGCAGATGACACTAGTATTATTACAAAGAATTGAGATGGTGCCTACAGGTAATCCTAAATCCAGTACTTGCTATTTTAATCAAAGGACTTGGGCCACACAACTTCCTAAGGCAATGTACTCGGCTTCAGCAATAGAAAGAGCAATTAAATTTTGCTTTCTACTAGACCAGGAGACTAAAGACTATCCTATGAATTGACAAGTTTCAGAAGTGCTTTTTCTATCTACCTTACATTCTGCAAAATCAGAATCAGAATATCTAATAATCTCAAAAGAAGTGCTGTGCCTGGGGTACCAGATTCTTAAGTTTTGGGTCCCTAAAAGGTATCTAAGAATTCTCTTAACTGCAGTCAAGTGGGATTCCTTAGGATTAGCTTGAAATCTAGCACAAAGATAAATGCTGAATATTATATCAGGTCAACTAGCAGTCAGGTAAAGTAGAGATCCAATCATCCCTCTGTACTTCTTTTGATCAACTGATTTTTCATTTGGGTCTTTGTCCAACTAAATTCCTGAGGACATGGGAGTATTAATTGGCTTGACTTTGTTCATTTCATACTTCTTCGAGATGTCCTATATATATTTTGATTGATTCAGAAAGGTTCCATCATCCATTTGTTTTATACTAAACACCAAAAAGTAGGACAACTCTCCCATCAAACTCATCTCAAATTCCTCACTCATTATTTTAGAAAAATCATCACATAGCATTTTATTAGAAGATTCAAAAATTATATCATCGACATATATCTAAACAATGAGTAAATCATCTCATACTTTCCTCAGGAATAGGGTGGTGTCTATGCTCCCCTTAACAAACTCCCTTTATAGTAAGAATATGCTAAGCCTCTCATACCAAGCTCTAGGTGCTTACTTTAATCCATATAAGGCCTTTTTTAATTTGAAAATATGATTTGGAAATTGGGAACTCTCAAAACTTGGGGGTTGTTCTCCAAACACATCCTCTTTTATTTCCCCATTTAAAAAGGCGCTCTTAACGTCCATTTGGAAAAGTTTAAATCCCTTATAACAGGCAAAGGCTAATAACACTTTAATGGCTTCCAATCTAGCTACAGAAGAAAAAGTCTCCTCAAAATCTATCTCTTCTATTTGGTTGTACCCCTTAGCCACTAATCTTGCCTTATTCCTAATCACCACTCTAGAATCATTCACCTTATTCTTAAAGATCCACTTGATTCCAACTACATTTTGTTCCTTAGGTCTTTCTACAAGCTCCCAAACATCATTCCTAACAAATTGGTTCAACTCCTCATGCATGGCTAAGATCCAAAACTCATCAGAAAGGGCTTGATTGATGTTAGTGGGTTCAATCATTAAGATAAAGGCAGAGTGATTCACTTCCTTCCTAAGTTCATGCATAGTCCTTACACCTTCAGAAGGGTCTCCTAAGATCAGTTCTTTGAGGTGATTCAAAGAGTATTTCCAATCTCTAGGCAAAATGTTTGTAGGTTCAACCCTTTCTTCCAGATCTATATCTTCTACTCCTTGGGTAATCTCTCCTACTCCTTTAGTGTTTTGGGATTCTTTCCTCTTCTCCAAATTTTTTTCTTCAATAGTAATCTCTCCAACATCATCATTATCCTCAACTTTAGGCTTCCTAGGATCAGATTCATCAAACACTACATGAGTAGTCTCCTCCACCACTAAAGTCCTCTTATTAAACACTCTAAAAGATTTTCCAACACTAGAATATCCTAAGAACACTCCATCAGATTTTGGATCAAGTTTTCCTAAGTGAGACTTCCCATTGTTGTGAATGAAAATCTTACAATCAAAGATATGAAGGTGTGAAAGATTATGTGTCCTACCCTTAACGATCTCATAGGGTGTCTTATCTAATTTGGCTCTAACTTTCATCCTATTCAACACATAACAAGCGGTGTTAACCGCTTCAGTCCAAATGTATTTTGGAAGTGAATACTCAACAAGCATGACTCTAGCGGCTTCCACTAAGGTCCAGTTCTTCCTTTCAGCTAACCCGTTATGCTGAGGGGTCTTAGGAGCTGAGAAGTTGTGGCTAATCCCCTTGTTCTCACAAAAATTTTCAAATCTTTCATTTTCAAACTCTCCCTTATAGTCATTATGGATGGTCAATATCTCACAACCTAACTTTTTTTGAATCCAGGTGAAGAAGGCCCTAAACTCATCAAAAGACTCATTTTTGTGTGACATAAATCTAATCCAAGTAAACATAGAGTAGTCATTGACAATCAAAAAACTATAGACTTTTCCTCCCAAGCTGGCAGTGCTAATGGGTCCAAACAAATTCATGTGAAGGATTTCTAAAGGTCTAGTGGTGCTAATGTCCTTAATGGAGTCAAAAGTGGAGTGGACTTACTTTCTTAATTGGCAGGCATCACAAATGTGGTCTTTTGAAAACTTAAGCTTGGGGACATCTCTAATTAGGTCTTTTTGGGTCACTTTCCTAAGGGTTTTTATATTGGCATGACATAATCTTTTGTGCCACAACCATAAATCATCAATAACAGTTTTTAAGCAAAATGAAGCAATACATTCAATGCTATTTAAATCAAGCATTTAAACGTTGTTGATCCGCTTTCCTTGCAAAACAGTGTTATTATTTAAAAAAAATTTATGATGAAGCCCTTGTCGCAAAGCTGACTGATGCTGAGCAAGTTGTGTTTCAGTCCATCTACAAGCAAAACATTTTCAATCAAAAGGTTCTTGGAATTATTAATTATAACTGAGCCTACCACCTTCCTGGTTGTGTTGTCTCCAAGAGTCACCTTGCCTCCTATCATGATTTCCAATAAAATGAATTGATTGGCATCGTCAGTCATATATCGAGAGCATCCGCTGTCCAGGTACCATATGCTCTCACGAGACCTTTTATGAGAGCTTGCCTACAAAATTATCAAATGTCAGATTTAGGAACCCAAACATGTTTGGGTTCCTTCTTATGGAAAGTAAAATGCATTTCATGCTGTGAATCATGTAACTTGGGTCTCAGACCCAATGTGAACTATGGTGAATGGTGCAAGTGTGTGTTATGTTTCCTAGCATGTCACATGAAAAACATCTAATTCCAGAAAAAGGATGCACTAATCTATGGTGATGCTTTTTATGTGATGCATGAAATGAAGGTTTTTTATTTTCAAAAGCTTTTAGACTTTCTAATTTTTTATATCCTTTTTCTAAATCGACATGGGATGATTTTAAAGAATTATGAGCATCAGATAAATCAACTTGTTTTTTGTTTAATGCATCAAACTCATCAAGTAAAGCCATGTGATTAATATCATTTGTAGAATGATCTTTAAGAAGAATTTCATGCTATTTTTATAAATTTAAAAATTCTAATTTTAAGCTAGCGTGAGTTTTCTTGAGTTTTTTATATGATGCATGCATGTGCTAATAAATTTTAAATAATTGATCATAAGTTGGTTAACAAACCTCTTCTTGGTCACTTTGACCAAGATTATTGTCTGTCATTAAACACAAGTTTGTTATCTCCTCTTCAGGTTCAGTCTCAGAGGAGTCTGATGCAGAATCCGCCTAGAATGCCTTTGGAATCTCTTCATGTCCTTCTTGGACTTAGTTTCTCCTCACCCTTTTCCTTTCTTGGGTGAGACTTGAGTGTAGGGAAATTAGTTTTAACATGTCTAGCTTCCTGCATTCAAAACAAATTGTATCATTAGAATTCTTGAAATTTTTGTTACCCTTACCTTTATTCCACTTCTGATGATTCTTGTGCTTCTTCCTTAGAAAGCACTTAAATTGCCTCATGATTAAGGCAACATCATCGCTTTCAGACCCAGAGGAGTCAATGTTCGAGTTATTCGCCTTAAGTGCCACCATTTTCTCCATCTTCCTCTCACCTGTATCAAGATTTATTTGGTTCACCCCTTGCTCGTAAGTAATGAGTGAACCAAGTAAGTTATCGATCGAATAGGTATTTAAATCATTAGACTCAGAAATTGGAGTGATTTTAGCATCAAAAGAGGAAGACAAATATCTTAAAATTTTGTTCACTTTTTCATAGGTAGTAAGTTCTCTTCCTAATGCATGCAATGAAGCAATAATCTGAGTAAACCTTCTATACATTTCAGAAATCGTTTCATTAGGTTTCATATGAAAAAATTCGTAATCATGCAATAAAATATTCAAATGAGATTGCTTAACTTCATTAGTGCCTTCATAGGTGATACACAATTTATCCCAAATTTCTTTACCAGTAGTGCAAGTGGAAACACACATGTAATCTTCCGATTTTAAAGCACAGAAAAAATATTTCAAACACTTTGCATTAAGTTGTGCTAAATATCTTTCATCAAAAGTCCATTCAGTAAAATGTACTTTAGTTTTAATTTTATTAAGTTCACGAGAAGGTGGAGAATATCCTTCTTTAATAAGCATCCACATATGATAGTCAATCGATTGTAAAAAAGTAGACATGCGAGTTTTTAAAAAATCAAAAGGAAGATTATAAAACAAAGGTGGTCGTGTTATAGAATATCTTTCCGATGCATTACGATTACCGTTGTTAGCCATGGATCAAAATTCAAAAAGTTTTTAAACTTAATTTTTATGAATCCAGCTCTGATACCACTTGAAAGTTTGTTAGGGATGTTAAGCCCTTAAGAACTAGCCCGATGTTAACTAAGAGGGGGGGGGGGTGAATTGGTATTTTAAAAATTTTCTTAAACCAAAGCACAATCACAAACCAAAATCTACCATAAAGAAATCTAAGTGCGGAAAAATAAATGCGAAAACATAGTAAGAAAAGAACACAGAGAATTTATAGTGGTTCGGTCAACTCGACCTACATCCACTCCCTCGAGGTGCCCTCCAAGTATTGTACTACAAAAGTGACTCTCCTTTTGCTCCCACAGTAAGGCGGAGAAGCCCTCACAAAAACTCCTTTCCACCACCCCCAACGAGCCAGATGACCCAACTCCTTTTGCTTTCTCTTGAAGTAGGCAGAGAACCCAACTCCTTTTGCTTCCTCTTGAAGCAGGCAGAGAATATCGATCATTTGCTGAAGCTTTCCTCCCTTAAACCCCCAAGGATGAAGGGTGAAGACTGGAGAAGATGCCTTGGAACCTTGCTTGGAGCAACCTTTGTGAATCCCTCTCATAAACTCCCCCTCACAAGTTCCTCCCTCTCTCTCCTTCTCTGTCTCCCTCTCCTCTTGGCTCTCTCAGGTCAAGACAACAGTTAAATGTCTCTTTGCATGAGAAAATTTGGGTCCTTTAAATAGAATTTCAAGAACCGATATTATTGTCCAGGATAATATTTATATCGTTCTGTACGATTAGTACAAATTAAGCTCAATCAGCCGGGACGATTTGGGACGATCAGAAGAAAATTGGTTACATCGTTCAGGCCGATACAATATCGTCATGGCCGATTAGTTCATATTTGAGTACAATCGTCCTGAACATCGCCCTGAATAGAGTCTGGCTAATGTCAATCGTCCAAGACATCATCCTGTCCGATCCTACGATCGGCTCGATCGATGTGATTGTATCAATCAGCCTTAATTGCTTTCCATAATTGCCATATTAATTTAGGCATAATTATGCTTTATCATCCAGGATGATGTAATGGATCATCCTGGCTGATGTCCAAAAATAAATTTTACCTAAATAGATCTGGCGCCTAATTCTTTCTGTTTTGAGCTTATCGTCTTGACCGATACAAGGATCGTACAGGACTATGTGCTTAATGACGGCTGCCTTAACCAGGATGCTCTAATTAGGGTTTTTATTTTTAGTCAGATTATCTTGGCTGATATGAACATCGTCCAGACCAATGTACTCAAAACATAAAAATATAGAAAATCCCTCAAGTGTGTGTGTGTGCAAGGTTATTTTGCATCAAGAACCACTTTTACAATTGACTCAAGAAAAGGAAAACATTACAGAATGACTTAAACTAAATCTACCCAATCTTGAGCTGGTCTTGAGTTGCGCTCGATCTTATGGACCTGAAAAGTTAGTAGGCAAGACAGTCGTAGAAAAACATGAATGTTTGCTATCATCAAAAGTCTAATCCATAATCTCAGATTCGTAATAGTTCGGATGGTTGATCATATGCCTGATCGAGCTAATCAGCGATATACTCGTAGAAGTGTAGAATTTAATTTGCAAAGTGAAGAGTAACTTTGAGAAGACCAAGCACAAGCAACAGCTATGAATATAGCTCAACAACTAGAAGAAGTTGAGGAGGAAGAAGTTGAACAAGCCGTAAAGAGGTTGCAATTAGTGCAACAGAAGAAAGATCACGAAATCCATCATTTGAATGCTCATCTTGATGAGATGAGTAATATAATGAAATCGTTGTTTGGACAACTAGGCATATGGCAACATCTATTTAACCACTTATAACAAATTCTTAAGGGAATGCTCAAACTACTCCTGATGCATTGGGTACTCCTGACAAAAGATCAAAAGAGCTATAGGAGTCAACTTTGATAGCTTCTAAGGAAGATGAAATGGTCAGCAAATCTCAAATTGAGAATTTCATCAGGTAAACGGTCAAAGCAGTTATTACTTCTGAAGCTATCGAAGCCTTAGTTGGGAAAGGTCATCCATGTCCTGTAAATTATGACCAGGAGAAATATCCAAAGGGGTACATAGTGCCAAAGTTCAATTTATTTGACGGTATTGCAAATCCTTATCAAAATCTAGCACAATTCAAAGCTACCTGTAAAAATACAGGCATTAATGATATCAGTAGTTTAACATGTATAGCTTTTGAATGGTATGCTGAGTTATCCAATGACTTAGTAAGAACATTCGCCGAATTTTAGAAATGATGTTCATTAAAAGATTCACCAGTGCAACAAAGAAGGTGACTATCACTGATCTTGGTTTTGATAAAAGAAAAAGAGAGGAACCAGTCACCAAGTACGTAACCAAGTGGAGAAATCTTAGCATGAAATGTGAGCAATAACTCACTGAGAAGCATGTTGTCGAGCTATTAATGGGAAATATAGATTATTATATGGCTTCATATCTAGCGATGGCTACAATCATTACATTTTAGGAGTTATTAGATTGTGTAGTCAAATTTGAAAGGTTACCCAGGCCTAGAAGTGTTGACTTAAAGTATAATAGTAATCTATCTGGGAAAGTAAAATAAATCAAGACCTTTGATCCAAAAAAAGTGAGGTGAATACTACATTCCTGTCTTCCTTGTAGAAGAAAGAAAAAGAAGATTCAATGAATCAACCGAAGATGTTAAAACAAATAAGAGAAAGATAAAAGCATCCTACCTTATAGGAGAAAATTAATAAGCCGTATTATTTTTAAAAAGGAATGTATAGGAAAGATTTTTAGGCAAGCCTTAAAAATCAGCCTTCAATTGTTAGAATCCCGTCGATCAGAATAGGCTGGCATGACTGATGATCCAAATTATTATCTATATTATAGATTCATAAGTCACCCAATCAAATAATATTTTTCATATTCAAACATTGGGTTGAATGAAATTATCAGAATGGTGAACTTACACTTTCTAATAGTATTCTTGTGAATCCCAAGAGAGAGAAAACCAATGTTATCTCTTTTGTACCCTATCAAATCACAGAGAATGAGAAAAGGAAAGCACCCTAGGAAGATGAAGGTGGTTGGGAGATCTTTATCTCAAAGAAAACTAAACAAAACAAATGATGAATATTCCACTGGCCATTGAAGGTATTCATCATAAAATTGTGTTAGAGTTGGAAGTTGATCTAAGACTCCTTCTTTTAAAGAATCCAGTGGCAGGGGGGCCCAGTTCATGTAAAAAGAAATCTTTGAAATATTTCAAAGACCAAAAAAAAGTGTAAGCCTGGATCAAAATCTCAGAAAGGAAAGAAGGAAAAATTAATAATGTAGAAAACTGTGATTTAAAAATACATCAACTCCATCGATGAATATTAGCAACCTCCAAGGCATCCTATCAAATTAGAGGAGTACATGACTGATTTATTTCTTGACTTGGAGTTAGAAAAGGAAGAGAGTTCTCCAACTGTGACTTGCTGAGTTATAAATAAATGAGGTGGAAGGGCTACTAGAGGACGCAATGCACCTCTTGATATTTATAAAGCTGACATAGAAATTATTTCTAAGGAAGTACATCGGTCACCAGCACCTTTCACTGATTTAGATGAAGAATCATATTTTCTTGATGAATAAAGTGATCACGAGGGAAAGAAGATGCCCAAAGAAAAATCTCTAAAACTCAGAAATGGGTCAGACTCCGAGGAAGTTGATGATACAAAAATTTCAAAAAATTCTCAGGCTGAAGTTAGTTCATCTACAGATGTGACACAAATTTAACTGAGAAGTGAAAAGCAGGTTCCTCCACCTCAAAAGAAAATAAAGGATAAAGAGAAGAATATTCAGCTAAATAAAACTGTTATTCCATAATAGCCTCTTAAACCCAAGGTTGCCAGTGCAAATGTGGATAATAACATATTATCACATATTCATAAATTACATGCACTGTTGAGTGTCTGTGACGCCTTTCTTATGTCTATGAATCTTTAGGAAACACTCATTAAAGCTTTGCAAAATCCTGAACAATATGAGACATTCTTTGCTGAGCAAAATTTGAAGGAATCTTTATAACGCAGAATACTACTACAATCACTTTTTGTGATAGTGATATGCTCCTAGGAACTATAAATCATAATCAACCACTATATGTTACTGCAAAGAGTAACAACATTAAAATAAATAGAATTTTGATTGATCCAGGTTCTTCTGTTACTCTAATGAGCCTCAAAATACTCAAAGGATTGGCCCTGGATGTCCAATATTTGAATTGAAGTATGGTGTTTTTACAAGGATTCAATGAACAAGGACAAAGAACCATGGGATATTTGGTTTTGCCTCTTAACTTTAGGGAAATTAATACAGAGGCGACATTTCATATCATTGATTCCAACACATCATACAAAGCACTTCTTGGAAGACCATGGCTCCACGAGTATGGTATAGTGCCCTCAACACTTCATCAATGTATGAAATACATTTGAGATAATGAAGAATATCACATTGATGGGGATGAATAACCATTCTTGGTGTATAAAGTCAAAATCTACGATGATGCTAAGTATTTTATAGCTCAAAAGCCAAAATATATTGAACTTTTAAGATTCAGGCTGCTATGATGGATAAAGAAAAGTTGAAAGATAGCGAAAAGAATAAGTTAAAATAAATTTGCTCAGTGCCTCACCTTGGTAGTGATACTGAAGAGGATGATATCTCTGTAACTTTCAAACCCCTAATCATAGGGAAAAGAAAGAGTGAATAATCAGTTGTTCCTTTTGATTATGAAGCTAATCACATAAATAAGGTATGGTGTTCAAAAAAACCGACCATTGAAGGAGACGAAGTATTCTTGTATCAGCCCAAGAGTACTATAGAATCTCAGGAGGAAGGGGACCCAAGACCAAGTGCTATATGTAAGAAATTGCAAAAAGTATCAATTTCATTGATAAGGGTGTCTGAAAATCAGATATCTATAGATATCATTAAAATAGTACATATTCTGACGACGCATTCCAAAACATTGACTACCTTGTCAAACACAAACATGAAAATATTAAAAACTTTTTATATTCCCTCCAAAAGAGGTCTCAATGAATGTGGGTCCATTTTCTATGAATCTTAAATACCGCACCACATTACTCATGAAATAGAACGTGAAGATGATTGGAAATACAGAGATATGTTGATAATCATTCCTCAATAACCTTCACCCATTATGAAAAAGCTGATAGAAAGAAGAATTTTCTTCATGCAAACACACAATCAAGCTCGTTACTTCACAAAGCTTTGGCATAAAGAGCAAACAAAAAAGCCTATTGGCAATGGCTTGTCAGGGGGTCTTGGATATGCTTGACATTCATATCTCACACAAGCAACATCTTATCATTATCATGAGTACCCTCAAGATCCATGTCTTACATATGCAACCTCCTATAATATTATAAACAAGGAGGAGAGACTGTCAGAGTTTAAAAAACAAGCAGAAGATCTAATTATAAATCTCAAAGAAGCCCCAAAAGAGTTTAAGGAAGGTGGTCAAGCTATTGTGGATGAGCTCAAAGAAATAAACTTGGGTACCAAAGAAGATTCGAAACATACATTCCTCAACTCCAACCTCTTGCAAGACAAAGCATAAGAGCTAAAAATGCTACTTCTGAAATAAAAGATTATTTTGCATGGAACTACACTGAAATGCCTGAATTATCTCTAGAGGTGGCAGTGCATAAACTCTCCATCGATACTAAAATATTGCCTATCAAGAAAGCACCCTAGCGAATGAAACCTGAAATTGAAGATAAAGTCATTGCTGAAACTAAGAAGCTTATTGAAGCTGATTTTATTCGATAAGAGAAGTACACTGACCTGATCACCAATATCATTCCAGTAAAAAAAAGAACAGTCAAATTCGTGTCTGTATAGACTACCGGGATTTGAACAAAGTATGCCCAAATGATGATTTTCCACTGCACAATATAGAACTTATAGTGGTAACACATCATATCATGACATATTCTCATTCATGGATGAATCATCAGGCTATAATTAGATCAAAATGGATTAAAAGGATGAAAAATATACCTCATTTTGAACTCCCATTTGCATATATTGCTACAAAATGATGTCATTCGGCTTGAAGAATGCTGGAGCTACCTACCAAAGAGCGATGACTCGAATCTTCGATGATCTTATCCATAAGCATGTAGAATGTTACTTTGATCATTTAGTTTTAAAAAGCAATGATCAACATGAACATGTAAATAATCTCAAAATTGTATTCGAAATAATTCACAAATTAATTTGAAAATGAATTTTCTTAAATGTGCTTTTGGTTTATCACCCAATAAATTTCTCAGATTTATTATACACCATAGAGGAATCTAAATTAATCCAGATAAAATTCAAGCAATAGTGGAAATACCACCTCCAAAAACTCTAAGATAACTTTGTTCATCACAAGGAAGATTGTCATATATTCGAAGATTTATATATAATCTCTTAGGTAGATGCCAACCTTTTTCACAATTGATGAAGAAAGATACTCCTTTCGTGTGTGACGATGCTTGTCAAGAGGCATTTAATAGTATAAAGCAATATCTATTGAATCCTCTAATCCTCGCTACCCCAATCCCAGGGAAACCCCTAGTCTTATTTACAATTACTCTTGAAGAATCACTCAAAGCATTGCTAGTATTAATAAATGAAGATGACAAAGAAAATACTCTTTATTATATCAGTTAATGATTAATATAGGCAGAATTTAAATATTCAACAATCAAAAAGCAATGTCTAGCATTTATATTTGCCACTCAAAAACTCAGGCATTATATGTTATCACATAAAATCACTTTCATATCTAAAGTGGATCCATTAAAATTTTTAATGACTAGATCCACTCTCACTAGTCGTCTAGCTAAATGGGCTATCTTGCTAATGCAATTTGACATAACATATATGCCACAAAAAGCGGTGAAAGGGTAAGCTATAGCTAATTTTCTAGCAGCCCATCCTTTGTCTACAGATTCTCCACTCAATGATGAATTGCCAGATGAGCCAATACTTGAAGTGGAAGAAGGAGAAAATCTATAAGAATGGGAGCTCTATTTTGACGGGGATTCACAATAAAACCAACAAGGCCTCCTAAGTTTCTGACAATCCAAGTGGGCATTGGCCTTATATTGATTACCAACAAAATGGAATACTTCGATATTCCTATAGCTTAACAGAGCCTCATACTAATAATGAGGCTGAATATGAAGCTTTAATAGTGGGTATTGAGTTGGCGATTAATATGAAAATTGAGAAACTTTATATATATATAGAGATTTTTAACTCATAATCAAATAAATAAAAGGTTCTTTCAAAATTAATAAGCCCGAATTAATCTCATATCACGAGTATGCACTAAAACTTCTACAACAAATTCCTAAAATAACTCTCACTAGAATTACACTTAGTGAAAATGGCAAGGCTGATGGCTGGTAAAACTAGACAAAGAACATGCAAATCCGTAGGAGGAGGATCCAATTCTTATAACTATTCAAAATAGGTATGCATTAACTCCAGCTATTAAACAAAATGATGAATGAAAATAAATGCAAAAGAACTTAGCTATATCTGATGAAAATAATTGGAGAGATTCATTCATCAGATATTTTAGGAAAGGGATATTACCCAAAAATAAATCTATGGCTTTACAAATACCATGATGATCATTAATATATACTTTCATGAATGATACATTATATCGTATATCATTTGGTCAAATATGGCTATGATATTTGGGTCATTATGAATTCCAAAAAGATCATAAGTGAAGTTCATGAAGGATTATGTGGTGCACACCAATCCTGACTAAAAATAAAAATCAAAATCAAATGTATGAGATACTATTGACCAAGTATGGTTCAAGATTGCATCGACCATGCTAAGAAATACCATCAATGTCAAGTGCGTGGAGATATCATGTATCGACCTCCCAATCTGCTACACCCTACAGTAGCATCATGGCTATTTAAAAGCTAGGGTACCGATATATTAGGTCCTATAGAACCACCATCTTCTTTAGGACATCAGTTCATCCTAGATGCCACTGATTATTTCTCAAAATGGATTGAAGTAATCTCCTTAAGAGAAGTTAAAGCAGATAATGTGATGAAATTCTTTCGAGATAATATTATCTATCGATTTGGAGTAGCACGTCGAGTTATTTCTGACAATGGTACGACCATTAAAAGGGCTAAATTTTTTAAATTTATTAAACAAAATTGTTATGAATTTGGTTTCAGGAATTATAATTTTGATGTTAACAAATATTTCTGACACATCTGTTTTTCTAAAACTGCATTGGCTACTAACATTTCAAGTCCACAAGGTCAATTACAAATCAAGTCAGCTCAAGATTGAGTAGATTAGGATTGAGTCAGCTTATAATGTACATCAAGGGTCTTTTATCTTTTCTTAAGTCATTTGTAACAATATGGGTCCTGGTGTTAAACAACCTTGCACACACACACTCGGGGGAAAAATTCTGACTGTTTTAGAATTTTCTAATTTTGATCATATTGTTTGGGATGATCCTAAATCATCCTGGACGATCAGTTAAAAATAGAAACCCTAATTAGGGCATCCTGGTTAAGGCAACCGTAATTAAGCAAATCATTTTAGATGATATTAGCAAATCAGAAAGAATGAGTCGCTAGATCTGTTTAGACATGTTTTATTTTTGGACATCGTCCTTAATGATGAAGTGTAATTATGCCAAAATTAGTGTGGTAATTAAGGTTTGATTAAACGATCATATGATCTGGGATAATCGCAGGGTCATCCAGGACGATCGCAGGATCGTCCAGGATGAACAATAAAATAAACCTTAGTTTCTTTTTAGATGACCAAAACGATGTTCTGTATTATGTGTTTTATTTTTGAACTAATTATTCGAGACGAACCCAAATCATCTTGGAAGATTAATTATTTTTCCATCAACCAAACATGCAATCAGGGCGATGTGCTGGAAAATATTTGTCATTTTGAACTAATCGTCCGGGATGATCATGAAATTATCTAGGATGATCAGTTTACTTTTCCATCATCCAAGCATGTATTCAGGGTGATATTCTGGATGATACTCAATTATTTGAACTAATCATATATGATGATCCGTAGATCATCCTGGATGATAATGTCAGTTTGTTGCAATTAAGAACAAATCTGAAGCTCTTCTATATAAGACCTCTTGTTTACACAAGATTGTATCTTTTTCTACTATATTGACTTGAGAGAGCCAAGAGGAGAGGGAGAGTAAGGGAGAGAGAAAGAGGATCTTATGAGGGGGAGTTTGTGAGGAGTTTTATAAAAGTTTCTCCAAGAAAGGATTCAAGTCATCTTCTTCAATCGTCATCCTTAGTTCCTTGGAGGTTTGAGAGAGGTCTACTTCAGCAAATGATCAAGAGAAAGCAAAAGGAGATGGGTTCTCTGCCTGCTTCAGGAGAAAGCAAAAGGAGATGGGTTCTCTCCCTCACCGGTGTCGATGGAAAGGAGGTTTATACAGGCTTCTCTACCTTACTATGGGAACAAAAGGAGAGTCACTGAGTTTAGTGCAATACCCAGTGGAGAGGCTCCGGGGAGTAGACATAGGTCAAGTGGATCGAACCACTATAAATTTTTATGTGTTCTTTCTTACTACTTTATACATTAAATTTATGCACTTTGATTTTCTTATGGTGATTATTGGTTTGATTTAAGATTTTGTTTTTGTTTGAGAAATTTTAAAAATACTAATTCACTCCCCCTCTTTGTTAGCCTTGCGCTAGTTCACAAGGGATTAACATCCCTAATGAACTTTCAAGTGGTATTAGAGCGGGATTTATAAAATCAAGTTTTTGAAACTTTCGAATTTCGATCCATGGCTAACTGCGATAATTGTAATACTGTGAAAGGGTATTCTATTATCCGACCACCTTTGTTTGACAATATTCCTTTTTATTTTTGGAAAACTCACATGTCTACATTTTTTCAATTGATTGACTATCGTATGTGGATGCTTATTAAAGAGGGTTATTCACCTCCTTCACATAAAATTAATGGCATTAAAACTAAACTTCCTTTTACTGAATGCACTTTTGATGATAAGGATTTAGCACAACTTAATGCAAAATATTTAAACTTTTTTTTTTTTATGCTTTGAAATCAGAAGATTACATGCGTGTCTCAACTTGTGCTACTGGTAAAGAAATTTGAGATATAATGTGTATTACTTATAAAAAAATAAATGAAGTTAAGTAATCTTGATTGAATATGTTATTGCATGACTATGAATTTTTTGTATGAAACCTTCTGAATCGATTTTTGAAATGTATATTAAGTTTACTCAATTTATCGCATCACTGCATGCCTTAAGAAGAGAACTCATGAATTATGAAAAAAGTTAATAAGATTTTGAGATGCTTGCATTCTTCATTTGATGCTAAGATTACTGCAATAACCTAATCTAAGGATTTGAATACTTATTTTGTTGATAACTTACTTGGATCACTCATTACTTACGAGCAAGAGGTGAACCAAAGATAACTTGATGTAGGTGGGAAAAAGAAGAAGAAAATTATGGCGCTGAAGGCTAATAATACGAGCACTGATTCTTCCAGATCCGAAAGTGATGATGTTGCCTTAATTATTATGCAATTCAAAAGATTTCTAAGGAAGAAGCAAATACACCATCAAAAGTGGAATAAAGGTAAGAGTGGCTAAAATTTTAAATATTCTAATGATATGATTTGTTTTGAATGCAGGAAGTCGGGACATGTTAAAACTGATTGTTCTTCACTTAAGGCTTACCCAAGCAAGGACAAGGGTGAGGAGAAACTCAAGTTCAAGAAGGATAAAAAGTGGTTCCAAAAAGCATTCTAGGCAGATTCTGCATCGGACTCTTCGGAGACTGAAGAGGAGACAACAAACTTGTGCTTGATGGCGGACGATCATCTTGGTTAGAGTGACCAAGAAGAGGTATGTGAACTAACCTATGAACAACTACTTGAAGTTTCTGAACAAATTCATGCATCATATAGGAAACTTAAAAAATTGCATGCTAGCTTAAAATTGGAGTTTTTAAATTTATAAAAAGAATATGAAGTTATATTTAAAGTTCACTCTACACTTGATAGCAATCACATGGTCTTACTTCTTGAGTTTGATGAGTTAAATAAAAAATATTCTGAGTTGGTCATTGAGCATGATTCATTAAAAGAAAAACTCATGGCTTTGGAAAATGATAAATCATCATTGCATTCATCACATAACTTTAAAAAGAAACATCATCACCCGAGTAGATTAGTAAATCCTTTTCTTGATGTTATATATTTTTCATGTGGAATATTAGGACACATTTCACACACTTGCACTATTCATCGTAGTACATATTGAGTGTGGAGACCCAAATTATATGATTCACAGCATAACACACATGCATTGCATTCCTCTTTCCATAATAAGGAACCTAAACTTGTTTGGGTTCCTAAATCTGACGTTTGATGATTTTGTAGGAGTGCTCTCATAAAAGGTCTCATGAGAGCATCTGGTACCTAGACAACGGATGCTCATGTCACATGACTGGAGATGTTAATCAATTCATTTTACTGGAGGTCAGGGCTGGAGGAAAAGTTACTCTTGGAAATAATACTAGCAATAAAGTGGTGGGTGCAAGTATAATCGGAAACTCCAAGAACCTTTTGATTGAAAATGTTTTGCTTATAGATGGAGTGAAACACAACTTGCTCAGCATCAGTCAGTTTTGTGATAAGGGTTTCATCATAAAATTCTTGGCAAATACTTGCATTATTAGCTTAAATAATAATATTATTTTATTGGGAAAGTGGATCAATAATATGTACATACTTGACTTAAATAATATTAAATGTGTTGCTTCATTTTACTTAAAAATTATCGTTGATGAGTCATGGTTATTGCACAAGAGGTTATGTCATGCTAGTATGAGAACCCTTAGAAGAGTGATTCAGAAAGACCTAGTTAGAGGTGTCCCCAAGCTTAAGTTATCTAAAGACCACTTATGTGATGTTTGCCAACTAGGGAAGTAAGTCTAACCCTCTTTCCATTCCATTAAGAATATTAGCATCTCTAGACCTTTAGAAGTCCTTCACATGAATTTGTTTGGATCCATTAGCACTATCAACTTAGGGAGGAAAGTCTATGGATTGGTGATTGTTGATGACTACTCAATGTTCACTTGGATTAAATTTCTGTCACATAAGAGTGAGTCTTTTGATGAATTTATATCCTACTTCACTTGGATTCATAAAAAGCAAGGTTGTGAGATCTTGACTACCCATAGTGACCATGGGAAGAGTTTAAAAATGAGAGATTTAGAGACTTTTGTGAGGATAAATGGATTAGTCACAACTTCTCAGCTCCTAGGACCCCTCAGTAGAATGGGGTAGATGAAAGGAAAAATAGGACCTTAGTTGAGGTCACTAGAGCCATGCTTGCTGAGTATTCGCTTCTAAAATATTATTGGACTGAAGTAGTAAACACATCTTTGTAAGTGTTTAATAGGGTGAATGTTAGAGCCAAACTAGATAAGACACCCTATGAGATTCTTAAGGGTAGGACACCCAACCTTTCCCACCTCCATGTCTTTGGATGTAAAGTTTTTATTCTTAACAATAGGAAGTCACACTTAGGGAAATTTGACCCAAAATCTGATGAAGGAGTGTTATTAGGCTATTCAAGTATTGGGAAATCCTTTAGGGTGTTTAATAAAAGAAAATTGATGGTGGAGGAGACTACTCATATAGTGTTTGATGAATCTGATCCTAAGAGTCTAGAGTTGAGGATGAAGATGGTGTTAGAGAGATTTCCCAAGGAGTTGAAAATTTGGAGAAGAGGGTGGAGAGGCTTAGCACATTCTTATTAGGGAGGGAGCTTGTTAAGGGGAGCGTAAACACCACTCTTTTTCTGAGGAAAGTAGGAGATGATTTACCCATTGTTCAGATCTATGTTGATGATATACTTTTTGGATCTTCTGATAAAAAGTTATGTGATATGTTTTCTAAAATAATGAGTAAGGAGTTTGAGATGAGTATGATGGGAGAGTTGTCCTACTTTTTTGGGTTTAGCATAAGATAATTGGATGATGTAACGTTTCTAAATCAATCAAAATACATAAAGGATATCTTGAAGAAATATGAAATAAATAAAGCCAAGCTAATAAATACTCCCATGACCTCTAGTGTTTTGTTGGATAAGGACTCAAATAGAAAATCTATTAATCAAAAGAAGTACAGAGGAATGATTGGATCACTACTTTACTTGACTGCTAGCTGACTTAATATATTGTTTAGTGTTTGTCTTAGTGCTAGATTTCAAGATGATTCTAAAGAATCTCACCTAACTGTTATTAAGAAAATTCTTAGATATATCTTAGGGACCCAAAACATAAAAATTTGGTATCCTATGCACATCACTTCTTTTGAGATTATTGAATATTCTGATTCTAATTTTGTAGGATGTAGGGTGGATAGAAAGAGCACTTTTGGGATATGTCAATTTATAGGATAATCTTTAGTCCCCTAGTCCAATAGAAAACTAAACTTTATTGTACTTTCCATTGCTGAAGCTAAGTACCTTACCTTAGGGAGTTGTGTGACCCAAGTTCTTTGGTTGAAATAATAAATTTTATATTTAGGATTACCTGTAGGCACAATTTCAATCATGTGTGATAATACTAGTGCCATATGTATCTCTAAGAATCCTATCTAACTTTCAAGGACTAAACACATTGACATAAGACATTACTTTATGAGAGACCATATGACTAAAGGAGATAATGAGTTACACCATGTGACAACTTAGAATCAACTAACTGGCATCTTTACTAAACCACTGGCCTTCGACACATTCAGGATTAGATTGGGTGTGATCGACATAAATACGTGAACTTAATACTTACTATTTTCTTAATTTTATTTTTTGATTTGTTATTTGTTTTTCTCTTTACTTTTTGTTGAATTTAGATATAGTTATTTATTTTTTATTCTTTTCATGTTTTTATTTCGGTCATTTTCTCTTATTTTTTTTCTTTTTGATCACTATTGAATTAATATTTTATGTCTTGTTTTTGTTTTTAAAAATTTATAGTCAATTTTGACATTCCTAAATCAGTTAAAAGGAGAAATACTGTTGATTGTTTTACTTTCTCTAAATTCTTTTAGTGATGTGATTTTCTTTTCTAAACAAAATTCTATCTCAAATTAACAACTGAACTTTGCGATTGTGATCTTTTCTGTCTTGCTATAGTAATCTATCTTATATACATAATATTAAAAGCCATTAAATCACCTTCAAGCTTTCATAATCTTGTCGTTGCATTTATAATATGAATTTGATTCTGCTTTGTAGTTTACTTTTCCTTATATTAGAGAGTGAATTTTTCTTCTCTAATATATGGAAGATATTCTCACAATTGAGAGTACTTAAAAGTTTTGAAAGAGATTTAGCTTGCAAAAAAAAAAAAAAGGAATAAAAATGGCATAAAATGAATCCAAAAAGAAGAAAAATTGAAAAGATGCGCAATGACTGTCAAAAATAATTGAAAGATACACAAAATATATCAAAAAATCAAAAGATACGCAAAGCACGCCAATCAATTGATAAGAGGCATAAAATGAGCTCAAAAACAACAAGCTTTGGTCTCTTTCAAACCTTTAAATTTTAGAAAAATTCATGTGTCACTTGATACTTTCAAAGGCTTGATTTCGACTTTCGTGATTGTGACTAATTACTTTGGTATATTATTCGATAAGATATTTTTTTGGAGCTAAGCTTTAAACGGATATCTTTTTCTTATCCAATTGATTTTTCTAAGTTAGATCTTTATTTTCAAAAGACTATTTGCCCTGTGAGAAGTCCGAGCTAGGGCTAACAAGATCCGTTGTTCAATCATTTTTCAGATTCTGACAATGTTAACTCAATAATTCTTACAATTTTTTTTTAATTCAATCACATGAAGAATTTATCATATTCATGCGTTGATTAAAAAAAAAACATTTGTCTTCATTCCTTTTGTCATTTTTTATTCTTTTTTATGTTATTTTTATCTTTTATTGTTATTTTTTTCTATGATGTAGTTTATTTCTTTTTTTGTAGTTTCTGTTTTGTCTTTTCTTTTATACTTCCCTCCTCTTTTTTGAGATGTCAAAAGGGAGAGTAGTGATAGTATTTTATGTTATTTTGTTGTAATGTTTCTATTTAGTGTTTATTTGTACTATTAGTTTGCTTTTTAGTAATATTTGAATTTTGATGTTAAATAGCTTAAATTGTGTTTGTTTGCCATCATCAAAAAGGGAGAGATTATTACGATTCTAGTTTCAGGAATTATAATTTTTATGATAGCAAATATTTTTGACACTTCTATTTTTCTACGAATGCCTTGCCTACTAATATTTCAGGTCCACAATGTCAATTACAAATCAAGTCAGCTTAAGATTGGGTAGATTAGGACTGATTTAGCTTGTAATGTATGTCAAGTGTCTTTTACTTTTTCTTGAGTCATTTGTAATAATGTGAGTCCTAGTGCTAAGTAATTTTGCACACACACACTCTGGAAAAATCTTATTATTTTAGAGTTTTTTTTTTATTTTTATCGTATCATCCAGGATGATCCCCAATCATCATGGACGATGAGTTAAAAATAAAAACCATAATTAGGGCATCCTGGTTAAGGCAGTCGTAATTAAGTAAATCGTCCAGGACGATATTAGCATCGTCCGGGATGATAGGCTCAAATTAGAGAGAATTAGCCGCCAGATCTATTTATGCATATTTTATTTTTGGATATCATCTAGGACTTCTTCTTGGATGATAAAGTGCAATTATGCCTAAATTAGTATGGTAATTAAGGAAAATAATTAAGGTTTGATTGAACAATCATATCATCCGGGACGATCGCAGGATCGTCCGGGATGATCAGTAAAAAAACTTAATTTCTTCCTAGATGACCAAAATGATGTTCTGGATGATGTATTTTTTTGCACTAATCTTTCAGGATGATCCCAAATCATCCTAGACGATCAGTTATTTTTCCATCGTCTAGGCATGCAATCAAGGCGATGTGCTGTACGATATTTGTCATTTTGAACTAATCGTCCGGGACAAACATGAAATCATTCGGGATGATCAGTTTACTTTTCCTTCGTCCAAGCATGCATTAAGGGTGATTTTCTGGATGATACTCGATGATTTGAACTAATCTTATAGGGTAATCTTAGATCATCCTGGACGATAATGTTGATTTGTTGCAATTAAGAGCAAATCCATAGGTCTTCTATATAAGACCTATTATTTATCCAAGATTATATCTTTTGCTGCTGTCTTGACCTAAGAGAGCCAAGAGGAGAGGGAGAGTAAGGGGGAGAGAGAGAGAGGATCTTATGAGGGGGAGTTTATGAGGGGTTTCACAAAGGTTGCTCCAAGCAAGGATTTGAGTCATCTTCTCCGGTCGTCGTCCCTAGTTCCTTGGAGGTTTAAGAGAGGTCTACTTCAACAACTAATCAAGATTCTCTGCCTGCTTCAGGAGGAAGCAAAAGGAGTCAGATTCTCTGCCTACTTCAGGAGGAAGCAAAAGGAGCAGGGTTCTCTGTCTCATCAGTGTTGGTGGAAAGGAGATTTGATCAGGCTTCTCTGCCTTACTGTAGGAGCAAAAGGAGAGTCACTGAGTTTAGTGCAATATCCAGAGGAGAGGCTTTGGGGAGTGGACGTAAGTCAAGTTGATCGAACCACTATAAATTTCTATATTCTTTCTTACTTCTTTTCTGCATTAAATTTTTACACTTTTGATTTTCTTGTGTTGATTATTGGTTTGGTTTAATATTATATTTTTGTTTGAGAAATTTTAAAAATATCAATTCATCCCCCTCTTAGTTAGCCTTAGGCTAGTTCATAATGGCTTAACATCCCTAACGAGCTTTTAAAAATAAAATAAATTAGTGATATTCTTTGATGTATATTCCAAGAGCTAATGATTTAGTAGAAGCTTTTAATAAAACCTTAATAAAATTACTAAAGAAAATTCTCTCTAAAAATAAAAGAGAGTGGTACGATAAATTGATAGAAGTTCTCTAGGCATATCGTACCACTTATAAAACTGCAATGTATGCCACCTCATATTTGCTAGTTTTCGAAACTGAGGGAATATTACCTCTAGAGATTGAGTTGCCATCTCTTTGTATTGATGTTCAATACAAATTGACCAAAGAAGAAAATGCTCTTCAAGGACTTAAAGAACTTGAAGCTCTTAGTGAAGTTAGACTTTAAGCTCAACAAAGTTTAGAATCTTGTAAAGCAAGAATAACTAGGGCCCATATATAATGATTCTTCCTAGAAGCTTTAAAGAAGGTGAACTTGTTCTGGTTCGTCGAAGAAATATAATCCCTCACCGTTGCCTTGGTGGTAAATTTGACCCAATCTGGAAAGGACCCTTCATCATTGAAATAGTATATGAAGGAGGAGCCTACCAACTCATAGACCTAAAAGGTCAAAGACACATGCCACCGATTAATGGTCAATATTTGAATAAATTTCATACATAAAAATGTTATGTATGAAAACCTGCCTACCAGGCAAAATTCATCTAAATTTTCTCCTAAAAGAAATGAGGCAACTTTTATATTTCCCCTATAAGGAGCAAAATAAAATTTACTCCCCTTCTGAAGTACAAGAGGTAATTTTTATATTCTCCTGTAAAGAAGGAGATAAATGCAATCCCCTCCTAAAAGATAGGAGACAATTTTAATATTCTCCTATAATGTGAGAGATAAATTTAATTTCCTTCAGAAAGATAGGAGATAATTTTTATATTCTACTATAAAATAGGAGATAAATTCAATTCCCTCTTTAAAGATGGGAGGTAATTTTTTATTCTCTTAATATGCATAAAGATAAAGTCAATCTACTCCTGAAAAGTTAGGAGGCAATTTTATCCCCTTTACCAAATAAAAATAAAGGAATTATGAAAACTTCTATGCTCATAAACCTAGCGGTCGAGCTAAACCCATAAAGTTTAATAAGCTTGAGGGCCGAACTTTAAAACCTCTTATTCTCATAAACCTAAGGGTTGAGCTAAACCCATAAAGTTCAATAAGCCTAAGGGCTGAACTTTGAAATCTCCAATGCTTATAAACCTAAGGGTCGAGTTAAATTCACAAAGTTTAATAAGCCTAATAGCTGAACTTTGAAATCTCCTATGCTCATAAACCTAAGAGTCGAGCTAAACCCATAAAGTTCAATAAGCCTAAGGGCCGAACCTTTATTAATGCTCTAAACTTAAGGGTCGAGCTAAAATCCATTAGATTCAATAAGCCTAAGGGATAAATCTTAAAAAATTTTTTATGCTCATAATCCTAAGGGTCAAGCTATTTTCATCAACCTACTTAAAGGTTGAGAATGAAATACAGGTTCAATAAGCCTAAGGGCCAAATTTTGAAATCTTCTATGCTCATAAACCTAAGGGTCGAGTCAATTCTATAAAGTTTAACAAGCCTAATGACCGAATTTTGAAATCTTTTATGCTCATAAACTTGAGGGTCGAGCTAAATTTACAAGGCTCACTAAGCTCAAGGGCCGAACTTTATAAATCGTTTATGCTCATAAACCTAAGGGTCGAGCTATATTAATTAATGAATGAATGAAAGAAATAAAAAAAAGAGCACCAAAGAACAAAAATGATAAATATCAAAAGATATTACAATGAATTCATTGGGTAAAAGTCACACAATAAATTTGTTGAGAGACAATTTGTTGACTATAAAAAAAGAGAACAGAGAAATAGCAAAGCAACATACCTGCCTTTGGGCCGGCCTCACTTTGCATGATCTCGCCAAAATGACACTTTGCTTGATTTCTCTAACCTCCCACATGATATAAAACCTCCCAAGAACTTCTCATTTAGGGATATTCTTGATATTCATCTGTTCGATGAGAAGTAAAGATGTGAGGGTCTAGGGTTTGCCTTTCATCTTCTCCTTTTCATTATTATTGTTTGCCTCCATTACTTCGCAGAGGTAAAGAAATCCAACGAGTCGCTTCTTCGGCTCCTTTGTTCTCGTTTGACTTCGCTCCTTTGATTCGTAGGAGGTGGAGATCACACGGGTCGCATCTTCTACCCCTTGTTGTTTGACTTTGTTGCTTTGCGGGAGGAGTAGAGATCGCACAGGTCACCTCTTCTACTCCTTGCTATCCAACTTTGTTTCACAAGGGAAGAGGGAGGGGGTCCACCTTTTATCTTCTCTTTTGGTCGTTGCTATTCAACTTTGCTTATTCGATGATTGTTCCTTCCTATCGGATTGGACGAATATAGCCATATTCCTTCCTATTCGCGAGCAACGCCTGAATAAGATTTATGATACAAAGAAGAAAAAATGAGATTTAACTTACTGTGAGATTTCAAAGTGCCCTAAAAAACTTATAACTAATCAAATAATAAATATGAATAATCAAATCAAAGACCTCACATCATCGACTCTAAGTCTGGCCGAGATGATTTAGAATTCGAAGACTCACATCGTGATCTTAAATTCGGGTGTATGGTTTTAAATTTGAATCCCCCGCGCCATTGATCTTAGATCTGGGCGGGAAATAAATTTTGAAGACCCCACGCAATTGATCTTAGATCCTGGTGTGATGGTTTAAATTCAAAGGCTCTATGTCATTAACCTTAGGTTCGGGTAGAAAGAAATTATGACAGTGTCGTCCCGATTTCTCCCTCGATGGGGAGGAGACTTCAGGAGGTTATCAAAATTTACTTAAAATTCTGGCGGATAATTTAATTTGAATTCAATTAAAATGTTAAAATTAATATTTAAATGTTAATTAACTAATTTAGTTAATTAATACTTAATAAAAAATTAATTGATTAAATTAATCAAAATAATTAATTAATTTTGGAACGACTAAAATCATAGATGAAAGTCCCGAATGAATTCAAGACAAGTGTATACTCAATATACATCATCATCGTCTTTTTAATAATGAATTCTTTTAATCGCTTTGTACTTGTACTTGTGACAAGTAAGAATGAAATTATGTTGCTTCTCATCTTTCTTCTAAGTGCCAGTCAACATAAGTGAGAACTTGTTGGGTATCATTTAAGGCCAAAGATTTTTTTTGTAAGAAACCTTGAATATATTTAAATGAGATTGTTTCAAACGTCTCTAAATGAGATCTCTCCTTAAGAGATTCTAATGCAAGTAACATTAAGTAGAATACTTTGAATTGTTATAGCATTTCAAAATTGAGAGCATTTGGAATTTGAAAGTTTTAAAGTCCGAGAGTATTTTTAATAAAAAAAATCCAAAATTCAAGAAATTTTAAAATATGAGAGCACTTTTAAACGAAACCTTTGGGTCTGAGAATTTTAAAAATCTAAAAATTTTAAAATTTAGATCAATATAATTAACAAAAAAATTTGATTTTTTTGATTAGTTGATTAATGAAATTAATTTTTGAAAGAAAATGCAGAAATGCATGAAGATAAATAATGTTTTCACTAATCAGACATATACAAGCTCTCAACACAATCCTCACAAACTCTCCAATAATTTTTAACTCAATACAACTCTCAAATCAATACAACTCTCAGAACTTCCATAGAATTCTCCAAAGATCCTTACTGTACGAACTCCTACATCTACTTATGGATTTTATCCTCTACAACTGCAAGCCCTATGTACTGTAACTATTGGCTATGAATACATGAAAATAAATAAATGAAGAGTCTGTACATCATAAATAAATTGAATAAATGCTGATAAATTTGAGCCACTACTAATAAAGCAAAGTACTATAAAGAAAGAAAAGCTAAGTATTGAAAAACTAGTAGAGCAACAATACTGAAAAATGAGGGAGTAGTGGACTACTGTAGTAGGAAAAAGGCTATGAATACTGAATAACTAAAATACTAACGCAAGTGTCAAGCCTTTCAAAATACTAATGTCAACATAACAAACACACAATCAAATTTAAAACTAATGGGCAGCCTTGTTTATTAAAACTTAGTTGTATGACCCACTACCCGATAACTTTTGTAGGAAAGTCGTAAGCCCGACCCGAGGAGAAAATTTTAGGTAAAAATTAACCTAACGCCAACCCCCAATTAAAACACCGGCTACTTATGATAGAATTCGTAAGTCCAACTTCTGAGGGAAATGTTTAGGTGATAATACAACCCTAGACCCCTCATTTGGGCAGCCTAGTCTATAGGGCTTGGTTGTAAGACCCACAACTCAGGCCACTTAGCATACAGGGATAGGTCATAAGACCCATCATTAGGTTACGTCTAAGAAAGCAATAATACCTATCTAATTAAATTCTTTAGGTTACCTTTAGTAGAGACCGTAAGTCCTTACCCAAATCTAGTCATAAGGATAACTCTTGTTAAAAAAATTAAGGCAAAAGCTTCAAGAGAAGTTCATCTTTAAATAATGCTTTGAAATACAATAATTATGATTCCTATCTTGAAAGCATATAGAATTTCTATCATAGGATTTCCTACCTAAATAATTAAAACCTCTGGGCATCCTAGCCTACAGGGTTAAGTTGTAAGACCCACCAATGGGCCACTATAAGTGAAGTCCTAAGTCCCATGTGTTAGAGATACTTTTAAAACAAAGTATAACAACCCTAACACTCCTACAAATAACTAAGAAACTTCTAAGGAAGCCAATGAATCTTCCAACCAACCTTCCAATTAAAGTTTATGGGCATTCTAGTCTATATGATTAGGTTGTAAGGCCTGTTATTGGGCAACTTCTAAGAAAAGTTGTAAGGCCCACATTTTAGGAAATTTTTTAAATAAAGAGCAATGATCCTAAAACCCAAATAATCCAATTTAAATAAATATATTCATCTTAGTCTAAAGAATTAAGTTGTAAGACCCATCTTTTTAGGCAACTTCTTAAGGGAAATAATAAGTCATACCCAAATAATTAAAATTTTTGGGCAGCCTTGCTGTATAGTTAAGTTGTAAGACCCATCCTTGGGTAACTCATATATAGAATAGTAAGCTCCATTCCAAATCAAATCCCCTGGTTGGTTTTTATGAAAGCCATAAGTCTCAACCTAAATCTAAATACTTGGGCTATTTCCTAAGGAAGCCATAAGTCTTGCTCCAATCCAAACTCCTGGGTTACTTCTAAATGGAGTCATAAATCCCAAACTAAATCAAATTTTGGGTTTTCTAGTTTGATGTAAACCCCAAAACACCCAATAAAATTAAAACTTTTATTTAACCATTTCAATATACTCAGGATCCCCTAGAGGAGGCAACCCACGACTGCTAATCAAATTTTTTGTACACTACGATCAATGATTGTTAGTGTTGATAGAATAAAATCTACGAGATCTTAATCAGGTTTACCTCCATTTTCCCATTATTTGAGATTAAAAATATTTAAAATTTATTCATCCTTAATTGAGAGTTCCCTCTTATGTATTAAGAGGGTTAATTAACTATGAGTGCTTGCGCTCATGAGAAGTAAGGATCCCAAATCTTTAAACCCTGGCATTATCCTCAGAAGAAATATGGTTAATTTCAATATGACTTAAGCAAAATGGAATCCTACGACTGCAAAGTGGGATTCATGCATTCGTGCCATTTTTCTTGAGCCAACACAAATATTCAAGTCACGTCAGCTTAATGTTCAAATCAAGTCGAGCTTCAATTCAAGCTCATTTTTGTTCAAGTCTTATTTTTTTTGCTCAAATTTTAGTTCACGATTCATTTCAAATTCAAGTTTGAGTTCATTTTGTGTAAGTTTATTGAAGTCCAAGTACAGTCTTATATTCACCCAAAATATTAACAGCCTCCTGGCGTCACTCCTGTTTAGGGGAAATCACAAAAATTGGCCTTTGGCAACACTAGAGAAAAGCATTTACGGTTGGTATCGTGAGACACTGTGGTGGTAGTCTTCATCCCCTACCATGCTAGAGAAAGGCGTACATGGGTATTCGAGCACCAGTTAAAAAAGCATAATTTTATATTTGTCCCCGTCTTGCCATATGCATCACATTTGGTTCCCTTCCCACCATGCTAGAGAAAAGTATGGATGGGTGATTTTTTGGTGTGCGGCTAACACCAAAGATGTGGTTCTACCTACCTTGCCATAGGTGTCGTACAGGGTTCCCTTCCCATCACGCTAAAAAAGTTTGCATGGGTTGATTTTCCTGCTCAACATGAACGCCGATAGTAGGATTTTAAGTTTAGGGAGTTATACCTTGGCGACTGGTGATGATGATGATGCACAAAATTTCATAAAATCTAGCTCCTGTCATTGCTAAAGAAGTTTGTGGAAAGGAAGATGGCTACTTTTGTAATGAGCTAGCTCCTGTCATTGCCTCCAATCCAATAAGAAGAGTGGGAGAAGTCTGATGACTTATGGCTAGGGTAGGGAGGATTGAGGTTAGTTTCTCTCTCTCTCTCTCTCTCTCTCTCTCTCTCTCTTAACCGAAGGTGCTTGCAAATAAGGAAGGGGTGGAGATACGACTTGTACAAAGTAGATAGGGCAAGGCTTCGACACTCTGAATGGGTCGGCTACCTTTAGGGAACTAGAAGCAATGATGGGAGTTTGAATATGGCTATGGAGGTTAGAGCTTCTTGCGACTTGAGGAAATTGAATCGGGTGGAGAAGATGTGTGTAGAAGGAGAAGTAGCAACCAGAAAAGCTTCGATAACTGCTTGTTTTAACAATAGTTGGAGAAGAGTTGAGACAAAGCACATGATTAAGGAAAATCTACGCATGCAAGGATGGGCTTCTGCTATTCAGCTATGCTTGTAGAGCTACGACACTGTAGCTTATGAGATAAAGATTTTTATAGGATTTGCGTAGAGTTTAGGTATAGGCCGCTGAATAGTGCAGGTACTTTGCATTATATATTTTTATTTTTATTTTCTTTATCATTTGATGTTAAAGTCAACAAATGCCCCCCCCCCCCCAATAAATATGGTACATGTCTAGATTGAACCATGTTTATTGCATGCTGATTGACCTTATGGATCTCTAGATATTTGCTCTAGATATCGCACTAAGGTTTTTATTTAGTGAATCTCTAAAAGTTTGCTTGGATGTCACACTAAGATTTTCATTATGTAGATCTCCAAGAGTCCATCTCTGTGCCTTCATAGATCTTTAGATGCATTTATAATCTTCAATATTGTTGACATATTTGGTCTCGTTCAAGTAGAAATCCATGAGATAATGATAGAGTACTTCACACTCAGATCCCTAGAGTGTTGCTTCATAGATGGATGATAGTAGGTAGCATCGTCACTTTATGCTCTTCTTTTGCACCACTGTTTCCTTTATTTTTAGCATTCCTGTATATGCTCAACATTCTTATTTTTTTATAATTATGTATGGATGTGACATTTATGCCGTATATATATAAGCATTATTTAGACTTTGCAAGAGCTTTGTAGATTCATCATATGGTGGGACTTTGTTATCTCATAAACTAATTATATATTGCTTAAATTGTATTATATGATGATAGCACATTCAGTTTATGAAGGATCTTCCATTCTTCCCTCCTTTAAATATATTTTTTAAGAAAATTTAAATATTTATTTGGGAATCTTGGCATGCAGCACAATATCGACCTAAATAAATATTTAAAATTTCCCTAATCTTTATGGACACTTATAGGTATCATTCAGGATGCTTCTTTTATATCTTTAGATTGAGTCGTGAGATTTTAATCTCTTCTATCATGTGCTTTATGCTGCGGACATTGATGGAGTATTACTGGATTTGTCTTTACTGACTTATCAGGTGATTTTTGTACATTCGGACCTTTGCTTCTTGCTTTAGTGGGCTTGATGAAGGAGTATATGTTAGTGACCTAAACCCTTAGGTTTATATTAGATCGATGGTGAAAAGTCATCGGTCAAGATCTTTATGTATGACGGATTTGTTGATGATGAAATATACTTAATTCAACTTTAAGCTTTATATGAACTTTGTGATAATTTCTTCGGTCTTTTTCTTTGTGCTTTGAGGGACTTATTGAAGAAAAATTCCTTCTATCCTAGCTTTATGCTTTATAGATTTGTTGAAGGATTTATATGTTTCGGATTTGGCTGATAGTACCAAATATGGATAGTATCTTGATCCTTAACCACTGGAGGAGACTTTAATCTGAGTCACTTGAATTCATTAGATTAGACAAGCTTAGATTTGATAGCTCTTCATCCTTTGGTTGTTCAGATGGTGGTTCCTCTACTGTGGTCTTTCTTATGGTGTGTTGAGTAGACGGAGCTGCCAATGATCCAACCATATTTGGATTTGATGGATCTGACCTTTTACACACATTCAGGTTTAGATTTAAGCTATGAGAAATTCACTTTCCAATACTAAATATGCTAAATTAGTAGATTTAGAGTTCTTTATGGTTGAAGATTTAGAGCCTACATGCATTTGGTAGTTATTTGCGACCCATTCCTCCCAATGGAACTTTGATTCTCCGGTTAATTAGGGGAATTTGGTAGGCTACGATCACTTGAATTTTTTTGCATTTAAATTAGCCTTCATACTTCCTACAGTCCCTACTAACAGGTTGATGAAGTGGGGGTTCCACTACTATGACCTTTCTTTTGGCGTATTGAGTAGACGGAGTTGCCAATGATCCGGGCATATTTGGGCTTACTGGATCCGACCTTTTATACCCATTCAAACCTCAAGCTTTAGGTTGCTAAAAGATTTCAAATAGTTCTGGCGCAATTTGTTGAAGTGTGTAGTCATAAAAATCTCTTTTTTGACTTTTGAGTCTTTATACATTGGGGAAGTTATCTTGAACTTTTAGAAGATCATATGCATATACTTTAAAAAAGAAGCATATACTTTGAAAAAGAAGATTGTTATATTCTTTGAAAAAGAAGATTGTTATATTCTTTAGCATGAAAGAATATTTGTATTCATAATTTTAAATATTTATTTGGGGATCTCGGCATGCAGCGCATTGTTTACCTAAATAAATATTTTAAAATGCCCCATATCTCGCAGAGGATTTCAAAGCAGTATAAATTTAAAATTTTTAGATTTTAATATTTATTTGGGTATCTCAGTGCATATCATATCTCATAGGGAGATTTTGGATAGGCTTTGTATTTTGATATTTAAATATTTATTTGGGGATTTCGGCATGTCGAGTGATGTTGATCTAATAAATATTTAAAATGCTCATAGTCTTATGGGAGACTTTGAAATATATTCTTATTATACAAGAGAATTTTAAAATTAAAATGCAAATGTGGTAACAAATATGTACAAAATACATAACACATCGAACACAACATTTTCTTGGATAATTTTATGCATGGTATTTCTTTATATATCAACTGTTGATCGTCAACATAGGTCTTTCACCTTTCAGGTTGATTAACTGATAAGCCCCTCCTTGAAATACCTTCTCGATGACAAATGAGCACTCTCAGTTGGATATGAACTTGCACTGACTTTTTGGTGTGGGATGATTGACCTTCTCAGCACTAGAACCAATTCCCCTTCTTGAAATGTCTGAGGATGTACCATCCAATCAAAGGATTTTGCCGTTCTTTCTTAGTAGATTTCCTAGTTTATTGAGCTTGCAATCTAACTTCATCAAAATCTTCCATTCACAAATAAGTATTTTACTCTTGAGTGAGATCATTCTGGATTGCTATCCGGAGTGACGGTAGTTCAACTTCTAGTGGCAATATGGCTTCAACTTCAAACACCAACGAGTAAGGAGTGGCTTTTGTTAGCATCTTGTAAGTAGTACTATATACCCACATTGCTTTTACGATCTTTATATGCCACTCTCTTTTATTTTTAGTGAGGATCTTCTTCAATAATTTCACTAGTGTTTTGTTGAAGCCCTCTGCCAGACCATTTACTCTTGGATTATATATTGATGAGTATCACCAATTAATCTTATGTTGATCAACAAACTTAATAAATTTTTATACTTTTAAAAGCCATACCAATATCCAATATTATGTGGTGTGGCACACCAAATTTATAGATAATGTTGTAGGTAAATAAATTGATCACATGCTTGGATGTGACTTCTTTGAATGGAGCCACTTCTATCCACTTTGAGAAGAAGTCTGTTGCTGCCAGAATAAAGCAATGTCCAGCTGAAGATTGTGGATATATCAGCCTAATTATATATGTGCCCAAGTATTCAAATGGCTAGGACGCTATTATTGGGTGCAAAGGATTTGGTGGTTCATGTATAACATTATCGTGGATCTGACATTTGTGGCACCTCTTAGCATGGGCAATGCAATATCTGACCATTGTCGATGAATAGTAACCCATTCTCTTAATTTTAGCGATCATTTTGGGACATGAGTGATGTGTCCCACAAAGTCCTTTATGGACTTCTATTACTACTTTATTTGCTTCCTTGGTCCCTAGGCACGTTAGCCATATTTAATCAAAAGCTCGACGATATAGCATGTCGTTGACGAATATATATCATAATGCTCTCTTTAAATTTATAAGGCTAGAGATTTATTCATTAGGATTTTGCTTTCTTTAAATAGTCTATTGTGGGTCTCCAAAAGGATTCTGCTCATGTGGTTCGAATGCAAAGGGTACGATCACACTATCCCGTAGGACAAAATGGTCGTAAACCTTTACACTCGACAAGCAGGCCGATGGAAGAGCAGATGGAGTTATAGATACGATTAGCCATGGAGGATAGCGTCTTTCACCTACCAACCTTGATGGATAATAATATCTATAACCCAAAAATTCACAAGATTTCCCCCATTCGATGCATCAGCTCGAATGGGGTTTATTTGATTGTGGGGATCGGTTTCCTACGGGCGTAAGCCCCCGTAGTTAATTACATCTTAGATATCGGTCTAAGAAAAGTCTCGATTAGGGATGTTAGATTATCTTCTCTAATTAGTTTAGTGCAAAGGAAAAAATCTAGGATTTCCTAATCAAAGGAGAAGAAGGTCCCAACTTGGTTCAATCAATCACACGTGGTTCAGTCAACATTCGGTCAGTCTGAGGAAGGGAAAACTGGAGAAAAAGAAAGAAGACACTGCAATCAAACATACACGAGAGAAGGAAGGAGGTGGCGTCATCTGTGTGACGCGGATATGTAGGATTTATAGCTTTCAGAAGAATGGAGAGCTTACCCGCCAATAAGGTGTATAGGGGTACACTCGTACCCTCACCTTTAGACCCTAAATCTATAAAGGATGTAGTGTTGTACACACAACGCTAACATCTACGACCTAACTAATGCAATCCTAGGCTTATTCCTTGCCTGACAAAGGAAGCCAGCTAAAATCTTAAGCACAACCAATCGTCCTATATGCATGCAAGATGGGAAGGCTCTATTCTAAGGAATCAAGGATTTGTAGTTAAAAAGATTTAAATTAGAGACTACGATATGCAAAAGGGGTATACTGCGCCATGTATGATGCATGAAACAGATACAAAATATCCCTAGGTCTACTAATGTAATGCATGCATGAAAGTGATGAAAGTGCTCTGATACCACTTGAAAGTTCGTTTGGAATTTTAAGCCCTATGAACTTAGTCCCAAGCTAACCAAGAGGGGGGGGGGGTGAATTGGTATTTTAAAAAACTCTTTTCACAAAGAAAAAAAAAATTGCATAAACCAAATCACACCACAAGTAAGAAATGCAGAATTAAAAAGTGCGGAAGCAAGAAAAAGAACACAGAAATTTATAGTGGTTCGGTCGACTCGACCTACGTCTACTCCTTGGAGGCACCCTCCAAGTATTGCACTATAAAACGTGACTCTCCTTTAGCCCCACGGCTAGGCGGAGAAGCCCTCACAAGAACCTCCTTTTTGCCACCCCGGCAAGGCAGAGAACCTACCTCCTTTTACTTCCTCCTGAAGCTGGTAGAGAACCACAACCAAGAGCAAACTCCTTACCTCTACCGACCCTTCCACGGACGAGAAACTCTAGACGAAGAACGAGTAGAGCGATCCTTGAAGCAACCCTTGTGAATCCCCTCACAAGCTCCCCCTCACAAGATCCTCTCTCTTTCCCTCTCTCTCTTTCTCTCCTCAAGATCTTCTCAGGTCAAGGCAGCAGCCAAAAGGTCTTGAAAAATGTTGAACAAGGGCTCTTAAATAGAAGAGCTTCAAAGGAGCTCATTAATTGCAAGTAGCCGACTTTATCGTCCAGGCCGATATGTACATCGGCCTGGCCGATCAGTACGAAACTCAGAAGATCGGCCAGAGCATCGCCCTGGATACACTTCTGGACGATTGAATTTTGGCTTGATCGTCCACGATCGTCTTGGCCGATCAGTTCAAATCAGAGGCAAATTGTCCTGAGCAGCGCCCTGTTTTTGAGCTGGCCGATATTTATCATCCTGAAGTAACTTAAGGTTTTTGAATAGATCGTCCTGACCGATCCTGCGCGATCTTCCAGGACGATATGATCATATCAATCATCCTTAATTACTCCCTTGATTTCCTGATCAATTAAGGCATAATTTGGTAATTTCGTCCAGGCCGATCTAATTCGAAATAATTCACAAATTAATTTGAAAATGATTTTCTTAAATGGCGTTTTGGTTTTATCACCGATAATTTCTCAGATTTATTATCACCATGAGGAATCAATAATATCCAGATAAAATTCAAGCAATGTGGAAATCCACCTCCAAAAACTCTAAGATAACTTTGTTCATCACAAGGAAGATTGTCATATATTCAAAGATTTATATATAATCTCTTAGGTAGATGCCAACCTTTTCAGATTGATGAAGAAGATACTCCTTCGTGTGTGACGATGCTTGTCAAGAGGCATTTAATAGTATAAAGCAATATCTATTGAATCCTCTAATCCTCGCTACCCCAATCCCAGGGAAACCCTAGTCTTATTTACAATTACCTTGAAGAATCACTCAGCATTGCTAGTATTAATAAATGAAGATGACAAAGAAAATACTCTTTATTATATCAGTTAATGATTAATATAGGCAGAATTTAAATTATTCAACAATCAAAAAGCAATGTCTAGCATTTATATTTGCACTCCAAAAACTCAGGCATTATATGTTATCACATAAAATCACTTTCATTTCTAAAGTGGATCCATTAAAAATTTAATGACTAGATCCACTCTCACTAGTCGTCTAGCTAAATGGGCTATCTTGCTAATGCAATTTGACATAACATATATGCCCAAAAAGTGGTGAAAGGGTAAGCTATAGCTAATTTTCTAGCAGCCCATCCTTTGTCTACAGTTCTCCACTCAATGATGAATTGCAGATGAGCCAATACTTGAAGTGGAAGAAGAGAGAAAATCTATAGAATGGGAGCTCTATTTTTGACGGGGATTCACAATAAAACCAACAAGGCCTCCTAAGTTTCTGACAATCCAAGTGGGCATTGGCCTTATATTGATTACACAACAAAATGGAATACTTCGATATTCCTTAGCTAACAGAGCCTCATACTATAATGAGGCTGAATATGAAGCTTTAATAGTGGGTATTGAGTTGGCGATTAAAATGAAAATTGAGAAACTTTATATATATATAGAGATTTTTAACTCATAATCAAATAAATAAAAGGTTCTTTCAAATTAATAAAGTCCGAATTAATCTCATATCACGAGTATGCACTAAAACTTCTACACAAATTCCAAAATAACTTCACTGAAATTACACTTAGTGAAAATGGCAAGGCTGATGGCTGGTTAAAACTAGACAAAGAACATGCAAATCCGTAGGAGGAGGATCCAATTCTTATAACTATTCAAAATATGTATGCATTAACTCCAGCTATTAAACAAAATGATGAATGAAAATAAATGCAAAAGAACTACTATATCTGATGAAAATAATTGGAGAGATTCATTCATCAGAATATTTTAGGAAAGGGATATTACCCAAAAATAAATCTATGGCTTTACAAATACCATGATGATCATTATATTATACTTTCATGAATGATACATTATTATCGTATATCATTTGGTCAAATATGGCTATGATATTTGGGTCATTATGAATTCCAAAAAGATCATAAGTGAAGTTCATGAAGGATTATGTGGTGCCACACAATCCTGACTAAAAATAAAAATCAAAATCAAATGTAGAGATACTATTGACCAAGTATGGTTCAAGATTGCATCGACCATGCTAAGAAATACCATCAATGTCAAGTGTGGGAGATATCATGTATCGACCTCCATCTGCTACACCTACAGTTGCATCATGGCTATTTAAAAGCTGGGTACCGATATATAGGTCCTATAGAACCACCATCTTCTTAGACATCAGTTCATCTAGATGCCACTGATTATTTCTTCAAAATGGATTGAAGTAACTCCTTAAGAGAAGTTAAAGCAGATAATGTGATGAAATTCTTTCGAGATAATATTATCTATCGATTGGGAGTGCACGTCGAGTTATTTTCTGACAATGGTACGACCATTAAAGGGCTAATTTTTTAAATTTATTAACAAAATTGTTATGAATTTGGTTTCAGGAATTATAATTTTGATGTTTACAATTATTCTGACACATCGTTTTTCTAAAACTGCATTGGCTACTAACATTTCAAGTCCACAAGGTCAAATTACAAATCAAGTCAGCTCAAGATTGAGTAGATTAGGATTGAGTCAGCTTATAATGTACATCAGGGTCTTTTATCTTTTCTTAAGTCATTTGTAACAATATGGGTCCTGGTGTTAAACAACCTTGCCACACACACACTCGGGGGAAAAATTCTGACTGTTTAGAATTTTCTAATTTTGATCACTATTGTTGGGAGATCCTAAATCATCCTGGACGATCAGTTAAAAATAGAAACCCTAATTAGGGCATACCTGGTTAAGGCAACCGTAATTAAGCAAATCATTTTAGATGATATTAGCAAATAGAAAGAATGAGTCGCTAGATCTGTTTAGACATGTTTTATTTTTGGACATCGTCCTTAATGATGAAGTGTAATTATGCCAAAATTAGTGTGGTAATTAAGGAAAGCAATTAAGGTTTGATTAAACGATCATATGTCTGGGATAATCGCAGGGTCATCCAGGCGATCGCGGATCGTCCGGATGAACAATAAAATAAACCTTAGTTTTTTTTAGATGACCAAAACGATGTTCTGTATTTTGTGTTTTATTTTGAACTAATTATTCGAGACGAACCCAAATCATCTTGGAAGATTAATTATTTTTCCATCAACCAAACATGCAATCAGGGCGATGTGCTGGAAAATATTTGTCATTTTGAACTAATCGTCGGGATGTCATGAAATTATCTAGGATGATCAGTTTACTTTTCCATCATCCAAGCAGTATTCAGGGTGATATTCTGGATGATACTCAATTATTTGAACTAATCATATATGAGATCCGTAGATCATCGGATGATAATGTCAGTTTGTTGCAATTAAGAACAAATTGAAGCTCTTTATATAAGACCTCTTGTTACACAAGATTGTATCTTTTTTCTACTATATTGACTTGAGAGAGCCAAGAGGGAGAGGGAGAGTTAGGGAGAGAGAAAGAGGATCTTATGAGGGGGAGTTTGTGAGGAGTTTTATAAAAGTTTTCTCCAAGAAAGGATTCAAGTCATCTTCTTCAATCGTCATCCTTTGTTCCTGGAGGTTTGAGAGAGGTTACTATCAGCAAATGATCAAGAGAAAGCAAAAGGAGATGGGTTCTCTGCCTGCTTCAGGAGAAAGCAAAAGGAGATGGGTCTCTTCCTCACACGGTGTCGATGGAAAGGAGGTTTATACAGGCTTCTCTACCTTACTATGGGAAAAAAGGAGAGTCACTGGTTTAGTGCAATACCCAGGGAGAGGCTCCGGGGAGTAGACATAGGTCAAGTGGATCGAACCACTATAAATTTTTGTGTGTTCTTTCTTACTACTTTATACATTAAATTTATGCACTTTGATTTCTTATGGTGATTATTGGTTTGATTTAAGATTTTGTTTTTGTTGAGAATTTTAAAAATACTAATTCACTCCCCCTCTTTGTTAGCCTTGCGCTAGTTCACAAGGATTAACATCCCTAATGAACTTTCAAGTGGTATTAGAGCGGGATTTATAAAATCAAGTTTTTGAAACTTTCGAATTTCGATCCATGGCTAACTGCGTAATTGTAATACTGTGAAAGGGTATTCTATTATCCGACCACCTTTGTTTGACAATATTCCTTTTTATTTTTGGAAAACTCACAGTCTACATTTTTTCAATTGATTGACTATGTATGTGGATGCTTAATAAAGAGGGTTATTCACCTCCTTCACATAAAATTAATGGCATTAAACTAAACTTTCTTTTACTGAATGCACTTTTGATGATAAGGATTTAGCACAACTTAATGCAAAATATTTAAACTATTTTTTCTATGCTTTGAAATCAGAAGATTACATGCGTGTCTCAACTTGTGCTACTGGTAAAGAAATTTGAGATATAATGTGTATTACTTATAAAAAAAATAAATGAAGTTAAGTAATCTTGATTGAATATGTTATTGCATGACTATGAATTTTTGTATGAAACCTTCTGAATCGATTTTTGAAATGTATATTAAGTTTACTCAAATTATCGCATCACTGCATGCTTAAGAAGGACTATGAATTATGAAAAAGTTATAAGATTTGAGATGCTTGCATTCTTCATTTGATGCTAAGATTACTGCAATAACCTAATCTAAGGATTTGATACTTATTTTGTTGATAACTTACTTGGATCACTCATTACTTACGAGCAAGAGGTGAACAAAGATAACTTGATGTAGGTGGGAAAAAGAAGAAGAAAATATGGCGTGGAGGCTAATAATACGAGCACTGATTCTTCCAGATCCGAAGTGATGATGTTGCCTTAATTATTATGCAATTCAAAGATTTCTAAGGAAGAAGCAAATACACCATCAAAAGTGGAATAAAGGTAAGAGTAGCTAAAATTTTAAATATCTAATGATATGATTTTGTTTGAATGCAGGAAGTCAGGACATGTTAAAACTGATTGTTCTTCACTTAAGGCTACCCAAGCAAGGACAAGGGTGAGGAGGAAACTCAAGTTCAAGAGGATAAAAAGTGGTTCCAAAAAGCATTCTAGGCAGATTCTGCATCGGACTCTTCGGAGACTAAGAGAGGAGACAACAACTGTGCTTGATGGCGGACGATCATCTTGGTTAGAGTGACCAAGAAGGGTATGTGAACTACTCATGAATAACTACTTGAAGTTTCTGAACAAATTCATGCATCATATAGGAAACTTAAAAAAATTGCATGCTAGCTTAAAATTGGAGTTTTTAAATTTATAAAAAGAATATGAAGTTATATTTAAAGTTCACTCTACACTTGATAGCAATCACATGGTCTTACTTCTTGAGTTTGATGAGTTAAATAAAAAATATTCTGAGTTGGTCATTGAGCATGATTCATTAAAAGAAAAACTCATGGCTTTGGAAAATGATAAATCATCATTGCATTCATCACATAACTTTAAAAAGAAACATCATCACCCGAGTAGATTAGTAAATCCTTTTCTTGATGTTATATATTTTCATGTGGAATATTAGGACACATTTCACACCTTGCACTATTCATCGTAGTACATATTGAGTGTGGAGACCCAAATTATATGATTCACAGCATAACACACATGCATTGCATTCCTCTTTCCATAATAAGGAACCTAAACTTGTTTGGGTTCTCTAAATCTGACGTTGATGATTTTGTAGGAGTGCTCTCATAAAAGGCCTCATGAGGCATCTGGTACCTAGACAACGGATGCTCATGTCACAAGACTGGAGATGTTAATCAATTCATTTTACTGGAGGTCAGGGCTGGAGGAAAAGTTACTCTTGGAATAATACTAGCAATAAAGTGGTGGGTGCAAGTATAATCGGAAACTCCAAGAACCTTTTGATTGAAAATGTTTTGCTTATAGATGGAGTGAAACACACTTGCTCAGCATCAGTCAGTTTTGTGATAAGGGTTTCATCATAAAATTCTTGGCAAATACTTGCTTATTTTAGCTTTAATAATATTATTTTATTGGGAAAGCGTGATCAATATATGTACATACTTGACTTAAATAATATTAAATGTGTTGCTCATTTACTTAAAAATTATCGTTGATGAGTCATGGTTATACACAAGAGGTTTTGTCATGCTAGCTGAGAACCCTTAGAAGAGTGATTCAGAAAGACCTAGTTAGAGGTGTCCAAGCTTAAGTGTATCTAAAGACCACTTATGTGATGTTTGCCAACTAGGGAAGTAAGTCTAACCCTCTTTCATTCTTAAGAATATTAGCATCTCTAGACCTTTAGAAGTCCTTCACATGAATTTGTTTGGATCCATTAGCACTATCAACTTAGGGAGGAAAGTCTATGGATTGGTGATTGTTGATGACTACTCGATGTTCATTGGATTAAATTTCTGTCACATAAGAGTGAGTCTTTTGATGAATTTATATCCTACTTCACTTGGATTCATAAAAAGCAAGGTTGTGAGATCTTGACTACCCATAGTGACCATGGGAAGAGTTTAAAAATGAGAGATAGAGACTTTTGTGAGGATAAATGGATTAGTCACAACTTCCAGCTCCTAGGACCCCTCAGTAGAATGGGGTAGATGAAAGGAAAAATAGGACCTTAGTTGAGGTCACTAGAGCCATGCTTGCTGAGTATTCGCTTCTAAATATTATTGGACTGAAGTAATAAAAACATCTTTGTAAGTGTTTAATAGGGTGAATGTTAGAGCCAAACTTGATAAGACACCCTATGAGATTCTTAAGGGTTGGCACCCCAACCTTTCCCACCTCCATGTCTTTGGATGTAAGGTTTTATTCTTAACAATAGGAAGTCACACTTAGGGAAAATTTGACCCAAAATTTGATGAGGAGTGTTATTAGGCTATTCAAGTATTGGGAAATCTTTAGGGTGTTTATAAAAGAAAATTGATGGTGGGGAGGAGACTACTCATATAGTGTTTGATGAATCTGATCCTAAGAGTCTAGAGTGAGGATGAAGATGGTGTTAGAGAGATTTCCCAAGAGTTGAAAATTTGGAGAAGAGGGTGGAGAGGCTTAGCACATTCTTATTAGGGAGGGAGCTTGTTAAGGGGAGCGTAAACACCACCCTTTTTCTGAGGAAAGTAGGAGATGATTTACCCATTGTTCAGATCTATGTTGATGATATACTTTTTGGATCTTCTGATAAAAAGTTATGTGATATGTTTTCTAAAATAATGGTAAGGAGTTTGAGATGAGTATGTGGGAGAGTTTGTCCTACTTTTTTGGGTTTTAGCATAAGATAATTGGATGATGTAACGTTCTAAATCAATCAAAATACATAAAGGATATCTTGAAGAAATATGAAATAAAAAGCCAAGCTAATAAATACTCCCATGACTCTAGTGTTTTGTTGGATAAGGACTCAAATAGAAAATCTATTAATCAAAAGAGTACAGAGGAATGATTGGATCACTACTTTACTTGACTGCTAGCTGACTTAATATATTGTTTTGTGTTTGTTTAGTGCTAGATTTCAAGATGATTCTAAGAATCTCACTAACTGTTATTAAGAAAATTTTAGATATATCTTAGGGACCCAAAACATAAAAATTTGGTATCCTATGCACATCACTTCTTTTGAGTTATTGAATATTCTGATTCTAATTTTGTAGGATGTTGGGTGGATAGAAAGAGCACTTTTGGGAATGTCAATTTATAGGATAATCTTTAGTCCCCTAGTCCAATAAAACTAAACTTTATTGTACTTTCTATTGCTGAAGCTAAGTACTTACCTTAGGGAGTTGTTATGACCCAAGTTCTTTGGTTGAAATAATAAATTTTATATTTAGGATTACCTGTAGGCACAATTTCAATCATGTGTGATAATACTAGTGCCATATGTATCTCTAAGAATCCTATCTAACTTTCAAGGACTAAACACATTGCATAAGACATTACTTTATGAGAGACCATAGACTAAAGGAGATAAATGTGTTACACCATGTGACAACTTAGAATCAACTAACTGGCATTCTTACTAAACCACTGGCCTTCGCACATTCAGGATTAGATTGGTGTGATCGACATAAATACGTGAACTTAATACTTACTATTTTCTTAATTTTATTTTTTGATTTTTGTTTTGTTTTTCTCTTTTCTTTTTGTTGAATTTAGATAAAGTTATTTATTTTTTATTTCTTTTCATGTTTTTATTTCGGTCATTTTCTCTTATTTTTTTTCTTTTTGATCACTATTGATATTATATTTTATGTCTTGTTTTTGTTTTTAAAAATTTATGTCAATTTTGACATTCCTAAATCAGTTAAAAGGAGAAATACTGTTGATTGTTTTACTTTCTCTAAAATCTTTTAGTGATGTGATTTTCTTTTCTAAACAAAATTTTATCTCAAATTAACAACTGAAACTTTGCGATTGTGATCTTTTCTGTCTTGTATAGTAATCTATCTTATATACATAATATTAAAAGCCATTAAATCACCTTCAAGCTTTCATAATCTTGTCGTTGCATTTATAATATGAATTTGATTCTGCTTTGTAGTTTACTTTTCCTTATATTAGAGAGTGAATTTTTCTTCTCTAATTATGGAGATATCTCACAATTGAGTGTACTTAAAAGTTTTGAAAGAGATTTAGCTTGCCAAAAAAAAAAAGGAATAAAATGGCATAAAATGAATCCAAAAGAAGAAAAATTGAAAAGATGCGCAATGACTGTCAAAAATAATTGAAGATACACAAAATATATGAAAAAATCAAAAGATACGCAAAGCACGCCAATCAATTGATAAGAGCCATAAAATGAGCTCAAAAACAACAAGCTTTGGTCTCTTTCAAACCTTTAAATTTTAGAAAAATCATGTGTCACTTGATACTTTCAAAGGCTTGATTTCGACTTTCGTGATTGTGACTAATTACTTTGGTATATTATTCGATAAGATATTTTTTTGGAGCTAGCTTTAAACGGATATCTTTTTCTTTTCCAATTTATTTTTCTAAGTTAGATCTTTATTTTCAAAAGACTATTTGCCCTGTGAGAAGTCCGAGCTAGGGCTAACAAGACCCGTTGTTCAATCATTTTTCAGATTCTGACAATGTTAACTCAATAATTCTTACAATTTTTTTTTATTCAATCACATGAAGAAATTTATCATATTCATGCGTTGATATAAAAAAAACATTTGTCTTCATTCCTTTTGTCATTTTTTATTCTTTTTTTATGTTATTTTTATTTCTTTTATTGTTATTTTTTTCTATGATGAGTTTATTTCTTTTTTTGTAGTTTCTGTTTTGTCTTTTCTTTTATACTTCCCTCCTCTTTTTTGAAGTGTCAAAAGGGAGAGTAGTGATAGTATTTTATGTTATTTTGTTGTAATGTTTCTATTTAGTGTTTATTTGTACTATTAGTTGCTTTTTAGTAATATTTGAATTTTGATTAAATAGCTAAATTGTGTTTGTTTGCCATCATAAAAAAGGAGAGATTATTACGATTCTAGTTTCAGGAATTATAATTTTTATGATAGCAAATATTTTTGACACTTCTATTTTTCTACGAATGCCTTGCCTACATAATATTTCAGGTCCACAATGTCAATTACAAATCAGTCAGCTTAAAGATGGGTAGATTAGGACTGATTTAGCTTGTAATGTATCGTCAAGTGTCTTTTACTTTTTTCTTGGTCATTTGTAATAATGTTGAGTCTAGTGCTAAGTAATTTTGCACAAACACACTCTGGAAAAATCTTATTATTTTAGAGTTTTTTTTTATTTTTTATCGTATCATCCAGGATGATCCCCAATCATCATGGACGATGAGTTAAAAATAAAAACCATAATTTGGGCATCCTGGTTAAGGCAGTCGTAATTAAGTAAATCGTCTAGGACGATATTAGCATCGTCCGGGATGATAGGCTCAAATTAGAGAAAATTAGCCGCCAGATCTATTTATGCATATTTTATTTTTGGTATCATCTAGGACTTTTCTGGATGATAAAGTGCAATTATGCCTAAATTAGTATGGTAATTAAGGAAAATAATAGGTTTGATTGAACAATCATATCGTCCGGGACGATCGCAGGATCGTCCGGGTGATCAGTAAAAAAACTTAATTTCTTCTAGATGACCAAAATGATGTTCTGGATGATGTATTTTTTTGCACTAATCTTTCAGGATGATCCCAAATCATCCTAGACGATCAGTTTATTTTCCATCGTCTAGGCATGCAATCAAGGCGATGTGCTGTACGTATATTTGTCATTTTGAACTAACGTCCGGGACAAACATGAAATCATTCGGGATGATCAGTTTACTTTTCCTTCGTCCAAGCATGCATTAAGGGTGATTTTCTGGATGATACTCGTGATTTGAACTAATCTTATAGGGTAATCTTAGCATCTCTGGACGATTATGTTGATTTGTTGCAATTAAGAGCAAATCCATAGGTCTTCTATATAAGACCTATTATTTATCCAAGATTATATCTTTTGCTGCTGTCTTGACCTAAGAGAGCCAAGAGGAGAGGAGAGTAAGGGGGAGAGGAGAGAGGATTGATATGAGGGGGAGTTTATGAGGGGTTTCACAAAGGTTGCTCCAAGCAAGGATTTGAGTCATCTTCTCGGTCGTCGTCCTAGTTCCTTGGAGGTTAAGAGAGGTCTACTTCAACAACTAATCAAGATTTCTGCCTGCTTCAGGAGGAAGCAAAAGGAGTCAGATTCTCTGACTACTTCAGGAGGAAGCAAAAGGAGCAGGGTTCTCTGTCTCATCAGTGTTGGTGGAAAGGAGATTTGATCAGGCTTCTCTGCTTACTGTAGGAGCAAAAGGAGAGTCACTGAGTTTAGTGCAATATCCAGAGGAGAGCTTTGGGGAGTGGACGTAAGTCAAGTTGATCGAACCACTATAAATTTCTATATTCTTTCTTACTTCTTTTTTTCTGCATTAAATTTTTCACTTTGATTTTCTTGTGTTGATTATTGGTTTGGTTTAATATATATTTTGTTTGAGAAATTTTAAAAATACATCATCCCCCTCTTAGTTAGCCTTAGGCTAGTTCATAATGGCTTAACATCCCTAACGAGCTTTTAAAAATAAAATAAATTAGTGATATTCTTTGATGTATATTCCAAGAGCTAATGATTTAGTAGAAGCTTTTAATAAAACCTTAATAAAATTACTAAAGAAAATTCTCTCTAAAAATAAAAGAGAGTGGTACGATAAATTGATAGAAGTTCTCTAGGTATCGTACCACTTATAAAACTGCAATGTATGCCACCTCATATTTGCTAGTTTTCGAAACTGAGGGAATATTACCTCTAGAGATGAGTTTGCCATCTCTTTGTATTGATGTTCAATACAAATTGACCAAAGAAGAAAATGCTCTCAGGACTTAAAGAACTTGAAGCTCTTAGTGAAGTTTGACTTTAAGCTCAACAAAGTTTGAATCTTGTAAAGCAAGAATAATAGGGCCATATATAATGATTCTTCCTAGAAGCTTTAAAGAAGGTGATCTTGTTCTGGTTGTCGAAGAATATAATCCCTCACCGTTGCTTGGTGGTAAATTTGACCCAATCTGGAAAGGATACTTCATCATTGAAATAGTATATGAAGGAGGAGCCTACCAAATCATAGACCTAAAAGGTCAAAGACACATGCCACCGATTAATGGTCAATATTTGAATAAATTTCTTACATAAATTGTATGTATGAAAACCTGCCTACCAGGCAAAATTCATCTAAATTTTCTCCTAAACGAAATGAGGCAACTTTATATTCCCCTATAAGAGCAAAATAAAATTTACTCCCCTCCTGAAGTTACAGAGGGTAATTTATATTCTCCTGTAAAGAAGGAGATAAATGCAATCCCCTCCTAAAAGACAGGAGACAATTTTAATATTCTCCTATAATGTGAGGAGTAAATTTAATTTCCTTCAGAAAGATAGGAGATAATTTTTATATTCTAATATAAAATAGGAGATAATTCATTCCCTCTTTAAGATGGGAGGTAATTTTTTATTCTCTTAATATGCATAAAGATAAAGTCAATTACTCCTGAAAAGTTAGGAGGCAATTTTATCCCCTTTACCAAATAAAAATAAAGGAATTATGAAAAACTTCTATGCTCATAAACCTAGCGGTTCGAGCTAAACCCATAAAGTTTAATAAGCTTGAGGGCCGAACTTTAAAACCTCTTATTCTCATAAACCAAGGGTTGAGCTAAACCCATAAAGTTCAATAAGCTATAGGGCTGAACTTTGAAATCTCCAATGCTATAAACCTAAGGGTCGAGTTTAAATTCACAAGTTTAATAAGCTAATAGCTGAACTTTGAAATCCCTATGTCATAAACCAAGAGTCGAGCTAAACCCATAAAGTTCAAAAGCCTAAGGGCCGAACCTTTATTAATGCTCATAAACTTAAGGGTCGAGCTAAAATCCATTAGATTCAATAAGCCTAAGGGATAAATCTTAAAAATTTTTTATGTCTCATAATCTAAGGGTCAAGCTATTTTCATCAACCTACTTAAAAGTTGAGAATGAAATACAGGTTCAATAAGCTAAGGGCAAATTTTGAAATCTTCTATGCTCATAAAACCTAAGGGTCGAGTCCATTCTATAAAGTTTAACAAGCCTAATGACCAAATTTTGAAATCTTTTATGCTCATAAACTTGAGGGTCGAGCTAATTTACAAGGCTCACTAAGCTCAAGGGCCGAACTTTATATAATCGTTTATGCTCATAACCTAAGGGTCGAGCTATATTAATTTATGAATGAATGAAAGAAATAAAAAAAAGGCACCAAAGAACAAAAATGATAAATATCAAAAGATATTACAATGATTCATTGGGTAAAAGTCCACAATAAATTTGTTGAGAGACAATTTGTTGACTATAAAAAAAGAGAAATAGAGAAATAGCAAAGAACATACTGCCTTTGGGCCGGCCTCACTTTGCATGATCTCGCAAAATGACACTTTGCTTGATTTCTCTAACCTCCCACATGATATAAAACCTCCCAGAAACTTCTCATTTAGGGATATTCTTGATATTCATTGTTCGATGAGAAGTAAAGATGTGAGGGTCTAGGGTTTGCCTTTCATCTTCTCCTTTTCATTATTATTGTTTGCCTCCATTACTTCGCTGAGGTAAAGAAATCCAACGAGTCGCTTCGGCTCCTTTGTTTCTCGTTTGATTCGCTCCTTTGATTCGTAGGAGGTGGAGATCACACGGGTCACATCTTCTTCCCCTTGTTGTTTGACTTTGTTGCTTTGCGGGGAGTAGAGATCGCACAGGTCACCTCTTTCTCCTTGCTATCCGACTTTGTTTCACAAGGGAAGAGGGGGGGGTCCACCTTTATCTTCTCTTTTGGTCGTTGCTATTCAACTTTGCTTATTCGATGATTGTTCCTTCCTATCGGATTAGACGAATATAGCCATATTCCTTCCTATTCGCGAGCAACGCTGATATAGATTTATGATACAAAGAAGAAAAAAATGAGATTTAACTTACTGTGAGATTTCAAAGTGCCCTAAAAAACTTATATCTAATCAAATAATAAATATGAATAATCAAATCAAGACCTCACATCATCGACTCTAAGTCTGGCCGAGATGATTTAGAATTCGAAGACTCACACTGTGATCTTAATTCGGGTGTTGGTTTTAAATTTGAATCCCCCCGCCATTGATCTTAGATCTTGGGCGGGAAATAAATTTTGAAGACCCCACGCAATTGATCTTAGATCCTGGTGTGATGGTTTAAATTCAAAGGCTCTATGTCATTAACCTTTAGTTCGGGTAGAAAGAAATTATGACAGTGTCGTCCGATTTCTCCCTCGATGGGGAGGAGACTTCAGGAGGTTATCAAAAAATTTACTTAAAATTCTGGCGGATAATTTAATTTGAATTCAATTAAATGTTAAATTAAATTTAAATGTTAATTAACTAATTTTAGTTAATTAATACTTAATAAAAAATTAATTGATTTAAATTAATCAAAATAATTAATTAATTTTGGAACGACTAAAATATAGATGAAAGTCCCGAATGAATTCAAGACAGTGTATACTCAATATACATCTCATCGTTTTTTTTAATAATGAATTCTTTTTAATCGCCTTGTACTTGTACTTGTGACAAGGTAAGAATGAAATTATGTTGCTTCTCATCTTCTTCTAAGTGCCAGTCAACATAAGTGAGAACTTGTTGGGTATCATTTAGGCCAAAGATTTTTTTTTGTAAGAAACCTTGAATTATTTAAATGAGATTGTTTCAAACGTCTCTAAATGAGTCTCTCCTTAAGAGATCTTAATGCAAGTAACATTAAGTAGAATACTTTGAATTGTTATAGCATTTCAAAATTGAGAGCATTTGGAATTTGAAAGTTTTTAGTCGAGAGTATTTTTATAATAAAAAAAATCCAAAATTCAAGAATTTTAAAATAGAGAGCACTTTTAAACGAAACCTTGGGTCTGAGAATTTTAAAAATCTAAATTTTAAAATTTAGATCATATAATTAACAAAAAAATTTGATTTTTTTGATTAGTTGATAATGAAATTAATTTTTGAAAGAAAATGCAGAAATGCATGAAGATAAATAATGTTTTCACTAATCAGACATATACAAGCTCTCAACACAATCCTCACAAACTCTCCAATAATTTTTAACTCAATACAACTCTCAAATCAATACAACTCTCAGACTTCCATAGAATTCTCTAAAGATCCTTACTGTACGAACTCCTACATCTACTTTGGGTATTATCCTCTACAACTGCAGCCCTATGTACTGTAACTATTGGCTATGAATACATGAAAATAAATAAATGAAGAGTCTGTACATCATAAATAAATTGAATAAATGCTGATATATTTGAGCCACTACTAAATAAAGCAAAGTACTATAAAGAAAGAAAAGTAAGTATTGAAAAACATAGTAGAGCAACAATACTGAAAAATGAGGGAGTAGTGGACTACTGTAGTAGGAAAAAGGCTATGAATACTGATAACTAAAATACTAAACGCAAGTGTCAAGCCTTTCAAAATACTATTGTCAACATAACAAACACACAATCAAATTTAAAACTAATGGGCAGCCGTTTATAAAACTTAGTTGTATGACCCACTACCGATAACTTTTGTAGGAAAGTCGTTGCCCGACCGAGGAGAAAATTTTAGGTAAAAATTAACCTAACGCCAACCCCAATTAAAACACCGGCTACTTATGATAGAATTCGTAAGTCCACTTTGGAGGAAATGTTTAGGTGATATACAACCCTAGACCCCTTTTGGGCAGCCTAGTCTAAAGGGCTTGGTTGTAAGACCACACTCAGGCCACTTAGCATACAGAGATAGGTCATAAGACCATCATTAGGTTACGTCTAGAAAGAAATAATACCTATCAATTAAAATCTTTAGGTTACCTTTAGTAGATGACCGTAAGTCCTTACCCAAATCTAGTCATAAGGAATAACTCTTGTTAAAAAAATTAAGGCAAAAGCTTCAAGAGAAGTTCATCTTTAAATAATGCTTTGGAATACAGTAACTATGATTCCTATCTTGAAAGCATATGAATTTCTTATCATAGGATTTCTCTACCTAAATAATTAAAACTCTGGGCATCCTAGCCTACAGGGTTAAGTTGTAGACCCACCAATGGGCCAATATAAGTGAAGTCCTAAGTCCCATGTGTTAGAGATACTTTTAAAACAAGATAACAACCCTAACACTCCTACAAATAACTAAGAAACTTCTAAGGAAGCACTGAATCTTCCAACCAACCTTCCAATTAAAAATTTATGGGCATTCTAGTCTATATGATTAGGTTGTAAGGCCTGTTATTTGGGCAACTTCTAAGAAAAGTTGTAAGGCCCACATTTTGAGAAAATTTTTAAATAAAGAGCAATGATCCTAAACCAAATAATCCAATTTAAATAAATATATTATCTTAGTCTAAAGAATTAAGTGTAAGACCCATCTTTTTAGGCAACTTCTTAAGGGAAATAATAAGTCATACCCAAATAATTAAATTTTTGGGCAGCCTTGCTGTATAGTTAAGTTGTAAGACCCATCCTTGGGTAACTCATATATAGAATAGTAAGCTCCATTCAAAATCAAATCCCCTGGTTGGTTTTTATGAAAGCCATAAGTCTCAACCTAAAACTAAATTACTTGGGCTATTTCCTAAGGAAGCCATAAGTCTTGCTCCAATCCAAACTCCTGGGTTACTTCTAAATGGAGTCATAAATCCCAACTAAATCAAATTTTGGGTTTTCTAGTTTGATGTAAACCCCAAAAACACCCAACAAATTAAAAATTTTATTTAAACAATTTCAATATACTCGGATCCCCTAGAGGAGGCAACCCACGTTGCTAATCAAATTTTTTGTACACTACGATCAATGATTGTTAGTGTGATGAATAAATAAAATCTATGAGATCTTAATCAGGTTTACCTCCATTTTCCCATTATTTGAGATTAAAAATATTTAAAATTTATTCATCCTTAATTGAGAGTTCCTCTTATGTATTAAGAGGGTTAATTAACTATGAGTGCTTGCGCTCATGAGAAGTAAGGATCCAAATCTTTAAACCCTGGCATTATCCTCAGAAGAAATATGGTTAATTTCAATATGACTTAAAGCAAATGGAATCCTATGACTGCAAAGTGGGATTCATGCATTCGTGCCATTTTTCTTGAGCCAACACAAATATTCAAGTCACGTCAGCTTAATGTTCAAATCAAGTCGAGCTTCAATTCAAGCTCATTTTGTTCAAGTCTTATTTTTTTTGCTCAAATTTTAGTTCACGATTCATTTCAAATTCAAGTTTGAGTTCATTTTGTGTAAGTTTATTGAAGTCCAAGTACAGTCTTATATTCACCCAAAATATTAACAGCTCCTGGCGTCACTCCTGTTTAGGGGAAATCACAAAAATTGGCCTTTGGCAACACTAGTGAAAAGCATTTACAGTTGGTATCGTGAGACACTGTGGTGGTAGTCTTCATCCCCTACCATGCTAGAGAAAGGCGTACATGGGTATTCGAGCAGCACAGTTAAAAAGCATAATTTTATATTTGTCCCCGTCTTGCCATATGCATCCATTTGGTTCCCTTCCCACCATGCTTGAGAAAAAAGTATGGATGGGTGATTTTTTGGTGTGCGGCTAACACCAAAGATGTGGTTCTACCTACCTTGCCATAGGTGTCGTACAGGGTTCCTTCCCATCACGCTAAAAAAAGTTTGCATGGGTTGATTTTCCTGCTCAACATGAACGTCGTAGTAGGATTTTAAGTTTAGGGAGTTATTACCTTGGCGACTGGTGATGATGATGTGCACAAAATTTCATAAAATCTAGCTCCTGTCATTGCTAAAGAAGTTTGTGGAAGGAAGATGGCTACTTTTGTAATGAGCTAGCTCCTGTCATTGCCTCCAATCCAATAAAGAGGTGGGAGAAGTCTGATGACTTATGGCTAGGGTAGGGAGGATTGAGGTTAGTTTCTCTCTCTCTCTCTCTCTCCTCTCTCTCTCTCTCTCTTAACCGAAGGTGCTTGCAAATAAGGAAGGGGTGGAGATACGACTTGTAGAAGTAGATAGGGCAAGGTTCGACACTCTGAATGGGTCGGCTACCTTTAGGGAACTAGAAGCAATGATGGGAGTTTGAATATGGCTATGGAGGTTAGAGCTTCTTGCGACTTGAGGAAATTGAATCGGGTGGAGAAGATGTGTGTAGAAGGAGAAGTAGCAACCAGAAAAGCTTCGATTACTGCTTGTTTTAACAATAGTTGGGAAGAGTTGAGACAAAGCACATGATTAAGGAAAATCTATGCTGCAAGGATGGGCTTCTGCTATTCAGCTATGCTGTAGAGCTACGACACTGTAGCTTATGAGATAAAGATTTTTATAGGATTTGCGTAGGGTTTAGGTATAGGCTGCTGAATATGTGCAGGTACTTTTATTATATTTTTTATTTTTATTTTCTTATCATTTGTGTTAAAGTCAACAAATGCCCCCCCAATAAATATGGTACATGTCTAGATTGAACCATGTTATTGCATGCTGATTGACCTTATGGATCTCTAGATATTTGCTTATGATATCGCACTAAGGTTTTTTTTTTAGTGAATCTCTAAAAGTTTGCTTGGATGTCACACTAAGATTTTCATTATGTAGATCTCCAAGAGTCCATCTCTGTGCCTTCATAGGCTTTAGATGCATTTATAATCTTCAATATTGTTGACATATTTGGTCTCGTTCAAGTAGAAATCCATGAGATAATGATAGAGTACTTCACACTCAGATCCTAGAGTGTGCTTCATAGATGGATGATAGTAGGTAGCATCGTCACTTTATGCTCTTCTTTGCCACTGTTTCCTTTATTTTAGCATTCCTGTATATGCTCAACATTCTTATTTTTTTATAATTATGTATGGATGTGAACATTTATGCCGTACTTATATATAAGCATTATTTAGACTTTGCAAGAGCTTTGTAGATTCATTCATATGGTGGGACTTTGTTATCTCATAAACTAATTATATATTGCTTAAATTGTATTATATGATGATAGCACATTCAGTTATGAAGGATCTTCCATTCTTCCCCTCCTTTAAATATATTTTTTAAGAAAATTTAAATATTTATTTGGGAATCTTGGCATGCAGCACAATATCGACCTAAATAAATATTTAAAATTTCCCTAATCTTTATGGACACTTATAGGTATCATTCAGGATGCTTCTTTTATATCTTTAGATTGAGTCGTGAGATTTTAATCTCTTCTATCATGTGCTTTATGCTGCGGACATTGATGGAGTAATCTGGATTTGTCTTTACTGACTATCAGGTGATTTTGTTACATTCGGACCTTTGCTTCTTGCTTTAGTGGGCTTGATGAAGGAGTATATGTTAGTGACCTAAACCCTTTAGGTTTATATTAGATCGATGGTGAAAAGTCATCGGTCAAGATCTTTATGTATGACGGATTTGTTGATGATGAAATATACTTAATTCAACTTTAAGCTTTATATGAACTTTGTGATAATTTCTTCGGTCTTTTCTTTGTGCTTTGTGGGGATTATTGAAGAAAATTCCTTCTATCCTAGCTTTATGCTTTATAGATTTGTTGAAGGATTTATATGTTTCGGATTGGCTGATATTACCAAATATGGATAGTATCTTGATCCTTAACCACTGGAGGAGACTTTAATCTGAGTCACTTGAATTCATTAGATTAGGCAAGCTTAGATTTGATAGCTCTTCATCCTTTGGTTGTTCAGATGGTGGTTTTTCTACTGTGGTCTTTCTTATGGTGTGTTGAGTAGACGGAGCTGCCAATGATCCAACCATATTTGGATTTGATGGATCTGACCTTTTACACACATTCAGGTTTAGATTTAAGCTATGGAAATTCACTTTCCAATACTAAATATGCTAAATTAGTAGATTTAGAGTTCTTTATGGTTGAAGTTTAGAGCCTTCATGCATTTGGTAGTTTTTGCGACCCATTCCTCCCTGAACTTTGATTCTCCGGTTAATTAGGGGAATTTGGTAGGCTACGATCACTTGAATTTTTTTGCATTTTATTAGCCTTCATACTTCCTACAGTCCCTACTAACAGGTTGATGAAGTGGGGGTTCCACTACTATGACCTTTCTTTTGCGTATTGAGTAGACGGGTTGCAATGATCCGGGCATATTTGGGCTTACTGGATCGACCTTTTATACCCATTCAAACCTCAAGCTTTAGGTTGCTAAAAGAATTCAAATAGTTCTGACGCATATTGTTGAAGTGCGTAGTCATAAAAATCTTTTTTTGACTTTTGAGTCTTTATTCATTGGGGAAGTTATCTTGAACTTAGAAGATCATATGCATATACTTTAAAAAAGAAGCATATACTTTGAAAAAGAAGATTGTTATATTCTTTGAAAAGAGATTGTTATATTCTTTGCATGAAAGAATATTTGTATTCATAATTTTAAATATTTATTTGGGGATCTCGGCATGCAGCGCATTGTTTTACCTAAATAATATTTTAAAAGCCCCATATCTCGCAGGGATATTTCAAAGCAGTATAAATTTAAATTTTTAGATTTTAAATATTTTTTTTGGGGTATCTCAGTGCATATCTATCTCATAGGGAGTTTTGGATAGGCTTTGTATTTTGATATTTAAATATTTATTTTGGGGATTTCGGCATGTCGAGTGATGTTGATCTGAATAAATATTTAAATGCTCATAGGCTTATGGGAACTTTGAAATATATTCTTATTTTACAAGAAGAATTTAAAATTAAAATGCAAATGTGGTAACAAATATGTACAAAATACATAACCACACGAACACAACATTTTCTTGGATAATTTTATGCATGGTATTTCTTTATATATCAACTGTTGTCGTCAACATAGGTCTTTTCCCTTTCAGGTTGATTAACTGATAAGCCCCTCCTTGAAATACCTTCTCGATGACAAATGAGCACTCTCAGTTGGATTATGACTTGCACTGACTTTTTGGTGGGGATGATTGGCCTTCTCAGCACTAGAACCAATTCTCTTCTTGAAATGTCTGAGGATGCACCATCCAATCAAGGATTTTGTCGTTCTTTTTTAGTAGATTCTAGTTTATTGAGCTTGCAATCTAACTTCACAAAATCTTCCATTCACAAACAAGTATTTTACTCTTGAGTGAGATCATTCTGGATTGCTATCGGAGTGACGGTTGTTCAACTTCTAGTGGCAATATGGCTTCAATTCAAACACCAACGAGTAAGGAGTGGCTTTTGTTAGCTTCTGTAAGTAGTACTAATACCCACATTGCTTTATGTCTTTATATGCCACTCACTTTTATTTTAGTGAGGATCTTCTTCAATAATTTCACTAGTGTTTTGTTGAAGCCCCTTGCCAGACCATTTACTCTTGGATTATATATTGATGAGTATCACCAATTAATCTTATGTTGATCACAAACTTAATAATAATTTTTATACTTTTAAAAGCCCATACCAATATCCAATATTATGTGGTGTGGCACACCAAATTTACAAATTTAACTGAGAAGTGAAAAGCAGGTTCCTCCACCTCAAAAGAAAATAAAGGATAAAGAGAAGAATATTCAGCTAAATAAAACTGTTATTTCCATAATACCTCTTAAAACCCAAGGTTGCCAGTGCAGAATGTGGAAAATAACATATTATCACATATTCATAAATTACATGCACTGTTGAGTGTCTGTGACGCCTTCATATGTTCTATGAATCTTTAGGAAACACTCATTAAAGCTTTGCAAAATCCTGAACAATATGAGACATTCTTTGCTGAGCAAATTTTGAAGGAATCTTTATAACGCAGATATACTACTAAAATCACTTTTTGTGATAGTGATATGCTCCTAGGAACTATAAATCATAATCAACCACTATATGTTACTGCAAAGAGTAACAACATTAAAATAAATAGAATTTTGATTGATCCAGGTTCTTCTGTTACTCTAATGAGCCTCAAAATACTTAAAGGATTGGCCCTGGATGTCCAATATTTGAATTGAAGTATGGTGTTTTTACAAGGATTCAATGAACAAGGACAAAGAACCATGGGATATTTGGTTTTGCCTCTTAACTTTAGGGAAATTAATACAGAGGCGACATTTCATATCATTGATTCCAATACATCATACAAAGCACTTCTTGGAAGACCATGGCTCCACGAGTATGGTATAGTGCCCTCAACACTTCATCAATGTATGAAATACATTTGAGATAATGAAGAATATCACATTGATGGGGATGAATAACCATTCTTGGTGTATAAAGTCAAAATCTACGATGATGCTAAGTATTTTATAGCTCAAAAGCCAAAATATATTGAACTTTTAAGATTCAGGCTGCTATGATGGATAAAGAAAAGTTGAAAGATAGCGAAAAGAATAAGTTAAAATAAATTTGCTCAGTGCCTCACCTTGGTAGTGATACTGAAGAGGATGATATCTCTGTAACTTTCAAACCCCTAATCATAGGAAAAGAAAGAGTGAATAATCAGTTGTTCCTTTTGATTATGAAGCTAATCACATAAATAAGGTATGGTGTTCAAAAAAACCGACCATTGAAGGAGACGAAGTATTCTTGTATCAGCCCAAGAGTACTATAGAATCTCAGGAGGAAGGGGACCCAAGACCAAGTGCTATATGTAAGAAATTGCAAAAAGTATCAATTTCATTGATAAGGGTGTCTGAAAATCAGATATCTATAGATATCATTAAAATAGTACATATTCTGACGACGCATTCCAAAACATTGACTACCTTGTCAAACACAAACATGAAAATATTAAAAACTTTTTATATTCCCTCCAAAAGAGGTCTCAATGAATGTGGGTCCATTTTCTATGAATCTTAAATACCGCACCACATTACTCATGAAATAGAACGTGAAGATGATTGGAAAATACAGAGATATGTTGATAATCATTCCTCAATAACCTTCACCCATTATGAAAAAGCTGATAGAAAGAAGAATTTTCTTCATGCAAACACACAATCAAGCTCGTTACTTCACAAAGCTTTGGCATAAAAGAGCAACAAAAAAGCCTAATGGCAATGGCTTGTCAGGGGGTCTTGGATATGCTTGACATTCATATCTCACACAAGCAACATCTTATCATTATCATGAGTACCCTCAAGATCCATGTCTTACATATGCAACCTCCTATAATATTATAAACAAGGAGGAGAGACTGTCAGAGTTAAAAAACAAGCAGAAGAAATCTAATTAAATCTCAAAGAAGCCCAAAAGAGTTTAAGGAAGGTGGTCAAGCTATTGTGGATGAGCTCAAAGAAATAAACTTGGGTACCAAAGAAGATTCGAAACATACATTCCTCAACTCCAACCTCTTGCAAGACAAAGCATAAGAGCTAAAAATGCTACTTCTGAAATAAAAGATTATTTTGCATGGAACTACACTGAAATGCCTGAATTATCTCTAGAGGTGGCAGTGCATAAACTCTCCATCGATACTAAAATATTGCCTATCAAGAAGCACCCTAGTGAATGAAACCTGAAATTGAAGATAAAGTCATTGCTGAAACTAAGAAGCTTATTGAAGCTGATTTTATTCGATAAGAGAAGTACACTGACCTGATCACCAATATCATTCCAGTAAAAAAAAGAACAGTCAAATTCGTGTCTGTATAGACTACCGGATTTGAACAAAGTATGCCCAAATGATGATTTTCCACTGCACAATATAGAACTTATAGTGGTAACACATCATATCATGACATATTCTCATTCATGGATGAATCATCAGGCTATAATTAGATCAAAATGGATTAAAAGGATGAAAAATATATACCTCATTTTGAACTCCCATTTGCATATATTGCTACAAAATGATGTCATTCGGCTTGAAGAATGCTGAGCTACCTACCAAAGAGCGATGACTCGAATCTTCGATGATCTTATCCATAAGCATGTAGAATGTTTACTTTGATCATTTAGTTTTAAAAAGCAATGATCAACATGAACATGTAAATAATCTCAAAATTGTATTCGAAATAATTCACAAATTAATTTGAAATGAATTTTCTTAAATGTGCTTTTGGTTTATCACCCAAAAATTTCTCAGATTTATTATACACCATAGAGGAATCAAATTAATCCAGATAAAATTCAAGCAATAGTGGAAATACCACCTCCAAAAACTCTAAGATAACTTTGTTCATCACAAGGAAGATTGTCATATATTCGAAGATTATATATAATCTCTTAGGTAGATGCCAACCTTTTTCACAATTGGATGAAGAAAGATACTCCTTTCGTGTGTGACGATGCTTGTCAAGAGGCATTTAATAGTATAAAGCAATATCTATTGAATCCTCTAATCCTCGCTACCCCAATCCCAGGGAAACCCCTAGTCTTATTTACAATTACTCTTGAAGAAACTCAAAGCATTGCTAGTATTAATAAATGAAGATGACAAAGAAAATACTCTTTATTATATCAGTTAATGATTAATATAGGCAGAATTTAAATATTCAACAATCAAAAAGCAATGTCTAGCATTTATATTTGCCACTCAAAACTCAGGCATTATATGTTATCACATAAAATCACTTTCATATCTAAAGTGGATCCATTAAAATTTTTAATGACTAGATCCACTCTCACTAGTCGTCTAGCTAAATGGGCTATCTTGCTAATGCAATTTGACATAACTATATGCCACAAAAAGCGGTGAAAGGGTAAGCTATAGCTAATTTTCTAGCAGCCCATCCTTTGTCTACAGATTCTCCACTCAATGATGAAATTGCCAGATGAGCCAATACTTGAAGTGGAAGAAGGAGAAAATCTATAAGAATGGGAGCTCTATTTTGACGGGGATTCACAATAAAACCAACAAGGCCTCCTAAGTTTCTGACAATCCAAGTGGGCATTGGCCTTATATTGATTACACAACAAAATGGAATACTTCGATATTCCTATAGCTTAACAGAGCCTCATACTAATAATGAGGCTGAATATGAAGCTTTAATAGTGGGTATTGAGTTGGCGATTAATATGAAAATTGAGAAACTTTATATATATATAGAGATTTTTAACTCATAATCAAATAAATAAAAGGTTCTTTCAAATTAAAGTAATTAATCCCAATCAATAAGTCACGATTACTGAATTCAAAATTCTCACTAAAAATTCTACAACAAATTCCTAAATAACAATATAAGGCTTAGATAGGCAGGGTGTAAAAACTAGACAAAGAACATGCAAATCCGTAGGAGGAGGATCCAATTCTTATAACTATTCAAAATAGGTATGCATTAACTCCAGCTATTAAACAAAATGATGAATGAAAATAAATGCAAAAGAACTTAGCTATATCTGATGAAAATAATTGGAGAGATTCATTCATCAGATATTTTAGGAAAGGGATATTACCCAAAAAATAAATGCTATACAAATACCAGATGATCATTAATATATACTTTCATGAATGATACATTATATCGTATATCATTTGGTCAAATATGGCTATGATATTTGGGTCATTATGAATTCCAAAAAGATCATAAGTGAAGTTCATGAGGATTATGTGGTGCACACCAATCCTGACTAAAAATAAAAATCAAAATCAAATGTATGAGATACTATTGACCAAGTATGGTTCAAGATTGCATCGACCATGCTAAGAAATACCATCAATGTCAAGTGCGTGGAGATATCATGTATCGACCTCCCAATCTGCTACACCCTACAGTAGCATCATGGCTATTTAAAAGCTAGGGTACCGATATATTAGGTCCTATAGAACCACCATCTTCATTAGGAAATCAGTTCATCCTAGATGCCACTGATTATTTTCTCAAAATGGATTGAAGTAATCTCCTTAAGAGAAGTTAAAGCAGATAATGTGATGAAATTCTTTCGAGATAATATTATCTATCGATTTGGAGTAGCACGTCGAGTTATTTCTGACAATGGTACGACCATTAAAAGGGCTAAATTTTTTAAATTTTATTAAACAAAATTGTTATGAATTTGGTTTCAGGAATTATAATTTTGATGTTAACAAATATTTCTGACACATCTGTTTTTCTAAAACTGCATTGGCTACTAACATTTCAAGTCCACAAGGTCAATTACAAATCAAGTCAGCTCAAGATTGAGTAGATTAGGATTGAGTCAGCTTATAATGTACATCAAGGGTCTTTTATCTTTTCTTAAGTCATTTGTAACAATATGGGTCCTGGTGTTAAACAACCTTGCACACACACACTCGGGGAAAAAAAAATTCTGACTGTTTTAGAATTTCTAATTTTGATCATATTGTTTGGGATGATCCTAAATCATCCTGGACGATCAGTTAAAAATAGAAACCCTAATTAGGGCATCCTGGTTAAGGCAACCGTAATTAAGCAAATCATTTTAGATGATATTAGCAAATCAAGAATGAGTCGTAGATCTGTTTAGACATGTTTTATTTTTGGACATCGTCCTTAATGATGAAGTGTAATTATGCCAAAATTAGTGTGGTAATTAAGTAAAGCAATTAAGGTTTGATTAAACGATCATATGATCTGGGATAATCGCAGGGTCATCCAGGACGATCGCAGGATCGTCCAGGATGAACAATAAAATAAACCTTAGTTTCTTTTTAGATGACCAAAACGATGTTCTGTATTATGTGTTTTATTTTGAACTAATTATTCGAGACGAACCCAAATCATCTTGGAAGATTAATTATTTTTCCATCAACCAAACATGCAATCAGGGCGATGTGCTGGAAAATATTTGTCATTTTGAACTAATCGTCCGGGATGATCATGAAAATTATCTAGGATGATCAGTTTACTTTTCCATCATCCAAGCATGTATTCAGGGTGATATTCTGGATGATACTCAATTATTTGAACTAATCATATATGATGATCCGTAGATCATCCTGGATGATAATGTCAGTTTGTTGCAATTAAGAACAAATCTGAAGCTCTTCTATATAAGACCTCTTGTTTACACAAGATTGTATCTTTTTCTACTATATTGACTTGAGAGAGCCAAGAGGAGAGGGAGAGTAAGGGAGAGAGAAAGAGGATCTTATGAGGGGGAGTTTGTGAGGAGTTTTATAAAAGTTTCTCCAAGAAAGGATTCAAGTCATCTTCTTCAATCGTCATCCTTAGTTCCTTGGAGGTTTGAGAGAGGTCTACTTCAGCAAATGATCAAGAGAAAGCAAAAGGAGATGGGTTCTCTGCCTGCTTCAGGAGAAAGCAAAAGGAGATGGGTTCTCTCCTCACACGTGTCGATGAAGAAGGAGGTTTATACAGGCTTCTCTACCTTACTATGGGAACAAAAGGAGAGTCACTGAGTTTAGTGCAATACCCAGAGGAGAGGCTCCTGCGAGTAGACATAGATCAAGTTGACTGAAACACTATAAATTTCTGTGTGTTCTTTCTTACTCTCTTTATCATTAAATTTATGCACTTTGATTTTCTTATGGTGATTATTGGTTTGATTTAAGATTTTGTTTTTGTTTGAGAAATTTTAAAAATACTAATTCACTCCCCCCTCTTTGTTAGCCTTGCGCTAGTTCACAAGGGATTAACATCCCTAATGAACTTTCAAGTGGTATTAGAGCGGGATTTATAAAATCAAGTTTTTGAAACTTTCGAATTTCGATCCATGGCTAACTGCGATAATTGTAATACTGTGAAAGGGTATTCTATTATCGACCACCTTTGTTTGACAATATTCCTTTTTATTTTTGGAAAACTCACATGTCTACATTTTTTCAATTGATTGACTATCGTATGTGGATGCTTATTAAAGAGGGTTATTCACCCTTCACATAAAATTAATGGCATTAAACTAAACTTCCTTTTAACTGAATGCACTTTTGATGATAAGGATTTAGCACAACTTAATGCAAAATATTTAAACTTTTTTTTTTTATGCTTTGAAATCAGAAGATTACATGCGTGTCTCAACTTGTGCTACTGGTAAAGAAATTTGAGATATAATGTGTATTACTTATAAAAAAAATAAATGAAGTTAAGTAATCTTGATTGAATATGTTATTGCATGACTATGAATTTTTTGTATGAAACCTTCTGAATCGATTTTTGAAATGTATATTAAGTTTACTCAAATTATCGCATCACTGCATGCCTTAAGAAGAGAACTCATGAATTATGAAAAAAGTTAATAAGATTTTGAGATGCTTGCATTCTTCATTTGATGCTAAGATTACTGCAATAACCTAATCTAAGGATTTGAATACTTATTTTGTTGATAACTTACTTGGATCACTCATTACTTACGAGCAAGAGGTGAACCAAAGATAACTTGATGTAGGTGGGAAAAAGAAGAAGAAAATTATGGCGCTGAAGGCTAATAATACGAGCACTGATTCTTCCAGATCCGAAAGTGATGATGTTGCCTTAATTATTATGCAATTCAAAAGATTTCTAAGGAAGAAGCAAATACACCATCAAAAGTGGAATAAAGGTAAGAGTAGCTAAAATTTTAAATATTCTAATGATATGATTTGTTTTGAATGCAGGAAGTCGGGACATGTTAAAACTGATTGTTCTTCACTTAGGCTTACCCAAGCAAGGACAAGGGTGAGGAGAAACTCAAGTTCAAGAAGGATAAAAAGTGGTTCCAAAAAGCATTCTAGGCAGATTCTGCATCGGACTCTTCGGAGACTGAAGAGGAGACAACAAACTTGTGCTTGATGGCGGACGATCATCTTGGTTAGAGTGACCAAGAAGGTATGTGAACTAACCTATGAATAACTACTTGAAGTTTCTGAACAAATTCATGCATCATATAGGAAACTTAAAAAATTGCATGCTAGCTTAAAATTGGAGTTTTTAAATTTATAAAAAGAATATGAAGTTATATTTAAAGTTCACTCTACACTTGATAGCAATCACATGGTCTTACTTCTTGAGTTTGATGAGTTAAATAAAAAATATTCTGAGTTGGTCATTGAGCATGATTCATTAAAAGAAAAACTCATGGCTTTAGAAAATGATAAACAATTATTGGATATATCATATAACTTTAAAAATAAACATCATCACCCGAGTAGATTAGTAAACCGTTTTCCTGGTGTCTAATATTTTCATGTGGTATGTTAGGATACATTTCACACACTTGCATAATTCATCATAGTATATAGTGGGTGTAGAGACCCAAATTATATGATTCACAGCATAACACACATGCATTGCATTCCTCTTTCCATAATAAGGAACCTAAACTTGTTTGGGTTCCTAAATCTGACGTTTGATGATTTTGTAGGAGTGCTCTCATAAAAGGTCTCATGAGAGCATCTGGTACCTAGACAACGGATGCTCATGTCACATGACTGGAGATGTTAATCAATTCATTTTATTGACTGGAGGTCAGGCTGGAGGAAAAGTTACTCTTGGAAATAATACTAGCAATAAAGTGGTGGGTGCAAGTATAATCGGAAACTCCAAGAACCTTTTGATTGAAAATGTTTTGCTTATAGATGGAGTGAAACACAACTTGCTCAGCATCAGTCAGTTTTGTGATAAGGGTTTCATCATAAAATTCTTGGCAAATACTTGCATTATTAGCTTAAATAATAATATTATTTTATTGGGAAAGCGGATCAATAATATGTACATACTTGACTTAAATAATATTAAATGTGTTGCTTCATTTTACTTAAAAATTATCGTTGATGAGTCATGGTTATTACACAAGAGGTTATGTCATGCTAGCATGAGAACCCTTAGAAGAGTGATTCAGAAAGACCTAGTTAGAGGTGTCCCCAAGCTTAAGTTATCTAAAGACCACTTATGTGATGTTTGCCAACTAGGGAAGTAAGTCTAACCCTCTTTCTATTCCATTAAGAATATTAGCATCTCTAGACCTTTAGAAGTCCTTCACATGAATTTGTTTGGATCCATTAGCACTATCAACTTAGGGAGGAAAGTCTATGGATTGGTGATTGTTGATGACTACTCGATGTTCACTTGGATTAAATTTCTGTCACATAAGAGTGAGTCTTTTGATGAATTTATATCCTACTTCACTTGGATTCATAAAAAGCAAGGTTGTGAGATCTTGACTACCCATAGTGACCATGGGAAGAGTTTAAAAATGAGAGATTTAGAGACTTTTGTGAGGATAAATGGATTAGTCACAACTTCGCAGCTCCTAGGACCCCTCAGTAGAATGGGGTAGATGAAAGGAAAAATAGGACCTTAGTTGAGGTCACTAGAGCCATGCTTGCTGAGTATTCGCTTCTAAAATATTATTGGACTGAAGTAATAAACACATCTTTGTAAGTGTTTAATAGGGTGAATGTTAGAGCCAAACTAGATAAGACACCCTATGAGATTCTTAAGGTAGGACACCCAACCTTTCCCACCTCCATGTCTTTGGATGTAAGGTTTTTATTCTTAACAATAGGAAGTCACACTTAGGGAAATTTGACCCAAAATTTGATGAAGGAGTGTTATTAGGCTATTCAAGTATTGGGAAATCCTTTAGGGTGTTTAATAAAAGAAAATTGATGGTGGAGGAGACTACTCATATAGTGTTTGATGAATCTGATCCTAAGAGTCTAGAGTTGAGGATGAAGATGGTGTTAGAGAGATTTCCCAAGGAGTTGAAAATTTGGAGAAGAGGGTGGAGAGGCTTAGCACATTCTTATTAGGGAGAGCTTGTTAAGGGGAGCGTAAACACCACCCTTTTTCTGAGGAAAGTAGGAGATGATTTACCCATTGTTCAGATCTATGTTGATGATATACTTTTTGGATCTTCTGATAAAAAGTTATGTGATATGTTTTCTAAAATAATGAGTAAGGAGTTTGAGATGAGTATGATGGGAGAGTTGTCCTACTTTTTTGGGTTTAGCATAAGATAATTGGATGATGTAACGTTTCTAAATCAATCAAAATACATAAAGGATATCTTGAAGAAATATGAAATAAATAAAGCCAAGCTAATAAATACTCCCATGACCTCTAGTGTTTTGTTGGATAAGGACTCAAATAGAAAATCTATTAATCAAAAGAAGTACAGAGGAATGATTGGATCACTACTTTACTTGACTGCTAGCTGACTTAATATATTGTTTAGTGTTTGTCTTAGTGCTAGATTTCAAGATGATTCTAAAGAATCTCACCTAACTGTTATTAAGAAAATTCTTAGATATATCTTAGGGACCCAAAACATAAAAATTTGGTATCCTATGCACATCACTTCTTTTGAGATTATTGAATATTCTGATTCTAATTTTGTAGGATGTTGGGTGGATAGAAAGAGCACTTTTGGGATATGTCAATTTATAGGATAATCTTTAGTCCCCTAGTCCAATAGAAAACTAAACTTTATTGTACTTTCTATTGCTGAAGCTAAGTACCTTACCTTAGGGAGTTGTATGACCCAAGTTCTTTGGTTGAAATAATAAATTTTATATTTAGGATTACCTGTAGGCACAATTTCAATCATGTGTGATAATACTAGTGCCATATGTATCTCTAAGAATCCTATCTAACTTTCAAGGACTAAACACATTGACATAAGACATTACTTTATGAGAGACCATATGACTAAAGGAGATAATGAGTTACACCATGTGACAACTTAGAATCAACTAACTGGCATCTTTACTAAACCACTGGCCTTCGACACATTCAGGATTAGATTGGGTGTGATCGACATAAATACGTGAACTTAATACTTACTATTTTCTTAATTTTATTTTTTGATTTGTTATTTGTTTTTCTCTTTTCTTTTTGTTGAATTTAGATATAGTTATTTATTTTTTATTCTTTTCATGTTTTTATTTCGGTCATTTTCTCTTATTTTTTTTCTTTTTGATCACTATTGAATTAATATTTTATGTCTTGTTTTTGTTTTTAAAAATTTATAGTCAATTTTGACATTCCTAAATCAGTTAAAAGGAGAAATACTGTTGATTGTTTTACTTTCTCTAAATTCTTTTAGTGATGTGATTTTCTTTTCTAAACAAAATTTTATCTCAAATTAACAACTGAACTTTGCGATTGTGATCTTTTCTGTCTTGCTATAGTAATCTATCTTATATACATAATATTAAAAGCCATTAAATCACCTTCAAGCTTTCATAATCTTGTCGTTGCATTTATAATATGAATTTGATTCTGCTTTGTAGTTTACTTTTCCTTATATTAGAGAGTGAATTTTTCTTCTCTAATATATGGAAGATATTCTCACAATTGAGTGTACTTAAAAGTTTTGAAAGAGATTTAGCTTGCAAAAAAAAAAAAAGGAATAAAAATGGCATAAAATGAATCCAAAAAGAAGAAAAATTGAAAAGATGCGCAATGACTGTCAAAAATAATTGAAAGATACACAAAATATATGAAAAAATCAAAAGATACGCAAAGCACGCCAATCAATTGATAAGAGCCATAAAATGAGCTCAAAAACAACAAGCTTTGGTCTCTTTCAAACCTTTAAATTTTAGAAAAATTCATGTGTCACTTGATACTTTCAAAGGCTTGATTTCGACTTTCGTGATTGTGACTAATTACTTTGGTATATTATTCGATAAGATATTTTTTTGGAGCTAAGCTTTAAACGGATATCTTTTTCTTATCCAATTTATTTTTCTAAGTTAGATCTTTATTTTCAAAAGACTATTTGCCCTGTGAGAAGTCCGAGCTAGGGCTAACAAGACCCGTTGTTCAATCATTTTTCAGATTCTGACAATGTTAACTCAATAATTCTTACAATTTTTTTTAATTCAATCACATGAAGAATTTATCATATTCATGCGTTGATTAAAAAAAAAAACATTTGTCTTCATTCCTTTTGTCATTTTTTATTCTTTTTTATGTTATTTTTATCTTTTATTGTTATTTTTTTCTATGATGTAGTTTATTTCTTTTTTTGTAGTTTCTGTTTTGTCTTTTCTTTTATACTTCCCTCCTCTTTTTTGAGATGTCAAAAGGGAGAGTAGTGATAGTATTTTATGTTATTTTGTTGTAATGTTTCTATTTAGTGTTTATTTGTACTATTAGTTTGCTTTTTAGTAATATTTGAATTTTGATGTTAAATAGCTTAAATTGTGTTTGTTTGCCATCATAAAAAAGGGAGAGATTATTACGATTCTAGTTTCAGGAATTATAATTTTTATGATAGCAAATATTTTTGACACTTCTATTTTTCTACGAATGCCTTGCCTACTAATATTTCAGGTCCACAATGTCAATTACAAATCAAGTCAGCTTAAGATTGGGTAGATTAGGACTGATTTAGCTTGTAATGTACGTCAAGTGTCTTTTACTTTTTCTTGAGTCATTTGTAATAATGTGAGTCCTAGTGCTAAGTAATTTTGCACACACACACTCTGGAAAAAATCTTATTATTTTAGAGTTTTTTTTTTATTTTTATCGTATCATCCAGGATGATCCCCAATCATCATGGACGATGAGTTAAAAATAAAAACCATAATTAGGGCATCCTGGTTAAGGCAGTCGTAATTAAGTAAATCGTCTAGGACGATATTAGCATCGTCCGGGATGATAGGCTCAAATTAGAGAAAATTAGCCGCCAGATCTATTTATGCATATTTTATTTTTGGATATCATCTAGGACTTCTTCTTGGATGATAAAGTGCAATTATGCCTAAATTAGTATGGTAATTAAGGAAAATAATTAAGGTTTGATTGAACAATCATATCGTCCGGGACGATCGCAGGATCGTCCGGGATGATCAGTAAAAAAACTTAATTTCTTCCTAGATGACCAAAATGATGTTCTGGATGATGTATTTTTTTGCACTAATCTTTCAGGATGATCCCAAATCATCCTAGACGATCAGTTATTTTTCCATCGTCTAGGCATGCAATCAAGGCGATGTGCTGTACGATATTTGTCATTTTGAACTAATCGTCCGGGACAAACATGAAATCATTCGGGATGATCAGTTTACTTTTCCTTCGTCCAAGCATGCATTAAGGGTGATTTTCTGGATGATACTCGATGATTTGAACTAATCTTATAGGGTAATCTTAGATCATCCTGGACGATAATGTTGATTTGTTGCAATTAAGAGCAAATCCATAGGTCTTCTATATAAGACCTATTATTTATCCAAGATTATATCTTTTGCTGCTGTCTTGACCTAAGAGAGCCAAGAGGAGAGGGAGAGTAAGGGGGAGAGAGAGAGAGGATCTTATGAGGGGGAGTTTATGAGGGGTTTCACAAAGGTTGCTCCAAGCAAGGATTTGAGTCATCTTCTCCGGTCGTCGTCCCTAGTTCCTTGGAGGTTAAAGAGAGGTCTACTTCAACAACTAATCAAGATTCTCTGCCTGCTTCAGGAGGAAGCAAAAGGAGTCAGATTCTCTGCCTACTTCAGGAGGAAGCAAAAGGAGCAGGGTTCTCTGTCTCATCAGTGTTGGTGGAAAGGAGATTTGATCAGGCTTCTCTGCCTTACTGTAGGAGCAAAAGGAGAGTCACTGAGTTTAGTGCAATATCCAGAGGAGAGGCTTTGGGGAGTGGACGTAAGTCAAGTTGATCGAACCACTATAAATTTCTATATTCTTTCTTACTTCTTTTCTGCATTAAATTTTTACACTTTTGATTTTCTTGTGTTGATTATTGGTTTGGTTTAATATTATATTTTTGTTTGAGAAATTTTAAAAATACCAATTCATCCCCCTCTTAGTTAGCCTTAGGCTAGTTCATAATGGCTTAACATCCCTAACGAGCTTTTAAAAATAAAATAAATTAGTGATATTCTTTGATGTATATTCCAAGAGCTAATGATTTAGTAGAAGCTTTTAATAAAACCTTAATAAAATTACTAAAGAAAATTCTCTCTAAAAATAAAAGAGAGTGGTACGATAAATTGATAGAAGTTCTCTAGGCATATCGTACCACTTATAAAACTGCAATGTATGCCACCTCATATTTGCTAGTTTTCGAAACTGAGGGAATATTACCTCTAGAGATTGAGTTGCCATCTCTTTGTATTGATGTTCAATACAAATTGACCAAAGAAGAAAATGCTCTTCAAGGACTTAAAGAACTTGAAGCTCTTAGTGAAGTTAGACTTTAAGCTCAACAAAGTTTAGAATCTTGTAAAGCAAGAATAACTAGGGCCCATATATAATGATTCTTCCTAGAAGCTTTAAAGAAGGTGATCTTGTTCTGGTTCGTCGAAGAACTATAATCCCTCACCGTTGCCTTGGTGGTAAATTTGACCCAATCTGGAAAGGATCCTTCATCATTGAAATAGTATATGAAGGAGGAGCCTACCAACTCATAGACCTAAAAGGTCAAAGACACATGCCACCGATTAATGGTCAATATTTGAATAAATTTCATACATAAAAATGTTATGTATGAAAACCTGCCTACCAGGCAAAATTCATCTAAATTTTCTCCTAAACGAAATGAGGCAACTTTTATATTTCCCCTATAAGGAGCAAAATAAAATTTACTCCCCTCCTGAAGTACAAGAGGTAATTTTATATTCTCCTGTAAAGAAGGAGATAAATGCAATCCCCTCCTAAAAGACAGGAGACAATTTTAATATTCTCCTATAATGTGAGAGATAAATTTAATTTCCTTCAGAAAGATAGGAGATAATTTTTATATTCTACTATAAAATAGGAGATAAATTCAATTCCCTCTTTAAAGATGGGAGGTAATTTTTTATTCTCTTAATATGCATAAAGATAAAGTCAATCTACTCCTGAAAAGTTAGGAGGCAATTTTATCCCCTTTACCAAATAAAAATAAAGGAATTATGAAAACTTCTATGCTCATAAACCTAGCGGTCGAGCTAAACCCATAAAGTTTAATAAGCTTGAGGGCCGAACTTTAAAACCTCTTATTCTCATAAACCTAAGGGTTGAGCTAAACCCATAAAGTTCAATAAGCCTAAGGGCTGAACTTTGAAATCTCCAATGCTTATAAACCTAAGGGTCGAGTTAAATTCACAAAGTTTAATAAGCCTAATAGCTGAACTTTGAAATCTCCTATGCTCATAAACCTAAGAGTCGAGCTAAACCCATAAAGTTCAATAAGCCTAAGGGCCGAACCTTTATTAATGCTCATAAACTTAAGGGTCGAGCTAAAATCCATTAGATTCAATAAGCCTAAGGGATAAATCTTAAAAATTTTTTTATGCTCATAATCCTAAGGGTCAAGCTATTTTCATCAACCTACTTAAAAGTTGAGAATGAAATACAGGTTCAATAAGCCTAAGGGCCAAATTTTGAAATCTTCTATGCTCATAAACCTAAGGGTCGAGTCAATTCTATAAAGTTTAACAAGCCTAATGACCAAATTTTGAAATCTTTTATGCTCATAAACTTGAGGGTCGAGCTAAATTTACAAGGCTCACTAAGCTCAAGGGCCGAACTTTATAAATCGTTTATGCTCATAAACCTAAGGGTCGAGCTATATTAATTAATGAATGAATGAAAGAAATAAAAAAAAGAGCACCAAAGAACAAAAATGATAAATATCAAAAGATATTACAATGAATTCATTGGGTAAAAGTCACACAATAAATTTGTTGAGAGACAATTTGTTGACTATAAAAAAAGAGAATAGAGAAATAGCAAAGCAACATACCTGCCTTTGGGCCGGCCTCACTTTGCATGATCTCGCCAAAATGACACTTTGCTTGATTTCTCTAACCTCCCACATGATATAAAACCTCCCAAGAACTTCTCATTTAGGGATATTCTTGATATTCATCTGTTCGATGAGAAGTAAAGATGTGAGGGTCTAGGGTTTGCCTTTCATCTTCTCCTTTTCATTATTATTGTTTGCCTCCATTACTTCGCAGAGGTAAAGAAATCCAACGAGTCGCTTCTTCGGCTCCTTTGTTCTCGTTTGACTTCGCTCCTTTGATTCGTAGGAGGTGGAGATCACACGGGTCACATCTTCTACCCCTTGTTGTTTGACTTTGTTGCTTTGCGGGAGGAGTAGAGATCGCACAGGTCACCTCTTCTACTCCTTGCTATCCGACTTTGTTTCACAAGGGAAGAGGGAGGGGGTCCACCTTTTATCTTCTCTTTTGGTCGTTGCTATTCAACTTTGCTTATTCGATGATTGTTCCTTCCTATCGGATTAGACGAATATAGCCATATTCCTTCCTATTCGCGAGCAACGCCTGAATAAGATTTATGATACAAAGAAGAAAAAATGAGATTTAACTTACTGTGAGATTTCAAAGTGCCCTAAAAAACTTATAACTAATCAAATAATAAATATGAATAATCAAATCAAAGACCTCACATCATCGACTCTAAGTCTGGCCGAGATGATTTAGAATTCGAAGACTCACATCGTGATCTTAAATTCGGGTGTATGGTTTTAAATTTGAATCCCCCACGCCATTGATCTTAGATCTGGGCGGGAAATAAATTTTGAAGACCCCACGCAATTGATCTTAGATCCTGGTGTGATGGTTTAAATTCAAAGGCTCTATGTCATTAACCTTAGGTTCGGGTAGAAAGAAATTATGACAGTGTCGTCCCGATTTCTCCCTCGATGGGGAGGAGACTTCAGGAGGTTATCAAAATTTACTTAAAATTCTGGCGGATAATTTAATTTGAATTCAATTAAAATGTTAAAATTAATATTTAAATGTTAATTAACTAATTTAGTTAATTAATACTTAATAAAAAATTAATTGATTAAATTAATCAAAATAATTAATTAATTTTGGAACGACTAAAATCATAGATGAAAGTCCCGAATGAATTCAAGACAAGTGTATACTCAATATACATCATCATCGTTTTTTTAATAATGAATTCTTTTAATCGCTTTGTACTTGTACTTGTGACAAGTAAGAATGAAATTATGTTGCTTCTCATCTTTCTTCTAAGTGCCAGTCAACATAAGTGAGAACTTGTTGGGTATCATTTAAGGCCAAAGATTTTTTTTTGTAAGAAACCTTGAATATATTTAAATGAGATTGTTTCAAACGTCTCTAAATGAGATCTCTCCTTAAGAGATTCTAATGCAAGTAACATTAAGTAGAATACTTTGAATTGTTATAGCATTTCAAAATTGAGAGCATTTGGAATTTGAAAGTTTTAAAGTCCGAGAGTATTTTTAATAAAAAAAAATCCAAAATTCAAGAAATTTTAAAATATGAGAGCACTTTTAAACGAAACCTTTGGGTCTGAGAATTTTAAAAATCTAAAAATTTTAAAATTTAGATCAATATAATTAACAAAAAAATTTGATTTTTTTGATTAGTTGATTAATGAAATTAATTTTTGAAAGAAAATGCAGAAATGCATGAAGATAAATAATGTTTTCACTAATCAGACATATACAAGCTCTCAACACAATCCTCACAAACTCTCCAATAATTTTTAACTCAATACAACTCTCAAATCAATACAACTCTCAGAACTTCCATAGAATTCTCTAAAGATCCTTACTGTACGAACTCCTACATCTACTTATGGATTTTATCCTCTACAACTGCAAGCCCTATGTACTGTAACTATTGGCTATGAATACATGAAAATAAATAAATGAAGAGTCTGTACATCATAAATAAATTGAATAAATGCTGATAAATTTGAGCCACTACTAATAAAGCAAAGTACTATAAAGAAAGAAAAGCTAAGTATTGAAAAACTAGTAGAGCAACAATACTGAAAAATGAGGGAGTAGTGGACTACTGTAGTAGGAAAAAGGCTATGAATACTGAATAACTAAAATACTAACGCAAGTGTCAAGCCTTTCAAAATACTAATGTCAACATAACAAACACACAATCAAATTTAAAACTAATGGGCAGCCTTGTTTATTAAAACTTAGTTGTATGACCCACTACCCGATAACTTTTGTAGGAAAGTCGTAAGCCCGACCCGAGGAGAAAATTTTAGGTAAAAATTAACCTAACGCCAACCCCCAATTAAAACACCGGCTACTTATGATAGAATTCGTAAGTCCAACTTCTGAGGGAAATGTTTAGGTGATAATACAACCCTAGACCCCTCATTTGGGCAGCCTAGTCTATAGGGCTTGGTTGTAAGACCCACAACTCAGGCCACTTAGCATACAGAGATAGGTCATAAGACCCATCATTAGGTTACGTCTAAGAAAGAAATAATACCTATCTAATTAAAATCTTTAGGTTACCTTTAGTAGAGACCGTAAGTCCTTACCCAAATCTAGTCATAAGGATAACTCTTGTTAAAAAAATTAAGGCAAAAGCTTCAAGAGAAGTTCATCTTTAAATAATGCTTTGAAATACAATAATTATGATTCCTATCTTGAAAGCATATAGAATTTCTATCATAGGATTTCCTACCTAAATAATTAAAACCTCTGGGCATCCTAGCCTACAGGGTTAAGTTGTAAGACCCACCAATGGGCCACTATAAGTGAAGTCCTAAGTCCCATGTGTTAGAGATACTTTTAAAACAAAGTATAACAACCCTAACACTCCTACAAATAACTAAGAAACTTCTAAGGAAGCCACTGAATCTTCCAACCAACCTTCCAATTAAAATTTATGGGCATTCTAGTCTATATGATTAGGTTGTAAGGCCTGTTATTGGGCAACTTCTAAGAAAAGTTGTAAGGCCCACATTTTAGGAAAATTTTTAAATAAAGAGCAATGATCCTAAAACCCAAATAATCCAATTTAAATAAATATATTCATCTTAGTCTAAAGAATTAAGTTGTAAGACCCATCTTTTTAGGCAACTTCTTAAGGGAAATAATAAGTCATACCCAAATAATTAAAATTTTTGGGCAGCCTTGCTGTATAGTTAAGTTGTAAGACCCATCCTTGGGTAACTCATATATAGAATAGTAAGCTCCATTCAAAATCAAATCCCCTGGTTGGTTTTTATGAAAGCCATAAGTCTCAACCTAAATCTAAATACTTGGGCTATTTCCTAAGGAAGCCATAAGTCTTGCTCCAATCCAAACTCCTGGGTTACTTCTAAATGGAGTCATAAATCCCAAACTAAATCAAATTTTGGGTTTTCTAGTTTGATGTAAACCCCAAAACACCCAACAAAATTAAAACTTTTATTTAACAATTTCAATATACTCAGGATCCCCTAGAGGAGGCAACCCACGACTGCTAATCAAATTTTTTGTACACTACGATCAATGATTGTTAGTGTTGATAGAATAAAATCTATGAGATCTTAATCAGGTTTACCTCCATTTTCCCATTATTTGAGATTAAAAATATTTAAAATTTATTCATCCTTAATTGAGAGTTCCCTCTTATGTATTAAGAGGGTTAATTAACTATGAGTGCTTGCGCTCATGAGAAGTAAGGATCCCAAATCTTTAAACCCTGGCATTATCCTCAGAAGAAATATGGTTAATTTCAATATGACTTAAGCAAAATGGAATCCTATGACTGCAAAGTGGGATTCATGCATTCGTGCCATTTTTCTTGAGCCAACACAAATATTCAAGTCACGTCAGCTTAATGTTCAAATCAAGTCGAGCTTCAATTCAAGCTCATTTTTGTTCAAGTCTTATTTTTTTTGCTCAAATTTTAGTTCACGATTCATTTCAAATTCAAGTTTGAGTTCATTTTGTGTAAGTTTATTGAAGTCCAAGTACAGTCTTATATTCACCCAAAATATTAACAGCCTCCTGGCGTCACTCCTGTTTAGGGGAAATCACAAAAATTGGCCTTTGGCAACACTAGTGAAAAGCATTTACAGTTGGTATCGTGAGACACTGTGGTGGTAGTCTTCATCCCCTACCATGCTAGAGAAAGGCGTACATGGGTATTCGAGCACCAGTTAAAAAAGCATAATTTTATATTTGTCCCCGTCTTGCCATATGCATCACATTTGGTTCCCTTCCCACCATGCTAGAGAAAAGTATGGATGGGTGATTTTTTGGTGTGCGGCTAACACCAAAGATGTGGTTCTACCTACCTTGCCATAGGTGTCGTACAGGGTTCCCTTCCCATCACGCTAAAAAAAGTTTGCATGGGTTGATTTTCCTGCTCAACATGAACGTCGATAGTAGGATTTTAAGTTTAGGGAGTTATACCTTGGCGACTGGTGATGATGATGATGCACAAAATTTCATAAAATCTAGCTCCTGTCATTGCTAAAGAAGTTTGTGGAAAGGAAGATGGCTACTTTTGTAATGAGCTAGCTCCTGTCATTGCCTCCAATCCAATAAGAAGAGTGGGAGAAGTCTGATGACTTATGGCTAGGGTAGGGAGGATTGAGGTTAGTTTCTCTCTCTCTCTCTCTCTCTCTCTCTCTCTCTCTCTCTTAACCGAAGGTGCTTGCAAATAAGGAAGGGGTGGAGATACGACTTGTAGAAAGTAGATAGGGCAAGGCTTCGACACTCTGAATGGGTCGGCTACCTTTAGGGAACTAGAAGCAATGATGGGAGTTTGAATATGGCTATGGAGGTTAGAGCTTCTTGCGACTTGAGGAAATTGAATCGGGTGGAGAAGATGTGTGTAGAAGGAGAAGTAGCAACCAGAAAAGCTTCGATAACTGCTTGTTTTAACAATAGTTGGAGAAGAGTTGAGACAAAGCACATGATTAAGGAAAATCTATGCATGCAAGGATGGGCTTCTGCTATTCAGCTATGCTTGTAGAGCTACGACACTGTAGCTTATGAGATAAAGATTTTTATAGGATTTGCGTAGAGTTTAGGTATAGGCTGCTGAATAGTGCAGGTACTTTGCATTATATATTTTTATTTTTATTTTCTTTATCATTTGATGTTAAAGTCAACAAATGCCCCCCCCCAATAAATATGGTACATGTCTAGATTGAACCATGTTTATTGCATGCTGATTGACCTTATGGATCTCTAGATATTTGCTCTAGATATCGCACTAAGGTTTTTATTTAGTGAATCTCTAAAAGTTTGCTTGGATGTCACACTAAGATTTTCATTATGTAGATCTCCAAGAGTCCATCTCTGTGCCTTCATAGATCTTTAGATGCATTTATAATCTTCAATATTGTTGACATATTTGGTCTCGTTCAAGTAGAAATCCATGAGATAATGATAGAGTACTTCACACTCAGATCCCTAGAGTGTTGCTTCATAGATGGATGATAGTAGGTAGCATCGTCACTTTATGCTCTTCTTTTGCACCACTGTTTCCTTTATTTTTAGCATTCCTGTATATGCTCAACATTCTTATTTTTTTATAATTATGTATGGATGTGACATTTATGCCGTACATATATATATAAGCATTATTTAGACTTTGCAAGAGCTTTGTAGATTCATCATATGGTGGGACTTTGTTATCTCATAAACTAATTATATATTGCTTAAATTGTATTATATGATGATAGCACATTCAGTTTATGAAGGATCTTCCATTCTTCCCTCCTTTAAATATATTTTTTAAGAAAATTTAAATATTTATTTGGGAATCTTGGCATGCAGCACAATATCGACCTAAATAAATATTTAAAATTTCCCTAATCTTTATGGACACTTATAGGTATCATTCAGGATGCTTCTTTTATATCTTTAGATTGAGTCGTGAGATTTTAATCTCTTCTATCATGTGCTTTATGCTGCGGACATTGATGGAGTAATACTGGATTTGTCTTTACTGACTTATCAGGTGATTTTTGTACATTCGGACCTTTGCTTCTTGCTTTAGTGGGCTTGATGAAGGAGTATATGTTAGTGACCTAAACCCTTAGGTTTATATTAGATCGATGGTGAAAAGTCATCGGTCAAGATCTTTATGTATGACGGATTTGTTGATGATGAAATATACTTAATTCAACTTTAAGCTTTATATGAACTTTGTGATAATTTCTTCGGTCTTTTTCTTTGTGCTTTGAGGGACTTATTGAAGAAAAATTCCTTCTATCCTAGCTTTATGCTTTATAGATTTGTTGAAGGATTTATATGTTTCGGATTTGGCTGATATTACCAAATATGGATAGTATCTTGATCCTTAACCACTGGAGGAGACTTTAATCTGAGTCACTTGAATTCATTAGATTAGGCAAGCTTAGATTTGATAGCTCTTCATCCTTTGGTTGTTCAGATGGTGGTTTTTCTACTGTGGTCTTTCTTATGGTGTGTTGAGTAGACGGAGCTGCCAATGATCCAACCATATTTGGATTTGATGGATCTGACCTTTTACACACATTCAGGTTTAGATTTAAGCTATGAGAAATTCACTTTCCAATACTAAATATGCTAAATTAGTAGATTTAGAGTTCTTTATGGTTGAAGATTTAGAGCCTACATGCATTTGGTAGTTATTTGCGACCCATTCCTCCCAATGGAACTTTGATTCTCCGGTTAATTAGGGGAATTTGGTAGGCTACGATCACTTGAATTTTTTTGCATTTAATTAGCCTTCATACTTCCTACAGTCCCTACTAACAGGTTGATGAAGTGGGGGTTCCACTACTATGACCTTTCTTTTGGCGTATTGAGTAGACGGAGTTGCCAATGATCCGGGCATATTTGGGCTTACTGGATCCGACCTTTTATACCCATTCAAACCTCAAGCTTTAGGTTGCTAAAAGAATTCAAATAGTTCTGACGCAATTTGTTGAAGTGCGTAGTCATAAAAATCTCTTTTTTGACTTTTGAGTCTTTATACATTGGGGAAGTTATCTTGAACTTTTAGAAGATCATATGCATATACTTTAAAAAAGAAGCATATACTTTGAAAAAGAAGATTGTTATATTCTTTGAAAAAGAAGATTGTTATATTCTTTAGCATGAAAGAATATTTGTATTCATAATTTTAAATATTTATTTGGGGATCTCGGCATGCAGCGCATTGTTTACCTAAATAAATATTTTAAAATGCCCCATATCTCGCAGGGATATTTCAAAGCAGTATAAATTTAAAATTTTTAGATTTTAAATATTTATTTGGGTATCTCAGTGCATATCATATCTCATAGGGAGATTTTGGATAGGCTTTGTATTTTGATATTTAAATATTTATTTGGGGATTTCGGCATGTCGAGTGATGTTGATCTGAATAAATATTTAAAATGCTCATAGTCTTATGGGAGACTTTGAAATATATTCTTATTATACAAGAGAATTTTAAAATATAAAATGCAAATGTGGTAACAAATATGTACAAAATACATAACACATCGAACACAACATTTTCTTGGATAATTTTATGCATGGTATTTCTTTATATATCAACTGTTGATCGTCAACATAGGTCTTTCACCTTTCAGGTTGATTAACTGATAAGCCCCTCCTTGAAATACCTTCTCGATGACAAATGAGCACTCTCAGTTGGATATGAACTTGCACTGACTTTTTGGTGTGGGATGATTGGCCTTCTCAGCACTAGAACCAATTCCTCTTCTTGAAATGTCTGAGGATGCACCATCCAATCAAAGGATTTTGTCGTTCTTTCTTAGTAGATTTCCTAGTTTATTGAGCTTGCAATCTAACTTCATCAAAATCTTCCATTCACAAACAAGTATTTTACTCTTGAGTGAGATCATTCTGGATTGCTATCCGGAGTGACGGTAGTTCAACTTCTAGTGGCAATATGGCTTCAACTTCAAACACCAACGAGTAAGGAGTGGCTTTTGTTAGCATCTTGTAAGTAGTACTATATACCCACATTGCTTTTATGATCTTTATATGCCACTCACTTTTATTTTTAGTGAGGATCTTCTTCAATAATTTCACTAGTGTTTTGTTGAAGCCCTCTGCCAGACCATTTACTCTTGGATTATATATTGATGAGTATCACCAATTAATCTTATGTTGATCAACAAACTTAATAAATTTTTATACTTTTAAAAGCCATACCAATATCCAATATTATGTGGTGTGGCACACCAAATTTATAGATAATGTTGTAGGTAAATAAATTGATCACATGCTTGGATGTGACTTCTTTGAATGGAGCCACTTCTATCCACTTTGAGAAGAAGTCTGTTGCTGCCAGAATAAAGCAATGTCCAGCTGAAGATTGTGGATATATCAGCCTAATTATATATGTGCCCAAGTATTCAAATGGCTAGGACGCTATTATTGGGTGCAAAGGATTTGGTGGTTCATGTATAACATTATCGTGGATCTGACATTTGTGGCACCTCTTAGCATGGGCAATGCAATATCTGACCATTGTCGATGAATAGTAACCCATTCTCTTAATTTTAGCGATCATTTTGGGACATGAGTGATGTGTCCCACAAAGTCCTTTATGGACTTCTATTACTACTTTATTTGCTTCCTTGGTCCCTAGGCACGTTAGCCATATTTAATCAAAAGCTCGACGATATAGCATGTCGTTGACGAATATATATCATAATGCTCTCTTTTAAATTTATAAGGCTAGAGATTTATTCATTAGGATTTTGCTTTCTTTAAAATAGTCTATTGTGGGTCTCCAAAAGGATTCTTCTCATGTGGTTCGAATGCAAAGGGTACGATCACACTATCCCGTAGGACAAAATGGTCGTAAACCTTTACACTCGACACAAGCAGGCCGATGGAAGAGCAGATGGAGTTATAGATACGATTAGCCATGGAGGATAGCGTCTTCACCTACCAACCTTGATGGATAATAATATCTATAACCCAAAAGTTCACAAGATTTCCCCCATTCGATGCATCAGCTCGAATGGGGTTTATTTGATTGTGGGGATCGGTTTCCTACGGGCGTAAGCCCCCGTAGTTAATTACATCTTAGATATCGGTCTAAGAAAAGTCTCGATTAGGGATGTTAGATTATCTTCTCTAATTAGTTTAGTGCAAAGGAAAAATCTAGGCTTTCCTAATCAAAGGAGAAGAAGGTCCCAACTTGGTTCAATCAATCACACGTGGTTCAGTCAACATTCGGTCAGTCTGAGGAAGGGAAAACTGGAGAAAAAGAAAGAAGACACTGCAATCAAACATACACGAGAGAAGGAAGGAGGTGGCGTCATCTGTGTGACGCGGATATGTAGGATTTATAGCTTTCAGAAGAATGGAGAGCTTACCCGCCAATAAGGTGTATAGGGGTACACTCGTACCCCTCACCTTTAGACCCTAAATCTATAAAGGATGTAGTGTTGTACACACAACGCTAACATCTACGACCTAACTAATGCAATCCTAGGCTTATTCCTTGCCTGACAAAGGAAGCCAGCTAAAATCTTAAGCACAACCAATCGTCCTATATGCATGCAAGATGGGAAGGCTCTATCCTAAGGAATCAAGGATTTGTAGTTAAAAAGATTTAAATTAGAGACTAGGATATGCAAAAGGGTATACTAGCGCCATGTATGATGCATGAAACAGATACAAAATATCCCTAGGTCTACTAATGTAATGCATGCATGAAAGTGATGAAAGTGCTCTGATACCACTTGAAAGTTCGTTTGGAATGTTAAGCCCTATGAACTTAGTCCCAAGCTAACCAAGAGGGGGGGGGGGGGTGAATTGGTATTTTAAAAACTCTTTTCACAAAGAAAAAAAAATTGCATAAACCAAATCACACCACAAGTAAGAAATGCAGAATTAAAAAGTGCGGAAGCAAGAAAAAGAACACAGAAATTTATAGTGGTTCGGTCGACTCGATCTACGTCCACTCCTTGGAGGCACCCTCCAAGTATTGCACTACAAAACGTGACTCTCCTTTAGCCCCCACGGCTAGGCGGAGAAGCCCTCACAAGAACCTCCTTTTTGCCACCCCGGCAAGGCAGAGAACCTACCTCCTTTTACTTCCTCCTGAAGCTGGTAGAGAACCACAACCAAGAGCAAACTCCTTACCTCTACCGACCCTTCCACGGACGAGAAACTCTAGACGAAGAACGAGTAGAGCGATCCTTGAAGCAACCCTTGTGAATCCCCTCACAAGCTCCCCCTCACAAGATCCTCTCTCTTTCCCTCTCTCTTTCTCTCCTCAAGATCTTCTCAGGTCAAGGCAGCAGCCAAAAGGTCTTGAAAAATGTTGAACAAGGGCTCTTAAATAGAAGAGCTTCAAAGGAGCTCATTAATTGCAAGTAGCCGACTTTATCGTCCAGGCCGATATGTACATCGGCCTGGCCGATCAGTACGAAACTCAGAAGATCGGCCAGAGCATCGCCCTGGATACACTTCTGGACGATTGAATTTTGGCTTGATCGTCCACGATCGTCTTGGCCGATCAGTTCAAATCAGAGGCAAATTGTCCTGAGCAGCGCCCTGTTTTTGAGCTGGCCGATATTTATCGTCCTGAAGTAACTTAAGGTTTTTGAATAGATCGTCCTGACCGATCCTGCGATCTTCCAGGACGATATGATCGTATCAATCATCCTTAATTACTCCCTTGATTTCCTGATCAATTAAGACATAATTTGGTAATTTCGTCCAGGCCGATCCGTAGATCGTCCTGGCCGATAATTTAAAAATACAGTATACCTTAATTGTCTATGACAGCTACTTCTTTTTGTTTTGAGCTTATCGTCCTGGCCGATACACGTATCGTCCAGGCCGATATGTTAATGTCGGCTGCCTTAATTAAGAATCCTGATTAGAGTCTCTGTTTTGAACTCGATCGTCCAGGATGATCCAAGGGATCGGCCTGGCTGATGTGAGCAAAAACAGAGATTCTAAATCTCTCAAGTGTGTGTGTGTAGGGTTACTTAGTATCAGTCTATTTGACCATTACAAGTAGACTCAAAAGGTGAAAAACAAAAGTACAGACTGACTCAACCCTAAACCTACGCAATCCTAAACTGGCTTCGTCTTGATCGTCCGATCTTCGATTCCTGAAAAGTTAGAAGCAACAAGTAGTCCAAGAGAAATAGTGTTTGTCAATCATCAAAACATAAGCCATGAAAAAATAGATTTGCAACAATCTTCCCCTTTTTGATGATGACAAACACAAGTAGGAAAATTTAAAAAAAAGGTTCATTAGAAATTCAAAATTTCAAACCCCAAACCCAAAAGCTTTTTCCTACCACACCCTACTCCCCCTTTTGTCATCACAAAAAGAGGGTCCAGATACAAAAGAAAACACCACAACAAACAAATACTAACAAGCAAACAATATAAAACAGGAAACAAACAGCAGAAAAATACAGGCTAAAAAAACGAGGGGTCCTGATCATCAGATGGAGGTGGTGGAGGTGGCTGCTGAAAGTAGCTGGCAAGTGAAGTAAACTGAGTATTGAACCAGGCGATGTCCTGGTCATGCTGCTGCTGCTGGTGAGTCATGTAACTGTCAAAGCGGGCTAAGTCCTCCGCGCGATTCTGCTCGTAGCGGGCAATGTCCTTAGAATGTTGCTGCTCCTGTGCAGCAACGTAAGCATCAAAGCGGTCTCCCAACGATCAAACCTCTCTATCAACTGATCAACCGGTGAGTGCTGGTGGAGAGGAACAGGATCAGGAACGGGAGCGGGAATGGGAGCCTCCTCCTCTCCAGCCCCCCGAGGTTCCTCAGGGTGAAGACGAGTACTGTGAAGGGTACTGAAGGAACTGTTTGAGTAGAAGGGAGTTGGGAGGTTTGGTGGAATAGGATACTGAAGTTGGTATTCGGTTTCAAGGACATAGGTTATGATGTGTCCTAATGCTAGATTGGGTTTCCTCTTGTGACCTGGATTGCGGATTGTGGTTAAGTGATCAATGTATCAAAAAATTAGGTCCGTAGTATTAAATTCTCTATGAGCCATAATGTAGAAAGTAGTGAGGGAAAGTATAGGGGTGATGTGGATTCGGTCCCCGGCTTTTAGAATTATGGAGGTGCGAAGAACATGTTGGATTGTCCTAGCATCTTTGACTAAAGAGCTAGTCTCTCCAACATAAAAAGGTGCATTGGTCTGGCGAAGGAAGTGATTTGCCGTTGACTAGTCAAAGTCAGGATCTGAAGCAATTAAGTGCAGCTTATCCCCGGTGGTGGATAGCTGTAAATGATCAACACAATCCTGATATATGATTTCGATAGGGCGTCTATTCACATAGGAGGTCAGGGCTGTGAAGGTAGGGTTAATGCGAAAGTTTGCAAAAAATTCTCGAAGAAACTCGGTATTGAAAGGGAAAGCCAAAGACAGAATGAAGCAAAGGGAGGTGTGAGCGAAAAGATCCATTACCGGGTATGAGATGTGGGCAGGATTGATGATTCTGGAGACAGTTATCCCACACTCTTTGTAACGATGGTAGGCGGCTTCATCTTTAGCTTCCCTGAAACGAGGGTCAATCCTAGCCCTCGAAGAACTCCCAAAAATTTGTCGAACACACTTCCCACCAGCCATAGAGAGGAGTTAGCAAGAAAACATAAGAGGAGAAAGGGTGGAAAGTGAAAAACCATGGTTGGAACGGTCAGAATTTAAAGAAATGGTCATATCGTCCAGGCCGATCGCAGAATCGTCCAGGCCAATATGGCTTAATAATTGCGTACAGGGCGATTGGTCAAAAAGACGGTCCAATCGTCCGGGCCGATCAGATATCGGCCAGGCCAATTAGACACAGGCGATCGGCCCGAGGAGTTAATCCGGACGACCGTTGAAAAAGCAGATCGTCCGGGCCGATTAGGTGTATCGTCCAGGACGATGCACAATAATTGATCGTACCGGCCAAAGTTAAAGCGTTTTAAATCATTGCCACGTGTATCGTCCAGGACGAACAGTGGATCGGCCCGGCCGATTGTCCAATAATGGATCGTCCAGGACGATCCAGTGTATCGGCCAAGACGATGAATATAAATTGCATCGGCCAGGACTATCATCATGACTGAGTTCGATCATATCATCTAGGACGATATAGGATCGTCTAGGATGATGAGTTACAGCAAGCACAGAAAAGATCAGCAGATGGATTTTGAACAGAATTTGTCATATCGTCCAGATCGATAAAAGTATCGGCCAGGACGATGTGACTAGAAGTTGAAATCAAGGAAAGAATGGTGATGATCAAGACCCTCAAAAATAAAACAAAAGAAAAACAGTCAAAATATAGTAAAAAAACAAAAACACAAGGAAAATAAAAAAACGAATATTTTTGGATTTTAATTTTTCTAATTTTTTTGTTGTTTTATGGAGGCATCATATGAGAATTTTCCAAAAAGTTAAACTTTTAAAGTTCCAAGAGATCAAGAAGTTTAACAAATCCCAATCAGAAGAAGTTTGAACATCTGATTCTGTTAACCCTAGATCAGACATCCTTCAGTGTACAAAATTCTTTTGGAAAACAGAAATCTAACTCAGAATAACTAAATATGATACAAAGATCCATTCAAAACTTATTTACAAAGAAAATATCTCATAATTAATAAACCAAAGTAATTTTTCTCAATCATGAAAATTGAAATCAAGTTTTTGAAAGTATCACATAATCAATGCGTTCTCTAAGTTTTAAGAGTTTTAGCAAAGAGAGGATAGCTTGCATCTATTGGGCTCATTTTATGCCTCTTGTCATTTTGATTGGTTCTTTTGAGCATCTTTTGATTTTTTGATACACTTTTGTGTATATAGCTTTCTTTTCAATTTGGCTTCATTGACCTCTTTCCTTTTTAACTCTTGCAAGCTAAAAACCCTTTATTATACTCTTAAAAAAAAAACTTAGTTGTGAGTATATCCTCCAAATATTAGAGAATAGGAGCTCTCTCTCTAAAATAGGGTAGAACAATCCACAACACAAACTCAAAATCATGTGATAAATGTAATGGCAAGATTTCAAAAAAACTTGAAAGATATATGAGAATTTTGACTATTATGCATAAGATAAATTAATGTAGCAAGATAAGAAAAAGATCTTAAATAAAAGGTTAAACTGAGTTTAGACTTTTGTTTAGAGAAAAAAATCATACTACTAAATAAAATCAGAAGGAGGGAAAACATCAACAGTATTACTCCCTTTAACCAATTTAGAAAAGCTAAACACTATCTCCAAAACTCCAAAATCTAAAAGCTTGAAAAGATTCATCATATGGAAGGCCAAATTTAAAGAACAACGTGAAAACAAAACACATAAAAAAAAATGAAAACAAAGCAAACTAAAATAACACAAAGTAAACACAAAAACAAAATAAAAAATAACACAAAAACTAAAAATTTCAAACAAGTGATAAAGCAGCGAGTTTAAGCAATTTTGAGCTGTCAGCCTCCTTATGTCCAGTTATCTTATGCTCCCACGAGGTCTTTGGTGAGAGCATACCTGCAAGGCTTAACAATAGTCAGATTTAGGAACCCAAACAGGTTTAGGATCCTTCTTAGGAAAAGTAGAATGCAATGCAGGCATGGTATGTTGTGAATCATGCATCTTAAGTCTCCACACTCAATGTGTACTACGATGAATGGTGCAAGTGTGTGAGATGTGTCCTAGCATGCCACAAGAAAAATATCTAACTCCAGGAAAAGGGTTTCTTAAATGATTATGATGCCTCTTCCTAGGTTCTGGCTTAAGATCAAAAGTGGAAGTCATCCGATTTTTCTTACATGTATCAAAATCATTTTGAATCCTCAAGTTAGTTCTTTTTAATGCATCATTCTTAATCCTCAAATTTTTCTCAATCTCTTTAGATTTCTTAAGATCAAAAATAAGTGAGGTGTGTGAAACTTTTAATGCATTATGTTCATCAATTAATTCTGAATGCTTTTTGTTCAACTCATCAAATTCATCAAGAAGAGCCATGTGATTTGAATCAATCGTTGCATGGTCTTTGAGAAAAATTTCATGCTCTTTTTGTAGATTCGAATGTTCTAATTTTAAGCTAGCATGTGTCTTCTTAAGTTTTTTGTATGATGCATGGATTTTTTCACAAATTTCAAACAATTCATCATAAGTTGGTTTACATACCTCTTCCTCATCACTTTGATCTTCTACCATGAAACACAAGTTTGTAGTATCTTCCTCTAGTTCAGTCTTAGAGGAATCAGTACCAGATTCTGCCCAGAAACCTCTTTGGATTTTCTTCTTGTCCTTCCTAGACTTAGCTTTCTCCTCACCTTTTTTCTTTTCTTTGATCGAGTGATTTTGAAGTGTAGGACAATCGGCTCTCACATGTCCAGGCTTCCTACATTCAAAATAAACAACATCAGAAGATCCTTTAACATATTTGTGATCCTTACCTTTTCTCCAACTTTGATGATGCTTTTGTTTCTTCCTTAGAAAGCTTTTGAATTGTCTTGTGATGAAGGCAACTTCATCGCTTTCAGACCCGAAAGATTCAGAATTCGATTTGTGCGCCTTCAGTGCAATTGTTTTCTTCTTTTTCTTCTCACCTGCATCAAGATTTCTTTGATTCACCCCTTGCTCGTAAGCAATGAGTGAGCCAAGTAAGTTATCAATAGAATAGGTGTTCAAATCTGTAGATTCAGTGATTGCAGTGATTTTAGCATCATAACACGAAGGCAAGCATCTCAAAATCTTGTTAACTTTTTTATAGTTCGAAAGTTCTTTTCCTAGTGCATGCAGTGAAGTAACTATCTGAGTAAATCTTGTGTACATGTCAGAAATCGATTCATGAGGTTTCATACAAAAAAGTTCGTAATCATGCAAGAGAATGTTCAAACGGGATTGTTTAACTTCATTAGTACCTTCATAGGTGATGCACAATTTATCCCAAATCTCTTTACCAGTTTTGCAAGTTGTGACACGCATGTAATCCTCAGATTTTAAAGCACAGAAAAAGCAGTTCAAACATTTCGCATTTAATTGAGCTAAATCTCGTTCATCAAAAGTCTATTCAGTAAAAGCAACTTCAGTTTTAACACCATTAATTTTACGAGAAGGTGGGGAATAACCTTCTTGAATAAGCATCCACATGCGATAATAAGTAGATTGTAAAAACGTTGACATGTAGATTTTTCAAAAATCAAACGGTAGGTTATCGAACAGAGGAGGTCGGGTAATAGAATATCCTTCCGTAGTGTTGTGATTTCCAAGGTTAGCCATGGATCTAATTCAAAAAGTTTTCAAACTTAAATTTTTGAATCCCGCTCTGATACCACTTGAAAGCGCTCTAATACCACTTGAAAGTTCGTTAGGGATGTTAAGCCCTATGAACTTAGTTTCAAGCTAACCAAGAGGGGGGGTGGGGTGAATTGGTATTTTAAAAACTCTTTTTTATAAAGAAAAAAAATTGCATAAATCAAATCACACCACAAGCAATAAATGCGGAATTAAAAAGTGCGGTAGCAAGAAAAAGAACACAAAAATTTATAGTGGTTCGGTCGACTCGACCTACGTCCACTCCTTGGAGGCACCCTCCAAGTATTGCACTACAAAACGTGACTCTCCTTTAGCCCCCACGGTTAGGCAAAGAAGCCCTCACAAGAACCTCCTTTTTGCCACCCCGACAAGGCAGAGAACCTACCTCCTTTTGCTTCCTCCTGAAGCTGGCAGAAAACCACAACCAAGAGCAAACTCCTTACCTCTACCGACCCTTCCACGGACGAGAAACTCTAGACGAAGAACGAGCAGAGCGATCCTTGAAGCAACCCTTGTGAATCCCCTCACAAGCTCCCCCTCACAAGATCCTCTCTCTCTCCCTCTCTCTCTTTCTCTCCTCAAGGTCTTCTCAGGTCAAGGCAGCAGCCAAAAGGTCTTGAAAAACATTGAACAAGAGCTCTTAAATAGAAGAGCTTCAAAGGAGCTCATTAATTACAAGTAGCTGACTTTATTGTCCAGGCCGATATGTACATCGGCCTGGCCGATTAGTATAAAACTCAGAAGATCGGCCAGAGCATCGCCCTGGATACACTTCTGGACGATTGAATTTTGGCTTGATCGTCCAGGATGATCTCACGATCGTCCTGGCCGATCAGTTCAAATCAGAGGCAAATCGTCCTGAGCAGCGCCCTATTTTTGAGCTGGCCGATATTTATCGTCATGAAGTAACTTAAGGTTTTTGAATAGATCGTCCTGGCCGATCCTGCGATCGTTCAGGACGATATGATCGTATCAATCATCCTTAATTACTCTCTTGATTTCCTGATTAATTAAGGCATAATTTGGTAATTTCGTCCAGGCCAATCCGTGGATCATCCTGGCCGATAATTTAAAAATATAGTATACCTTAATTGTCTATGGCGGCTACTTCTTTCTGTTTTGAGCTTATCGTCTAGGCCGATACACGTATCGTCCAGGCCGATATGTTAATGTCGGCTGCCTTAATTAAGAATCTTGATTAGAGTCTCTGTTTTGAACTCGATCGTCCAGGACGATCCTGGCCGATGTGAGCAAAAACAGAGACTCTAAATCTCTCAAGTGTGTGTGTGTAGGATTACTTAGTATCAGTCTCTTTGACCATTACAAGTAGACTCAAAAGGTGAAAAATAAAAGTACAGACTGACTCAACCCTAAACCTACGCAATCCTGAACTGGCTTCTTCTTGATCGTCCGATCTTCGATTCCTGAAAGTTAGAAGCAACAAGTAGTCCAAGAGAAATAGTGTTTGTCAATCATCAAAACATAAGTCATGAAAAAATAGATTTGCAATAAGTGAGGCTCTAAGTAATGTAAGGTGTGTAAAAGCAAATGCATGCATGACATCCAGAGTATAGAAAAAAATAAATAAACACAAGAGGTACCCTCCAGGCAAAGAACCCGCAGCATATTATAATAGAAAAACCATCCTAGCGGTGCCCACCTCGTGTGGGAAAACAACGATGCCCAATGGCACAATAAGTGGCCTACTCTACAAGCCTAAATGACCTTAATGGTCTCTAGGGCTCACAGAAGGTGGGGGGTATCATATCCAAAATCGGAAGAAGGCCAAAATCCTAGCGATGCCCACATCGTGTGGAAAAACAAACGATGCTCAATGGCACAATAGGTGGCTTACTCTACAGGCCTAAATGACCCTAATGGTCTCTAGGGCTCACAGAAGGGAGGCAAGCTTTGACCTATAGGGCCAAAGCTTCGTCAGTGCACTAAACTATGGCTGGCTAACTAAATATGCTAGAATACCTATTAACAATATGTGTGTGGAGTGTAGCAGTTTCGATATATAATTGAAAATTTGCTTTACAAGTTGCAGAAATTATACCTGAGTGTGGCGCTGCCACTTAACAGTCCCAAGCAAGCAGATCATCCTTGACCACGCAAAGCATGTGGCGCAGCCACTTAAGAGCTTTTAAACAAATGATGTCGCTTGATTGTTGGTGGTGTAAGGCCCGGTGTACCTCGCAAAATAAGATAACAGAGAAATATATATATGAGCGTAGATGCCATTTAGAAAAGAAATACAGGCAAATAAAAAAAATATAAATGACAGGAAATTTAAAAAATTGCATTTATATAATATGTATATGTAGTAAATACTGAACATCAAAAGAAAATATCAGCCTAACCTAGGACTAGAAGTCATGTCCTAACCAAACAAGTGTAGGGTGTGTGTAGGCTGTGTAGTTTAGGATATTTTCTATGTTGGGTGATTAGCTCAAGTTATTTGTATTTTATTTGTTACAGGGCAAGAGGAGATTTTAATTAGAGTTTAAATATTAGTAGTTTATGATTGATTTTAGAGATCTTTATTTTTAGTGTTTGATTGATTACCACCTTTGTTTCACACCGAGGCCGTGAGGTTTATTTCAACCTCCTTGGGGCTAATTTAATAACCTTGTAGGCCTTGGTTACCCAGTGGCAATCAACTTTGTTAAATTATTTAGTTGGTTATAAATTAGAAAAGAAAGGTAGATTAGGGAATTTATTAATCAAATTGGTTGATTGATTTTAGATATTGATCTAAAGTTTGATATTTTAGGGGTCTTTTATCCTAATAGATTTTAGCTTAGGTTTGAATCTCCTAATTTTAAGTCTACATCTTTTAGACTTTAAATTGATTAGGAGTTTATTATTAAATTATTTGAATTGGATTTAGATTTTGTATTTTACGGATTATGAAATATTAGTTATAGTTTGAGTACAAATTAAGTGTCTTAGTGTATTTGTTAAGCATTGAATTAAGATTAATTTCATTGGTTGATTATTAGTAGATTAAGGAAGCTAGAACCTAGGAAGACGTGTCACTAAGTTTAGTTTTGATGTCTCTATCCTATAAGGAGCATGCATCCTAAGTCTATGTTTTCTAAGACTCGATCCTTAATTTTTGTCCTTAGATGTCACTAGTGTTGTAGGACTAAAAGAAGTTTTATTTTCTAACCCTTAAAACTTTCGTACATGTATCGCTAAACTTAAGAATCTATAGATAATGGCACCATCATAAGTAGCCAAGCGGTAGGAAGAAAAGAATAAAAATTAGAAATAAAAGGAATGTAGACATTGTTGTTATTGGGCACACTTCTTTGAAGTTAACTGTACCCTAAAGCAACATTAACAATGCCCTTTGCTGTCCCCACAATCCAAATAAGGCACTTGATACATACACGACTCAAACAAACTAACATGAACTTGTTAACATGTCAAATATGCTCACTTTGCCAAAAGTTCAAAGTCAATCTCATGTCATTGGGAGGAAGCATAAATAATAATGATTTTATGTCAATTTATTTCTCCAAGATTTGAGAGATATTTCAACATAATTGCCAACATAATTTTCATATAAAACTTAAAGAAACAAAGAAGAATCTAAACTTAAAACATGCATTAAGGCATCTCGAAGCCTACAAATCCTTTGTAATTAAGCATACTTCAAACAACATAATTCACATAACTAAGAAATTTATGGTTGCTCTTCAACAAATGCTCACTTTCATGCAATATGCCATAGAATAAAATCTAAGAAAACTTGCAAATAGGTAATTCATGGAACAAATAAGCCTACAACAATTCGTGCTTAGGACACTCTTCCAATGTGGTAAGGTTCATATTTTCGCAACGATTGCATCTTGCCAAAGATCAATGCCAATGTTATGCTCATATTGGTAACGAAAAAGATATTCAAAGATAATATAAGCAGTAGCTTTACAACTAGTTGATACTTTCTCACAAACTCCACTTAATAAGACGCTTCCACCAAATAAATAAACATAAAATCTTTCCAGCTAATCATGATTCAAAGAGACCAAATATGCACTTGATACATTACCTGCAATGATATGTTCAATATGCCAAGAGGTATCTCTATATCACATAATCAATGCATTCTTCACCATTTGCCAACATTAGATCAAGAGCAAGACTAGACATAATTGTAAGTTTTTCAAAGCCAAAAAGAATTTGAAGCCGAAGAAAACAAGCCTAGAGATTTTAAGCAAGTGGAATTTATAGTATTTATCATATCTAATCTTAAGTTTCAACAAATTTAACTTAAACCATTTTCAAATGAACTCTTGTTATTGCTTGCAAACATGAGGTGCACAATGATAAGTTCCCAAACTCCAATGTATAACATGTGATGTTCCCATAAATATAAGACATGCTGACTTAATGAGCATGAAACCAAAATATTAATCATATGCACTGACTCAAACCTAGTCCATAAAATACATAAGCCATTTGTTTTTATTGGTGGCAAACAACAATACAATCTCATGATTAGATCCAATAAAGGTCTCTAACATAATGTCGATAAATGTACTTCATGGTTCCCAACAAGATTAGACTCTAACAGTAAACAATGCGAACATGCACTTGCTTAAAACTTCTTCCTAACCAAATACTCATATCGTTTCCAGTAGGCATTTATGCAAACAATTTGCATGCATTCCTTTGGTAAGAAACAAACATAACTTCTCATAATACTTCAACATCTACACATGAAATTTTAGACAAGTTAATAATGCATAAACAAAAGTTCTATGAGGGAACCCCGCTTCAAAGTACACAAGCCTGTATAGATCAATGCATAAGTTTCATCCACATCTCATAAAGCTAATCTAAAGAAAAGACATAGATCTGATTTTTTTTTTAGAGATCATTCTACCGGATAGATCCACAACTCGTAGCCATCATTCCTTTGTTGCTATACCTTCTCAAAGAAGAAAAAAGGAGATGAAACAAAGGAGAAAAAAAGAAGAAGAAGAAATTGACAGAGAAGAAGAAGGAGAAAGAAGAAGAAGAAGAAGAAAGAAGAAGAAAAAGAAGAAGGAGAAGAAGAAGGAGAAGGGAAAGCTTACATGCTTGCAAGTAGAAGAGGGCCGGTGGCTAGGACTAGACGACGTCCAAGGAGAAGCTTTGGCCTTGGGCCGGACGGTGTCAGAGGGGCTTCAACCTCCGCGAGAGAGAGAGAAGGGCTTCGGCTCGACGCGAGCAGGGATTCATCCTTGTCCGACCCAAAGGAGACAAAGGGGGCTAGCGTCAGTCTTCTCTAGGGCACGCGAACAGCAACCACGGGAGAGAGTGAGGGAGACCGGGGGTCAGGTTTGGAATGTACGAACTGGGAAGGGAGCCATGAGTCTTCGGCTCCTTCCTGCTTCTTACCAAAATAGAGAGAGAGAGAGAGAGAGCGTGAGCGAGAGAGCGGGCCGATCGATCCAGTAGGGCAAAACTGAGAGCTGGAGAGGGAGAGACTGAGAGCGTCCGTGAGAATCAGCCCACCGAAGGCTTCATCCCAGCCTTCTAACGTCTCCTGACGCCCTGCCTCTGCTCGAAACACCAAAATGGCACTGCGACATTCTGCTCCCACCAAAAGTCACTCCAACCGATCTCTCATCCGAATCTAATCGGGACCGTTGAGGCAACTTCCGGATTTAGGAAATCAAATTCAAATTTACTTGAAAGAAGTTTGGGATCTTAATTGGAATTAATTTGGGCTGAATTGGGGATTAAAATTGATTTGATTTAAAGTCGGGCTAGGTTCGATCGATTTGATCAAATCAAACTCAAATTGAAATGATTTGGATCAGATTGAACTCGACGAGGTCTAATCAAGTCGATCGAAAGTGTTCGAGCGAAAATAGAGGTCAACAAACGGACCCCCAACAGGTGCGGCGAACACTAAGTGAACCGTACGTGTTGGCGTTGACCTCCCTATCTCTAGGAAGATATAACTCTAGGGTCAAGCAATTAAACTAGATCAACAATGAGAGAGAATCAAATAAAGCAGCTCAACTTATCTGCCCAACCAAAGTGGCAGAATAGGAGAAGGAAGTTTCATGCTCAAATGAGTAGGATTGAAACAAGCTCATAAAGAAGCAAATGGAATTCAACAATCATCTAGAGTATACCTCTAAAATGATGCAAGGAGAAAGGAATTCAACAACCACTTGGAAATCATATCAAATAGCAAAGTAACAATCATAGGAAAATAGTTGTAATCAAAAGTAAGGAAATCATCTATATGCCTGACCACATCGCAACAGTAGAATAGAGAAAAGGAAGGGGGGTCCCACACTCACCTGACCATATTCGCAACAGCGAATGGGGACAACTCCGGGTTTGCTTGACCATATTCGAAACAGCAAAACAACGAGTAAAGAAAGGGAGGGAGTTCTATATTCGCCTGACCATATTCACAACAGCGAATGAGAACAGCTCAATATCCATCTGACCATATTTGCAACAGCGAATAAAGAGCTTCCCAAAGGGTCTAATATCCTCCTGACCAGATCGCGACAGCGGGACAGAAGAAGCAAGTCCAACATTCACCTGACCAGATCATAACAGCAGAACAGAAGGGAAAAGAAAATCATCACATTCACCTGACCAGATCGAAACAGTGAATGGAGAAAGACTCAATGCTCACCTGACCAGATCGAAACAATGAACACGAGTAGAGAAAAGAGCCAACTGACTGTCTGACCAGATCGAAACAGTAGAATAGAAGGGAAAAGAAAATCATCACATTCACCTGACCAGATCGAAATAGTGAATGGAGAAAGACTCAATGCTCACCTGACCAGATCGAAATAGTGAGTACGAGTAGAGAAGAGAGGGGGGGGGGGGGGTTCTACATTTACCTGACCAGATCGAAACAGCAAATGAGAACAGCTCAATATCCACGTGACCATATTCGCAATAACGAATAAAGAGCTTTCCAAAGGGTCTAATGCCCGCCTGACCAGATCGAAACAGCAGGACAAAAGACAAAGCCCAACATTCATCTGACCAGATCGAAACAGTGAATGAGGACGACTCGATGTTCGCCTGACCAGATCGAAACCGCGAAACAAAGAATCAGCAGGAAACTCAACAACCCCCAAATAGAAAATAAAACAGGAGGAATGAAGAGGTGGTGAAGTATGCCTCCCAGGGACTCTGCCGGGCACCCAACCAGAAAGGGGAGTCAACATTCGCCTGACCAGATCGAAACAACGAATGAGAACAGCTCAATATCCACCTGACCATATTCGCAACAGCGAATAATGAGCCCTCCCAAAAGTCTAATGTCCTCCTGACCATATTCGCAATGGTGGGACAAAAGAAGCAAATCCAACATTCACCTGACCAGATCGAAATAGTGAATGAGGATGACCCGATGTCTGTCTGACCACATCGAAACAGTGAGACAAAGGGGGAAAGAGAAAGGGAGTTCAACATTCGCCTGACCATATTCGCAATGGAAAATGAGAACAGCTCAATATTCACCTGACCATATTCGTAACAATGAATAAAGAGCTTCCCAAAAGGTCTTATGCCTGCCTGACCATATTCGCAACGACAAAGCAAAAGAGAGAAGAAGGAACCTACATCCACCTAATCATATTCGCAACGGTGAATGAGAACTACTCAATGTCTGTATGACCATATTCGCAACAGCGAGACAAAGAGTGAAAGTCACCTTTACAACCACCCAACACACATGTGCGTGGTGCTGTGAGGGAAAGAGAAGTAAGCAATCCATCATCTAAGAAATCTCAAACTTATGTTTTAATTACCACATGGTAGAGGACAAATCGTCGTGACCATGAGTAATCAGAACATAAGTAGAATTTCTTAGGTAAAACGAAATCATATACAACATGAAGTAATTGACTGACATACATCCCTCTAAACAAGGAATATACAAACAGCCGAGTGGAAAGAATAATCTCATATCAACGGAATATCAATAGAAGTGGCAAGGGGACACACTTGCCACTAAAGACAATAATCATATTAATGATTAATGATTACTAAAAGAAATCACAGTGGTAACACCCATGCTAACCATTGGGACCCTGTGAGAGGTACAAGCAATATTTTATGCATCCAAAGAGACTGCTCTTGCAGCTAAGGACAAAATCTCCATGGGAAATTATGTTACCAAAGGAGGTAGTGGATTGACTTTCTACTAGAAGATCAAAATCCACTAAGAAGTAATGTTAACATCTAAAGCAATATGTACTACATTACAGGAGAGGAGAAACATCTTCATTACAAGTGAACAACCATAATAAAAGAAATGAGCACACATTCATCTCCTAAGCAATCATCAAAATGCTTTAAGGAGAGACAGAAGAGAATTTGGAGGGACTTTGGGCTCTTGGAGCGTAGAACCGGGTTCCACCTATGACAAGGGCAACCGATTCTTTCTCAACTAAGAGTTTCCCTCTTTTTTTTTCTTTTTTTTTACAGATATAGATCAAGCATAATGGACCATGAAGAGGAGAAAATTATTGGCTTTGATAACCCAGGCCATACTCATCACATGAATAAAATTGGGGAGAGAAAAGGATTATTAATACAGGATCTGTAAAGGAACTAAACACTGGCTTTAGTAACCCAGGCCACATTCAACTCATATGAATGAACTGGGGAGCACAGTTGCTACAACAGAATTTGTAGAGAAATTCACATAGTGACAATGGGTCAACATCACTATATTTGACCAACAAAGATCAAGGATGGACCCAGTATCAGATTCCATAGAGATTCGAATTAGTAGTTTTGGTATCCCAGACCACACTTGAAGGTAACAAGTGAAACTGGGAGAGTCAACCCTCAAAGGGGACTGAAAAGGAGATTTCATGCCACAACACCAGAGCGATTGGTGGGCATGAGTGCAAGTACAAACACCCCTACGACGTATTTACATACAACTACTAAGGATAATTTCATACTTTGTACGACAAACATCACGTGATAGAGGACAAATCGTCGTGGCCACTGACTGCCGAAAAGTAGAAGAGATCCTTTGGAGTTATATATATACAGAGGGATATGTACAAGTGACAAGGGAAGAACCATTGTATCATGACCGATAGAAGAATAAAACTTACATAGGGACATTGGATCAACATCACCACACCTGACTAACACAGGTGGGCATGGACCTAATATGACCTATAGAAAGTGGGTTGGAATTAAGGATATTGGATCTACCACACCACACCTGCTTAACCTAGGTGGGTATGGACCCAGTTTCACATCTGAAAAATTGGTTTGAATTAGGGACATTGGATCAACATCACCACACCTGACTAACACAGGTGGGCATGGACCCAATATCACCTATATAAAGTAGATAATATCTAGGAATATTGGGTCAACTCACCACACCTGATTAACCTAGGTGGGTATGGACTCAATATCACCTCTTAAAATGGGAGTTTGAATTATTGGTTTTGGTATCCCAGACCACACTTGGGGTGACAGGCAAAACTGGGTGGAATAACCCTTCACAAAAGAGGAACAAATCAAGGGTTTGATGTGCTAGCACCAATATGATTGGAGTGCACAAATATAAGTACAAATATCCCTACGACATGTTAGCATATCCCTTTTAAGGATAGTCTTATACTCTTCGAAGCGAATATCGTGTGGTAGAGGACAAATCGTCATGGCCACACAGACTACCGAAAAGTAAGAAGGATCCTTTCAAGGAGTACTAATACATAAGGATATTTATAGGAGGTAGGAAAACAACCAACAATAGTGGACGAAGTGTCATAAGATTCTTGATGAGAATCCTCAACTCTAATTCCACACATCTGATGGGGAATAGGTTGCTTGCTAGTAGGCTGACATCAGAAGTCTCCTTCCTCGTTTGAACTACAATCAACAACTAATCCACCCTTAGGTATCAAGTACCTACGAAAGGTAGGAAGGTGTCGGGGTTTGCTCAACGATCTCAGAGTGAGAGAGTCAAGCGAACAAAAAAAACCCGATGGGGAAGAAGAGAAATTGATAAGGCATGAAATAGCCTAAAAGGCTAGAAGGAAAGGGACCAAAGTTAGGGAAAACCTAGCCAAGAAGGGAACCTAACGAAGAAAAGGACCCTATCTAAGAGTAGGACAAACCTAATCTAAGGAGCACCAAACTCAAAGTGCACACAAAAGAAGATAATTTAACATCCGAAGATGGAGAGAGAAACCTGTCCCACCGTGGTCGCCAGAAATCTGTGGGTCTCCGAAAGGATTCTGCTCATGTGGTTCGATTGTAAAGGTCTATGACCACTTTGTCCTACGGGATAGTGTGATCGTACTCTTTGCATTCGAACCACATGAGCAGAATCATAACCCAAGAGTTCACAAGATTTCCCCCATTCGATACGTCAGCTCGAATGAGATTTATTTGATTGTGGGGATCGGTTTCCTATGGGCGCAAGCCCCCGTAGTTAATTACATCTTAGATCTTCGTCTAAGAAAACTCTCGATTAAGGATATTAGATTATCTTCTCCGAAGGGTTTAGCGCAAAGGAATTTCTAGGCTTTCCTAATCAAAGGGGAAGGTCCCAACTTGGTTCAGTCAATCACACATGGTTCAGTCAACATCCGGCCGGCTCGAAGAAGTGGAAACTGAAGAAAAAGAAGAGAGGCAAAGCATCTCAAGCAAGCACGAGAGAAAGAAGGAGGTGGCATCATCTATATGATGCAGATGGGTAGGTTTTATAGTCTCCGAAAGAATGGAGAACTTACCCACCATTAAGGTGTGTAGGGGTACACTCGTACCCCTCACCTTTAGATCCTAAATATATAAAAGATGTAATATCGTACATACGATACTAACATCTACGACCTAACTAATGCAATCCTGGACTTATTCCTTGCCTGACAAAGGAAGCCAGCTAAAACCACCTAATCACGTAAAATCCATGTCATCCAGTCCATATGAAAGATGGGTGGGTAGTTAGACACTGAAATTTGGGATCGACAACTAGAAAAATTTTCTAAGTGATCCCACACTTATGAATGGTACTATGTTCCTAAAACCAATGCAATTAAATTTTAATTTTAATTAGTTACTAATGCAATATATGCTTGTTAAAGTCTCCAAATCAATGATGTATGAAATTTTAAAAAGGTTTATAAAAAATAATTTTTTGAATGACTAAACTTCTCCAGGTCCGACACTTCATCCTCATAGGCCAGATTATCCGGACTCTACCTACAGGCGGGGAAGTTTGTCTAAAAGAAGAGAGAATGCGTGCATGCGCCCCCGGACGATTCCGGCTATTCTCTAAAATCGTTATATTTCTATGTGCGTTAATCTTAAAATTTTGTTATTAATTACGAGTAGAAGAATTTTTATCCCTAAAGAGCCTAGCGATCAGGCACAAGCACATGCAAGAAAGAAACCTATAAAAAGCATGACAGTTCTATTGTGCAAACAAAGTAAGTAAATCACGACAAAGTAACAAAATCCCACGAAAAAGAATGTCCATGGCAAGTGCCATTCAATATTACATCTCAGAGTACAGAAAAGTAATGGTGGCCGGGCTCCACCGACAACAACCTGGAAACGAAGCAAATTTTTAAAATGAGGCATTTTTACATCTTCAATCTTCATCTTGATTCGTATATGGATCGTCTTCTCTCCTTCTGGCTCCTCGTAGTGGGTCCTTTAAAAGGATGCCCAAATGAAAAAGGAAACCCCCTTTGTAGGGGTTTTCTTTTTCCTTTGGACTCCTATTCATTTAAAATGCCTCATTTTAATAATTTTCACAATAATTATTATCAAATACATTACATCTATAAAAAATAGAAAATCTAGACTCTCCTGCAGGGGTTATCCTAAGTAGTTATAATAAAAACAAAACTCATCCAAGCAGTTATATATATGAAAATACTAAAAAATAAATCACACTTGGCCGTGCTCTAATTATTGGGGGCTAAGCAGCTGAAGCGAGTACCTAAAGCAGTTATAAATGATTATTATTAATTTTAGCCCCCTTTAATGCTGTGTGAGCACGGCCACCTGCAAGAAGATAACATTAGTATGAAAAGCGTGCCTAACCTATGGGTATTCTAACGCTCACAACAATAGTGCAGAAAAGAAAAAGAGAAGAAAAGCATAACGGAAAAGCTACAACAGGTAGCAAAAACAACCTGCACACAAGTCACATGCAGAGCATCACAACACAGTACAGAAAAGAAAAGCAGAACAACAACCTAACCTAAAGCTAATAACCGTGTCCTAGCAAACCAGTCTAAGTGTGTGTAGGCTGTGTGATTTTGGTAGGTCTTATATATGATAGTTTAATTGAAGTTACTTACATTTTTGTTTGTTGAAAGGGGCAAATGAAATTTTGATTAAAGTTCAAATCTTAGTATTTTAAGATTGATTTTAATATTTTATTTTTAGTATTTTATTAATTATCACCTTTGTTTCACACCGAGGCCGTGAGGTTTATTTCACCCTCCTTAGGGCTAATTAATAGCCTTGTAGGCCTCGGTTTTCCAGTGGCAATCAACTTTGTTAAATTATTTAGTTGATTATAAATTAGAAAAGAAAGGTAGATTAGGGAATTTATTAATCAAATTGGTTGATTGATTTTAGAGATTGATCTAAGGTTTGATATTTTAGGAGTCTTTTATCCTAATAGATTTTAGCTTAGGTTTGAATCTCCTAATTTTAAGTCTACAACTTTTAGACTTTAAATTGGTTAGGAGTTTATTATTAAATTATTTGAATTGGATTTAAATTTTGTATTTTACGGATTATGAAATGTTAGTTATAGTTTGAGTACAAATTAAGTGTCTTAGTGTATTTGTTAAGCATTGAATTAAGATTAATTTCATTGGTTGATTATTAGTAGATTAAGGAAGCTAGAACCTAGGAAGACGTGTCACTAAGTTTAGTTTTGATGTCTCTATCCTATAAGGAGCATGCATCCTAAGTCTTCATTTTCTAAGACTCGATCCTTAATTTTTGTCCTTAGATGTCACTAGTGTTGTAGGACTAAAAGAAGTTTTATTTTCTAACCCTTAAAACTTTCGTACATGTATCGCTAAACTTAAGAATCTATAGATAATGGCACCATCATAAGTAGACAAGCGGTAGGAAGAAAAGAATAAAAATTATAAATAAAAGGAATGTAGGCATTGTTGTTATTGGGCACACTTCTTTGAAGTCAAGTGCACCCTAAAGCAACATTAACAATGCCCTTTGCTGTACCCACAATTCAAATAAGGCACTTGATACATACACGACTCAAACAAACTAACTACCCTCTAAATAAAGCTCCAATCGGCAAAGAGAAACAAACCCCCAAAATGCAACCAAAATATATCTCTCACTTAAAATCCAAAACATGCTCTTTCTACCCGCTAATCTAAAAAAAACCACTTAGAAAACAAGTGCAAGCAAGAAGAAAGACAATTCCCCTATGAAATACCACCTCGTTCTAAAAAGACATCAACGAGTTTACCACACAACGTTAATCATAAAGCTAAGAATTCTAAAACAACCCATGAAAAATTTCAAATGAAAAGACATACGAAAATCTTGCACAAATCGACCACAAAAACTCTCCCCGACATAAAACAATCAAGTGCCTCTCTATTTTATTTGGAGTGGGATAGATCCATAAAGCTTTCCAACAAGAAAGTTGTATAAAACCTCTCGTTGTAAAGCCTTCATTAAACTCATGGCAGAAAACCTTTTTTAAAACAAAACAAATCTAAAGCTACCAATAAATCATTTCAACAGAAGTAAAACAAGACTTATTCTAACAAAAAGCAAGTTTACAAAACTCTCACATTAAACAAATTCATAAAACTTTCGTGTAAAGCATGCAACCTCCTCAAATTGTTTTGTAAAGAAAATTGTGAACACTTCAACACAAAGCCACTTATGATACCTCTAATGCATATGCTGTTTTAACTTTCATGTAGAATTTAAGCAAGTAGAGAGAAAATAGAGAGAGAAATACAGATTTAAGAAAGCATGAAAAGCATCTCATCTGCTACCAACAATTTGAGAGAAGTATTTCAAACCACACATAAGAGTGACAGTGCAGCTTCTCTTTTCCAATTTCCACATGAAACATTGCAAAGTATCTTATATTTATTTTATCACAGTAAGCTACCAATACGTATGACAAATTTAATAGAAGCTTTCAAATTTCTCTCCAACAACCAAAAGAAAAATTTTAATCAAATAGAGAAAGAAGCCTCCAACTCTTAAAGACAATGAAATGTGATCAGTATTCAATCCAGAAAACATGCTATAATGAAGATCTTAAACATAAGAACCCATATGCTCATATATGTGTAAACAGAATGGGGGTCAAACAATGTAGAAATTTTTTGTTCTTTTCAGGCTTTTTAACACAAACCTTCATGGCCTATATAATAAATAAGTAACAATGATGTACTCATAAGAAAATCCACAAATTTTCCACATTGAATGAATATCAGCAATACGACAGCAAGTTTGATGGAAACTCAGTCTATCTTGAAAGGACTTAGAAGATTCTTTATCACAAAAAAAAGATTTGGGAGCCATTATACACATGTATTTCCAACTTCAAAAATATGAGAATATAAATATAGTTTTAAGGAGAATGGCTCATGTATATATATATACTTTAACTGTAAAAGAGAGCCAAGACAAGAAATATTTTCATTGTAATTGATATTCAACAGGAAAACATAAATCAAACCATAGAGTGCTTCTATTTTATTGGTATTCTATTTCTCTCCACTAGTCATTCATGAAAGGCAATATTTATGGCACAAATAATTTCTAACAAAAATCCATAAATCAATAGCATAGAATATACACAATGTCAAAGTTTCATGTACTAGTGATGCTTCCAACATTGCCAGAATTTATTTCATGCTAGAGCACAACCTCAAATGTGAGTTTTCTAAGTGTCAAGTTTCAACAACCATACCCATGTTGATGCAGTTACGAAGCAATTGCTACTTATCCAAAGTTGTGAGACAATATGGCATGCCATCTCATTTTATTGGAAACAACTCTTGCAAGAAGCACAATCTGTATCAATCTTTCTAAGGCATATATTGATAAATGTCATGAAAGAAAAGTGAATCTCATTCTTTCCCAAGTTCAAGAAAACATCCTAATATGGTTGCCAACAAGACTTTTTTTTTATATAAAACTCAAACAAGTGAAGAAGATTCAAATTTAAGGAAGCACAAAGATACCATGAAAAATTCTCAACCCCATTACCAAATGTACTTAGAAAAGAGAAGGAAATTATCATGTCATCATTTTTTTTAAACTCAAGAGAAGGGAGCATGCTATCAGCACAATACAATATAGATTCAAGGCTTGAGATGCAACTGCTTTCCAACAAGCTCCTAATTCCCACACTATATGCCATCAGAACTTTCAAGCAAATCTCAACTCAAATTCATGAACTTGTTAACATGTCAAATATGCTCACTTTGCCAAAAGTTCAAAGTCAATCTCATGTCATTGGGAGGAAGCAAAAATAATAATGATTTTATGTCAATTTATTTCTCCAAGATTTGAGAGATATTTCAACATAATTGCCAACATAATTTTCATATAAAGCTTAAAGAAACAAAGAAGAATCTAAACTTAAAACATGCATTAAGGCATCTCGAAGCCTACAAATCCTTTGTAATTAAGCATACTTCAAACAACATAATTCACATAACTAAGAAATTTATGGTTGCTCTTCAACAAATGCTCACTTTCATGCAATATGCCATAGAATAAAATCTAAGAAAACTTGCAAATAGGTAATTCATGGAACAAATAAGCCTACAACAATTCGTGCCTTAGGACACTCTTCCAATGTGGTAAGGTTCATATTTTCGCAATGATTGCATCTTGCCAAAGATCAATGCCAATGTTATGCTCATATTGGTAACGAAAAAGATATTCAAAGATAATATAAGCAGTAGCTTTACAACTAGTTGATACTTTCTCACAAACTCCACTTAATAAGACGCTTCCACCATATAAATAAACATAAAATCTTTCCAGCTAATCATGATTCAAAGAGACCAAATATGCCCTTGATACATTACCTGCAATGATATGTTCAATATGCTAAGAGGTATCTCTATATCACATAATCAATGCATTCTTCACCATTTGCCAACATTAGATCAAGAGCAAGACTAGACATAATTGTAAGTTTTTCAAAGACAAAACGAATTTGAAGCCGAAGAAAACAAGCCTAGAGATTTTAAGCAAGTGGAATTTATAGGATATATCATATCTAATCTTAAGTTTCAACAAATTTAACTTAAACCATTTTCAAATAAACTCTTGTTATTGCTTGCAAACATGAGGTGCACAATGATAAGTTCCCAAACTCCAATGTATAACATGTGATGTTCCCATAAATATAAGACATGTTGACTTAATGAGCATGAAACCAAAATATTAATCAAATGCACTGACTCAAACCTAGTCCATAAAATACATAAGCCATTTGTTTTTACGGGTGGCAAACAACAATACAATCTCATGATTAGATCCAATAAAGGTCTCTAACATAATGTCGATAAATGTACTTCATGGTTCCCAACAAGATTAGACTCTAACAGTAAACAATGCGAACATGCACTTTCTTAAAACTTCTTCCTAACCAAATACTCATATCGTTTCCAATAGGCATTTATGCAAACGATTTGCATGCATTCCTTTGGTAAGAAACAAACATAACTTCTCATAATACTTCAACATCTACACATGAAATTTTAGACAAGTTAATAATGCATAAACAAAAGTTCTATGAGGGAACCCCGCTTCAAAGTACACAAGCCTGTATAGATCAATGCATAAGTTTCATCCACATCTCATAAAGCTAATCTAAAGAAAAGACATAGATCTGATTTTTTTTTAGAGATCATTCTACCGGATAGATCCACAACTCATAGCAATCATTCCTTTGTTGCTATACCTTCTCAAAGAAGAAAGAAGGAGATGAAGCAAAGGAGAAAAAAAAAGAGAAAAAGACAGAGAAAAAGAAGGAGAAAGAAGAAGAAGAAGAAAGAAGAAGAAAAAGAAGAAGGAGAAGAAGGAGAAGGGAAAGCATACATGATTGCAAGTAGAAGAGGGCCGGTGGCTAGGACTAGACGACGTCCAAGGAGAAGCTTCGACCTTGGGCCGGACGGTGTCAGAGGGGCTTCAACCTCCGCGCAAGAGAGAGAAGGGCTTCGTCTCGACGCGAGCAGGGATTCATCCTTGTCCGACCCAAAGGAGACAAAGGGGGCTAGCGTCGGGCTTCTCTAGGGCACGCGAACAGCAGCCACGGGAAAGAGTGAGGGAGACCGGGGGTCAGGTTTGGGATTTACGAACTAGGAAGGGAGCCATGAGTCTTCGACTCCTTCCTGCTTCTTACCAAAACCGAGAGAGAGAGAGAGAGAGAGAGAGAGAGAGAGAGAGAGAGAGAGAGAGAGAGAGAGAGAGAGAGAGAGAGAGAGAGAGAGAGCGGGCCGATCGGTGCAGTAGGGAAAAACCGAGAGCTGGAGAGGAAGAGATGAGAACGTCCGTGAGAAACAGCCCACTGAAGGCTTCATCCCAGCCTTCTAACGTCTCCTGACGCCTTGCCTTTGCTCGAAACAACAATCTGCTTTATGAAAGTACGAGATCTTCCAAGAGGGGGGTGAATTAGAAATTTTCAAAATAAAGAAACAATCATAAATAGGAGTTCTAATTATTTTTTTTAAACAAAACTTAACTTGAAGCAGAAACAAGTGATTAAAATATGATTGCAATATAAATTATGAAATTTTAAATCACACAACAAAGATCTAGAATAGAATGTTCACCAAGCAGTTATAGTAATTGTAAGATGCAAAATGTATGTAAAGTGCAGTAAACAGAAAAATCACACTAGCAGATTTATAGTGGTTTGGTCACTTGATCTACTTCCAGTCCACAGGGTCTTCCACTCCAAGAATTTCACTACTCAAAAGTAATTCTCCTTTTGCCCCCACAGTAAGGTGGAGAAGCCTTTACAAAATCTCACTTTCACCTTCCCTGATGTGACGGAGTACAAAACGCTATGTCATCATCCCGGTAATGGCAGCGAACCTTCTCATTTTTCTCCCTCCTGGAGATGGTAGAGTACCATTGAGGACACGGACCTTGAAGGCTCTCCACTTAGAGAACTCCCACAAGATTAGTAATCAGCATTTGATATATCACCCCAGACTTTCAAAATGCCTAGACTTACACAGAACACAGAAAGAAAAATAGACAAAAAAGTAGTCAGCATAAGCAAGCAATTAAAATAAATTTAAAAATCCTGCAGAATGCCATATGAATTTATTGAATGATCATTTTAGAATATTTAAAGTTTTGATTCGTTAAATGATCATTTTGAATGTTTCAAAATTTTAAATATGGGTTTAAATATTTACTACTATAACACTAAGACAATTAGTTAAAGATGGAAAGAGAAACTAATCACTAGTAGAGTCGTCAGAAATCTGTGTGCTCAAAAAATTTGGCCCCGGCCTCTGCCCGCTTTGCTTTCTTTCTTTAAGGGGAGTTTTAACAGATTAAGTTCAGGGATAAATTTTGGGAAGGTAGATGAATTTGTAGATAAAACCCTACCTAGAGATTTTGCCCTCATTTTGTGAGGACTTTATGATCTAAGTTTTGGTTTCCTATAGGCGCGAGCCCCTATAGTTAATTACCCCTCTCGATAATGAGAGAGAAATTTTGATTAAGACTAGTCATCAATTATATACGTAGAGATATGTGGTATCTATCATATAATAATAGCAAGGGCTTGGGAATTAGAAGATTGATAATTTTGATATTTAAAATGAAAATTTCACCATCTAACACATAAAGCAGATGGTGGGAGCCATGATTCCATCATCTTGGGTCATCGTGGTCCTTGGTCCACTTAGTTAGAGGAGGTAGTCGACCCAACATGATAGAAATGTCATTTTTGGTTGACATGAGTTGCTTCATCCAAGGAGACCTTATAGACATGGGTGAATATTTGCCTAATGGGACAAATTTGAATCTACCTTAGCTAATAGAGGGCTTTATATCCTATTAATCATATCATATTGATTTATATCTCAAGGATTTGATGCCAATAAGGAATGTACTAGCTTTGGCCATAACCGATATCTCTTAGTGCCATTTGATGTTAAAACTACTTGGTTTAAAGGCCCCAGGTTATAATTATTTATCCTACGGTGCCATTTGGTAGCAAAACCACCGGTTAGAGGGCAAATACCATATCCTTATTAGCAGGAGATTATTTGAGAATGGATCCTAGTGATATTTTTGACTAGATATTAGTTCTATGTGAGCTGAAGTAAATTTTAATTTATCCACCCCAACAAACTATTGTAAAGGGTGAATGAATTTTTCTTTAACTGTTTGGATGGATGAATTTAAATTTTAATTATCTGGATTTTTTTCTTTTTTTTTTTAAGCTTTTGGGTATTTGGGTGGCAATTTGAAATGTTTAGAATTAAACCCTTCGGTTGAGATTTGCATTCAATATGACCATCATCGATGTGACTTTGATGTCACATATATTTTGTAGCAATTTGAATTTTATGGAGGTTTGCAGGCATTTAAAAGTGTTTGTGAACTCCTCTGATTGAGATAAATATTCAATACTACCATCATCGGGGTGTATGAGGTCATTTGAAAGTGCTTGTATTTTATGGAAGTTTAAGGCATTTGAAAGTGTTTGTGAATCTTCTCGACTCCTATTTACCCACTTAGGAGGATCGGGTTCAAATTTATTGACCAGTACAATATCCCTAGACATCACGTGTGTACCAATAACACGCTCATCGTGGCTCATATAAGTGAATGATTTTATCGATGAATCTTTTCCATAAAGGGCCTTAAAGAACTAATATGAATATATAAAATAAATATCCCAATCAACCTCGTGACCACATATTTATTTAATAATTTGAACCGTGTCGAGAAGGATTGGGTTCAAATTTAGATTCATCGTGTAGCTCATGCAACATCCCTAGACATTATGTGTGTATCGAAAACATGCTCGCTGGGGCCCATGCGGGTGTTTGATTACATTTACCACTTTTGTGTACCTATGTATATATAGATTATGGTGCATGTGCGGGGGTATTTTGGGCATGTGATGGGTCTTCTACAATAGCTCGTAGAAGCATATATTCATTATAGTGCTTCTATATTTATCCATAAGTAACATGTTTAATGCATGATTGGTCTTATACATCAGCTCGTAGATGCTCGTGTTTGTTATAGTACTTTAATACTTATACGTAGAAGGTATATTGGATGCATGACCACTATTCATCAAGAAACTTGCAAGCCTCAATAATCTTATCCAACTCGATGTTTAGAACCTGGATGAACTGAGACTCACTCACTCCATAATGGATTGATTTGGCTTTCTCTTCTCAGAACTTGTATAGAGGTCAATAAGCAGCTCTTAGTTTCTGCCATCATCATCATTCTCTATTGCTGGTTTAAATAAAGAATTAATAATTTCAACATTGGATGATTGCATCTTTATTGAGGCCAGATGCTTTGAAATCAAGGATTATAGCCTTAAACTGACCACCACAATTGGAGATGCACCAGACCATCTAGGAGAATTATACAATACATCCATTCATAAAATGATTGTCGTAATCCTTGAGATGATTGGAATGGCAAATGTATTAGACTAATGTTGGACAATTAGTGGTTGTGGAGGCACCATAATGTCTTTGTTATAACAATTGGTAGGCACTTTGAATATGTAAAGGACATGCTGTCTTTTTACTTGCCTGAGGGTTAGTATATTTGACTACTGTTATATGATTTGTTGATTATAAGGATGCTGTAACAACTCATAAGTGCCTCGCATATATATACTGCAAATATACTGCCTTTGACTATAGAAAACATGTTGTGTATACATCTGCATCGTGGTTGTTCATTGTAGGGTGTTGTTATGATTTCTTTAGGTGGGTTTGTAGGATAACTGCCCTATCCGTGGTACATCCAGCATTATCACTTCTTAATAAGCTAAGAGAATTGATATGTTCTCTTGAAATTGAAGCATTGTTGATTATAATTAGGAGACACTGGTCATATGCAGATCGTATGGACCATCTTTCTTTATGGATATTGCATTGCAAGCATTGCATATTCTTCATGCTTTGCAGAGGTGTTTAGATCTCCAAACTTTACTTATGATTGTATCACTGCAACACTTATAAATAGATCATTATATACCTTGGAGCCCCTCTTTTGCTTGAGGTATTTTCTTGCAATGGTTTAAATATTGTAGGTTTATAATCTTCATTATCTTCCACAATCACCCACAAATGTTTACAAGCCTCCTATAAATTCTTGTAAATGAATGTTTGTATATATAGCGAGTTCATGTTCTCACTTACAAGTGCATTATTGTGTCCACTATAAGTCCTCAGCATGTGCTTGTATATTCATTTTCTTGTTTGGGAGAGGTTCTTGCATATATTAGCAAGCCCGCTAGCATTGATTTGAGGGATACCATTATATTCATTGCATATCCCTCGAGTTCATTTGTATATTAGTAAGAGACTTTATTTTTTGTAGGGAATACTATGTCTTCTTATAAGGTTGACATGAAGACTACCCTCAATTTCAATCTTCATTGCTTGTGATGCTGAGTATACTTGTTTGTATGTTGATACTTCCTATAGCTCATTATCGCATTCATTGCATGTTCAATCTTCTCTGCCTGTCACTGTATGTTGTCTTTCAGTATATGTAGGTTATAACGCTATTTATCTGTGAGTTATAGTTTTCCTACTATCATTGCTTGAATGCGAGCATAACATTTATCCCTCATAGGTCCATAGATTATTTATTGCCAGTTGACATCTACAATTTCTTACAAGAGTTGAATATTATTTTGCAAAGCCATGTTCGAAGATAAGTTCTTTATTGTCTTTGAGAACAGTCTATAGCATGTATAATATACCATTATATATCAACTTCATTTATTTGCAAGAGAGTAGTATGTTTTTCTATGTGATTGATATGTGCATCAATCTTCATCATCTCCGCATGACTTGTACGATATGCATTTGGATGTACTTGAATGATCATGATTATTGACATCTTCACTTTGATCTTAAATTTGCCAAGTTAAGTTCTTTGTTAAAACCATTCAAGTTTGGTTCATATTTACTATGTCGTATTCAAGTTAAGGTCCAAGTTTGAGTCCAAGTTCGAATATTCAGAAGTCCATAGTGTCCATGCATGTTCAATTCAAGCTCACTACTACTCATTTGAGTTCAAATTCATTCAATTTTAGGTCCACTGTTGTTCACCCAAGTGCAAGTCAAGTCCCCTGTGGTTTAACTAAAGTCTTTGCTTGTGTTCAAATGTTCAAGTCATGTTGGCTTAATGTTCAAATCAAGTCCAACATGAGTTCAGGTTCATTTGTGTTCAAGTCCTATATTATTTTGCTCGAATTTTAGTTCAAGATTAATTTCAAATTCAAGTTTATTTGGGTTCGAGTTTGAGTTCATTTTGTGCAAGTTCACTCGAGTCCAAATCAAGTCCATGTACGATCTTCTGTTCATCCAAAATTTCAGTAGCTTCCCGGCATCTTCCTCATTTAGGGAAAACCACAAAAAAGTGGGCCTCCCACCGTGCTAGAGAAAAACATACACGTTTGGTGTCATGGGACATCGCAACCGTAGTCTTCGTCCCCCACCACGTCAGAGAATGATGTGCATGGGTCTTCGAGCATTGGTTAAAATGAATAAATTTATATTTGTCCCCACCTCACCGTAGGCGTCACAGCAGGTTCCCTTTCCACCACGCTAGAGAAAAGAGTGTATGGGTGGTTTTTCGGTGCACTGTTACCATTGAAAATGGGGTTCCACCTGCCTCGCCATAGGTGTCGCATCAGGTTTCCTTCCCACCATGCTAGAGAAAAGTGTGCATGGGTTGGTTTTCCGGCTCGCACGAAAACCGACAACAGGATTTTATGTTCAGGGAGTTATACCTTGGTGACCGGCGATGACGATGACGCATAAAATTTCATAAAATATAATTCTCCTTCTCCTTTTTTTTTTAACTTTTCTCTTTTATGCAATATATATATATATCAATAATAATAATTTAATCATTTACAGTAAATTAAAAATAGCAATCAACATAGAGAAATAGATAAATAGAATAAACATTTACTAATATTGACTTAAATGGAATGTAGGTTGAATGTAGGTAAGTGTAGTGATGGGTAGATACGGCTATGAGGGAGATGGGGTCAGGTTAGTATGAGGTGTGCAGCTTTGCTAAAGGAGTAAGGTAGGTTTGTGAGTCTTTCTACTATGGGCTCGGTGGAGATCGGTTTCAAATGTGGAGTAGCATATCACTAATTACCTTCCATGATCCTCATCCATTTGCGCTGGCCTCACACATGCAGTCTAGGACATATGATATGATTCGACCGAAGAAGCTCGTGGAAAGGAAGATGGCTACTTTTGTAATGAGCCAGCTCCTGTCGTTGCCTTTGATCCGACAAGAAGAGTGGGAGAAGTCGGAATACTTTCGGCTAGGGTAGGGAGGATTGAGGTCGGTTTCTCTCTCTCTCTCTCTTGACCGAAGGTGCTTGCGAATAGGGAAGGGGTGGAGATGCGACTTATATAGAGGAGATAGGGCAAGGCTTCGACACTCTGAATGGGTTGGCTTCCTTTAGGGAACCGGAAGCAACGGTGGGAGTTCGGCTATGGCTATGGAGGTCGGAGCTTCTTGCGGCTTAAGGAAATTGAATCGGGTAGAGAAGATGTGCGTAGAAGGAGAAGAAGCAGCCGGAAAAGCTTCGACAACTTCTTGCTTTTAACGACAGCGAGAGAAGAGTCGAGACAAAGCACACGATCGAGGCAAATCTATGCACGCAAGGATGGGCTTATGCTATTCGACGCCACTTGCAAAGATGCGACATTGTAGCATCCGAGATTGAGATTTCCGCAGGATTTGAGTAGAGTTTAGGTATGGGCCGCCAAACAGTGTAATTTTCTTTGTCATTTGATGTTAAGGTCAACAATAATCTTCTAAAAAATGAATTTATAGGAAAAGATGCATTCAAATAAGCCATCTTTTCAAAACTATTCCTAGGTTATAATAAGTATGGCTTTGGCCAAGAATAATAAAAGAACAATTTGAGCAGCTAAAGCTTGACTAAAAGATCTTAACAAGCTTATATTGTAAGCCTACAACCAATGGAGGCAATGGAAGTTCAATTGGCTCATATATACATCCATTCACTTACATCTTGATGCGAGGATATAGATTTTTTGTGAATCCTTGAATTTTTCTATCAAAGATTCAAACCTTTGATACGATAAAAATGAAGTGAAGTTTGAAATATAAAATAGAATAGTATAATGATTAACATCATTTAACAAATGACTTCTAATAATTCTTACCTTCATTACAAAGTTTCCATAATGTTCCCTCATAGATTCAAGTTAGGATTCTTCATAATGTTCTTTCATCACTGGTTGAAGAGCAAAAATTATATTATAAACTTGCAAGGGAATGATTCTAAATATCAATCTATTTGTCATGGAAAAGGTGAACCTCTAGCCAAGAGAAATTGCACAGCGTCAACATCTGTTTGTATATGACTTGGTAGCACTATTAAGATTTTATGTATATAAAAGAACTCTTGAAATTGCTATGGCACACCAAGAGAGGGAGGGGTGAGGGCGAATTGACTATTAACAAAGTTAGTAAGGAAAACAATACCAAACAATTTTTTTTGGTTTTATATTATGATGTTTTTTTATTTTTAAAAATTTGGAGCAATCAAATTACTAACAATTTATTCAAAATAAATGTTCTTACTAATATTCAAAACTTATGAAATATTGCAATACAATATGATCAAATCATAGATCTTATAAAATAAAGCATGCATGAAATAAAATGTTGAAAAGTAAAAGAAGAGCAATTCACAATTTTATTGTGGTTCGGTCAAACTCAACCTACATCCACTCCCCAAAGATCATCCTCTTTGAGGACTCTAGTAGTAAATGCTCATTTTGCACTCAGTAAGGTGGATAAGCATTTCTCCATTTTTAGATAGAGAATGACCTTTGTAAAGCTCTTCATCCCAAAGAGTCTAAACCCTTCTTCAGTTTCCTGCAACGGTAGAGATTCTGCTACCTCCTTCTGCAGGTTGTAACGGCGGAGATGCTACTATCCTAGCCTCCTTGGCAAGTTAAAAGTCTTTTGCCTAAAGACCTCTTCCCTAAAGATCCTCTGTAAGAGCTCCAAAATCACTACTCGAAGGATCTAAGGTGTAGGCTGATAAGAAAATTGTGTGACTCCCTCAAGAAACAATCCCTTAAACTCACCTTCTTTCCCTCCCATGTGGATTGAACACTCTCAAAAGAAAAGAGAGACCTCTCCCTCTCCAAAGCTCTCTCAGAGGAAAAAAAATGTCTCAGGCTACTCACTTGCATCCTCTTCATCATATGAAAAGAATTAGGTTGGATTATTTAAATCAAACCCTAATTTGTATTTTTGTTATGATCATACAATATGATGTGCATATTATACTATATGATTAGTTATATAGCTACTTCTCAATTTTGTAAGATCAAACTGTATGATAAGTAATTGTACAATATGGTCAACTATCGAATCAATAATAATCCAGAATGAACCAAGGTTTTTTCATAAAATATTTAGTTAAATCATATTGGATATTTTGGATCAAATAGTATGATTCTAGCAAGATTTGATCTTGATATGATTGCTTGATGAATGGTTTAATTTTGGCAAGATTTATTAATAATCATATAATATAAAATCTTTCATATAATATGATTAGGTCAAAATTCAAATTTTAAATTTGCCTAAATTTGGTAACTTAGATTCAATGGTAAGGTTTTTTTCAAATTAACTAATCATCGTATAAGAGCTCATGTCGTACAATATGATTAGTTATTCCTAAAGTTAATTTTATCAAACACTTGATTTCATTTTATAGATTAATAGAACATACAAAATATGATTTAATAGAGAATACAAGTATTTAAGTTTCATCCCCTCTTGAGAGTGTGTTCTCGATTGTCTTGCCATCATACACCTAATTACAAAAAGACTTAAGAAAAAGAAAATACAGACTCTTGCTATAGATTTAACTAGAGTAAATGTTATAATTTTTTTGAGTTTGCTTCTTTAATTTGGCTTAGTGTATGTTGTACCTGAAATATTAGTTACACATAATTTAAATAGATAATATACAAAATATAGAATAATAAATGACTAAATCAAGAAAATTTCTAATCAACAAAACACTAGGTTAGGCTAACAGGTTTCAATAATCTCCCTATTTTTTATGATCACAAATATTATTGGATAAAATTTTAATTTAAAAGTTAGTATTTAATTGCTTGCTAAGTTCTCCCCCAAACTATATGCTCTTTTTAATTTTATATGGGAAAATATTTAAATTTCCAATTAATTTTAATTTTAGATTTTTTTTTATTTTGAAACAATAATTAAAAAATAAACAAAACCAAATATATAAAACCAAAACAAAAATATTGTAAATTAGATCCACATAAATAAGCATAAGACTATATAACTGCTACTATAACTATACTCGCCCTTTTGACATCATAGAAAGGAAGAGACACTATAAAGGAAGTAAAAAATAGTAAAATCTTACATAAAATACAAAAAAAAAAAAAAAAAAAAAAAAACTAGAGAATAAAATGAGATGTCACATAAATTAGTTAGTACTCTGATAGTCCTTCATCAGGTGGTGATGGTGGAGACTAAAAGTTGAGATGACGGGTTAAAAATTTCTCTTAAAACTAAGCACTATCCTTTGTTTCAACTCGGGCTCCTGGGTTTACATTTTTTATGATAACAAATATTAATAATTACCTCTTTATTTCTCTTTGTATTTGTAGTGCATATTTGTTTGTGCGTGTACTAATAATTCGCCTACATCATACACCATTCAATGAAGATTCAGGGCTCAAGATTGAGTAAAATATGGTGTGTTAAAAGAATATGTAATATTCATTTATTTAGTTTTTATTTCTTTAGTCCAGATCGTAAGGTTTTATGCTAGCCTGATAATCGTGCACACACACACTCAGGGGAGTGAGATAGTAAGAAAATTAGAAGTGTAATTTTTTGAACTAACCCTATTATACGATACATATCATACTATACGATCAACTATTCAGAGAATCAATATAATAATTAATTGGTAGAATTAAAGCTATTTTAACTTATCATACTGTACGATTAAGATTGTACAGGATGATCAGTTGAAATCAAGTTCTCATATACCAATCATAATTTAGACAATGTTTTAAAATTCAAATTTTGTACTAATCATATAGAATGATAGGCATCATACTATATGATATAATTAAATCTTGCATAAACTAATCCTGTAATTTATGGATCAAATTTAGATTAATTGATCTAGTTAGATCGTATTGGATGATTTGACCATTCGTATTGTATGACTCGATCTTTTTATGGGTTGATAATTATTCACCACCAATCATACTGGATGATAATCTAATTTGATTGAACTAATCGTACTGAGTGTTATTTTATATCATACTGGATGATTAGATCGAATACTTAAACTGATTATACATAGTCTTATTCTTTGTACAATACTAATAGGGTTATTTGAACTAATTATATTGTACGATCTTGGATCATACTATACAATCAGTGTCGATAGAATTAAATTTTAAGGTTTTTTTGCCCTTTATTTATGCTTTCTCATACTACTTTGTAAGAGTGTTATGACATTCATTGAGTTTTTTTTTTCTTCTGAAAAAAGCTTGAAGAGAGAGCCTTGAACTTGGGAAAGAAAGGGTGAAGTTTATGAGAGAGGGAGAAGATCTTTTTGTGTTTCAAGGGAGTGTAAGAGAGAGTTCTACATGATTGCTCCACAAACTTTCACCTAAGTTTCTCCATGTGTTAAGGTTTGTTCTGAGAGAAACTTTGGGAAGAAGACCTATTTGGTGATAAAGGATCCGGCTACTCCACCGCATTGGAGAAGGTAAAAGTGATTTGGGGTTTTCTACCTTTACCAGAAGTGTGAAGGAGTGCAAGGTTCTCTCCTTTCACCAAAAGGGTAAAAAAAGGAGTGCAAGGTTCTCTCCCTTCACTAGAATGGTGAAAAGGAGTGCAAGGTTATCTCCCTTCACCAAAAGGGTGAAAAATGATTCCAGGTCCTCTATTACGAAGGGTTGGTGGAAGAGATGTTGAAAGGGCTTCTCCGCTTAGCTGTAGGGGCTAAAGGAGAGACATTAAAGTTTTAGTGTAATACTCAAAGAGGACTCCAAAGGTGGACATAAGCCATATTTTGATCGAACCATTATAAAGTTTTGGTGTGCTCATTCTAATTTTTATTTTCTATAATTTACTTTTTTTTACACTTTAATTTTCTAAAAATTTGAATGGAAGAAAATTATCTATTTTGATAATATATTGATTTGAGCTATTCATCATCACCAAAAACATCAAGCCTTTATCCCACTACGTGGGGTCGACTACATGAATCCTTTTTCTCCATTGTGTCCTATTAAAAGTCAAATTCTCGTTTAAATCTCATAAAGAAAGGTCATTCCTAATATTTTCTAACCAAGACTTTTTAGGTCTACCCCTACCTTTCTTAACACAAGTCAAATCTAATACCTCTACTCTCCTAACCGGGTCATCGGAAGGCCGCCTTTTTATGTGACCAAACCATCTAAGGCGACTCTCTCTAATCTTATCTTCTACTGGAGCTACTCCAACCTTTTCACGTATATGCTCATTTCGTATCCTATCTCTAAGGGTAAAGCCACTCATCCACCTGAGCATCCTCATCTCTGCCACACTTAACTTAGTATTATGCTTCTCTTTTAATGGCCAACATTCGGCACCATAAAGCATTGCAGGCCTCACTACCATCTTATAGAATTTTCCCTTAAGTTTGAGGGGTACATTTTTATTACATAACAAGCCCGATGCATTCCTCCACTTCAACCATCCAACTTGGATTCTACTGATAATATCCCCATCTATTTCACCATCACTCTGAACAATAGATCCAAGATATCTAAAACGTGTACTCTTATTTATGACTTGATCGCCCAGAGTCACAATCCCCTCACTAAGTCTATTACTACTAAAATTACACTCCATATATTCCGTTTTAGATCTACTCAAGTGAAAACCTTTAGACTCTAAGGTTGAACTCCATAATTTAAGTTTACCTTCAACTCCCTCTATAGTCTTATCAACAAGAAGAATATCATCAGCAAAAAGCATACACCAAGGTACATCTTCTTGCAAATGTCTAGTGAGAACATCCATGACTAAAGCAAAAAGATATGGGCTTAAGGCTGATCCTTGATGTAACCCAACCGAAATAGGGAAATACTTGGTCAAACCACCTTGTGTTTGAACACAAGTAATAGGTCCTGTATACATATCTTTAATGATTTGAGCTATTCATCATCACCATAATTAAAATATTTTATTTTATAATTTTGCTTCTACATTAGGTGATAATATATTTTTTTTATGTTACTAAAAACCCAACAATATAATCATATATTTAAGTTTTTTTTTAAAAAACCAATTCACCCCCCTCTTGGTGTGCCTAGAGAAAGTTCACTTAAGATTAACATCCTACATCGAAGCTTCAATTGGCTTCGAAGTAGTACTCACAAGTAGCATTTTTGAAAACCTTGAAAAAAATGATCTATGACACATTTTGGCAATTGAAACATCACGGATGGCTATTCTATAGCTCGTCCACTTGTCTTTGATAACATACCATTTGATTTTTTTGGAAAATCTGCATTTCTACTTTTCTACAATCAACTGATTTTTTAATATGGCTTATGATTCAAATTGGTTATTATATACTATCATGTATTATTATTATTTTTTTTGAAAAGTGTATTTATGCATTTAAAAGGAAACAAAGACTAGTTACAATTGATAAAAGGGTAACACTCCTCCTTGATTAAATCTATCAAAGAGGTCGGGATGTTACCAAAAGAGAAACTATCAAAAGTAAAACTACCATCTAATGCCAAAGTAGCACAAAAATCAACTACTTTATTACACTCCTTATTAACATGATGAAAAATGACTTTATTGAAATCATTAAGGAAGAAAAGCTCCTTGACCAACCAATTCTCCAACTGCCAATCTACCTTCTTCAAAGATTCTTGAATGAATGTAATCACATTGATATTATCACTCTCAATGATAAGTCCTTTGCTTTCAAGCATCCAACTTTGGATGAATTCCCTTATAGCTATAACCGCCTCCATCTCAAGTTGAGAAACATCCCAATGTACTTTATTCTTCCCAAAAGCAGCAAGAAGAGTACTTTTGCAATCTCTGAAAATCCCCCCAATACCAGCCCAATTTGAGCTCAACAGTGAAGCATCTACATTAATCTTGATCCAATCTATTGGTGGAGGGCACCAAGTTCTGTGGGACTCCCAAGGGAGATTAGCAACCTAGCTATCTAGATATGGACTAGATTTCAACATGGCTAAAGAAAGAGCATTTGCCGCCACCATGGAACTAGACATAGCAGCCTTCCCATGCTTCACCACATTTTGGTTCTTCCAGGACAGAAAAACTGCAGCACAATATTCTAGCCATGCCAGAATTTCGGCCCGAACTTCTTCTCAGCTCCTCTAAATAATAGTCCAGTGATTGAAACACAAGAACATAAAATCCCCATTTTCTAATTTTAGAAATAACATCAACAAGATATTTGCAATGAACCACAATGTGTTCATAATTCTCAACCTCTTGATATCCTCTAGCACAAGAATCATCAACAGCAAGCCTTCAAAATTTGAGAAAATGGTTAGTAGGAATAGTAAATTTACTAAGGCACCACCAAAAAATTTCCACCTTAGTGTTGAGCTTTAAATTCTTAAGCCATTTGCAGAAGCCACAATCATCTTCTTTACCTCTCCCTTTCATCACATATTCATATGCCAATGTAGAGATTGATCTACCCGAGTATTTGCACATGGTATCCATCTGATCCTCCTTCCAAATACCATCAATATGTATTTTCCTGATTAACATAATAAGTTCTTTGTGAAAGAACCTCTGTAGCTTCGTTTCATCCCACTTTCCTTTAGCAGAAATGAGCTGCTGAACCGTCATGTTCTCCAAAGCTCCACAGTCAGCAAATGTCGGCCAAGCATTAATACTCTTGTCCAACAGCCAAATGTTACTTAAGACATTAATTTTATCACCTCTACCCACCTTCCATTTGACAATGTGTTTAAGATGTCTACCTCCATCCTTCATAATTTTCCAAGCACTAGAAGAACCCTTTTTTCAAGTTCCATTTATGATATCATCACCATATTTAGCAATGAGAGTTCTGTGAAGTAGCGAATCCGGATTCTGGATACATCTCCATGCCAATCTCGCCCTTAGAGCACCACCTCTTATTACAACAGACTGCACTCCCAACCCACCTTCACATCTTGGTTTACAAATCTCTTCCCATGCAACATAGTGCAACCCCTTCCTCCCATCCGGTTTATGCCAAATAAATCTCCTGCACATTTTCTCCAACTCATACAACATTTTCTTATGAACCAAAGAATGTGTAAGAACAAAATTTGGCATAGATAATAATGAAGTCTTTATGAGAGTAATTCTACCTCCCAAGGATAAAGCTTTATTCCCCCACACATTCAATCTATCTGTCACATGGCTCAAAAGGTCTTGAAAATCTGCCATACCCAATCTCCTTAAAGAGATCTTATTACCCAGATAATACAATTCCTTCATAATTTTAAATCCAAGAATTCTGGCAACCTTCTTCTTATGAGACCTCCTAACAGCCTTACCAAATATGATTTGGGACTTGTTGATGTTAACTCTTTGACCTGTCCACTTATAGAACTCCTCCACAATATTCTTCAATAATCTTGCCAAAGTAGTGGTTACTTGTAAAAATACAATCACATCATCTGCATAAAGAAGGTGTGTAATCCTCAATCCTCTAGGTGAAATTTGAAATACCCAACTCTTGTCCCCTTTGCTCAATTGCATTGGAAACAAGTTGGGAGCACATAATGAACAAGTATGGTGAAAGTGGATAGCCCTGCCGGAATCCACTATGAGCATTGATCCATCTTGAATTCTTCCCATTCAGAATAATTGAAAAACTTGCATTAACCACATACTCCATGAGTAAATCAGAAAAAATAGTGGGGAAACTATACCATTTAAGAATTTGATGCAGAGTTGTCCATCCCATGCTATTGTAAGTCTGCTCCATGTCAAGCTTTACAACCATCATACCTTTTTTATTAGTAGAGATTTTAAACTTGTTAAAGATCTCCTGAGCCAATATACAGTGTTATGCCATTGATCTACCTGGAATGAAAGCCAACTGTTCCTCCGATATCATCTTGGGCATGCATTTTTTTAGCCTATTAACCAGCATAGTAGAAAAAAATCTTATAAGTAGTTTGACAAAGGCTTATAGGCCTATAATTGGAAGGCAAAATCGGGCTCTTCACTTTGGGAATTAATATGATTAATGTATCTTTCCATTCCTTGTACATAACTCCAGAATTAAAGAACTTTTTGATAGCATTCCAAGTAGTTTCCCTCACTAAGCTCCAATAACACTTAAAAAATGAAGATGTCACCCCATCCAAACCAGGTGACTTATTATTGCCTTGCTGGAATACCAATTCCTTACATTCCTCCAAGGAAAATTCAGTAGCCAAAGCATCCATATCCGAAGCATCCAGCCTCTGTTTATCGGAAATAACAAGCCACTCAGACAATTTGTATTCTCTGTATTTCCATTTCTCCTCATAGAACTATAAAAACACCTGCTCAATCTGATCATCCTCCTCCACCAATTGGTTATTCACATCTTTGATTTGTCTCACCCACTTTGCATTTCTCCTAGCTGATGCAAAGTTATGAAAAAACTTAGAATTAGTATCCCCCACCTCTTGCCATCTTGCCTTAGCCCTTTGATTCCACCAAGTGGAAAGTCTTCTTAGAGTGACATTAAGTTCATGTACCTTACTCCTAAGAAGAAGCAAATCTTCCAAAGAAAAATCCTCACCCGTTGCTTCTTTAATCTGTATGTCCAGAATATCCCTCTTCAAGTCCTCCTTCAACTTACACAAATCTTTGCATTTGTTTTTACTCCAGAAGAATAAAGCTCTCAACGTCCTTCAAAGCTTTCTATAAAGTGCCTCAACCTCATCACCGAAATCAGATTTCTTCCAGGAATTATACACAATATTCCAAGCAGCCAGGTATGATCTCCAAGTGTCTTCAGATCTGATGATCTTTGTCTTGTTAAACTGCTGAGCTTCCAATTTAAATACAATTGGACTATGGTCTGAAGCCACCCTTGCAAGATGCCTCACCTTCCCTGAAGGGACCAAATGTAATGATGCAGAGTTTAGCAAGCATCTATCAAGCCTTTCCCATATCCTTGAAGCTCCTTCTTTATTGTTACACCAAGTAAAACTTGGTCCAACAAAACCTACATCATGGAAATCAGAGTTAGTCATAAAATCCCTCATCTCTCTAGGACCTTTAGAAAAGAGGAACCTCTTTCCACCTTTCTTCTCCTCCTTATTCAGAATGCAATTAAAGTCCCCCCCTCCCCCCCCCCCCCCAATAATGGAAGGACCCATCCCCAACATACTCTTTTCTAGCATGCTCCAAAGACTCCTCTCATTACAACATCTACTCCCATACACAGTGGCCACCTTCCAATCTCCCATAGATGGTGTAGAAAGAACTCCAACCACCACTTGAAAAGAACTCTCCATCACCACGAAAGAAGTCACCTTCCTGTTCCATACAATCAAAATTCCACCAGAAGTACCCACAACTGGATGGTGGAAGAAATCCCAATCACTCCCAATAAGGCTATCAACATCCCTTCTCTCAACACTTGTTAGCTTAGTTTCCATCAGCCCAACAAAGAAAACATCATGATCCCTAACAATCTCTCTAAGATACGGAGTCGGAGGAGTGTTAAGAGATTGTAAAGGCAGATTTTTGTTTGCTTTTGGCTTCAAACATATGCATTGGGATTGTTCGGCTTTAGAATTAGAAGCTATCATCTCATTGAATAAAGTAGTTCAAGAATGGATGTATGAGGCTAAAGGAATCATTATCGAAGGAGACAATTATAATGTCATGAAGTTCATTCATAATACTTTCAAGGAAGGAGTTCAAGTAGGTAATAATGCTAGTTTTGATGATTTCTTCTTTCTTAGAAATTTTAATCAAGTCATTATTCAATTTGTGAATAGGGGATGTAATAAGTTAACCGATTGTTGTGCTAACTATGCTAGCTCTATTGATTTTGTTTGGGAAAGTTTGGATAACAATCACATTCCTCCTCTTTTTTTCAATATATTAAAGGAGGAATGTGATAGATCCAACTTCACTTAGACCTTTTTTTTTCTTCCTTTGTCTTTTATTAATAATATTGCTTCTAGCATTTCATCAAAAAATAAATTAAGAAAGAGTTTTTATTGGAGGAGATTTTAAATGGATATATTGGTAGAGAGGTAGATGATTTTAAAAGTATTCATGGTGTCCATGGGTTTGGAATGATAAAAGAAGGCGACAAGACCATATTAGATTTTTGTTTAGCTTATGATTTTTTAATTGCTAATACATTATTTAAGAAAAGGCATGAGTATCTCATCACTTATAAAAATGGATATAATATAACTCAGATTGACTATTTTCTTATAAGAAAATTAGATCGTTTAGATTGCAAAGATTGTAATGTTATTATGAGTGAAAATTTATATACATAACATCAATTATTAGTTTTGGACTTTAAGATAAAGGGGTATAAAATAAAAAGTAAAGTAAAATGATATTTTAGGATTAGATGGGGCCATTTAAAGAATATTAAAAAAAATATATTTGAGAATAATATTTTAGATCTTAAGATTTGTCTGTGTATGATGATGCTAATTCTATATAGAAAAAAGTGGCTAGTGATATTAAGAATATTGCAAAAGATGTGCTTGAAGTTTCAAAGAGAGAAGCTCCTAATAGTCAAAATAGTTGGTGGTGGAATCTAATTGTATATAATAAGATTAAAAATAAGAAGATTTGTTCTAAAAATTGGTTTAATTATAAACTCTGATAATTGGGAAAGATATAAAGAGGCACGCAAAGAATCTAAGAAAGCAATATGCGATGCAAAACCTTAGCTTTTAGTGATTTATATAATAGATTAGATACAAAGGATGGAAAAAGATATATGTATAAGTTAGCCAAAAAAAGGGATAGAAGTAATAAAGATTTAGTTTAAGTGAAGTGTATTAAGAATGAAGATCAAATAATACTTATCTTAGAAAATAATATTCAACAAAGGTGGATGAGATATTTGGCTAAATTTTTTAATGAAGAATGTGAAAATCTGATTGACTATAGTGACCTTAGCACCCTAAATGAAAATAAAGATTTCCACTTTTATCAGTGTATTTGTAAAAGCAAAGTTAGAGAGGCTTTAAAGAAAATGAAGTGTGGAAAAGCTATTGGACATGATGATATTCCAATAGAGGTGTGGAATTGCTTAGGAGATGAAGGATTTTCTCTGCTTACTAAACTTTTTAATATTGTTTTAAAGACTAAAAATATGCCAGATGAGTGGAGAAAGAGTGTGTTTGTTCCTATTTTTAAGAATAAAGGTGATGCATAAGATTGTACAAATTATAGAAGAATTAAGTTAATGTGTCATACTTTAAAACTATGGGAGCGAGTATTAGACCATAGGTTGTGGCATAATACTAACATTTCTCAAAATCAATTTAGATTCATGTCGGGTAGGTTAACTATGGAAGCCATACATTTATTAAGAGGTTTGATGGAGAAATATAGAAAAAATAAAGAGGATATATATATTATATTTATTGATTTAGAAAAAAGCATAAGATAAGGTTCCAAGAGAAGTGCTAAGGAGAGTTCTTGAAAAGAAAGGAGATAATAATACTCATATTTAAATCATTATAAATATGTATGCAAGAACGATTTCTTGTGTTCAAACACAAAGTGGTTAGACCAAGCATTTCCCTATTTCGGTTGGGTTACATCAATGATCAGCCTTAAGCCCATATCTTTTTACTTTAGTCATGGATGTTCTCACTAGACATTTGCAAGAGGATGTACCTAGGTGTATGCTTTTTGCTGATGATATTCTTCTTGTTGATAAGACTAGAGAGGGAGTTGAAGGTAAACTTGAATTATGGAGGTCAACCTTATAGTCTAAAGGTTTTCTCTTGAGTAGATCTAAAATGGAATATATATAATTTAATTTTAGTAGTAATAGACCTAGTTAGGGGATTGTGACTTTGGGCGATCAAGTCATTAATAAGAGTACATATTTTAGATATCTTGGATCTATTGTTCAGAGTGATGGTGAAATAGATGGGGATATTATCAGTAGAATTCAAGTTGGAATGTTGAAGTGAAGGAATGCATTGGGCTTGTTATGTGATAAAAAAGCACCCCTCAAACTTAAGGGAAAATTCTATAAGATGGTGGTGAGGCCTGTAATGCTTTATGGTGTCAAATGTTGGTCATTAAAAGGGAAGCATAATACTAAGTTAAGAGTGGCGGAGATGAGGATGCTCAAGTGGATGGGTGGCTTTACCCTTAGAGATAGGATACAAAATGAGCATACATATGAAAAGGATGGAGTAGTTTCAATAGAAGATAATATTAGGGAGAGTCACCTTAGATGGTTTGGTCATATAAAACGCCAGCCTTTCGATGACTTGGTTAGGAAAATAAAGGTATTAAATTTGACTTAGTTTAAGAAAGTTAGAGGCAAACCTAATAAGGCTTGGTTAGAAAATAATATAAATGATCTTTCTCTATTAGATTTAAATAAGAATTTAACTTTTTATAGGACAGAATAGAGGAAAAGGATTCATATAGCTGACCCCACATAGTCGGATAAAGGCTTGATGTTGTTGTTATATGTAGAATATATTGCATAATTCTATTCATTTAGAGTCTACCATAGAACATAACATGTTTACTGTTGTAAGGCATGAAAGTTTGTGAGGGGTGTTAAACCCTACAAAATTAGTCTCGATGCTAACCAGGAGGGGGGGGGGGTGAATTTGATATTTAAAAAAAAAACTTCTTTCAATAAAAAGAAAAATCCCCTTCTTAAAGATTTTTCTACATCTGAAAATAGATAATTAATAAAACATAGTATCAATCACAAATTTTTACCCAAGTAGTTATAATCAAAATAAATGCAGAAAATAAAATAAAAAAAATAATATTAGAAAGAACACACTAGATTTATAGTGGTTCGGTCCAACCTAACCTATGTCCATTCCCTAGAATCTCTCATTTCAAGTATTGCACTAAACCTTTAGTGACTCTTCTTTAGACCCCATAACTAGGTAGAGAAGCCCTTAGAAAATCACTTCCACCTTTCCCAGTATGGCGGAGTAGCTGGGTTCTTTGACACCAAACAAATCTACTTCTTTCCAAAACCTCCTTTAAGATGAACTTTGAATCCGATGGTACTAAGGTGCAAGCTTGCTGGATCAACCATGTGAAATCCCCTCCATACACCCTTGAAACCCCCTCCAAGGATCTTCCCCCTCTCAAACTCCACCCTTTCCTCTCTCCCTTTCATGTTCTCTCTTCAAGTTTTCTCCAGAAGAATGAAGATACAATGGCTGCTAAAACACTTACTAAGTGCCTTAACAAAGCTTAAATAAAGGGATTTGAAAAACCCTAAAAATTAATTCTAGCAACAAAGATAGTCCGGTACCATCTCAAGATTGTCTAGTTGTGCTTAAATAGAGGTCTCCAGGAAATTCTAAAAACTCAATTTTAGTGCCAAATATCATCCTATATAATCTCAGGATCGTCCAGTATGATGTGCAGAATTTAACCTAATAGCCTTGGATGATCTCTAGATAGTCTAGTATGATTAGTTCAAATTTGTACAGATCATCTAATATGACATTAGATATCATCTTGGTTGATTCAAAGAAAAATTATGGTATTTCTTCTGGTATGATTGGGGGTCATCCCATGAAATATCAAAGATCATCCAGTATGATCATAAGATCATCTTATATAATTTGATCGAGCAATTTAACCATAATTAATCACCTAATCACATGATGAATTTGGGCATGATTGTCATAGATCGTCCTGAATAATTAGAACAAAAAAATGAAATTCAAAATCTTGCCTAAATTATGATTGGTGGCTATTTTTTATAATCATAACTAATCATCGTGGATGATATAAATCATATAGTATGATTAGTTCAAAAATTAAACTTCTAGTATTGACTCAATCTCACTCCCCCTGAGTGTGTGTATGCATGGTCACCAAGCAAGCATACACCCTTATAGGAATTCACTCAAGAAATAAAAAATACATCAATGAATATTATAAAAATCATTACATCATAACCCATTCTACCCAATCTTGAGCCTTGAATATTTATTGGATGGTGCATAGTGTTCCAAAAAAGTTAGAACACAAATAAACAAAAATAAATTTCAAATATAAGTAGATAATAGAATGTGAGACACAATATTTATTATCATCAAAAATATAAACTCATGAGCATGAGTTACAATAAGGCCTCTTGAGTATAACATGGCATGCATAAATCATATCACATTGGGTGACCCAAGCTTTTTGTATTTCTAAAGTTACAACTTAGTATATTTCTGAGGTGTGCTTATATAAGGGGTCCTATGAAGGAATGTTTTCCCTAGATAGAATATGCTTACACTAAAGGAGTGGAGATAAGAACAAATTCATCATATTGGTGTCCAAATGTAGAGGAAAAGTGACCCTTAGGGATAAGTCATTGGCATAGGTACCCTAGGTATAATGAATGGTTTACTAATGAAAAAGTTTATTAATAGATGGATTCAAACATGTCTTATTAAGTTCAGTTAATTTTATAATAAATAATTTGATGTCAAGTTTTATTTAGATAGGTTCTTACTAATGTTGAATAAAAATATATTTTAGAAGGGTTATGAGTTACTAATGTGTAGATGATTAATTTAGACTGCATTAATAAAATTTAGTGAAATGTATTGCCTAAAATAAGTTTTATGAGGATCGATTATGTAATAGTAGATTACATCATCCTAGTATGAAAATATTAGGAAGATCACACACATAAAGCAATAGGGATACCAGAATTATCTTTACCCAAAAGAATTTATGTAATGCTTGTTAGGAAGGGAAACATGTCAGATCATCATTCCATTCAACTAGGGTGTATTCATCACTAAATCATTAGAAATACTTCATAGGAACGTGTTTGGATTAATTTGTATCATGAGTCTAGAAGACAAGTCATATACATTTATAAATGTTAAATGATTACACTAGATTCACAAGGGTATAATTTTTAGCAAATAAGAGTGAATCATTTGATTAATTTAAAATTTTGTTAGTTTTAATTCATAGAATAGGGTACTTTATATCCATTATTCATAGTGACTATTGTAGAGAATTTGAAAAGTATAACTTTAATTCATTCTATTAAGGGATTTGGATAGAACATAATTTCTTAGCACCTACAATATCATAGCAAAATGTTATAGTAGAAAGGAAGAATAGGACCTTGATTGAGACTACTAGGGAAATGTTAAGTAAATATTTGTTAGCAAATTGTCTTAGGTTGAAGCATTAAACATATTATGTTATATGTTAATTAGGGTGAACATTAGAGAAAATTGAATAAAATCTCATATGAACTCCTTAAGGGTGAAACAACAAACTTTTCCCATCTACATGTCTTTAGATGTGAATGCTTTGTGCTTAATAATGTAAAATAATATTTGATAAAATTTAATGCAAAATTAGACAAGGATATTTTTTCTAGGACACTCTTCCTTTAGAAAAGTTTATAGGGTATTCAACAAAAGGAAATATTTTGTTAAAGAATCAATCATCCTATCTTTGATGAAACTTATAGTATTAGCCTTCCTAGAGAGGTAGAAGAAGTGTATATTATCACTAGGGTTAAAAATAAAAGATTAGAGGATATTGTTGACGTTTTTTTTTTGTGTCGACCCGACCCCGATCGAGCCCGACTAGGCTCAATCGTGCTCGATCGACTTAATTGACCGTCGTCGAGACAAAATCGGCTCAAATTGGACCCCGATTTGTTTTAATTAAATTTGTTTTAGCCAAATTAAATCAAATTTAATTAAATTAAAATCAAATCAAGTTAAATCAAACCCCGTCGAGCGTCGTCGAGTTCAATTCGACGCATTTCGACACAATTCGGCGTCGATTCAAGTTAAGTTTGTAAAATTAACTTGATCGGACCCGCTCGAACCCAAATCGACCCAAATCGATTTGAGTCGAGTTCGATTTGGGCTAAATCAAATAGCCAAATCTGAAATTGAAATCAACGGCTACGATTCGTTTGATTTTTAAATTTTGCGGCCGTCTTCCCTCAGTCTTCAATTCCCGCGGGCGGCTACAGCAGAGAGATCGTGTGAAGATCTCTTATCTCCTGCAGCAAAATACTCGAGTGAGGATGGGCATCCCGCGTGCTTGTCCGTCCCGTGTAGAAAGGGAGATCGAAGGGAGAAGAAACCTTCTTCTTCTTCTTTGGCTCGTGTCCGTCCCGCAACTCAGAGAGACAAAGAGTGAGAAAGCGAGAGAAAAGGGAAGACGATACCTTGCGCTCGTTTCCACCAGGCGGAAGCAAGGACCCGCGCGCGACTTCACTGTGCGGCTCCTCTCCTGTGCCTTTCGTCCCGACAGAGAGAGGGAGAAGCGGGATTTATCCCCCGCGTGCGGTTCATCCCGAACGGAAACAGAAAGAGCGACTCCCGCGCCCGAGCTCGCTTCCTCGCGTGCGGAATCCCTTCCCGACTCCGACCGCCGAACCTCCTAAGGGGTTCATCTTGCTTGCTCGATTGACCGTTTGGAGCCTCAAGCCCTGCACGTCAAACTTCCATCTGATTTGAAGACCCGACTCCTCCCAAGTCTGGACTTCCGCGACGTTTCACTCAGAAAGAGGCTTCTACTTCCTCTTCCTTCAATTCCGACGACCTCGAGGCGAGTCGAAGGCTGTTTGAAGCTCCCAAGCAGCAAACGGAGGCTCCTAAACCTTCCAAACAGCAGTTTGGAGCCTTCGAATCATCTTGGACAGCAGCGGCGACCTCTGGAACTTCTTGGACAGCGACTTGGACCTTGAACCGGAGCTTGGACAGCAGCTAGAACTTGGAGCGGAGCTTGGACAGCAGCTTGGACATTGGTTTGGAGCGCTTGGACAACCCGGGGAAGGTATACCACCAAAACTTAGGCGAAACCTTAAGGCTCCCAAGGCCAATTGCAATGTGGTTGACGATCCCAAGCTTTAGGTCCTTAGAAACTTTGATTTTTGGTTCCCCAAAATCCCTTGACGGCTGTCCTCTTTGCAAAACAGCGAAAATTTGGTTACTTTTCGTTGTTGGTTCTCATGTGAGAATCCGTAGAGGATGTTAATGCGTGTAGAAGTGTTGGATTTGTGTCTAATGCCTCTCAAGTGCATGCTTTAGCATTCATATTGTCTTCCAAACTTCCACCTATCAATAACCATAGGCTATGTGACATTCTCCCTTCCCAAAACGAATGTTGAGGTGTAGATTTCTTTGCATCATGAGACATGTTTCCCCACTTGATTAAGTGTCACAACAAAACTTACACGAAATTTGGGATTTCATATTTGCTAACTTGTATATTATCCATGGCTTTCGTGAATGCGCAAAAGTGCATTTCTAGTCGGATTTTAAATCCATGGCACACTTCTTGTAGGATTTCACACGAATCTCCAAAGATTCATGTTGCAAATCCTAGGATTAGTAAAGCTTTTAGAAATCCATTTTTTTTTGGGTGTTTTGTGAAACTCATGGAGGTGATAACAAATGAGCACTCAAACTTATGAAATCTCTAAGACTAGAGATGTTTGCCCATGCTTCTAATGCATTAAATTAAAAAGGGTTTGCAAGCTTCAATTTATTTGGTTATATGCATCTTTATTTCAAAGCTTATATAGCAAGATAATTTGTAAATGCAAAAATTTCTTTATGTGATGAAGCTTGTAAATTTTTGTGAAGCTTTGCAAATGCTTGGAGGCAAATTTAATCAATTCGGTGAGCCCCTTATGTTGTGAGATTGCACATTAACCTCCTAAGGCTTGTGTCGAAATCCCACAAAGAGGGCATAATTGGTTAAGTTCGTATACGATGTTTTGCAAAGTAAGAATAGAAGCAAATGTTTTATATTGCTACGCATTTATAGATTTGCAAACTTACTAATATGCTTATCAAATCTCTAAATACTTATGAAACAAGTATGAGATGAAGTTGATAAACATGTTCAATGAAATTTGCAAGTTAAGTAGTGTTTAGCAATTGAAACGATCAAACATCTCAAACAAAAAAAAAAAATAGTGAACTTCGCATGCATATTCTTAGGTTCTTGATAGAGCTTATCAAATCGATCTTTAGGGCATCTCTAAGATCTTTCAAATCCCCTAAGTCATGCCAAAATCGACTTAGAAAATCTTTCAAGTTTGACACTTGGAACTTCCTCAAAATTCTAAGTTCTTCGTTGCACGAATGCCAACAAACATCACCCTTCATTTTAGATATCTTTGGAGTTTCTTCAAGGCCCCAAGATATTCTATCAACTTCAACCATTATGACTTTAGGAACAAATCCTAGGTCATCTCTCTTTTGTTGAGACAAAAAAAAAATCAACAAATGCTTGCACTTTCATATGTGGTATTTTGGAGCCTCCCTAAGCTCCAAATATCCATCATATGGACCACTTAAACTTGAGATCAAACTCTCAAGTTCTCATACTTAGTTTGTTGAAACACCTAATCAACAAATAATTCACTCATGTGTTGTATTTAGAGACTATCCAAGCCTCTAAATGCTTTTCCTACACATGAATCTTGGTAGTTTGGAATCAAACTCTAAACTATCAACCCTTGTGTTGGAACATAAAACCAACCAATCTTTTCTTTCCCTTCGTTTGTCAATTCATAGAGTTGACAAATGAATCCCCTCCCTCATGCATGGTAATTTGGAGCACCACAAAGCTCCATTTTTCCATTGCATGAATGTTCTCAACTTAGGATTCCAAAAAGCCTAGGTTCCACTACATGCCTACTCTTAGGTTCCTCTTAGATCTTGCCAAAATGGATCTTTAGGTTTCTCCTAGAAACTTTCAAATCCCCAAAATCATATTAAATTTGATTTGAGAAAACCCTCCAACGCATTAGGAAGTTGACCTTCCACCATTTCAAGCAAATCCAAAACATTTGTAGAAGGGTAGAAGGTTCCCTTCCTTATGTACATGTCCCTTGCACTTAATAGTTGGGACGTTCTCTAAGTCCCAATTATTATAGTGCATGAATCAAGGTTTTAGGAAAACAAATCCTAAGCCTCTCTCCCATTTCCATTTGCTAACAACACAAAGTTAGCAAATAAATGTTTCTCCCTTCATAAATGATGATTTGGAATTCTCTAAAATTCCAAACCTATCATTATATGAAAATCTTGTAGCTTAGAGCCAAAAAACCTAAGTTCTCCCCTTCTTTCATTTTGAGACTAAGATCAATGAAAGAATTCCTTTTTAGGCTTAGGATTCTAAAATCTAGCCTATTTCATTTGCCTAACCTATATAGGTAGATGACCCCTTAATTTGTAGTCCAAAAACTACAAATTACATCTCTTATGCGATGTTATTTGGAGCGTCCCGAGCTTCAAATATCTCATTGCATGTCTCCTAGTCTATCGTAGGAGCTATCACCCACTTTCATCATGTGTTGCATTATGAATTCCCAAAAGGCAAAAGTCCTTAATGCATCATGTTATAAGTTTTAGAAACTTGGAGCCAAAATCCAAGTTTTCTTACATCTCTTGTTGGAACCCCAAAACCAACAAGTATCCTCTCATGTGAGGTGAATTGAAGCCCCTCAAGTCTTCAAGGATACCCACATGAATCGTTGTAGTTTGGAACTAAACTCTAAACTATCAACCCATTCTCTTAGCCTAAATTAAGTGAATGTGTGTCCTTTTCTTTGAACACCAAATGCTCAAGGAAATTCCTCTAACTTGCAACTTCCAAGTTGCACATGATTTCCCCTTTTCTACAACCCGAAAAATGTAGGAAGGCCATCTTCCTCCTTCAACCTCAAAGTTGTAGGAAATTCACTAAATCATTTATTCATTGGGATACAAACCAATGAGTAATCCTCTAAATTTAGGACTCAAATTCTAGTCTTTCTCATTTTCTTAGCCCAAAGTTGAGCAAATGATAATCTTCCTTTGAGTACCAAATGCTCAAAGAGACTTCACCATTTACTTAGCCTAAATCAAGTAAGTGGTCCTCCCTCCTTGAACATCAAAATGTTTAAGAAATAACCTCCAACTTACAATTCATAAGTTGTATTTCATTTCTCCTTTCCTACAACTCAAAAGTTGTAGAAAACTATCTCATTCTCTAAGGACTCCAAATTATGAGAATGTGCATGCCCTCTTTGAACCCCAAATGTTCAAAGAATGTTTAGAGAGTTTGCAACTTCTAAGTTGCATCTTCCTCCCTCTTTCCTACAAGTCAAGATTGTGGGAGAGTATTTAAATCTGTCTTCATGCTCCCAAACTCAAATTGGAAGGATGAATCCCCTTCTTTGAACGCCAAATGTTTAAGGAAAATCTTTTACTTTGCAACCTTCAAGTTGCATTTCCTTCTCTCCCTACAAATCTAAACTGTAGGCGACCATCAAGTTTCCTCTTCATTTCTCTTAACCCAAATTAAGAAAATGAAACTCCTCCTTGAATAAAAAAAATTCAAGGAAGCACTTTCTTGATTTGTAACCTTGAGGTTACAAATCGTCTTCTACTCCTATAGACTCCAAAAGTTTTAAGGAATTTCTTACCTTGGTTCAAAGCCATAGGTTCTTTCACTCTTCCTATAACTCAAAAGTTGTGGGAAGCTTTTCAAATCATCTGTTTGTTGAATCAAAATTAACAAATAGTTCAATCCAAAAATTATTTATTTGTTGAACCTAATTCAACAAATAATCTCGTGTTAAGCAAGGAATCAAAGTCCTGGCTTTTCTTTCATTCTCCTAACCTAAATTAGGTGAATGAGCTTCTCTCTTTGGACATCTAAAAGTCTAAAGAATTCTTGATGTATAGGCCCAATCTACACATCAATCTCCTTTATTTGCTTAACCCAAATCGAGCAAATGAAACCCAACTCTTTGAATACACAAAATTCAAGAAGGTTCTTTTGATTTGTAACCTCAAAGCTACTAATCTCCGTTCTTTTTCATAGGTTCCAAAAACTTTAGAAGATGTAATACCTTAGCCAAAAGCTATGGGTTCTTCCCTCTCCAACTCCAGAGTTGTAAGAGACTTCTTCTCTCCTTTAGCCCCAAAGCTAGAGAGAGTTCTCCAACATTTAGCTCAAAAGTTAAATGTTGGATTCTGTCCTTCCTTTTCTTAGCTCCAAAAGCTAAGGAGAGTCTCCCCCAACATGTAGCCCGAATACTACATGTTGGGCACTCCTTCCTTAGACCCAAACTCTAGGAGGATCCTTAGTGTGACATACCACACGAGCCTCACACACTTAGATGCACAGTCCCTTAGGCATGCTAGGATTAGGATTTTTCTTTGTGTGCGCATGTAATTGATGTTGTGGAGTGATTGACCCTTGGATTGTCTGCGTGTGGGCATTTGCCCTTAAGTGGTTAGTATAGAGATATAAATGCTTTTCTGTGCAGGTGGCCATATCTAAAAGGGGGGCGCTCATAAACGCATGACAGGTACTGCTTAATACCCCCCCAAAGATGTGGCCAATAGGATAGAAGCAGGGGCCTAGCATTTAGCGCTCTAAGTGCTAGGCCAATTTTGAGAATATAATGTGATTACTATATAAATTGCTGCTTAACTCTGTCTTGCAGGTTTTGAGTCTTTTCTTTTTCATATCATGTATTTGATTAGAAGTAGGATGTGAACTTGTGGGGTTTGAATTAGAAAGCAAGGAGGATCAAAGAAAAAAGTATCATTTTGGAGATGAAGCTCAAAGACCTCCTTGAAGGTTAAAGCTTGAAGATCCCCACAAGTAGAGTCTGTAATTAATTCAACTGGGTTGTATAATGGCAGGCAACTCAGCTGCCAAATTTGGTTGTAATAAATTGGACTTTATCTACATTTCTGCATTTTGTTTATAAATAAAAGCATGTGTTGAAGTGTTTACTGGGTGTGCAATAGAAAAGCATGTTCTTTCCTAGGTTTCTTTCCTTGTTTTTTTGTTTGGGCGTGGCCTGGACTTGATTACGTTAGGCTCTTAGGATAAATTAAGTTTTCTACCCCTTAAAATGTAAACAACCTAAAAATGAAACTAGGCTCCAAAGTTTTTTTTAACAAAAGAAAATTTGCATGGCTCCCTTCAAGGAGCCAAGTTTTTCAAAACGAAAATAAACATGCATAGCCAAAAAAAAATGTGTCACATGTAGAATGCCTCAACTTAAGGACTAGATAATAAAATCTTTTCTTTATGAGTCAACATTTTGCATACCCACATAAAAAGGCATCTTGGCCTCAAAGCCAAGTTGTAAGACCTATCTTCTAAATAAAAACAACCCTACCACTCTACATTTGCATTGAGACTGAATAGCATGGTTTTAAAAGCGATTAGGAGGGTTAGCTGGTAGTCCCTTCCAGGCGGGATAATAAATCCAGAGGTCGGGCGGGTTATGCCTCTTGTGAGGTGTAGCTTGTAAGTCCCTCTTTGCACTCGTTAGATCTAGGTTCGAGGTACTACCTATCGGTAGTCCTCACCTTAGTCTTAGGGTCCGAGGCACGGGTTGATTCCAAATCACCCTACAAGCCCTCAACTTTCGGGCAATTCCTCCAACAAATGTTGTTGGGATGTAAGCCCCAATCTTCTAATAAAATATCAACTTAAACCAAAATTAGGTTGCTAACATGTAAAGCCCAACATAGGATAGTTTGGGCACCTCTGAGTTCCATCTCAGAATCAAGTGCCCCTACTTCAACTCCTTTGGCTTTCTTTCCCAAAATCTAAATCTAAATTGATCAATTCCTCGAAATTCCTAAAGGACCAAAACCTTTAAGCAAGACTTTCATGAATTTTTTAAAACAAAAATCAAGCTTTAGCCAACATTTAAATGACTTCAAAATGAAGAAAACCATTAGTTTAATCAAAAGTTTTCCCAAATCAAATTTGGGAAGTAATTAACCATAGGGGCTTGCCCCTATGGGATGTCTGTACCCCAGAATAAATAAACCCCACCCAACCAAACATTGAGTGGGGGAATCTCTGTTAAATAATTGTAAATTTTATTTTTGAGTCCATAAGGAGATGATATTTTTACCCTCCGGGGTAATATATCGTATTCTTATGCCGTGCTCGATAATAAAATATGCAATCCGTTTGAGGATACAAAAATTCTCCAACAGATTTTCTGGCGACTCCGCTGGGGAGGATGTCTCTTTTCATCTTAACTAGTGGTTTTCATTTAGTCATTTCAAATATTGGCTAAAGAGCATTTGTAAAATCAAATTTGTATTGTATGCCTCTCCCTTAGCAAATTTGGGTTGAGTGATGTCAATACAAGCAAATGCAAATCAAGATGAACTTTCCAAATCACTTTCAAAGTGAGAAAGATGAACTTTGGTTTTTCAAGTCAATCATTTTCAAAAAAAATTTCACATTCTCAAATTCCTAATTTCAAAATCTCCTCTTCACCATAATTGTTGTGGTTGTATGAAATCTACAACCAAACAATATCAAATGGTGTGGGATTCCAAATTCAAACAAAATTCCATCATCATTCGTCAAAATCCGGGTCACAGTTGTGGGTGGTCAGTGATTCAAGTCAGTGGTCAGAAAACCCAGAAAAAGTGCAGTGATTAGTTGATGTCATGATAATTGGATAAAAAAAAGATGCAACAGAAAGATTGATATCAGAAATTTTGATTTTCAGGATATCTGTTGAGGTTCAGTTGTTTGAAAATTCAGTTTGGCAGAAATGGAAGGCAGATTGATTTTTAAGTTTGGTGATCAGTTGCAGTTGTCTTTTGATCAGTCCCGTTTTGCTCCTGGGGACATGATCAAATTTGGGCAAGGTTTTGAGGATATGGAGGTTATTTTCCAGGGTCCTACACCCTCTGAAGCTAGGACTTTGGAAAACCAACCTTCATCTGAAAAGAAGGTGTTGGAAATAAACCTGCCCACTAGAGAGAGGTCACCTACTCAGGATAGTAGGAAGAGGGTGGCTGAGCTGTCTCCCAAAGCTTTAGCCTCTCGACCTTCTGTTTTTAATAGATTGACCTTCCCTAAGGTCTTGAAATCAGATGAAAGACAAACAGCTTTGACTCCGATGTTGCATAAGCAGAAGTTTGTTAAGAAAGAACCTGAGCCAGTTCAGTCTGTAGTAGTTGCTCCGAGTGTCCCTGGGTCTGAGGGTCCTTTCCAGTTCAGTCAGTTTGAGGAAGGGGGCAGTTCTACCTACCTCCTTACAAAATCTCAGAAAAGGAACAAATATAGGAGGTATAAGAAGAGAAAGGAAAGGGAAGAAAAAGCTGAGCGGGATTCTGAGATGATGGACCTCTCTCCATTAGCTGAGGGGAGTAGGTTTTATCCTCTTTCTTTGTCTAGGGGAGAGGAGGATGTTAAGAAGATAGTTGCACCACCCCCTAGGCCTCCATCTAGAACTTCTGAATGTACTCCTGATGAGATGACAAAGAAGTGGGAGAAAGGAATAAGGAGAATCTTTCAAAGGGTGGCTGATCAAATGCACACAACTAAGGAGGAAGTGATTAAAGCCATGAAAAATACAATCACCAGAGATTTTGCTAAGCTACTTCTGAAAGAGGATAGAGATCCTGAGGATAGTAAACTGATTGTAGAGCCATCCCAAAGAAATAGGCGCAAATTCTCTAGGCAGCCAGCAGTGTCAGCTTTGGCAGATGGGTATAGTTCTGGGCCTCGTCAGGAAAGGGCAGCTAGTGAGCAGATTGTTTTGGTTGATTACTCAGCACCACTACCTGAGGTCCGTGGCAGACCAAAAGTTGATCATCCTGATCGCCGAGTGGTCCCTCGGACTTCTCTTTCCAGTTCTGTTAGATCCGATGTACCCACTAGGTTTAGGAGGTCTCCAAAAGAAGACCGACCTCCTACTCCTTATGATGAGCCATACTCTGGGGGTCACATTCAGACTCCACCTTTAGATGAGGTAAATTTGGGGCGCCAAAAATCCCATACCTCCTCATCTGGGGTGAAGGAAGAATGGAGACCCAAGGTGGTGGCTCCATCAAAGGTACACTCTTCCTCTTCCACTCATGATGATCCTAATGATAAAGGGAAAGCACCGATGGAGGTGAACAGTTATGAAGAATACCATCCTTCCCATGTCAACCCTTCAACGGGCAAAACCATTGAAGAAATGATGGATTATTTGAAAGAAAGCCTTAAAAAGATCGATGAGGATGAAAGGAGAGACAAGGAGGAAGAGGAAAATTATAAAAAGTTGATTGAAAATTTTAATCCTGATGAGGATGATCTTATGGATGAGGAGGATATCTATGTTCTCCATTATAGCAGAAGAGGATCCTCTCTTCCAGGAGACCCTCATACAGATGAGTTGTTGGAGGTGCCAGTAGAGGAGGAGGGGAGTGAAAATCCCCAGATCCGTGCCTTGCTACAACAGTTGAAAGATAAAGACACTCAGCTTAGTGATATGGCTAAGAGATTAGATGAGATGGCCTCTGCCATGACTGCCCTTACTACTCAGCTCTTGGGTCCCCAAAAGGCCCCAAACACAATTGATAAACCCTCCACTACTGCAGAAAAGGCTAAGGAGGTAGTACAAGTTGATGAGGATATTGGCAGTCAGGAGAAGAATGAACCTGGGTCAGTAAATCTCCAACCTTCAAAGGAAGATTTGAAGGATTTCATTAGTCAGCAAATCAAGGAGTCTATAGCACAGGGGAAAGGAGGTCACTCTATTCAAAGAGGAAGACCTTATCCCGAGGAGTTTGACTTGGTACAGTATCCCAAAGGTTTTGTTTCCCCTTCCTTCAAGCTCTTCAATGGTATAGGAAACCCACGTCAACATTTAGCTCACTTCAGAGCTGGGTGTTGTAATGTGGGTGGCAGTGACGCTCTCCTCTTCAGACAGTTTGTGAGCAGTCTTTCAGGGGTGGCTTTTGACTGGTACGCTGAGTTACCAAATGGTTCAGTAAAGACCTTTTCAGAGTTGGAATCCTTGTTTGTAAAGAGGTTTGCGGGGGCCCAACATCATGTTACAGTGGGAGACCTTGTGGTGGAGAGGCAAAAGCCAAATGAGGGGTTGGTGGATTACATTCTTAGGTGGAGGAATCTTAGCCTAAAATGTGAACCACAACTCCAAGAACAGCACGCCATAGAAATTTTACTAAGAAATATTCACGGTCCTATAGCACTCATTCTCAAAGGGTTCACTATTAGGACTTTTGAAAAATTGATTAGTAAAGCTTCTGGCTTGCAATCTGAAGCATCTCAGTTGTCATTCCTTAAAGATAACAGTAATGGTGACCAAGCCAAGAAATTCAAGCAGAAACCAGTTGAAAGAAAGGGCAGTGTGTCAGCATTATCATTTCAGAAGGGAAAGCAGATTCAGATCACTGAGCAACAACAGCCTAGAAAGATTACTGAGCAGCAGCCTAGAAAAGATAAGGAGAGGGTAACCAAAAAGCCTGATCCTAGGGGATTGACAGAAAAGATTAACCAACAGTACTCTTTTAGGAGAGATGCCACAAAGAAAATCTTTAAATCCTTGATTCAAGATGACAATTTCCAACTCCCTAAACCCAAAAGACCAGCAGATGTTGATAAGAGCAATGAGCCAAACTATTGCCCTTATCATAGGATGTTGGGTCATGTTCTAGAAGATTGCTATGTCTTTAAAGATTGGGTTGAAAGTGAGTACAAGTCTGGTAGGATGAGTATTCCTAATGCATACCTTGCAAACCCCTCACAAGGGTCGGCTAAGGTTATTCATGTGGAGGTCATCCCTACTAAGGGGCAGAAAGCAGAGTCAGCCACTACAGTTTCCCCTCCTACAGTGTTCAACCAGAAGGGCAGTGTTGAGTTGCTTACAGATGCAGATGGCTGGCAGTTGTCTTTGTCTAAATCTTCTTTGAAAATGTTAAACAAACTACCCAACACCTCATTGGAGTTTCCAAAAGAAACTCAAATGTCCATAAAAAAGACATTTGGAGTTCCTCCAAATAACTCAATGGAGGGAAAGGGTCCTTCACCTTTGAAACTTCTTGAAAAGAGAGTTTCAATGGTGAAGGGAAAAGAAAAAGAAGAATCTTTTTCTAAAGTCAAGCAAGTTATCCTTTCGAATGGCAAGGGAAAATCCCCCAAGCCTTTTACCCTCTCTGATTTCATGTATGTTCCAAAGGGTGTTAGTAAAATGAACTATCCTTCCGCGTACGTGCAATCTGTCCATTCTGAATCTGATAATGAACATGTAACTGAATCTTCTCAAAATCCCGAATCATGTGAATCTAGTTCTGATGATGATCTACCCGTGTACAAAATGCAGGGAGTAAAGATTGTCATTGAGCCTGAGTCACCTGATTTAGAGACAAATCAAATGAAAGAAGAATCTGATTCTGAGGTTTTGGTTGATGTGACCACAACCTCTGAGCCTGAAGAAATAACAGAAATAAATCTCAGAAGTGGTCGGGTTGTACCATCTCCACTGGCATCTAAGAAAGATAAGGGAAAAGAACCTGTCCAGCAAAATGAGGGCGTGGTTCCACCAACACATGTTCCACAAGGACAAGTGGGTGGTGGACCACCAAAAGTGGATTATAATGTGCTAGCTCACCTTAGGAAACTACCTGCGAGGTTGAGCATATATGATGCTCTCGTACTTTCTCCTGAAATGCGAGAGGCCTTGGTCAAGGCTTTACTTGATCCTGAAATTTGCTTGGCTCAACTCGCAGAGTGTTCTTTTGAGGAGGCTTTACACTTCAAAGAAGTACCTGGAGTAACCTTTTCTGATGAGGATTTACTTCTGGGTACTTCAGATCACAATCGTCCACTTTATATAACTGTTGACATTGACAATTTCAAGTTGAATAGAGTGCTTGTTGATTTGGGTGCATCGGTCAACATAATGAGCCTAAGAACTTTGGCCCATCTCAATGTTGACACGCAAAAACTAAGTTCTGACAAAATGATGTTGCGTGGCTTCAATGAAAAGGGGCAAAGGGCTTTAGGCTCTGTCACTCTTTCTCTTTTGATAGGGGATTGAGAACTGAGGCTAAATTCCATATCATAGATTCTGAAACTTCATTTAAAGCACTTCTTGGTAGGCCTTGGCTCCATGAATACAAAATGGTTCCTTCCTCTCTACACCAATGTATGAAATATGAAAGGAATGGTGTAGAGTACTGCATAAAGGGAGATTTGAAACCATTTAGTGTGCATGAAGTTGGGAAATACGAAGATGCTTCTTACTATGTTCCAAAGAGGCTATCAGTGTTTTCTAGATCTGTGGTACCAACTGAAGATCAAGTGGGAAATAGTGCACCTAAAGAAAAGTCTCCAACACTTGTCCAAGAGCACCTTCAAGAGGAGCTTGAGGAAAAGATTAGATGGAGCCCTGCCCCTCCTTCAACACAACGAGGAGGTAGGATGGCACAACGTGCTCGTGGGAGAGATCGTGGCAGAGGAGGTAGAAGCCAAGATGGGTGGAGGATGAGGGCCACCAATGCCTCATCTCTACCACCTACTCCTAGAAGGCCCATCACCCATGTAGGCTCAGGGTCCAATTCAAAAGCTGAGCCAAATGTGGTGGGTAGTTCAAAAGATGCTGCTTCAAAGTGGGTGATCACTGAAAAGCCTATTTGGAACATTAAAGAAAATTTTCTATGTGATGAGGACAACTCTCAGAAAGAGGAGGTGTCCGATTTCACTACATTTGGAAAGTTGAATGAATTTGTAAAGAGCTTAACTTCTTTGTCTGAAAGCACAGTAGAAGATTTGAATGTATGTGTTGCACCTAAGTTAGAAGAAGATGTTGGGAAGAATCGTGTCTTTTATAAAGCACATCAATCCTCAAGTTCAGAAGTGGGTGTAGAACTTGAGGATCTTTCTTTGAATGAAATGGTAGAACTACCTTTTGATTGGTATCCCGCTGGTGTAAAAAGTTTGATTAAAAGAGGTTTTGCTCCTTCTATGTGGTCCAAAGGCGAAGCCAAACAACATGAAAGTATATGGAATGCCAAATACAAATTAAAGAAAAATAAATATGGCATTGGCTTTGGCACTGTCGGACCAATAGATGATGATGAGTACTGTTTGGTTATTACCAACAATCTGGAAGTTGATATGATCTTTACAGAAACCTACAACGCTGTTGAGAGGTTATGTTTAGAGGCTAGCAACGACCCAGATTACCTTCAAATTAGGGATGCACCCCCTGAATTTGAGGAAGAAATCAAATCAACGATTGATGAATTGAAAGAGATTAATTTGGATACTGAAGAAAATCCACGCCCCACTTTCATAAGTGCTTTGTTAAATGAAACTGATGCCAATGGTATGGTACAACTCTTGACAGAGTTTAAGGACTGTTTTGCTTGGAGTTATGATGAAATGCCAGGATTAAATCCAGACATAGCAGTCCACAAACTTGCCATTCAACCAAATGTTGTTCCAGTCAAACAAGCTCCTAGACGGATGCGTTTGGAGATTGAACAACAAGTAATTGAAGAAGTGAAGAAATTACTTGAAGCTGGTTTTATTCGAGAGGAAAAATACCCCTCTTGGTTGGCTAGCGTTGTCCCTGTTAAGAAAAAGAATGGACAGATTCGCGTATGTGTCGACTTTAGAGACTTGAATAAAGCATGTCCTAAAGATGAGTTCCCATTACCAATCCCTGAACTCATGATTGACATTGCTTCTTCTCACGGTCTCTTTTCTTTTATGGATGGGTCCTCGGGGTACAACCAAATAAAAATGGCCCCGGAGGACGAGCAATACACTGCTTTTAGAACACCCATTGGAATATACTGTTATAAGGTCATGCCTTTTGGCCTGAAAAATGCTGGTGCAACCTACCAGCGTGCAATGACCAGAATCTTTGATGAACTCATTCATGACAAAGTTGAATGTTACATTGATGATCTCGTGGTCAAAAGCAAAGAAAGAGAGGATCACTTGTTTGATTTAAGGGTTGTATTTGAACGGCTTCGTCGGTACGACCTCAAGATGAATCCCTTGAAATGTGCTTTTGGGGTAACTTCAGGGAAGTTTCTTGGGTTTGTTGTTCGACACCGTGGCATCGAAATTGACCCTACTAAAATCAAGGCGATATTAGAAATGAAACCTCCTAGAAGTCTTACTCAATTAAGATCTTTCCAAGGTAGGTTGGCATATCTAAGACGCTTTATATCTAATTTGTCCGGTAGATGCCAACCCTTTGCAGCCCTTTCAAAGAAAGATTCAGAATTTTATTGGGATGATAGCTGCCAAAAAGCCTTCGATAGTATAAAACGCTATCTTTTGTCCCCTCCAGTTTTGGCCGCTCCCATCCCGGGGAAGCCATTAATTCTTTACACTGCAGCCTCAGATGAGTCTCTTGGTGCTTTGTTGGCCCAAACCAACAATGAAGGAAAAGAGAATGCTTTATACTACTTGAGTAGACGTCTAATTCCTACTGAAATGAATTATCCTTCCATTGAGAAGCATTGCTTATGCCTTATTTTTGCTGTTCAAAAGCTTAGGCATTACATGCTCTCTCATAAAGTCAATCTGATCTCTAAGGTCAATCCCCTTCAATATCTCATGACCCGTCCTACACTCTCAGGACGCTTAGCCAGATGGGCCATGATACTACTTCAATTCGATATCACTTTCACTCCTCAACGTGCTATAAAAGGGCAAGCTCTTGCCGATTTCTTAGCAGCACACCCAATACCGGCAGGATCTCCCTTAAATGACGATCTTCCTGATGAACAAGTAATGAATTTAGATGACCATGAAAGCCCCGCTTGGGAGTTATATTTTGATGGTGCGGCTTCTTTCCAAAGAGGTACTGAACCACAAAGTCTTCTCCCCGGCAAGGCTGGAGTTGGTTTGATATTCATAACACCTGATAAAGCTATATTGCGATATTCTTACAGTTTATCGGACCCTTGTACAAACAACGAGGCGGAATATGAAGCTCTGATAACTGGTTTAGAATTAGCAATATCAATGGAAATTAGAAATATCAAAATTTATGGCGATTCACAGTTGGTGATTAACCAGGTTGCGGGAACCTACAAAGTTCTAAAACCCAACTTGCTTAAATACCACTTGTATGCCATGAAATTGTTTGAGCAAATTCCTAATGCTACTTTGTTTAGAATACCGCGTGGTCAAAATGCTACGGCGGACGTTCTAGCAAAGCTTGCTAAGGAAATGTCATGCCCCGAAAAGGGTTCAATCCAAATAGAAGTTCAAAATCGCCAAATTTTGTCTCCTATTGACTTTGAGAATTTGAATGAACCTTCCTCTTGTGGTGAGTTTTCGTTTGTGGTAGATGATGAAGATGATTGGCGCCAACCATTCATTGATTATCTCCAAAATGGTAAACTACCAAAGGAGAAGTCTGTTGCTCACCAAATAAAGAATAGAGCATTGTCATTTTCACTGATTAACAACACGTTGTATCGGCGGTCATTTGACCAAATGTGGTTGCGATGTCTTGCAAAAGAGGAAGCCCATAAGATAGTGACCGAGGTACATGCGGGGTTGTGTGGTGCTCATCAGTCGGGCCCCAAAATGAAATTGAAAATTAAAAGGCTTGGGTACTATTGGCCTTCGATGATTAAAGATTGTGTGGAAATAGCACGGAAATGCCACCAATGCCAAGTACATGGGGTAGTTTTGCACCAACCACCAAATGTTTTGCACCCAACAATAGCCTCTTGGCCTTTTGAGAGCTGGGGAACTGATATTGTTGGGCCTATTGATCCTCCTTCCTCTAAGGGTCATAGGTTTATACTTGCTGCTACCGACTACTTCTCAAAGTGGGCTGAAGCCATACCACTAAGAGAAGTCAAAACTAGCCATGTACTGCAATTTTTGAAGGACCATATCGTATACAGGTTCGGCGTTCCACGTCGAATCATATCCGATAATGGTCCTGCTTTTAAGAGTACCAAGCTTAATCAATTTGTTAGCAAACATAGCATTGATTGGAGGTATAGTACGATATACTATCCCCGAGCTAATGGATTGGCTGAAGCTTTCAACAAGACATTAGTTCAGTTGTTAAAGAAAACCTTAGATGAGAACAAACGTCAATGGCATGAAAAGTTGGTGGAGGCATTGTGGGCCTATCGGACCACATATAGAACTCCAACACAGGCCACTCCGTTTGCTCTAGTCTATGGAGCGGAGGCGGTTCTCCCTTTGGAGTTACAGCTCCCATCTCTTAGAATTGCAATAAACAATGAAGTTACAAGTGAGCAAAATGCCCAACTAAGGTTGGAGGAACTCGATGGTTTAGATGAGAAGCGTTTGCTTGCTCAACAGAACCTCGAGTTGTACCGAGCCCGCATGGCTCAAGCCCACGATAAATTGGTTCGTCCTAGGACTTTCAAGGTTGGCGACTTGGTCCTAGTTCTTCGCAGACCGATTATAGCCCACCGCAAAATAGGTGGCAAGTTTGAACCTACTTGGGAAGGCCCTTTCGTAGTAGAGAAGGCCTATCAAGGTGGATCTTACCAATTGATTGATTGTAATGGTGAACGTCCTATGTTGCCTATCAATGGGCGTTACCTCAAGAGATATTACAATTGATTGTATGCAAATTTTAAATTTCAATAAATGAATGTTTCTTTCAAGTGGAAATGTTCTTTTCATCCGGTTGTGGACTGGGTCCGGATTACCAAAACCTTGGTTCAAAATTTCAAATCTCTCATCTTTTCCCAAAAGGAAAGAAAATTCATATTTCCCTAAAAGGAAAGAAAATCCAAATTTTCTCTTAAAGGAAAATCAAGTTCATCTTTCTCCAAAAGGAAAGTTCAAATTTATCTTTCTCCAAATGAAAGTCAAATGAAAATCTTAGTACCAAATGCTAAGTGTAGACATCCCCAAATAGGAGTCTTTTTATCAGATTCTGAGTTTAGGTAGAATTCAAACCTTCTAAGGTCTCTCCTAGCTCATTCCTTTAGATCTTGTTCTATCCAAATTGAACATAATAGGTCTACCCAAATCTAGACTTTTTAGTGGTTGCCAAAATACCCTTTAGTCTTCCCAAATGTTAAGATTTATCTAGCCAAAATGGATAACCTTACACCAAATATCTTTAAGGCTTAAGGAGTAGTCAAAATACTCTTAACCTTAGCTCTTTTGAGTTTTATCTCACCAAAATGAGGTAGACTCTACCCCTAGACGGTTACCAAAAATACCTCTTAGAGCTTGCCAATAGGTGCCAAATACCTTTGGACTTTTTAGGAAACAACAAATGTTCCTAACCCTCTCAAATGATAGTGAAAATATCTTTGAGAACCCTTTAGGTGGTAGCCAAGATACCCCTAACCTTTAGGAGATAGCAAGATATCCCTAAGACCCTTTAGAGACACCAAATGTCTCTAATCTCTTTTCAAGTGATAGCCAAAACATCCTTGAAAGCTTCTTAGGTGGTAGCTAAAATACCCCTAGCCTTTAGGTGTTTATAAGATATCCCTAAGCTCTTTTAGAAGTTATCAAATTTCTTCTAATCAAATCAAATTCTTTCTAAAGATACCAAATATCTTTGGAAATCTCTTTTGGAAGTTGTCAAAATACTTCTAATTGATCTAAAATTTTTCTAGAGATACCAAACATCTCTAGGAGCCTCTTTAGAAGTTGCCAAAATACTTCTAAACTTTCCTCCAAGAGTAATCTAAAGCTCTTCCCTTAAGGTGATAGATAGAAATCTCCTTATCTTTGTAGATCTTGCCTAAATCCAAGTTTAGGCTTTCATAGATCTCTTCTCTCTTTCAAATCATGCTCTATTTGATTCGGAAGATCTCGTTTGATCATTATTTGGTCAACGCCAATATGTGCGGCGTACTTCTATTCGTTCACCACACATATTGGGGGTCCTTTTGTTGACGTTTTTTTTTTGTGTCGACCCGACCCCGATCGAGCCCGACTAGGCTCAATCGTGCTCGATCGACTTAATTGACCGTCGTCGAGACAAAATCGGCTCAAATTGGACCCCGATTTGTTTTAATTAAATTTGTTTTAGCCAAATTAAATCAAATTTAATTAAATTAAAATCAAATCAAGTTAAATCAAACCCCGTCGAGCGTCGTCGAGTTCAATTCGACGCATTTCGACACAATTCGGCGTCGATTCAAGTTAAGTTTGTAAAATTAACTTGATCGGACCCGCTCGAACCCAAATCGACCCAAATCGATTTGAGTCGAGTTCGATTTGGGCTAAATCAAATAGCCAAATCTGAAATTGAAATCAACGGCTACGATTCGTTTGATTTTTAAATTTTGCGGCCGTCTTCCCTCAGTCTTCAATTCCCGCGGGCGGCTACAGCAGAGAGATCGTGTGAAGATCTCTTATCTCCTGCAGCAAAATACTCGAGTGAGGATGGGCATCCCGCGTGCTTGTCCGTCCCGTGTAGAAAGGGAGATCGAAGGGAGAAGAAACCTTCTTCTTCTTCTTTGGCTCGTGTCCGTCCCGCAACTCAGAGAGACAAAGAGTGAGAAAGCGAGAGAAAAGGGAAGACGATACCTTGCGCTCGTTTCCACCAGGCGGAAGCAAGGACCCCCGCGCGCGACTTCACTGTGCGGCTCCTCTCCTGTGCCTTTCGTCCCGACAGAGAGAGGGAGAAGCGGGATTTATCCCCCGCGTGCGGTTCATCCCGAACGGAAACAGAAAGAGCGACTCCCGCGCCCGAGCTCGCTTCCTCGCGTGCGGAATCCCTTCCCGACTCCGACCGCCGAACCTCCTAAGGGGTTCATCTTGCTTGCTCGATTGACCGTTTGGAGCCTCAAGCCCTGCACGTCAAACTTCCATCTGATTTGAAGACCCGACTCCTCCCAAGTCTGGACTTCCGCGACGTTTCACTCAGAAAGAGGCTTCTACTTCCTCTTCCTTCAATTCCGACGACCTCGAGGCGAGTCGAAGGCTGTTTGAAGCTCCCAAGCAGCAAACGGAGGCTCCTAAACCTTCCAAACAGCAGTTTGGAGCCTTCGAATCATCTTGGACAGCAGCGGCGACCTCTGGAACTTCTTGGACAGCGACTTGGACCTTGAACCGGAGCTTGGACAGCAGCTAGAACTTGGAGCGGAGCTTGGACAGCAGCTTGGACATTGGTTTGGAGCGCTTGGACAACCCGGGAAGGTATACCACCAAAACTTAGGCGAAACCTTAAGGCTCCCAAGGCCAATTGCAATGTGGTTGACGATCCCAAGCTTTAGGTCCTTAGAAACTTTGATTTTTGGTTCCCCAAAATCCCTTGACGGCTGTCCTCTTTGCAAAACAGCGAAAATTTGGTTACTTTTCGTTGTTGGTTCTCATGTGAGAATCCGTAGAGGATGTTAATGCGTGTAGAAGTGTTGGATTTGTGTCTAATGCCTCTCAAGTGCATGCTTTAGCATTCATATTGTCTTCCAAACTTCCACCTATCAATAACCATAGGCTATGTGACATTCTCCCTTCCCAAAACGAATGTTGAGGTGTAGATTTCTTTGCATCATGAGACATGTTTCCCCACTTGATTAAGTGTCACAACAAAACTTACACGAAATTTGGGATTTCATATTTGCTAACTTGTATATTATCCATGGCTTTCGTGAATGCGCAAAAGTGCATTTCTAGTCGGATTTTAAATCCATGGCACACTTCTTGTAGGATTTCACACGAATCTCCAAAGATTCATGTTGCAAATCCTAGGATTAGTAAAGCTTTTAGAAATCCATTTTTTTTTGGTGTTTTGTGAAACTCATGGAGGTGATAACAAATGAGCACTCAAACTTATGAAATCTCTAAGACTAGAGATGTTTGCCCATGCTTCTAATGCATTAAATTAAAAAGGGTTTGCAAGCTTCAATTTATTTGGTTATATGCATCTTTATTTCAAAGCTTATATAGCAAGATAATTTGTAAATGCAAAAATTTCTTTATGTGATGAAGCTTGTAAATTTTTGTGAAGCTTTGCAAATGCTTGGAGGCAAATTTAATCAATTCGGTGAGCCCCTTATGTTGTGAGATTGCACATTAACCTCCTAAGGCTTGTGTCGAAATCCCACAAAGAGGGCATAATTGGTTAAGTTCGTATACGATGTTTTGCAAAGTAAGAATAGAAGCAAATGTTTTATATTGCTACGCATTTATAGATTTGCAAACTTACTAATATGCTTATCAAATCTCTAAATACTTATGAAACAAGTATGAGATGAAGTTGATAAACATGTTCAATGAAATTTGCAAGTTAAGTAGTGTTTAGCAATTGAAACGATCAAACATCTCAAACAAAAAAAAAAATAGTGAACTTCGCATGCATATTCTTAGGTTCTTGATAGAGCTTATCAAATCGATCTTTAGGGCATCTCTAAGATCTTTCAAATCCCCTAAGTCATGCCAAAATCGACTTAGAAAATCTTTCAAGTTTGACACTTGGAACTTCCTCAAAATTCTAAGTTCTTCGTTGCACGAATGCCAACAAACATCACCCTTCATTTTAGATATCTTTGGAGTTTCTTCAAGGCCCCAAGATATTCTATCAACTTCAACCATTATGACTTTAGGAACAAATCCTAGGTCATCTCTCTTTTGTTGAGACAAAAAAAAAATCAACAAATGCTTGCACTTTCATAGGTGGTATTTTGGAGCCTCCCTAAGCTCCAAATATCCATCATATGGACCACTTAAACTTGAGATCAAACTCTCAAGTTCTCATACTTAGTTTGTTGAAACACCTAATCAACAAATAATTCACTCATGTGTTGTATTTAGAGACTATCCAAGCCTCTAAATGCTTTTCCTACACATGAATCTTGGTAGTTTGGAATCAAACTCTAAACTATCAACCCTTGTGTTGGAACATAAAACCAACCAATCTTTTCTTTCCCTTCGTTTGTCAATTCATAGAGTTGACAAATGAATCCCCTCCCTCATGCATGGTAATTTGGAGCACCACAAAGCTCCATTTTTCCATTGCATGAATGTTCTCAACTTAGGATTCCAAAAAGCCTAGGTTCCACTACATGCCTACTCTTAGGTTCCTCTTAGATCTTGCCAAAATGGATCTTTAGGTTTCTCCTAGAAACTTTCAAATCCCCAAAATCATATTAAATTTGATTTGGGAAAACCCTCCAACGCATTAGGAAGTTGACCTTCCCCATTTCAAGCAAATCCAAAACATTTGTAGAAGGGTAGAAGGTTCCCTTCCTTATGTACATGTCCCTTGCACTTAATAGTTGGGACGTTCTCTAAGTCCCAATTATTATAGTGCATGAATCAAGGTTTTAGGAAAACAAATCCTAAGCCTCTCTCCCATTTCCATTTGCTAACAACACAAAGTTAGCAAATAAATGTTTCTCCCTTCATAAATGATGATTTGGAATTCTCTAAAATTCCAAACCTATCATTATATGAAAATCTTGTAGCTTAGAGCCAAAAAACCTAAGTTCTCCCCTTCTTTCATTTTGAGACTAAGATCAATGAAAGAATTCCTTTTTAGGCTTAGGATTCTAAAATCTAGCCTATTTCATTTGCCTAACCTATATAGGTAGATGACCCCTTAATTTGTAGTCCAAAAACTACAAATTACATCTCTTATGCGATGTTATTTGGAGCGTCCCGAGCTTCAAATATCTCATTGCATGTCTCCTAGTCTATCGTAGGAGCTATCACCCACTTTCATCATGTGTTGCATTATGAATTCCCAAAAGGCAAAAGTCCTTAATGCATCATGTTATAAGTTTTAGAAACTTGGAGCCAAAATCCAAGTTTTCTTACATCTCTTGTTGGAACCCCAAAACCAACAAGTATCCTCTCATGTGAGGTGAATTGAAGCCCCTCAAGTCTTCAAGGATACCCACATGAATCGTTGTAGTTTGGAACTAAACTCTAAACTATCAACCCATTCTCTTAGCCTAAATTAAGTGAATGTGTGTCCTTTTCTTTGAACACCAAATGCTCAAGGAAATTCCTCTAACTTGCAACTTCCAAGTTGCACATGATTTCCCCTTTTCTACAACCCGAAAAATGTAGGAAGGCCATCTTCCTCCTTCAACCTCAAAGTTGTAGGAAATTCACTAAATCATTTATTCATTGGGATACAAACCAATGAGTAATCCTCTAAATTTAGGACTCAAATTCTAGTCTTTCTCATTTGCTTAGCCCAAAGTTGAGCAAATGATAATCTTCCTTTGAGTACCAAATGCTCAAAGAGACTTCACCATTTACTTAGCCTAAATCAAGTAAGTGGTCCTCCCTCCTTGAACATCAAAATGTTTAAGAAATAACCTCCAACTTACAATTCATAAGTTGTATTTCATTTCTCCTTTCCTACAACTCAAAAGTTGTAGAAAACTATCTCATTCTCTAAGGACTCCAAATTATGAGAATGTGCATGCCCTCTTTGAACCCCAAATGTTCAAAGAATGTTTAGAGAGTTTGCAACTTCTAAGTTGCATCTTCCTCCCTCTTTCCTACAAGTCAAGATTGTGGGAGAGTATTTAAATCTGTCTTCATGCTCCCAAACTCAAATTGGAAGGATGAATCCCCTTCTTTGAACGCCAAATGTTTAAGGAAAATCTTTTACTTTGCAACCTTCAAGTTGCATTTCCTTCTCTCCCTACAAATCTAAACTGTAGGCGACCATCAAGTTTCCTCTTCATTTCTCTTAACCCAAATTAAGAAAATGAAACTCCTCCTTGAATAAAAAAAATTCAAGGAAGCACTTTCTTGATTTGTAACCTTGAGGTTACAAATCGTCTTCTACTCCTATAGACTCCAAAAGTTTTAAGGAATTTCTTACCTTGGTTCAAAGCCATAGGTTCTTTCACTCTTCCTATAACTCAAAAGTTGTGGGAAGCTTTTCAAATCATCTGTTTGTTGAATCAAAATTAACAAATAGTTCAATCCAAAAATTATTTATTTGTTGAACCTAATTCAACAAATAATCTCGTGTTAAGCAAGGAATCAAAGTCCTGGCTTTTCTTTCATTCTCCTAACCTAAATTAGGTGAATGAGCTTCTCTCTTTGGACATCTAAAAGTCTAAAGAATTCTTGATGTATAGGCCCAATCTACACATCAATCTCCTTTATTTGCTTAACCCAAATCGAGCAAATGAAACCCAACTCTTTGAATACACAAAATTCAAGAAGGTTCTTTTGATTTGTAACCTCAAAGCTACTAATCTCCGTTCTTTTTCATAGGTTCCAAAAACTTTAGAAGATGTAATACCTTAGCCAAAAGCTATGGGTTCTTCCCTCTCCAACTCCAGAGTTGTAAGAGACTTCTTCTCTCCTTTAGCCCCAAAGCTAGAGAGAGTTCTCCAACATTTAGCTCAAAAGTTAAATGTTGGATTCTGTCCTTCCTTTTCTTAGCTCCAAAAGCTAAGGAGAGTCTCCCCCAACATGTAGCCCGAATACTACATGTTGGGCACTCCTTCCTTAGACCCAAACTCTAGGAGGATCCTTAGTGTGACATACCACACGAGCCTCACACACTTAGATGCACAGTCCCTTAGGCATGCTAGGATTAGGATTTTTCTTTGTGTGCGCATGTAATTGATGTTGTGGAGTGATTGACCCTTGGATTGTCTGCGTGTGGGCATTTGCCCTTAAGTGGTTAGTATAGAGATATAAATGCTTTTCTGTGCAGGTGGCCATATCTAAAAGGGGGGCGCTCATAAACGCATGACAGGTACTGCTTAATACCCCCCCAAAGATGTGGCCAATAGGATAGAAGCAGGGGCCTAGCATTTAGCGCTCTAAGTGCTAGGCCAATTTTGAGAATATAATGTGATTACTATATAAATTGCTGCTTAACTCTGTCTTGCAGGTTTTGAGTCTTTTCTTTTTCATATCATGTATTTGATTAGAAGTAGGATGTGAACTTGTGGGGTTTGAATTAGAAAGCAAGGAGGATCAAAGAAAAAAGTATCATTTTGGAGATGAAGCTCAAAGACCTCCTTGAAGGTTAAAGCTTGAAGATCCCCACAAGTAGAGTCTGTAATTAATTCAACTGGGTTGTATAATGGCAGGCAACTCAGCTGCCAAATTTGGTTGTAATAAATTGGACTTTATCTACATTTCTGCATTTTGTTTATAAATAAAAGCATGTGTTGAAGTGTTTACTGGGTGTGCAATAGAAAAGCATGTTCTTTCCTAGGTTTCTTTCCTTGTTTTTTTGTTTGGGCGTGGCCTGGACTTGATTACGTTAGGCTCTTAGGATAAATTAAGTTTTCTACCCCTTAAAATGTAAACAACCTAAAAATGAAACTAGGCTCCAAAGTTTTTTTTAACAAAAGAAAATTTGCATGGCTCCCTTCAAGGAGCCAAGTTTTCAAAACGAAAATAAACATGCATAGCCAAAAAAAATGTGTCACATGTAGAATGCCTCAACTTAAGGACTAGATAATAAAATCTTTTCTTTATGAGTCAACATTTTGCATACCCACATAAAAAGGCATCTTGGCCTCAAAGCCAAGTTGTAAGACCTATCTTCTAAATAAAAACAACCCTACCACTCTACATTTGCATTGAGACTGAATAGCATGGTTTTAAAAGCGATTAGGAGGGTTAGCTGGTAGTCCCTTCCAGGCGGGATAATAAATCCAGAGGTCGGGCGGGTTATGCCTCTTGTGAGGTGTAGCTTGTAAGTCCCTCTTTGCACTCGTTAGATCTAGGTTCGAGGTACTACCTATCGGTAGTCCTCACCTTAGTCTTAGGGTCCGAGGCACGGGTTGATTCCAAATCACCCTACAAGCCCTCAACTTTCGGGCAATTCCTCCAACAAATGTTGTTGGGATGTAAGCCCCAATCTTCTAATAAAATATCAACTTAAACCAAAATTAGGTTGCTAACATGTAAAGCCCAACATAGGATAGTTTGGGCACCTCTGAGTTCCATCTCAGAATCAAGTGCCCCTACTTCAACTCCTTTGGCTTTCTTTCCCAAAATCTAAATCTAAATTGATCAATTCCTCGAAATTCCTAAAGGACCAAAACCTTTAAGCAAGACTTTCATGAATTTTTTAAAACAAAAATCAAGCTTTAGCCAACATTTAAATGACTTCAAAATGAAGAAAACCACTAGTTTAATCAAAAGTTTTCCCAAATCAAATTTGGGAAGTAATTAACCATAGGGGCTTGCCCCTATGGGATGTCTGTACCCCAGAATAAATAAACCCCACCCAACCAAACATTGAGTGGGGGAATCTCTGTTAAATAATTGTAAATTTTATTTTTGAGTCCATAAGGAGATGATATTTTTACCCTCCGGGGTAATATATCGTATTCTTATGCCGTGCTCGATAATAAAATATGCAATCCGTTTGAGGATACAAAAATTCTCCAACAGATTTTCTGGCGACTCCGCTGGGGAGGATGTCTCTTTTCATCTTAACTAGTGGTTTTCATTTAGTCATTTCAAATATTGGCTAAAGAGCATTTGTAAAATCAAATTTGTATTGTATGCCTCTCCCTTAGCAAATTTGGGTTGAGTGATGTCAATACAAGCAAATGCAAATCAAGATGAACTTTCCAAATCACTTTCAAAGTGAGAAAGATGAACTTTGGTTTTTCAAGTCAATCATTTTCAAAAAAAATTTCACATTCTCAAATTCCTAATTTCAAAATCTCCTCTTCACCATAATTGTTGTGGTTGTATGAAATCTACAACCAAACAATATCAAATGGTGTGGGATTCCAAATTCAAACAAAATTCCATCATCATTCGTCAAAATCCGGGTCACAGTTGTGGGTGGTCAGTGATTCAAGTCAGTGGTCAGAAAACCCAGAAAAAGTGCAGTGATTAGTTGATGTCATGATAATTGGATAAAAAAAAGATGCAACAGAAAGATTGATATCAGAAATTTTGATTTTCAGGATATCTGTTGAGGTTCAGTTGTTTGAAAATTCAGTTTGGCAGAAATGGAAGGCAGATTGATTTTTAAGTTTGGTGATCAGTTGCAGTTGTCTTTTGATCAGTCCCGTTTTGCTCCTGGGGACATGATCAAATTTGGGCAAGGTTTTGAGGATATGGAGGTTATTTTCCAGGGTCCTACACCCTCTGAAGCTAGGACTTTGGAAAACCAACCTTCATCTGAAAAGAAGGTGTTGGAAATAAACCTGCCCACTAGAGAGAGGTCACCTACTCAGGATAGTAGGAAGAGGGTGGCTGAGCTGTCTCCCAAAGCTTTAGCCTCTCGACCTTCTGTTTTTAATAGATTGACCTTCCCTAAGGTCTTGAAATCAGATGAAAGACAAACAGCTTTGACTCCGATGTTGCATAAGCAGAAGTTTGTTAAGAAAGAACCTGAGCCAGTTCAGTCTGTAGTAGTTGCTCCGAGTGTCCCTGGGTCTGAGGGTCCTTTCCAGTTCAGTCAGTTTGAGGAAGGGGGCAGTTCTACCTACCTCCTTACAAAATCTCAGAAAAGGAACAAATATAGGAGGTATAAGAAGAGAAAGGAAAGGGAAGAAAAAGCTGAGCGGGATTCTGAGATGATGGACCTCTCTCCATTAGCTGAGGGGAGTAGGTTTTATCCTCTTTCTTTGTCTAGGGGAGAGGAGGATGTTAAGAAGATAGTTGCACCACCCCCTAGGCCTCCATCTAGAACTTCTGAATGTACTCCTGATGAGATGACAAAGAAGTGGGAGAAAGGAATAAGGAGAATCTTTCAAAGGGTGGCTGATCAAATGCACACAACTAAGGAGGAAGTGATTAAAGCCATGAAAAATACAATCACCAGAGATTTTGCTAAGCTACTTCTGAAAGAGGATAGAGATCCTGAGGATAGTAAACTGATTGTAGAGCCATCCCAAAGAAATAGGCGCAAATTCTCTAGGCAGCCAGCAGTGTCAGCTTTGGCAGATGGGTATAGTTCTGGGCCTCGTCAGGAAAGGGCAGCTAGTGAGCAGATTGTTTTGGTTGATTACTCAGCACCACTACCTGAGGTCCGTGGCAGACCAAAAGTTGATCATCCTGATCGCCGAGTGGTCCCTCGGACTTCTCTTTCCAGTTCTGTTAGATCCGATGTACCCACTAGGTTTAGGAGGTCTCCAAAAGAAGACCGACCTCCTACTCCTTATGATGAGCCATACTCTGGGGGTCACATTCAGACTCCACCTTTAGATGAGGTAAATTTGGGGCGCCAAAAATCCCATACCTCCTCATCTGGGGTGAAGGAAGAATGGAGACCCAAGGTGGTGGCTCCATCAAAGGTACACTCTTCCTCTTCCACTCATGATGATCCTAATGATAAAGGGAAAGCACCGATGGAGGTGAACAGTTATGAAGAATACCATCCTTCCCATGTCAACCCTTCAACGGGCAAAACCATTGAAGAAATGATGGATTATTTGAAAGAAAGCCTTAAAAAGATCGATGAGGATGAAAGGAGAGACAAGGAGGAAGAGGAAAATTATAAAAAGTTGATTGAAAATTTTAATCCTGATGAGGATGATCTTATGGATGAGGAGGATATCTATGTTCTCCATTATAGCAGAAGAGGATCCTCTCTTCCAGGAGACCCTCATACAGATGAGTTGTTGGAGGTGCCAGTAGAGGAGGAGGGGAGTGAAAATCCCCAGATCCGTGCCTTGCTACAACAGTTGAAAGATAAAGACACTCAGCTTAGTGATATGGCTAAGAGATTAGATGAGATGGCCTCTGCCATGACTGCCCTTACTACTCAGCTCTTGGGTCCCCAAAAGGCCCCAAACACAATTGATAAACCCTCCACTACTGCAGAAAAGGCTAAGGAGGTAGTACAAGTTGATGAGGATATTGGCAGTCAGGAGAAGAATGAACCTGGGTCAGTAAATCTCCAACCTTCAAAGGAAGATTTGAAGGATTTCATTAGTCAGCAAATCAAGGAGTCTATAGCACAGGGGAAAGGAGGTCACTCTATTCAAAGAGGAAGACCTTATCCCGAGGAGTTTGACTTGGTACAGTATCCCAAAGGTTTTGTTTCCCCTTCCTTCAAGCTCTTCAATGGTATAGGAAACCCACGTCAACATTTAGCTCACTTCAGAGCTGGGTGTTGTAATGTGGGTGGCAGTGACGCTCTCCTCTTCAGACAGTTTGTGAGCAGTCTTTCAGGGGTGGCTTTTGACTGGTACGCTGAGTTACCAAATGGTTCAGTAAAGACCTTTTCAGAGTTGGAATCCTTGTTTGTAAAGAGGTTTGCGGGGGCCCAACATCATGTTACAGTGGGAGACCTTGTGGTGGAGAGGCAAAAGCCAAATGAGGGGTTGGTGGATTACATTCTTAGGTGGAGGAATCTTAGCCTAAAATGTGAACCACAACTCCAAGAACAGCACGCCATAGAAATTTTACTAAGAAATATTCACGGTCCTATAGCACTCATTCTCAAAGGGTTCACTATTAGGACTTTTGAAAAATTGATTAGTAAAGCTTCTGGCTTGCAATCTGAAGCATCTCAGTTGTCATTCCTTAAAGATAACAGTAATGGTGACCAAGCCAAGAAATTCAAGCAGAAACCAGTTGAAAGAAAGGGCAGTGTGTCAGCATTATCATTTCAGAAGGGAAAGCAGATTCAGATCACTGAGCAACAACAGCCTAGAAAGATTACTGAGCAGCAGCCTAGAAAAGATAAGGAGAGGGTAACCAAAAAGCCTGATCCTAGGGGATTGACAGAAAAGATTAACCAACAGTACTCTTTTAGGAGAGATGCCACAAAGAAAATCTTTAAATCCTTGATTCAAGATGACAATTTCCAACTCCCTAAACCCAAAAGACCAGCAGATGTTGATAAGAGCAATGAGCCAAACTATTGCCCTTATCATAGGATGTTGGGTCATGTTCTAGAAGATTGCTATGTCTTTAAAGATTGGGTTGAAAGTGAGTACAAGTCTGGTAGGATGAGTATTCCTAATGCATACCTTGCAAACCCCTCACAAGGGTCGGCTAAGGTTATTCATGTGGAGGTCATCCCTACTAAGGGGCAGAAAGCAGAGTCAGCCACTACAGTTTCCCCTCCTACAGTGTTCAACCAGAAGGGCAGTGTTGAGTTGCTTACAGATGCAGATGGCTGGCAGTTGTCTTTGTCTAAATCTTCTTTGAAAATGTTAAACAAACTACCCAACACCTCATTGGAGTTTCCAAAAGAAACTCAAATGTCCATAAAAAAGACATTTGGAGTTCCTCCAAATAACTCAATGGAGGGAAAGGGTCCTTCACCTTTGAAACTTCTTGAAAAGAGAGTTTCAATGGTGAAGGGAAAAGAAAAAGAAGAATCATTTTCTAAAGTCAAGCAAGTTATCCTTTCGAATGGCAAGGGAAAATCCCCCAAGCCTTTTACCCTCTCTGATTTCATGTATGTTCCAAAGGGTGTTAGTAAAATGAACTATCCTTCCGCGTACGTGCAATCTGTCCATTCTGAATCTGATAATGAACATGTAACTGAATCTTCTCAAAATCCTGAATCATGTGAATCTAGTTCTGATGATGATCTACCCGTGTACAAAATGCAGGGAGTAAAGATTGTCATTGAGCCTGAGTCACCTGATTTAGAGACAAATCAAATGAAAGAAGAATCTGATTCTGAGGTTTTGGTTGATGTGACCACAACCTCTGAGCCTGAAGAAATAACAGAAATAAATCTCAGAAGTGGTCGGGTTGTACCATCTCCACTGGCATCTAAGAAAGATAAGGGAAAAGAACCTGTCCAGCAAAATGAGGGCGTGGTTCCACCAACACATGTTCCACAAGGACAAGTGGGTGGTGGACCACCAAAAGTGGATTATAATGTGCTAGCTCACCTTAGGAAACTACCTGCGAGGTTGAGCATATATGATGCTCTCGTGCTTTCTCCTGAAATGCGAGAGGCCTTGGTCAAGGCTTTACTTGATCCTGAAATTTGCTTGGCTCAACTCGCAGAGTGTTCTTTTGAGGAGGCTTTACACTTCAAAGAAGTACCTGGAGTAACCTTTTCTGATGAGGATTTACTTCTGGGTACTTCAGATCACAATCGTCCACTTTATATAACTGTTGACATTGACAATTTCAAGTTGAATAGAGTGCTTGTTGATTTGGGTGCATCGGTCAACATAATGAGCCTAAGAACTTTGGCCCATCTCAATGTTGATACGCAAAAACTAAGTTCTGACAAAATGATGTTGCGTGGCTTCAATGAAAAGGGGCAAAGGGCTTTAGGCTCTGTCACTCTTTCTCTTTTGATAGGGGAATTGAGAACTGAGGCTAAATTCCATATCATAGATTCTGAAACTTCATTTAAAGCACTTCTTGGTAGGCCTTGGCTCCATGAATACAAAATGGTTCCTTCCTCTCTACACCAATGTATGAAATATGAAAGGAATGGTGTAGAGTACTGCATAAAGGGAGATTTGAAACCATTTAGTGTGCATGAAGTTGGGAAATACGAAGATGCTTCTTACTATGTTCCAAAGAGGCTATCAGTGTTTTCTAGATCTGTGGTACCAACTGAAGATCAAGTGGGAAATAGTGCACCTAAAGAAAAGTCTCCAACACTTGTCCAAGAGCACCTTCAAGAGGAGCTTGAGGAAAAGATTAGATGGAGCCCTGCCCCTCCTTCAACACAACGAGGAGGTAGGATGGCACAACGTGCTCGTGGGAGAGATCGTGGCAGAGGAGGTAGAAGCCAAGATGGGTGGAGGATGAGGGCCACCAATGCCTCATCTCTACCACCTACTCCTAGAAGGCCCATCACCCATGTAGGCTCAGGGTCCAATTCAAAAGCTGAGCCAAATGTGGTGGGTAGTTCAAAAGATGCTGCTTCAAAGTGGGTGATCACTGAAAAGCCTATTTGGAACATTAAAGAAAATTTTCTATGTGATGAGGACAACTCTCAGAAAGAGGAGGTGTCCGATTTCACTACATTTGGAAAGTTGAATGAATTTGTAAAGAGCTTAACTTCTTTGTCTGAAAGCACAGTAGAAGATTTGAATGTATGTGTTGCACCTAAGTTAGAAGAAGATGTTGGGAAGAATCGTGTCTTTTATAAAGCACATCAATCCTCAAGTTCAGAAGTGGGTGTAGAACTTGAGGATCTTTCTTTGAATGAAATGGTAGAACTACCTTTTGATTGGTATCCCGCTGGTGTAAAAAGTTTGATTAAAAGAGGTTTTGCTCCTTCTATGTGGTCCAAAGGCGAAGCCAAACAACATGAAAGTATATGGAATGCCAAATACAAATTAAAGAAAAATAAATATGGCATTGGCTTTGGCACTGTCGGACCAATAGATGATGATGAGTACTGTTTGGTTATTACCAACAATCTGGAAGTTGATATGATCTTTACAGAAACCTACAACGCTGTTGAGAGGTTATGTTTAGAGGCTAGCAACGACCCAGATTACCTTCAAATTAGGGATGCACCCCCTGAATTTGAGGAAGAAATCAAATCAACGATTGATGAATTGAAAGAGATTAATTTGGATACTGAAGAAAATCCACGCCCCACTTTCATAAGTGCTTTGTTAAATGAAACTGATGCCAATGGTATGGTACAACTCTTGACAGAGTTTAAGGACTGTTTTGCTTGGAGTTATGATGAAATGCCAGGATTAAATCCAGACATAGCAGTCCACAAACTTGCCATTCAACCAAATGTTGTTCCAGTCAAACAAGCTCCTAGACGGATGCGTTTGGAGATTGAACAACAAGTAATTGAAGAAGTGAAGAAATTACTTGAAGCTGGTTTTATTCGAGAGGAAAAATACCCCTCTTGGTTGGCTAGCGTTGTCCCTGTTAAGAAAAAGAATGGACAGATTCGCGTATGTGTCGACTTTAGAGACTTGAATAAAGCATGTCCTAAAGATGAGTTCCCATTACCAATCCCTGAACTCATGATTGACATTGCTTCTTCTCACGGTCTCTTTTCTTTTATGGATGGGTCCTCGGGGTACAACCAAATAAAAATGGCCCCGGAGGACGAGCAATACACTGCTTTTAGAACACCCATTGGAATATACTGTTATAAGGTCATGCCTTTTGGCCTGAAAAATGCTGGTGCAACCTACCAGCGTGCAATGACCAGAATCTTTGATGAACTCATTCATGACAAAGTTGAATGTTACATTGATGATCTCGTGGTCAAAAGCAAAGAAAGAGAGGATCACTTGTTTGATTTAAGGGTTGTATTTGAACGGCTTCGTCGGTACGACCTCAAGATGAATCCCTTGAAATGTGCTTTTGGGGTAACTTCAGGGAAGTTTCTTGGGTTTGTTGTTCGACACCGTGGCATCGAAATTGACCCTACTAAAATCAAGGCGATATTAGAAATGAAACCTCCTAGAAGTCTTACTCAATTAAGATCTTTCCAAGGTAGGTTGGCATATCTAAGACGCTTTATATCTAATTTGTCCGGTAGATGCCAACCCTTTGCAGCCCTTTCAAAGAAAGATTCAGAATTTTATTGGGATGATAGCTGCCAAAAAGCCTTCGATAGTATAAAACGCTATCTTTTGTCCCCTCCAGTTTTGGCCGCTCCCATCCCGGGGAAGCCATTAATTCTTTACACTGCAGCCTCAGATGAGTCTCTTGGTGCTTTGTTGGCCCAAACCAACAATGAAGGAAAAGAGAATGCTTTATACTACTTGAGTAGACGTCTAATTCCTACTGAAATGAATTATCCTTCCATTGAGAAGCATTGCTTATGCCTTATTTTTGCTGTTCAAAAGCTTAGGCATTACATGCTCTCTCATAAAGTCAATCTGATCTCTAAGGTCAATCCCCTTCAATATCTCATGACCCGTCCTACACTCTCAGGACGCTTAGCCAGATGGGCCATGATACTACTTCAATTCGATATCACTTTCACTCCTCAACGTGCTATAAAAGGGCAAGCTCTTGCCGATTTCTTAGCAGCACACCCAATACCGGCAGGATCTCCCTTAAATGACGATCTTCCTGATGAACAAGTAATGAATTTAGATGACCATGAAAGCCCCGCTTGGGAGTTATATTTTGATGGTGCGGCTTCTTTCCAAAGAGGTACTGAACCACAAAGTCTTCTCCCCGGCAAGGCTGGAGTTGGTTTGATATTCATAACACCTGATAAAGCTATATTGCGATATTCTTACAGTTTATCGGACCCTTGTACAAACAACGAGGCGGAATATGAAGCTCTGATAACTGGTTTAGAATTAGCAATATCAATGGAAATTAGAAATATCAAAATTTATGGCGATTCACAGTTGGTGATTAACCAGGTTGCGGGAACCTACAAAGTTCTAAAACCCAACTTGCTTAAATACCACTTGTATGCCATGAAATTGTTTGAGCAAATTCCTAATGCTACTTTGTTTAGAATACCGCGTGGTCAAAATGCTACGGCGGACGTTCTAGCAAAGCTTGCTAAGGAAATGTCATGCCCCGAAAAGGGTTCAATCCAAATAGAAGTTCAAAATCGCCAAATTTTGTCTCCTATTGACTTTGAGAATTTGAATGAACCTTCCTCTTGTGGTGAGTTTTCGTTTGTGGTAGATGATGAAGATGATTGGCGCCAACCATTCATTGATTATCTCCAAAATGGTAAACTACCAAAGGAGAAGTCTGTTGCTCACCAAATAAAGAATAGAGCATTGTCATTTTCACTGATTAACAACACGTTGTATCGGCGGTCATTTGACCAAATGTGGTTGCGATGTCTTGCAAAAGATGAAGCCCATAAGATAGTGACCGAGGTGCATGCGGGGTTGTGTGGTGCCCATCAGTCGGGCCCCAAAATGAAATTGAAAATTAAAAGGCTTGGGTACTATTGGCCTTCGATGATTAAAGATTGTGTGGAAATAGCACGGAAATGCCACCAATGCCAAGTACACGGGGTAGTTTTGCACCAACCACCAAATGTTTTGCACCCAACAATAGCCTCTTGGCCTTTTGAGAGCTGGGGAACTGATATTGTTGGGCCTATTGATCCTCCTTCCTCGAAGGGTCATAGGTTTATACTTGCTGCTACCGACTACTTCTCAAAGTGGGCTGAAGCCATACCACTAAGAGAAGTCAAAACTAGCCATGTACTGCAATTTTTGAAGGACCATATCGTATACAGGTTCGGCGTTCCACGTCGAATCATATCCGATAATGGTCCTGCTTTTAAGAGTACCAAGCTTAATCAATTTGTTAGCAAACATAGCATTGATTGGAGGTATAGTACGATATACTATCCCCGAGCTAATGGATTGGCTGAAGCTTTCAACAAGACATTAGTTCAGTTGTTAAAGAAAACCTTAGATGAGAACAAACGTCAATGGCATGAAAAGTTGGTGGAGGCATTGTGGGCCTATCGGACCACATATAGAACTCCAACACAGGCCACTCCGTTTGCTCTAGTCTATGGAGCGGAGGCGGTTCTCCCTTTGGAGTTACAGCTCCCATCTCTTAGAATTGCAATAAACAATGAAGTTACAAGTGAGCAAAATGCCCAACTAAGGTTGGAGGAACTCGATGGTTTAGATGAGAAGCGTTTGCTTGCTCAACAGAACCTCGAGTTGTACCGAGCCCGCATGGCTCAAGCCCACGATAAATTGGTTCGTCCTAGGACTTTCAAGGTTGGCGACTTGGTCCTAGTTCTTCGCAGACCGATTATAGCCCACCGCAAAATAGGTGGCAAGTTTGAACCTACTTGGGAAGGCCCTTTCGTAGTAGAGAAGGCCTATCAAGGTGGATCTTACCAATTGATTGATTGTAATGGTGAACGTCCTATGTTGCCTATCAATGGGCGTTACCTCAAGAGATATTACAATTGATTGTATGCAAATTTTAAATTTCAATAAATGAATGTTTCTTTCAAGTGGAAATGTTCTTTTCATCCGGTTGTGGACTGGGTCCGGATTACCAAAACCTTGGTTCAAAATTTCAAATCTCTCATCTTTTCCCAAAAGGAAAGAAAATTCATATTTCCCTAAAAGGAAAGAAAATCCAAATTTTCTCTTAAAGGAAAATCAAGTTCATCTTTCTCCAAAAGGAAAGTTCAAATTTATCTTTCTCCAAATGAAAGTCAAATGAAAATCTTAGTACCAAATGCTAAGTGTAGACATCCCCAAATAGGAGTCTTTTTATCAGATTCTGAGTTTAGGTAGAATTCAAACCTTCTAAGGTCTCTCCTAGCTCATTCCTTTAGATCTTGTTCTATCCAAATTGAACATAATAGGTCTACCCAAATCTAGACTTTTTAGTGGTTGCCAAAATACCCTTTAGTCTTCCCAAATGTTAAGATTTATCTAGCCAAAATGGATAACCTTACACCAAATATCTTTAAGGCTTAAGGAGTAGTCAAAATACTCTTAACCTTAGCTCTTTTGAGTTTTATCTCACCAAAATGAGGTAGACTCTACCCCTAGACGGTTACCAAAAATACCTCTTAGAGCTTGCCAATAGGTGCCAAATACCTTTGGACTTTTTAGGAAACAACAAATGTTCCTAACCCTCTCAAATGATAGTGAAAATATCTTTGAGAACCCTTTAGGTGGTAGCCAAGATACCCCTAACCTTTAGGAGATAGCAAGATATCCCTAAGACCCTTTAGAGACACCAAATGTCTCTAATCTCTTTTCAAGTGATAGCCAAAACATCCTTGAAAGCTTCTTAGGTGGTAGCTAAAATACCCCTAGCCTTTAGGTGTTTATAAGATATCCCTAAGCTCTTTTAGAAGTTATCAAATTTCTTCTAATCAAATCAAATTCTTTCTAAAGATACCAAATATCTTTGGAAATCTCTTTTGGAAGTTGTCAAAATACTTCTAATTGATCTAAAATTTTTCTAGAGATACCAAACATCTCTAGGAGCCTCTTTAGAAGTTGCCAAAATACTTCTAAACTTTCCTCCAAGAGTAATCTAAAGCTCTTCCCTTAAGGTGATAGATAGAAATCTCCTTATCTTTGTAGATCTTGCCTAAATCCAAGTTTAGGCTTTCATAGATCTCTTCTCTCTTTCAAATCATGCTCTATTTGATTCGGAAGATCTCGTTTGATCATTATTTGGTCAACGCCAATATGTGCGGCGTACTTCTATTCGTTCACCACACATATTGGGGGTCCTTTTGTTGACGTTTTTTTTTTGTGTCGACCCGACCCCGATCGAGCCCGACTAGGCTCAATCGTGCTCGATCGACTTAATTGACCGTCGTCGAGACAAAATCGGCTCAAATTGGACCCCGATTTGTTTTAATTAAATTTGTTTTAGCCAAATTAAATCAAATTTAATTAAATTAAAATCAAATCAAGTTAAATCAAACCCCGTCGAGCGTCGTCGAGTTCAATTCGACGCATTTCGACACAATTCGGCGTCGATTCAAGTTAAGTTTGTAAAATTAACTTGATCGGACCCGCTCGAACCCAAATCGACCCAAATCGATTTGAGTCGAGTTCGATTTGGGCTAAATCAAATAGCCAAATCTGAAATTGAAATCAACGGCTACGATTCGTTTGATTTTTAAATTTTGCGGCCGTCTTCCCTCAGTCTTCAATTCCCGCGGGCGGCTACAGCAGAGAGATCGTGTGAAGATCTCTTATCTCCTGCAGCAAAATACTCGAGTGAGGATGGGCATCCCGCGTGCTTGTCCGTCCCGTGTAGAAAGGGAGATCGAAGGGAGAAGAAACCTTCTTCTTCTTCTTTGGCTCGTGTCCGTCCCGCAACTCAGAGAGACAAAGAGTGAGAAAGTGAGAGAAAAGGGAAGACGATACCTTGCGCTCGTTTCCACCAGGCGGAAGCAAGGACCCCGCGCGCGACTTCACTGTGCGGCTCCTCTCCTGTGCCTTTCGTCCCGACAGAGAGAGGGAGAAGCGGGATTTATCCCCCGCGTGCGGTTCATCCCGAACGGAAACAGAAAGAGCGACTCCCGCGCCCGAGCTCGCTTCCTCGCGTGCGGAATCCCTTCCCGACTCCGACCAGGCCTTCGGCCGAACCTCCTAAGGGGTTCATCTTGCTTGCTCGATTGACCGTTTGGAGCCTCAAGCCCTGCACGTCAAACTTCCATCTGATTTGAAGACCCGACTCCTCCCAAGTCTGGACTTCCGCGACGTTTCACTCAGAAAGAGGCTTCTACTTCCTCTTCCTTCAATTCCGACGACCTCGAGGCGAGTCGAAGGCTGTTTGAAGCTCCCAAGCAGCAAACGGAGACTCCTAAACCTTCCAAACAGCAGTTTGGAGCCTTCGAATCATCTTGGACAGCAGCGGCGACCTCTGGAACTTCTTGGACAGCGACTTGGACCTTGAACCGGAGCTTGGACAGCAGCTAGAACTTGGAGCGGAGCTTGGACAGCAGCTTGGACATTGGTTTGGAGCGCTTGGACAACCCGGGAAGGTATACCACCAAAACTTAGGCGAAACCTTAAGGCTCCCAAGGCCAATTGCAATGTGGTTGACGATCCCAAGCTTTAGGTCCTTAGAAACTTTGATTTTTGGTTCCCCAAAATCCCTTGACGGCTGTCCTCTTTGCAAAACAGCGAAAATTTGGTTACTTTTCGTTGTTGGTTCTCATGTGAGAATCCGTAGAGGATGTTAATGCGTGTAGAAGTGTTGGATTTGTGTCTAATGCCTCTCAAGTGCATGCTTTAGCATTCATATTGTCTTCCAAACTTCCACCTATCAATAACCATAGGCTATGTGACATTCTCCCTTCCCAAAACGAATGTTGAGGTGTAGATTTCTTTGCATCATGAGACATGTTTCCTCACTTGATTAAGTGTCACAACAAAACTTACACGAAATTTGGGATTTCATATTTGCTAACTTGTATATTATCCATGGCTTTCGTGAATGCGCAAAAGTGCATTTCTAGTCGGATTTTAAATCCATGGCACACTTCTTGTAGGATTTCACACGAATCTCCAAAGATTCATGTTGCAAATCCTAGGATTAGTAAAGCTTTTAGAAATCCATTTTTTTTGGGTGTTTTGTGAAACTCATGGAGGTGATAACAAATGAGCACTCAAACTTATGAAATCTCTAAGACTAGAGATGTTTGCCCATGCTTCTAATGCATTAAATTAAAAAGGGTTTGCAAGCTTCAATTTATTTGGTTATATGCATCTTTATTTCAAAGCTTATATAGCAAGATAATTTGTAAATGCAAAAATTTCTTTATGTGATGAAGCTTGTAAATTTTTGTGAAGCTTTGCAAATGCTTGGAGGCAAATTTAATCAATTCGGTGAGCCCCTTATGTTGTGAGATTGCACATTAACCTCCTAAGGCTTGTGTCGAAATCCCACAAAGAGGGCATAATTGGTTAAGTTCGTATACGATGTTTTGCAAAGTAAGAATAGAAGCAAATGTTTTATATTGCTACGCATTTATAGATTTGCAAACTTACTAATATGCTTATCAAATCTCTAAATACTTATGAAACAAGTATGAGATGAAGTTGATAAACATGTTCAATGAAATTTGCAAGTTAAGTAGTGTTTAGCAATTGAAACGATCAAACATCTCAAACAAAAAAAAAAAATAGTGAACTTCGCATGCATATTCTTAGGTTCTTGATAGAGCTTATCAAATCGATCTTTAGGGCATCTCTAAGATCTTTCAAATCCCCTAAGTCATGCCAAAATCGACTTAGAAAATCTTTCAAGTTTGACACTTGGAACTTCCTCAAAATTCTAAGTTCTTCGTTGCACGAATGCCAACAAACATCACCCTTCATTTTAGATATCTTTGGAGTTTCTTCAAGGCCCCAAGATATTCTATCAACTTCAACCATTATGACTTTAGGAACAAATCCTAGGTCATCTCTCTTTTGTTGAGACAAAAAAAAAATCAACAAATGCTTGCACTTTCATAGGTGGTATTTTGGAGCCTCCCTAAGCTCCAAATATCCATCATATGGACCACTTAAACTTGAGATCAAACTCTCAAGTTCTCATACTTAGTTTGTTGAAACACCTAATCAACAAATAATTCACTCATGTGTTGTATTTAGAGACTATCCAAGCCTCTAAATGCTTTTCCTACACATGAATCTTGGTAGTTTGGAATCAAACTCTAAACTATCAACCCTTGTGTTGGAACATAAAACCAACCAATCTTTTCTTTCCCTTCGTTTGTCAATTCATAGAGTTGACAAATGAATCCCCTCCCTCATGCATGGTAATTTGGAGCACCACAAAGCTCCATTTTTCCATTGCATGAATGTTCTCAACTTAGGATTCCAAAAAGCCTAGGTTCCACTACATGCCTACTCTTAGGTTCCTCTTAGATCTTGCCAAAATGGATCTTTAGGTTTCTCCTAGAAACTTTCAAATCCCCAAAATCATATTAAATTTGATTTGGGAAAACCCTCCAACGCATTAGGAAGTTGACCTTCCCCCATTTCAAGCAAATCCAAAACATTTGTAGAAGGGTAGAAGGTTCCCTTCCTTATGTACATGTCCCTTGCACTTAATAGTTGGGACGTTCTCTAAGTCCCAATTATTATAGTGCATGAATCAAGGTTTTAGGAAAACAAATCCTAAGCCTCTCTCCCATTTCCATTTGCTAACAACACAAAGTTAGCAAATAAATGTTTCTCCCTTCATAAATGATGATTTGGAATTCTCTAAAATTCCAAACCTATCATTATATGAAAATCTTGTAGCTTAGAGCCAAAAAACCTAAGTTCTCCCCTTCTTTCATTTTGAGACTAAGATCAATGAAAGAATTCCTTTTTAGGCTTAGGATTCTAAAATCTAGCCTATTTCATTTGCCTAACCTATATAGGTAGATGACCCCTTAATTTGTAGTCCAAAAACTACAAATTACATCTCTTATGCGATGTTATTTGGAGCGTCCCGAGCTTCAAATATCTCATTGCATGTCTCCTAGTCTATCGTAGGAGCTATCACCCACTTTCATCATGTGTTGCATTATGAATTCCCAAAAGGCAAAAGTCCTTAATGCATCATGTTATAAGTTTTAGAAACTTGGAGCCAAAATCCAAGTTTTCTTACATCTCTTGTTGGAACCCCAAAACCAACAAGTATCCTCTCATGTGAGGTGAATTGAAGCCCCTCAAGTCTTCAAGGATACCCACATGAATCGTTGTAGTTTGGAACTAAACTCTAAACTATCAACCCATTCTCTTAGCCTAAATTAAGTGAATGTGTGTCCTTTTCTTTGAACACCAAATGCTCAAGGAAATTCCTCTAACTTGCAACTTCCAAGTTGCACATGATTTCCCCTTTTCTACAACCCGAAAAATGTAGGAAGGCCATCTTCCTCCTTCAACCTCAAAGTTGTAGGAAATTCACTAAATCATTTATTCATTGGGATACAAACCAATGAGTAATCCTCTAAATTTAGGACTCAAATTCTAGTCTTTCTCATTTGCTTAGCCCAAAGTTGAGCAAATGATAATCTTCCTTTGAGTACCAAATGCTCAAAGAGACTTCACCATTTACTTAGCCTAAATCAAGTAAGTGGTCCTCCCTCCTTGAACATCAAAATGTTTAAGAAATAACCTCCAACTTACAATTCATAAGTTGTATTTCATTTCTCCTTTCCTATAACTCAAAAGTTGTAGAAAACTATCTCATTCTCTAAGGACTCCAAATTATGAGAATGTGCATGCCCTCTTTGAACCCCAAATGTTCAAAGAATGTTTAGAGAGTTTGCAACTTCTAAGTTGCATCTTCCTCCCTCTTTCCTACAAGTCAAGATTGTGGGAGAGTATTTAAATCTGTCTTCATGCTCCCAAACTCAAATTGGAAGGATGAATCCCCTTCTTTGAACGCCAAATGTTTAAGGAAAATCTTTTACTTTGCAACCTTCAAGTTGCATTTCCTTCTCTCCCTACAAATCTAAACTGTAGGCGACCATCAAGTTTCCTCTTCATTTCTCTTAACCCAAATTAAGAAAATGAAACTCCTCCTTGAATAAAAAAAATTCAAGGAAGCACTTTCTTGATTTGTAACCTTGAGGTTACAAATCGTCTTCTACTCCTATAGACTCCAAAAGTTTTAAGGAATTTCTTACCTTGGTTCAAAGCCATAGGTTCTTTCACTCTTCCTATAACTCAAAAGTTGTGGGAAGCTTTTCAAATCATCTGTTTGTTGAATCAAAATTAACAAATAGTTCAATCCAAAAATTATTTATTTGTTGAACCTAATTCAACAAATAATCTCGTGTTAAGCAAGGAATCAAAGTCCTGGCTTTTCTTTCATTCTCCTAACCTAAATTAGGTGAATGAGCTTCTCTCTTTGGACATCTAAAAGTCTAAGGAATTCTTGATGTATAGGCCCAATCTACACATCAATCTCCTTTATTTGCTTAACCCAAATCGAGCAAATGAAACCCAACTCTTTGAATACACAAAATTCAAGAAGGTTCTTTTGATTTGTAACCTCAAAGCTACTAATCTCCGTTCTTTTTCATAGGTTCCAAAAACTTTAGAAGATGTAATACCTTAGCCAAAAGCTATGGGTTCTTCCCTCTCCAACTCCAGAGTTGTAAGAGACTTCTTCTCTCCTTTAGCCCCAAAGCTAGAGAGAGTTCTCCAACATTTAGCTCAAAAGTTAAATGTTGGATTCTGTCCTTCCTTTTCTTAGCTCCAAAAGCTAAGGAGAGTCTCCCCCAACATGTAGCCCGAATACTACATGTTGGGCACTCCTTCCTTAGACCCAAACTCTAGGAGGATCCTTAGTGTGACATACCACACGAGCCTCACACACTTAGATGCACAGTCCCTTAGGCATGCTAGGATTAGGATTTTTCTTTGTGTGCGCATGTAATTGATGTTGTGGAGTGATTGACCCTTGGATTGTCTGCGTGTGGGCATTTGCCCTTAAGTGGTTAGTATAGAGATATAAATGCTTTTCTGTGCAGGTGGCCATATCTAAAAGGGGGGCGCTCATAAACGCATGACAGGTACTGCTTAATACCCCCCCAAAGATGTGGCCAATAGGATAGAAGCAGGGGCCTAGCATTTAGCGCTCTAAGTGCTAGGCCAATTTTGAGAATATAATGTGATTACTATATAAATTGCTGCTTAACTCTGTCTTGCAGGTTTTGAGTCTTTTCTTTTTCATATCATGTATTTGATTAGAAGTAGGATGTGAACTTGTGGGGTTTGAATTAGAAAGCAAGGAGGATCAAAGAAAAAAGTATCATTTTGGAGATGAAGCTCAAAGACCTCCTTGAAGGTTAAAGCTTGAAGATCCCCACAAGTAGAGTCTGTAATTAATTCAACTGGGTTGTATAATGGCAGGCAACTCAGCTGCCAAATTTGGTTGTAATAAATTGGACTTTATCTACATTTCTGCATTTTGTTTATAAATAAAAGCATGTGTTGAAGTGTTTACTGGGTGTGCAATAGAAAAGCATGTTCTTTCCTAGGTTTCTTTCCTTGTTTTTTTGTTTGGGCGTGGCCTGGACTTGATTACGTTAGGCTCTTAGGATAAATTAAGTTTTCTACCCCTTAAAATGTAAACAACCTAAAAATGAAACTAGGCTCCAAAGTTTTTTTTAACAAAAGAAAATTTGCATGGCTCCCTTCAAGGAGCCAAGTTTTTCAAAACGAAAATAAACATGCATAGCCAAAAAAAAATGTGTCACATGTAGAATGCCTCAACTTAAGGACTAGATAATAAAATCTTTTCTTTATGAGTCAACATTTTGCATACCCACATAAAAAGGCATCTTGGCCTCAAAGCCAAGTTGTAAGACCTATCTTCTAAATAAAAACAACCCTACCACTCTACATTTGCATTGAGACTGAATAGCATGGTTTTAAAAGCGATTAGGAGGGTTAGCTGGTAGTCCCTTCCAGGCGGGATAATAAATCCAGAGGTCGGGCGGGTTATGCCTCTTGTGAGGTGTAGCTTGTAAGTCCCTCTTTGCACTCGTTAGATCTAGGTTCGAGGTACTACCTATCGGTAGTCCTCACCTTAGTCTTAGGGTCCGAGGCACGGGTTGATTCCAAATCACCCTACAAGCCCTCAACTTTCGGGCAATTCCTCCAACAAATGTTGTTGGGATGTAAGCCCCAATCTTCTAATAAAATATCAACTTAAACCAAAATTAGGTTGCTAACATGTAAAGCCCAACATAGGATAGTTTGGGCACCTCTGAGTTCCATCTCAGAATCAAGTGCCCCTACTTCAACTCCTTTGGCTTTCTTTCCCAAAATCTAAATCTAAATTGATCAATTCCTCGAAATTCCTAAAGGACCAAAACCTTTAAGCAAGACTTTCATGAATTTTTTAAAACAAAAATCAAGCTTTAGCCAACATTTAAATGACTTCAAAATGAAGAAAACCACTAGTTTAATCAAAAGTTTTCCCAAATCAAATTTGGGAAGTAATTAACCATAGGGGCTTGCCCCTATGGGATGTCTGTACCCCAGAATAAATAAACCCCACCCAACCAAACATTGAGTGGGGGAATCTCTGTTAAATAATTGTAAATTTTATTTTTGAGTCCATAAGGAGATGATATTTTTACCCTCCGGGGTAATATATCGTATTCTTATGCCGTGCTCGATAATAAAATATGCAATCCGTTTGAGGATACAAAAATTCTCCAACAGATATAGTTGAAAATCATGAGTCATAACCTATGTATTAGAAGTATGCATCAATTCATCATAGATACTTGATCATAAGTGACCCATATGCAAGAATTCAAACTAGAAATAGCATTAAATAAGAGATTAGCCATACCATATTTATGTAAATGGTTGAACCAACTAGCATATAGAATCTCTTAAAGATACATTTTTAATTATGTCTATGCAAGATGATTTAATTAGTTTACTAAACAATATATGTAGGGTTAGCATATAAACTATTAGATTTGAGTGTTATTAGAATGAAATGGGTAAATAAAATTAATTTAAATGACATGGGATCAATAATTAGAAATAAAGAAAGAGTGGTAACCCATGGTTTAAACTAGTTAGAAATAATAAATTTTAAGGAGACTTTTGAAAAGATTTTGAATTAACATTTACATGTTTTAAAGGATCTATATCAATTGGATGTAACGCATACTTTATTGCGGGGATTCATAAAAGAAGATGTGTATATTGAGCAATCACTTAGTTTTGAGAGTACTTCATTCTCTGATCATTATTATAAACTAAAAAAGAAACTATATAGTCTAAACAAGCATCTTGGGCATGGTATGATAGGTTTAGCCTTCTAGACAAATCATTTGTTAAGGGGATCTTAAACACCACACTTTATCAAAAGTAAACGGTAAGATATTTTTATAGTATAGATTTATGTAGATCATATTCTTTTTTATATTCACAAATGATACCTTATGTTCATAATTTTCATCCACCATAAGTAATTAATTTGATATTAGCATGATGGGTAAAATAGTATGTTTTTAAAGGTTCAATGTAAAACAAATTAAAGAGGGTACCTCTCTAAGTCAGATTAAATATATTAAATAATTTTTTTTTAAAAAAAAGTTTGTAATTAAAGATATTAAAAATGCAAACATCCCTATGAGCCCTACCATATAGTTAAATAAGGATCCAAGTGTTAAACCTATATATCAGAAAAGGTTTTGAGGAATGATATGATCATTATTATATATTATAGCTAGTTGAATGCAAATATTAATTATGCATGTACATTTATTCTTTATATACATTAATATTTCTATTGAATTTATGAATGTTTTCTTATTGATGTTATGTAATGGATCTTAAAATATATATATATACTTGTTGTGTTATATGTGCTAAAATATTATACAGTGTTAAAGTTAATATTTTATATTTCTTACAATATATTATATTATAGCTATTATGACCGTGCTCACTCTACATTCTCAACATCATAGTTTGTTGTGTTATAATTCATGATTGATATATGTTTGAATTTTATTTGAACATCTTCAAACTAATGATGCACCATATTTTAATTATGTTTAATGCAATTTCAAACCATATTCATGCTAGGTTTGATTCTTAATTGAACCTTGCTTAAATATTAGGCAATACATGTTCTAAGCATACTCAAACTATATTAAAACAATTTTAAAATATTATTTGAATAGTGTTTAAATTTGATTTGAACTCTTATCGATGTAGGATATGTTAACCTCTTTAAAATCTTAGATTCCATTTAAAATTTAAATCCAACTCTCCATTATACTTTGGCATGGTAATGAATTACAAAACTCTAAATCAATCATCTAACAATCACCTAATAAATATTATTAGTTCAATGATTTTAAATTTTTATAAATCATAAATCCTTCAGTTATTCATAAATTTCAATCAACAAACAATTCTTAATCAAATCCTATTCCAATCCAATTTAAATTCCACTGATAAAATCCAATGTTAAAATCCAAACCTTAAAGCCGTTAGATTTTTCCCTTATTCAGGTGAGTTTTCAATTAATTCAAATTCCTAGAAAAATCCCTTGGTAGAGTGTTTGATCATTCACGTATTGATTAGGCATGTCCCTAGAGTTTATATATTCCATTTAGAAGCTTCCTTATCCTTTTAAACCCTAAAGGTATGTTTTAAACCTTTGTTATTCTTTGGGGATCAAGGACATTAGATCAGGTTGATTTTGAACTCAATATTCATTACATTAGGAAGACTCACATTTGGTAATGCAGATAATGTTTACATGATTATTTAAATTTAGCATTTACATGACCATTTTAATTATTACCTCTCATATTTATCATGAAGGAAATTGATGTGCTGATTGGCTGGCCAAATATGGCTACAACCAAAACTGTCACAACCCAACCCGACCAGGACAGGTCCTATCGTGTTGAGCCATGATAGACTTAACCCTAAGATCTAATTTTGGAATTTGTTTTCAGACTTTCTGCTGATATTCGATTAAATAATACGGAACCATAGAGCTACTAAAGCATCTAAATATTTGAGTAACTCATCCAAATTTTTTTTTTCATTCATCAAAATCATCATATACATTACATTACATGGCTATAGACAAATATTATATAATAAAAAAGTAAACTAGCCATGACCATACAAAAATTAAAATAACAAAATACCTATAACTTCAGATCAAATCCTGAACAACTAGTCCACAATCTCTTTCCCTTTACCAGATCCTGAAGACCATGAATAAAACCATAGTGAGCTAACAGCTCAGTAAGTCACCAAAACCAATCTAGATTTCTAAATATTCTTGTAATTCAATCATTTTACCAAAGATTTAAAAGCAGTTAATTATAGACTAAGAATCACAAAATAGAACAATGTAATAAATATATAGCAAACATTCTATGATTGAGATAATCGTATAAAATAGATGAATCAAATAATAGTGCAGAATAAATGAATCAGATAACTATGCAAAATAGATAAATCTGATAATAGTATAGAATAGATAACAGTATGGAATAGATGAATTAAATAATAGATAATCGTACAGAATACATGAATCTGATAATACAGAACACATGAATCAGATAATAATATTCATATCATAGATTTATTCAGATTAGATTCTCAGACCCAGACAGAATTTCAAAGGATTCTGGCCCCTTATGCCTTCCTTTATGCTTACAGCACAAGAACATATCAGATATATATAATTATTCAGATCAAATCATATTTCCCGAACACAGATAGAATCTCAAAGGATTCTGGCCTTGTATGCCTCCCTTTATTCGCTGACATAGATAAAATCTCAAAGGATTCTGGCCTATTATGCCTCTCTTTATTCCTTGACATAGATAGAGTCTCAAAGGATTCTGACCCCTTATAACTCCCAACAGATATCATTTAATCAATGAGTACATTAACATTCATCACATGAGCACATAAATCATCACATTATAACATTTACAAAGCACTTAAGCATGTATCAAAATATCGTCAGATTGTAAAACGGCAGACAACAGAAATTTCAATGAGGCAAAAATGCACAGTTTCAGAAAATCACCAAATTACGAGGGAATGAGAAAAATAATATTTTAAGACTTTTATTGCACTTGATCACTATTTTTCAACATTTTAATAGTTTTTTATTCAATAAACATCCCTCATATTTTAGAATACTAGTGAAAAGTTTCCATAAAATATTCAAAATATGCAGAATTATCATCTCTATAACATATAAAAAGTTACGCGGTAAAAGTTCTACCGGTGCAAAGTTATCCCTGTTTTTTGCTAATAGATAGGAAATTTTAGTTGGAAAATTTGTCAAAACTTTCACATTTGAAAATTTGAGATAGACATAATGTGCCTTACCTTGAGTCGAACAACTTTTTCAACCATGTCAACGAACAAAAATAGACTGAAGTCACCCAAAATCTAATTTCTTCTTTCTCCCTTTCTCTTTCTCTCTCCCTGGCTCTTTCTCTCTCTCCAAACTGATCAAACAATGAAATAAATAATGGGGTAGATATTTTTTATCATACAGGATGATATTTTAGTTCGTCCCGGGATGATCTTCTCTGTTCTACATTCAAATGACTATCGTACAAATGATAATTAATTTCATATAGAGATGATATATTTTGTTTGAAAATCATACAGACGATAATTAATTTTATACAGGGACGATCTCCTCTATTCTGATCTCATTCAATTCATCCAGATAATTTGTATAGACGAAATTAACATTCTATCAGTTCATCCCAAACAAACTCAGTTCGTACTAGACGAACTTCATCAAATTCCAAAAAATAACTTAAAAAGTTAAGTGTCTCACAATCTATCCACCTTAAGAAAAATGTCATCCTTGACATTCCCAAAGAAGAACGAGTTAGAATAAAAATGGATATAACTGTCTCATATCAGATTCCTTCTCCCAAGTAGCCTCTCTGTCTGTCCTATGTTTCCACAGCACCTTAACCTTAGGGATTTGTTTGCTTCTCAACTTTCTCACATCATATGTCAAAATCCTTTTAGGTTTTTCTCCGTACTGTAGATTTGCATGAACCTCTACATCATCAATAGATAATCTCTTCCCATAATCAAATATCCACTTTCTCAAAAATGATATGTGAAAAACATTATGTATATTAGACATATGATCAGGTAATAATAACCTGTAAGTAGAACTACCAATCCTCTCAATGACCTCAAAAGGTCTAATATACCTTGGACTGAGCTTACTTATTCTCCCAAATCTACTAACACCTTTCATAGGACTAACTTTGACATACATAATGTCACCAACCTAAAATTCAACCATTCTATGCTTTCGATTGTAATACTTCTTCTGTCTATCTTGTGTAGATTTCAATCTTTCTTTAGTCAAATTGATCTTTGTAACAGTATCGTCCACAAAGGCTGAACCTATCACTTATCTATCTCCCACCTCTGTCAAAGTCAAAGAAGTTCTACATTTTTTGCCATACAAAGCTTTATAAGGAGCCATGCCTATGATGGACTGATAACTATTATTATATGCAAACTCTATCAATGGGATATGATTCTCCCAACTGCCCCCAAAATCCAAAACACATAATTTCAGAAGATCTTTCAGTACTTGAATAGTCCTTTCGAACTGTCCATCAATCTATGAATGAAAAGCCGTTCTAAAATGTAACTTTGTACCCAGTCCTTGCTGAATACCTCTCCATAATTTGGAGGTAAACCTGCCATCTTGATCATGTTGCGTATATATTTTCAGAAATAGAATTTTAATGATTGCAAACACTTCTGTTTAACTTCAACTGCCTTGTCTACTAACATTTCAGATCCAAAGGATCAAGATTGTAATTTGACCTAGCTCAAGATTGGGTAGATTAAGTGAGTCAGTTTGTAATGTATTTTTTCCCTTTCTTGAGTCAATTATAATCTTTGTGGTGCATGATGCTAAGTAACCCTACACACACTTGAGTGATTTTTTCTGTCTGAATTAGAGCTTTTTTATTTTGCTCACATCATCCGGGATGATCCCAAAATTATCCTGGACAATCGGTCTAAAATAAAAACCCTAATTAGGGCATCCTGGTTAAGGTAGCCATCATTAAGTATATTGTCATGGATGATTTTTGTATCATCCCGGATGATAGGCTCAAATCAGAAAGAATCCACTGCCAGATCAATTTAGGTAGCTTTATTTTTTAATTATCGTCTAGGACATCGGCCTAGACGATGTAGTATAATTATACCTGAATTGATCTGGAGATTAAGGAAAGTAATTAAGGTTGATTGATACGATCATATCATCCTGGACAATCGCAGGATTGGCCCAGGCGATCAGTTCAAAAACCTTGATTTCTCCTGGACGACCAACATTTGTTCAGAGCGATGTTCTGGAAGATTTGGGCAAATTTTGAACTAATCAGCCAGGACGATCAAGAAATCAGCCTGGATGATCAAGTCATTTTGTCTTCGTACAGACTCCCATTTAGAGCGATGGTCTAGATGATATTCCTCAATTTGAACTAATCGTACAGGATGATATAATATTGTCATGGATGATATGAACAAAAATCTTCTAATCGTCCTAAGTCATTCGGGCTGATTGAGCTTAATTTGTACTGATCGTACAGGACAATAAAGTTGGTTCTTGAAAATCTATTTAAAGGACTCATTTTTTCTCAAGTCCAAGCATATTTTGCTGCTTTCTTGACCTGAGAGAGCCAAGAGGAGAGAGAGAGAGAGGGAGAGAGAGGGAGGAACTTGTGAGAGGGAGTTTATGAAAGGGTTCACAAGGGTTGCTCCAAGCAAGTTTCCAAGTTGTCTTCTCCGATCGTCGTCCCTTATCCTTAGGGGGTTCTAGGGAGGTCTACTTTAGTAATTGGTCTAGGTTTTATGCCTGCTTCAGGAGGAACCAAAAGGAGTCGTTTCTCTGCCGCACGGGGGTTAATGAAAAGGAGTGTTTTTATAAGAGCTTCTCTGCCTAGCTGTGGGGGCTAAAGAAGAGACACAAGTTAGTGAAATACTCAGAGGGTGCCTTTGAGGAGTGGACGTATTCAAGGTTTGATCGAACCACCATAAATCTGGTGTATTCTTTCTTTATTTTTTACTTACGCATTTAATTTTCGCACTCTGCTTTTATTATGGTGAATTGTATTTTGATTTAAGATTCATAATTTGTTTGAAAAGTTTTTAAAATACCAATTCACTCCCCTCTTAGTTAGTCTTAGGACTAGTTCATAAGGGCTTAATATCCCTAACAAACTTTAAAGTGGTATTAGAGCGGGATTCATAAAAATAAGTTTTTGAATGCTTTTGAATTTTGATCCATGGCTAATTTCGGTAATCGTAATATTGCGGAAGGGTATTTCATTACCCGACCACCTTTGTTTAATAATATTCCGTTTGATTTTTGGAAAACTCGTATGTCTACATTTTTGCAATTAATTAACTATCGCATGTGGATGCTTGTTAAGGATGGTTATACACCTCCGACTGGTAAACTTAATGGTGTTAATGTTACACTTCTTTTTTCTGAATGGAATCTTGATGATAGAGATTTGGCATAAGTTAATGCAAAATATTTGAACTATTTTTTCTGTGCTTTAAAATTTGAAAACTACATGCGTGTTTGAACTTGCATAATTGGTAAAGAGATTTGGGATAAATTGTAAATTACTTATGAAGGAACTAAAGAAGTCAAACAATCTCGATTAAATATTTTGTTGCATGATTATGAACTTTTTCATATGAAATCATCTAAATATATTTTTAAAATGTATAAAAGATTTACTCAAATTATTACATCTTTACATGCCTTAAGAAGAGAACTCACTAACTATGAAAAAGTGAACAAAATTTTAAGATGTTTGCCTTCCTCTTTTGATGCTAAAATTGCTGCAATTTCTAAATCTAAAGATTTAAATACCTATTCTATAGATAACTTACTTGGTTCACTCATTGCTTACGAGCAAGGGGTGAACATAAGAAATCTTGATGTAGGTGAGAAGAAGAAGGAGAAAACGGTGGCACTTAAGGCTAACGACTCGGACACTGACTCTTCTAGGTCTCAAAGCAATGATGTTGCCTTAATCACGAGGAAATTTAAGAGCTTTATAAGGAAGAAGCACAAAAATCATCAAAAGTGGAATAAAGGTAAGAGCAGTAAAAATTTTAGGATTGTTCTACGCTTAAGGCTAGACACGTTAAAGATGATTGTCCTATGCTTAAGGCTTACCCAAGAAAGAAGAAGGGCGAGGAGAAATCAAACTTTAAAAAGGACAAGAATAAGAAGAGGTTCCAAAAGGCGTTCTAAGCGGACTCTGCATCGGACTCCTCTGAGACTGAAGCTGAAGAGGAGACAATAAACTTGAGCTTAATGGCTGACAATCATCTTGGTCAAAGTGACCAAGACGAGTATGTGAACTAACCTATGAGCAATTATTTGAAGTTTCTGAACAAATTCACACATCATATATGAAACTTAAGAAAACACATGCTAGTTTAAAATTGGAATTTTTAAAATTACAAAAAGAGCATGAAAATCTTCTTAAAGATCATTCCCAAATTGATAGCAATCACATATCTTTACTTGATGAGTTTGATATATTAAACAATAACCATAATGAATTATCTGATGTATATGATTTCTTAAAGTCATCCCATGCTGAGTTAGAAAAAGAATTAGCAAGTCTCAAAGCTTTTAAAAATGAATCATTGCATGCATTTCAAAACTTTAAAAGGAAGCACTACTACCCGAACATATTAAGAAATCCTTTTCTTAGTGTTAGATATTTTTCATGTGGCATGCTAGGGCACATTTCACATACTTGCACTATTCAACATAGCACACATTAGGTGTGGAAACTCAAATTGTATAACACATGCATTGCATACTATTTTCTATAAGAAGGGACCCAAACTTGTTTGGGTTCCTAAATCTGACATTTGATGATTTTATAGGTTTGCTCTCACAAAAGACCTCGTGAGAACATGTGGTACCTGGATAATGAATGCTCACGACACATGACTAGAGACACTAATCAATTCATTTCACTAGAGGCCAGGGCTGGAGGCAAGGTGACTCTTGAAGATAATACCACCAGGAAAGTGGTGGGCACAGGTATAATTGGAAACTCCAAGAACCTTTTGATTGAAAATGTTTTGCTTGTAGATGGACTGAAACACAACCTGCTCAGCATCAGTCAGCTATGTGATAAAGGCTTCATCATTAAATTCATGGCTAACTCTTGCATCATAAACTTAAATAATAACACTATTTTATAGGGCAAGCAGATCAATAATATTTATATGCTTGATTTAAATAATATTGAATATGCTGCTTCATTTTGCTTAAAAACTTCTGCTGATGATTCATGATTGTGGCACAGGAGATTATGTCATGCCAGTATGAAAACCCTTAAGAAAGTGACCTAGAAAGATATAGTTAGAGGTGTCCTCAAGCTTAAGCTTTCAAAAGATAACCTTTGTGATGCCTGACAATTAAGAAAGCAAGTCCACTCCACTTTTTACTCCATTAAGGACATTAGCATCTATAGACCTTTAGAAGTCTTTCACATGGATTTATTTGGACCCATTAGCATTGCCAGCTTAGGAGAGAAAGTTATGATTTTGTGATTGTCGATGACTACTCGAGGTTTACTTGGATTAGAATTTTTGTCCCAAAAAAATGAGTCTTTTGATCAGTTTAGAGCCTTCTTCACTTGGATTCAGAAATAGTTAGGTTGTGAGATCTTGAACATCCATAATAACCATGGGGGAGAGTTTAAAAATGAGAAGTTTGGAGACTTTTGTGAGGATAAGGGGATTAGTCACAACTTCTCAGGTCCTAGGACCCTTCAGTAGAACAGGATAGCTGAAAGGAAGAACCGGACCTTAGTTGAAGCCGCTAGAGCCATGCTTACTGAGTATTCACTTCCAAAATACTTTTGGGCTAAAGTGGTAAACACAACTTGTTACATGTTGAATAGGGTGAATGTTAGAGTCAAACTTGATAAGACACCCTATGAGATCCTTAAGGATAAGACACCCAATTTTTCCCACCTTCATGTCTTTGGTTGTAAGGTTTTCATTCATAACAATGGGAAGTCTCACTTAGGAAAGTTTGACCCAAAATCTGATGAAGAAGTGTTCTTAAGATATTCTAGTGTTGGGAAATCTTTTATGGTGTTTAATAAAAGGACTTTGGTGGTAGAAGAGATTACTTATGTAGTGTTTAATGAATCTGATCCTAGGAAGTCTAGAGTTGAGGAGGAAGATGAAGTTAGAGTTGGAGAAAATACCACTAGAGGTAAAAATTTGGAGAAGAGAATAGTGCCCCAAAACATTGAAGGAGTAGGTGAGATTATCCCAAGAGTAGAAAATATAGATCTGGAGGAAAGGGTTGAAATTACACACACCTTGCCTAGAGATTGAAGATACTCTTTGAGTCACCCCAAAGAATTGGTCTTAGGAGACCCTTCTAAAGAAGTTAGGACAAGGCATGGACTTAGTAAGGAGGCGAACCACTCTGTCTTTATCTCAATGATTGAACCCACCAACATCAATCAAGCCCTTTTTGATGAGTTTGGATCTTAGCCATGCAAGAGGAGTTGAACAAATTTGTTAGGAGTGATGTTTGGGAGCTTGTAAAAAGACCAAAAGGACAAAGTATAGTTGGAACCAAATGGGTCTTTAAAAATAAGGTAAATGATTATGGAGTGGTGGTTACAAATAAGGCAAGATTAATGGCTAAGGGGTACAACCAAATAGAAGGGATATTTTGTGGAGACTTTTGTCCCTATAGCTAGATTGGAAGCCATTAGAGTGCTATTAGTCTTTGCCTATTATAAGAGATTTAAGCTTTTTCAAATGGATGTTAAGAGTGCCTTTTTAAATGGGGTAATAAAAGAGACTGTGTTTACAGAACAACCCCAAGGTTTTGAGAGTTCCTAATTTTCAAATCATGTTTTCAAATTAAAAAAGGCCTTATATGGATTAAAGCAGGCACCCAGACCTTGATATGAGAGGCTTAGCACATTTTTACTAGAGAGGGAGTTTATTAAGGGGAGTGTAGACACCACCCTTTTTCTAAGAAAAGTAGGAGATGATTTACTCATTATTTAGATCTATGTTGATGATATACTTTTTGGATCTTCTGATAAAAGAATATGTGATGATTTTTCTAAAATAATGAGTAAGGAGTTTGAGATGAGTATGATGGGTGTGTTATCCTACTTTTTGGGGTTTAGCATAAGATAATTAAATGATGAAACCTTTCTGAATCAATCAAAGTACATAAAGGATATCTTGAAGAAAAATAAAATGGATAAAGTCAAGCCAATTAATACTCCCATGACCTCAGGTGTTCACTTGGATAAGGAATCTAATGGAAAATCAGTTGATCAAAAGAAGTACAGAGGGATGATTGGATCTTTACTTTACCTGACTTCTAGTCGACCTGATATTATGTTTAGCATTTGTCTCTGTGCTAGATTTCAAGCTGATCCTAAGGAATCTCACCTGACTGTAGTTAAGAAAATTCTTAGATATCTTTTAGGGATCCAAAACTTAGGAATCTAGTACCCTAGGCACAGCACTTTTTTTGAAATTATTGGATTTTCTGATTCTGACTTTGTTGGATGTAAGATGGATAGAAAAAGCACTTCAATGACTTGCTAATTCATAGGACAATTTTTAGTCTCCTGGTCTAGTAGAAAGCAAAACTCTATTGTACTTTCCACTACTGAAGCTGAGTACATTGCTTTAGGGAGTTATGTGGCCCAAGTCCTTTAGTTGAAACAGCAAGTTCTGGATTTAGGATTACCTGTAGGCACAATTCTAATTCTTTGTGACAGCACTAGTGTCATCTGCATTTCTAAGAATCATATCCAATATTCAAGGACCATGCACATAGACATAATACATCACTTCATTAGAGACCATGTGACCAAGGGAGACATTAAGTTGCACTATGTGGCAATTGAAAATCATCTGGCTGACATCTTTACTAAACCAGTAGCCTTTGACACTTTCAGTACTTTAAGGACTAGATTGGGTGTGATTGACATAAATGCATGAACTTGATTCCTTCTGATTTCTGATCTATTTTCTGTTGTTTATTTTTTTTACTTCTGTTGTTTTAGCTTTTTCTTGCTATTTTTACTTCTTTTTTTTGCTTTATATTCTTGTATGCTATTAATTTAAAAAAAAATAAAATCATCGCTGAAATTGATATTTTTTGCCTTATTTTTTCTTTTGAAATTTTGTAAGTCAATGTTTTACATCTCTTAATCTGTTAAAGGGTGAAAACATCGTTGATTGTGTCTCTTTCTCTAACCTCTTTTAGTGGTGTAATCTTATTTTCTAAACAAAAATCTACTTCAAATTAACAAATGGATTTTGAAATTGAAATCTTTTCAATCTTTCTACAATAATATATTTTATAAATATAATATTCAAAGTCTTTATTTTACTTTCAAATTTTTATAATCCTGTCATTGAAATTATCATATGATTTTTTATTCTGCTTTGTGATTCATTCTTCCTTATATTAGAGAGTAAATTTTTCTTCTCTAATATTTGGAAGATATAATCACAATTAAGAATATTTAAGAATTTGTGAAAAGGATCTAGCTTGTATAAAAGTTAATGAAAACAAAATGGCCAATGATGTCAAAAATAAAAGATTCATAATGACGCAAAATTGAGAAATAAAATATATACATAAAGTGTATAAAAAAATCAAAAGATGTGCAAAGCACCAATCAAATTGACAAGAGGCATAAAATGAGCCCACAAAAAGCAAGATTCCTCTCTTTTAAAAAATTTTAAATCTTAGAAGACTTCATGTGTCACTCGATATTTTTCAAAGACTTGATTTCAAATTTCTAGTTGTAACTAATTACTTTGATATATTATTCTATAAAATGTTTTTTTGGAAATAAGTTTTTGAACAGATCTCCTTTTCTAAACGAATTGGCTTTTCTGATTTAGATTTTTTGTTTTCGAAAGACAGATTACCCTTAAGAAGACTGAGTTAGGGTTAACAGGATCGGTTGCTCTAATTGTTTTTCGGATTTTGGCGATGTTAACTCATTGATCTTTACAAAATTTTTAAAATCAATCACATAAAGACTATTTCATATTTATGCCTTAATAAAAAAAAATCCTTGTTTTTGTTCATTTTTATGTATTTTTCGTATCATATTCTTATCATTTTCACTTGATTTTGATGCTTTTGCGCCTTGTTTGATCATCTACATCCATCCTCTGTTTTAAACTTTTTTCACATCATCCTGAATGATATTCATATTGTCTTGGATGATCGGCTCAATTCACTTTTAAAACCCATCTGTTGAATGTTTTGACTCTTCTGCTCTTTATCGTCCTAAATAATTCCTTATCGTCTTGGGCGATCTGATCGATATTTGATTCAATCCTCTGTGATCATCCTGGACTACCCTTTTGTATCTCGGACGATGTTTTTTGTAATGGTAATCATCCCGTATGATCCACTATTCGTCCTTAATGATACATGTAGACATACGTTTAGTAAGCCTTAAATTCGGCCGGTGCGATCCATTATTGGAGAATCATCCAGGACAATCGACCTTTTCATCCTGGATGATACACGTGGTAGTGTGTTTAAAAGTTTTAAATTTGGCTAGTATGATCCATTATTGATCATCTTCCTGAATGATCCACCTCATCGTCCTGTACGATCTACTTTTTCAATAGTCGTCCAGATTTTCGCCTCGGGACGATCGCCAGTGTCTAATCATCCTGGATGATACATGATCATCCCGGATGATATAACCACCTTTTTGACCAATCATCCAGTCGCAATTATTGCACCATTTCATCCCAGATAATCTTGCGATCGTCCTGGACGATCTTGTAATCGTCTTGGACGATCCGGCCGGTTCTATAAATTCAGAGCACTTGCAGCCTATTTTCTCACACAATTTCCCTCTTCCAGCTTCATACTTCTTATTTTTTGGCTTTTAGTGATCATGGTAGGTGGAAAATGCTCTCGTCAGGTGTCGGGCAGGCAATTTCTCAAGGGCCACTTTGGACCCTCGATTCTTAGAGGCAGATGATCAAGCCACCTATCAATGCTACAAAATGGCTAGCATCACTGTTTCCCGATCAATCAATCTAAACCATCTTTCTTATCTAGTACTCGACTTTTTCTCCCACGCCTCTTTATGTTTCCTTCTAATGCTTGCAATCTCTTTCAACTCCGAGCATTTGTTTGAATTTTTTGCAAGCCTTAGAATAAATTCTGCATTCACTTCTCTTGCCTCGTATGTAAATCGATGCCCCATCGAGATCACATACCAAGACTGTGTAGAATTGTTACAACTCTCCACCACAGGGGATAAACTTCACACCCTCTATTCTGATCCTGATTTTGACTGGGCTTCGGCCAATCACTTTCTTTGCAACACTAATGCCCACTTTCATGTTGGAGAGACTAGCTCTTTACTCAAAGATGCTAGGACTATCCAATATGTCCTTTGCACATCCATAATTCCAAAAGTTGGTGATCGTGTCCACATTACTCCTCTTCTTTTGCTCACCACCTTTTATATTTTAGCCCATCAAGAATTCAATGCAGCCGACCTGATTTTTGGCTACATCGAACGCTTGACCATAATTTGCGATCCAGGTCATAGGAGAAAGCCAAATTTAGCCCTAGGATAATCATTGCTTATGTCCTAGAATCTAAATACAATCTCTAATATCCAGGTCCTCCAAATTTACAGCATGCCTTCTACTCTAACAATTCTTTTAATGTCCTTCATAGTACTCGTCTCCACCAAGGGGACGAGGAACCTCAGGGGGGCAAAGAGGAGGAGGCTCCCACACCTATTCCTGCACTTGTTTCGCTCTGCCAGCACTCTCAGCTGAATCAGCTAGTGGAATGCTTTGATCAGTGGGAGGCTCATTTTGACACGTACGTTGCTGCTCAGGAGCAGCGACATGTTGAGGACTTAGCCCATTTTGATGCCTATGTTGCACACCAGCATCAGTATCACGACCAAGATATAGCCTGGTTTGGTGCACAGTTTGTTACACTATCGAGCTACTTTCAGGAGCCACCTCCACCACCGCCTCCTTCAGATGATCAAGGGCCATCGCTTTACTAGTTGTTCTTTTTATGCTCTTTTTTTTGTTGTAGTTTGTTACTATTTTTCTGTTGTTTAGTTTTTTACCTTATTTATGTTCTACTTTCCTCCTTTTTGAGATGTCAAAAGGGAGAGTAGTGTGTTGTACTTGTACTGTTCTATTCTGAAATTTGAATCTGTTATTTTTTTTATGATTGCACTGCTTCAGTACACTGTTGCATTAACTACTTAGATTTCTTCTTTGTGTGTTTGTCATCATCAAAAAGGGGGAGATTGTTACATATCTATTTTCAAAAATAGAATTTTGATGATTGCAAACACTTCTATTTACTTCAACTGCCTTGCCTACTAACATTTCAGGCCCACAAGATCAAGACTGCAATTTGAACTAGCTCAAGATTGGGTAGATTAGGTCTGAGTCAGTTTGTAATGTATTTTTTCTCTTTCTTGAGTTAATTGTAATTTTTATGGTGCCTAATGCTAAGTAACCCTGGACACACACACTTGAGTGATTTTTCTGTCTGAATTAGAGTTTTTTGATTTGTTCACATCGTCCGGGATGATCCCAAAATCATCCTAGATGATTGGTCAAAAATAGCAACCCTAATTAGGGCATCCTGGTTAAGACAACCGTCAATAAGCATATCGTTTTGAACAATTTTTGTATCGTCCTGGATGATAGGCTCAAATAAAAAAGAATCAGCTACCAGTTCAATTTAGCTAGCTTTATTTTTTAATTATCATCCAGGACAACGGCCTGGATGACGCAGTATAATTCTGCCTAAATTGATAAGGAGATTATGGAAAGTAATTAAGGTTTATTGATACGATCATATCATCTTAAACGGTCGCAGGATCGGCCTGGACGATAAGTTCAAAATCATTGATTTCTCCTTGATGACCAACGTCTATTCAGAGCGATGTTCTGGATGATTTGTGCAAATTTTGAACTAATCGGCCAGAACGATCAAGAAATTGGCCTGAACGATCAAGTCATTTTGTCTTCGTCCATACTCCCATTCAGAGTGATGGTCTAGATGATATTCCTCGATTTGAACTAATCGTACAAGATGATATAATATCATCCTGGACAATATGAACAAAAATCTTCTAATCGTCCTAAGTCATCTGGGCTGATTGAGCTTAATTTGTACTGATCGTATAGGATGATAGGAATATTATCCTGGACAATAAAGTCAGTTCTTGAAAATCTATTTAAAGGACTCATGTTTTCTCAAGTCCAAGCATCTTTTGCTGTTGTCTTGACCTGAGAGACCTAAGAGGAGAGGGAGAGAGAGGGAGGAACTTGTGAGGGGGAGTTTGTGAGATGTTTCACAAGGGTTGCTCCAATCAAGGTTCTAAGTCATCTTCTTCGATTGTCGTCCCTTATCCTTAGGGGGTTCTAGGGAGGTCTACTTCAGCAATTGGTCTAGGTTCTCTACCTACTTCAAGAGGAAGCAAAATGAGTCGGTTCTCTGCCACACCGGGGTAGGTAAAAAGGAGTGTTTTTGTAAGGGCTTCTCTGCCTAGCTGTGGGGGCTAAAGGAGAGACACAAGTTAGTGCAATATTCGGAGGGTGCCTCCAAGGAGTGGACGTAGGTCAAGGTTTGATCGAACCACTATAAATCCAGTGTGTTCTTTCTTTGTTTTTTTACTTTTGCATTTAATTTATGCACTCTGGTTTTATTGTGGTGAATTATGTTTTGATTTAAGATTCATGATTTATTTTAAAAAAATTTAAAATACTAATTTACCCCCCTATTGATTAGCCTCGGGACTAGTTCATAAGGGCTTAACATCCCGAACAAACTTTCAGATCAGATACAAACACTTTTGGCACATCGTGTAACCTGACAATATCTTTAACATAGACCTGTGCCAACTTATCCACTGGATCAATTTGTCTAATCGAAAGAAAATGAGTAGATTTTTTCAATCGATCAACAATAACCCTAATAGAATCATGCCTTTACCTTGATCTAGGGAAACCCATAGCAAAATCCTTTATTACCTCTTTCTATTTCCACTCAGGAATAGGTAACGATTACGGAAAACCTCCTAGTCGTTGATGCTCTGCCTTCAATAGTTGGCAGGCTTCATATTTCAAATTAAACTCCGCTATATCTTTCTTTAATCCAGGCCACCAAAACATACCTTTCATATCTCTGTACATCTTACTACCTCTTGGATGAATCGTATAACCTGAATAATGAGCCTCATGAAGAATATCTTGCCTCGGATTTCCAAAAATATGGACCCAAAGTCTATCCTTATAGAAAAAGATACCAGAATCAGAAACTCATAGTTTAGAATTCTTACCAGATCTGATATGATCAATCAACTTCAAATATTCTGCATCTAATTTTTGATCTTCATGAATCTTTTCTTCTAAAAAGGGCTGAATGGTCATCTGAGTCATATACCAGAATCCTAATCAGTAGAAAAAAATACCTCCAATTGTAATCTCTCGATATCACATATCAAATGCTCATCAGAAGCGAGTGGTATATATGATAATCTTGAAGACTTCCTACTTAGAGCATATGCCACCATATTAGCCTTACCAGACTGATAATGAATAGTCAGATCATAAGCCTTGATCAACTCAAGCAATCTCCTTTGTCTCAAATTTAGATCTTTTTGAGTGAATATGTACTTCAAACTCAGATGATCTGTGAAAATCTCACACCTGATGCCATACAAGTAATGATGTCAAATCTTCAAAGCAAATATAATGGCAGTCAATTCTAAATCATATGTCAGGTAGTTCTTTTCATGTGGCTTCAATTATCTTGAAGCGTAAGCTATCACCCGACCATGCTGCATTAAAATACATCCCAAACCTTTCAGTAAAGCATCATTGAGTACCTAAAATCCTTCTGTACTAGAGGGAAGGGTCAGAACTTGAGTAGAAGTCAAATAATCCTTCAATCTCTAAAAACTAGTCTTACACTCTGGTGTCCAAACAAAAGCTACTAACTTTTAAGTCAGTCTTGTCAGAGGTGCCAAAATCTTAGAAAACCCCTTCACAAACTTCCTATAATATCCAGCCATTCCCAAGAAACTATATATCTTAAACACCGTAGTAGGCCTTGGTCAATTAATAATGGCTTGAATCTTTTGGGGATCAACAGAAATACCATCACCGCTCACCACATATCCCAAAAAAGAAATACTCTTCAGCTAGAACTCACATTTGGAGATTTTTTATTACAATTGGTGCTGCCTCAAAGTCTCCAAAACACTTCTCAAATGTCTGGCGTGATCTTCCTCAGAAGCAGAATATACAGAAATATGATCTATAAAAACGATCACAAACTGATCCAGATAGTCTTTGAATACTCTATTCATCAGGTCCATAAAAATGGCAGGTGCATTAGTCACCCCAAATCGCATGACCAAAAACTCGTAATGTCCGTACCAAGTATTGAAAGATATTTTCATCACTTTTTCTTCTCTCACCTTCACTTGTTAGAAATTAGATCACAGATCAATCTTTGAGAATATAGAAGATCCAACAAGTTGATCAAATAAATCATCAATCTGTGGTAGTGTATATTTATTCTTGATAACAACTTTGTTCAACTCTCTATAATCAACACATATACGTATTATACCATCCTTTTTCTTTATAAATAGAATAGGTGCTCCCCAGGGAGAAACATTGGGATGGACGAATCCCCTATCAACCAACTCTTGGAGCTGAACCTTCTACTCCGCAAGCTCCTTTGGTGCCATCCTATATAGAGCTTTAGATATAGGGGTCATACCCAAAAAGATATCAATACAAAACTCTATGTCTCTGTCTGGAGATAAACTAATTAATTTCTTAGGAAATATATCTGAAAAATCTTGTACTATCGGGATATCAGAAATAGAACGTGCATCTATATTCATATCCCAAATTGATGCCAGAAATACCTCACAACCCTTCTTTCACAACTTTAATACTTCCAATATAGAGATTAGGCAGGATAAAATACCTCTTACTCCTTAGAATACTCAACTTTCACTGCCTATAAATAATGTAACTCGCTTCTTCAAATAATCAATCTGAGCCACATATTGACTCAGCCAATTCATACCCAAAATAATATCATATGAAGAAATGGGTAATAAAATCAAAAAAGATTCCACTTCTTACTAGAAATCTCAATCTCACAGAAATAAAATTTTCTGGCTATCATTTTATCTCAAGCCAATAAAATAACAAAAAGAGAAACAAGTAGTGTAATTGAGGTCAATTATAACAAATAGAAAATAAATGAATGACTAGCTCCAGAATCAATAAAACATGACATGGATGCTCAGAAATATAAACCATACCTGTCACAACATCTGGAGCATCCCGGGCCTCCTGTTGAGTCAAACTGTTTACATGTGGCTGAACTGGAGCTAGAACTACAAAACTACTATGCTTTCTCTGACCACTGCCAGATGGTCTCCATGCCACTAAACTTGAACCACCAGCTCTACTAGATGATCCTTTAGAAAAAGTATAGGGAAGAACTGCCCTTTGGCTCCCTGCTGGTCTGACAAAGCTCTTTGATCTAAACTCAAATTGTCGGTGAAATTCTGCTTGTGGACACTATGTTTTCCGATGTCTTGTTTGACTGCATCTGAAACACTATCCAGTCATCCTATAGCACTGACCAAAATGACGTCGACCACAATTCTGACACACAGGTGCCCCATTAACAGAATCAGAATTGGCTGAACTACTAATACCAGAAGCTGCTGCAGATAATGATAGTCCACTTCTCTTAAAATCTCCATATATAAATCTACTCTTCTTCCCAGAAAAACCACTACTAGAAGTCTCACCACTAAATCACTTCCTACTAGCAGTACACCACTTCTGAGTAGTCATGAGGTCATTCTTTATCAGACGAGCTCTCTCCACAAGCTCAGAATAGAAATGTGAAATGGCACAAGAGGTTGTCTCAGGCTATCTCGAAGTCCTCTCATAAATATGAAACACTTATCTGTAGGAATACTAATCAACTGTGGAGCATATCTAGCCAAAGGAATGAACTCTGCTCGTACTGTATAATTGTCTTGCTCCCTTGAACCAATCTCAGAAAAGTCTCGTATATTTATTATCATATAGAAGGTGGTACAAACCAAGCTCTAAACACTTCAGAGAATTCTTCCCAAGAAATCAGAGAGTTCAATTTCTCTTAAAATTTCTCCTCCTGTTGGCCCATCCACCAGCGCTCTGCCTCGCCATCCAAAAAAATTGCTAATAATATCTTTCTATTAGGAGGACAATGCATTCCATCAAATGTCTTTTCCAGCCTCCTCAACCAATTCTATACTGCTCTAGGCTCAGCAGTGCCCTCAAATCTCAGAGGCTTCAATCATAGAAACATCTATAGATGTCTATCTACTTCTTCAGATCTACCAATAGAAATTCTTCTCTGTGCCTTACCCATCATCTGAGCTATCAATGTAGCAAACTGTGAAATTATATCAGAACCAACTGTCAGAGCATAACCACATACAGGAGGAGTATGACTAGCACTCTGTCCATCGATCATATCTAAGTCTAGCACATCCATAATTATATAGAGTATGCGACTATACTCACATACACGTAAAACAAAAATAATGAACGCTCAGACAGACTAGAAATTATCCCACAAAACTTACAATTTAATTCATATAGCTCTATTTTATGATCCAATTCCAAAACGATTGCTTTGATACCACTCAATCTATCACAACCCAGCCTAACTAGGACAGGTCCTGTCGTGTTAAGCCATGATAAACTTAACCCTAAGATTTAGTTTTGGAATTTGTTTTTAGACTTTGTGCTGATATTTGATTAAATAATACATAACCACAAAGCTACTAAAGCATCAAAATATTTGAGTAACTTATCCACAAAATTTCTTTTCATTCATCAAAATCATCATATACATTAAAGTACATGGCTATAGACAAACATTACACAACTGAAAAGTAAACTAACCATGACCATACAAAAATCAAAATAACAAAATACCTATAATTTTAGATCAGACCCTGAACAGCTAGTTCACAACCTCTTTCCCTTTACCAAATTCTCAAAACTATGACTAAAAACATAGTGAGCTAACAGCTCAGTAAGTCACACAAACCAATCTAAATTCCCAAATATTCTTTTAATTCAATCATTTTATTGAAGATTTAAAAGTAGTTAATTACAGACTGAGAATCACAAAATAGAATAATATAATAAATACATAGCAAACATTCTATGATTCAGATAATCGTATAAAATAGATGAATAAGATAATAGTACAGAATAAATGAATTAGGTAATTATACAGAATAGATAAATTCGATAATAGTATAGAATATATAATAGTACAGAACAGATGAATTAAATAACATATAATCATATAGAACGCATGAATCAGATAATACAAAACACATGAACCAGATAATAATATTCATATCATAGAGTTATTCAAATAGGATTCCTAGACCCAGATAGAATCTCAAAGGATTCTGGCCCCTTATGCCTCCCTTTATGCTTACAACACTAAAATATATCAGATATATAAAATTATTCAAATCGGATCATATTTCCCAAACAAATACAAAATTTTAAAGGATTTTAGCCCCTTAAGCCTCTCTTTATCCCTTGACACAGACAGAATCTCAAAGGATTCTGGCTTCATATGCCTCCCTTTATTCCCTGACACAGATAGAATCTCAAAGGATTCTAGCCCCTTATAACTCCCAACAGATATTGTTTAATCAATGAGCACATTAAAATTCATCACATGAGGACATAAATCATCAGATTATAACATTTATAAAGCACTTAAGCATGTATCAAAATATTGTCATATTGTATAATGACAGACAACAAAAATTTCAACGAGGCAAAAATGCTCAGTTTCATAAAATTACCAAATTACCAGGGAATGTATAAAACAACATGTTAATACTTTCATTGTACTGTAGCACTATTTTTCAACATTCTAATAATTTTCTATTCAATAAAACCCTCAGATTTTAGAATACCGATGAAAAGTTTCTAGAAATTTTTTAGAATATGTAGAATTATCATCTCTATAACATATAAAAAGTTACATGGTAAAAATTCTACCAATGCAAAGTTATCCCCATTTTTTGCTATCAGATAGGAAATTTTAGTTGGAAAATTTGTCAAAACAATCACATTTAAAAATTTGAGATAGGCATAATATGCCTTAACTCTAGTAAAACAACTTTCCCAACTATGTCAACAAACGAAAACTGACTGAAGTAGCCCAAAATTTGGTTTCTTCTTTCTCGCTTTCTCTTTCTTTCTCCCTGGCTCTTTCCCTCTCTCCAAATTGATCAAATGGCAAAATAAATAACGGGGTAGATATTTTTGATCGTATGGGATGATATTATAGTTCGTCCCAGGATGATCTTCTCTATTCTGCATTCAGATGACTATCGTACAAATGATAATTAATTTCATATAGGGATGATCTCCTCTGTTTGAAATTGTACGGATGATAATTAATTTCGTACAGGGAAAATCTCCTCTTTTTTTATCTTGTTTAATTCTTTTAGACAGTTAGTACAGATGAAATTAATATTCTAATAGTTCGTCCCAAATGAACTCAATTCATACTGGATGAACTTCATCAAATTCCCAAAAATAACTTAAAAATTTAAGGGTCTTACAAAAATAATTTTTATATTTTAATGAGGATAACTTTCTTGGTATTTATAAAAGTTTGGTCAGACTGGATAAGCTTGGGTTGCCTTATATTTGATCCTTGAATTAATTATTGTTTTGGTTACTAGGTGATGCTTTTTATTTCTTTTTGGCCCATGGTGGGGCTATTGTCCACTTGTGTGTGTTTCATATATCTTTACTGCTACCTATGTATCCCTTGTTGCCTAGTATTAGGGGTCCTTTCCCTTATTTTGTTGGGTGGTTTTGTTCAACTTGGGTGCTGGCATTTTTTTTTTCCTGGTAGGTTTGTTTTGGATTTTTGAGGTGTTTTCTATTTTATATGCTGCCAGTTATATAATTTATTGTATGGTATTTTTTGTATATTGTATAGGGTTTTTATTTTCTATACTGATACTATTGGTTCTTTGTCTAAGTGTGGGTTTTTCCTTGTTGGTTGGATTAGGTGGCTTATTTTTTTTTATGGGTTTAGAATGTATTTAAGCTGGCAGCTCTTGTGGATGTTTTTCTTATATTTTTCTTATCTAATTATTTTGCTGGCTAGATAAGAGATTTTGTTGAGGTGTTATATACTAGCCTCTAATTTGTATTATTATCCAAATGAGTGTTTGGAGGTCCATGGTTTTTCTAGAGCCTCTCAGTTTGGCGTTTGTCTTTCTATTATTGTCTCTAAGTTTTGTTATTGTCTGGATCATAGTTTGGAGGTTTATCATTATTTTTCGGGTTCTCCTACTACTAGCAGCTTGGTCCTTCAATAGATGGATGTGATCTAGAATTTTAATCATATTTATTATATGCTTTATTGCTGGTGTGTCTTGATTTATCATTTTATATGAATTTTTAACTCTATATTTAGTGTGATATGAAAGGTTTATAATCCTAACCTAGGAAAGAGGTATAAGTGCAATTAAGTAGGTTACCTATTGGACTTAAAATATTTATTATTTCATTATGTTATTAAATAATTTTTTGTGACCTTAGAGTTAATTGGTCGAAGCTTTGGAAAGGGTGTTTATCATCCTCATTTCTTAATCCTTTTGTCATGTTTGTGCCATTTAGTTTTTTGTATTATAAATATTTTTTCATGTCTGTTAGTTGGTGCAAAATTCACATATATGCTAAGCTGGTTGGGAAATTTTTTGGGTGGTGACATCTTGCCCCCCTTTTTATTTTCTTTGGTTTTTATGTTATAAGTAGTAAGGTTCAAAGGCTTATTAGTATTTTTTATTTTTCTTTTGATTTTAGCTCTCTAAGTAGTTGTGGGTAGTTATACTCATTAAGAACGTCTTGCACTATTTTGATATTAACACATAATCCCTGATATGGGGTTCCCAAAAAAGACATTCATAACTCAACCTTAAGTCCCAATACCACTTCTAGCAAATTTCAAATGTCATTTAGAGTGGATTGGATAAAACCCTAAGCCTTGTCAAGCTTTATTGACCAAATCAACCTAGGTTGACTAAATCAACCCTTAAATACCTAAGAGAGCATTTCATGCATATAAGCTAAGCCACCTCCTCAAACCTTTTCCAATAAATTTTAAATGTCTTTTGGAATGAATCAAACCTAACCCTATGGTTTGATTAACTCCGACTAACCAACCCATTGTTAACCTTCTAAACATAAATTCAAATGATATAGAACAAACTAAGGCACGGAAACCCATTGGGATTATTTATTTGGTCCCCAAAGATTAACCCAAGGTAACCCAATCCTTGGGCCCACTTGGGTTAGCCACATGGCTTGACCCAAGTGACCAAGAGAGACATCCCAAGAGCCATTTTCCAATTTATATCAAATTGGCACAAGCCAACACTTATATTAGGTGACACTAACCCTATGCATCAATCACGATCAGCCAAGCCCATAACTTAACCTGGGTTAGCTAATTGGGCAGACCCAAACCATAGAAATAACAACTCCATGAATAAATTTCACCCTCAAGCAAACCCAAGCTCTGCATTCACATGAATTATACTTTAGAACCTTCCAGGAACTTGGCCCAACTAGCTCATGCCAGGTAGTGGTTGAAGGTGGTTGGAAAATCCAAGAAAAGACAGATAATATCCTAAATTTAGTTATAACTAATTATCTAGCTACCCACATGGGCTTAAACCTTCAAGAATCTTTCCTTAAACCCTATACTCCCTATAAAACACTCCCTATACTCGCTATATTCATTCCCTATATCCCCATAGCCTCTATAACTCATCTTCGATGAGTTTAATTACGCCCTGATGAGCCCAAACTTACTAGAATTTCTCTCTTAAACTAGTCAATCTCAATCTCTGTAACATGACAAAAACTTATTCTTGATTTATAGAAGAAACCACTACAAGCCATTCCAACCATAATTCAACATCACACTGAGGTACTTCTCAGACCCGAGCATAAAATCTCCTAGGTTTGGGCAAGTATGAAGTAAACTTGTAATCTAATAGAATTTGACTTTTGGTTTGCAAGATTATACTAAGATAATCCTTTGGGATAAATATAAAAAAAAATGGTTGAGTGGATTCACTATATTTGGTATATCATTTCCTACGATGAGAAGGGGTACAAGAGAAGGAAGAAAAAATCATAGCCCTTTCTTCTTTTCAAATAGGAGTGGCTATGGTAACATCAAATCTTAATTGATTCAATACTCCCGCTATTTTGAGCTGTTAAACCGCAGCCATTCAATCTCATATTGGATGGCTATGAATTAAAGCACACAATGTATGAGGGCACGCTAATAATAACCTATCTAATTAGAAGCTGTTGCGCATAGATAAACTGTTTAATTGAAATTAAAATAAATTCATATAATTTAATAGACCTTTGAAAATTTAGAAATCCTCACACACCTATCTAAATTAAGTGTTGTTAAGCTCTACAGAATTTTCTTGAGGAGCAAAATAAAAGCCCTAATGTTTGGAAGCCCAATTTTTAATGGAGTAATAGTAATTTTAAAGTACTCTCAAGAGTATTTCTAAAATTAATAATTAAATATAACTCATCTTAACTCCAAATTTATATGAGACTAACTTGGGCATGTTTCTAACATGTTTAAAATTGTTAATTACCTAGATTAAGGTGTTACCAGCATTGATGTTTGACGACAAAGTGATCTTGTAGCTTAATGCTCCCTTTACTTTTACTCTTGTAGGTAAGTTTGTTTTGTGTAGGCCAAATCTGGGTGTAATCCATAAGTTTTTTTCTGAATCTCAAACTATCTGGATCTTTTACTGAGGGTTTGATGGATCAATGCCATGTTGCGATTTAACTTTCAATTGATTTAGACTTGAGTTGAATTTTTTTGAGAAGAACATATTATATTCAAGGTTGTCAAATATGTTTGCTTAAATAGACACCTAATTTTTATGCTCATTAAGAATCTCTAATAGTTCTGATTTGGATTTCATTTCCTAATATGAGGCTTCATTTCTTTAATTCCCATATTTTATTTGCTTTAGCTTCCATCTTTGATAGATCGTTACAAACGAATCAAGTAAATATGTCAATTACCCATCCATCTAGAGATAGGGTTATGGGTAAAATGGACATATCCAAGAAGCATACCAAGGAAATATGGATTGGTTTTGAGCTTATGGTTACCAATAAAAAGTTGATTTGGAAAATTTTCCTTTATTTTGTACTTACTATAAAATGCATAGACATTGAAATACTAGATGTTTCAATTTACATCCTTTTTTATGTAAGCTTAAGGAAATACCTAAAGAATTGGAAGGGAAAAGTTTGACTAACCTTGTGTAGGAAAAGCTTAAGGAGCCAAATTTGCATCAATAGGACATCTCTAATGTAACAAAGCTTGTTGAGGATGGAACTCATGAATCGGTTGTACCTAGGGAATTTAGTTATGCTGGAGAAGAAGTTGAGAAATCCCCAACCGATCTTATTAAATCTCACAATCAAGTTCTTAATGGTATCAATAATGTGGATGACCAATGGGTGGCTATCAATAGTGTGGAACAAATGGATGTTAGGGTTGTTGAGCATAATAACACTTCAACTTGTTTGAAAACTCCTTTCTCTACAAACTTGAATTTATCTAAAAGTGATTTTGCTTTAATTAATGATGATGTTGGCCACCATGTTAATTCTAATAATATAAATCATGTAAAGGATGTTGGGGAGCATAACTTGGAAGAAGGTGAACTTGTGCAAGGTAAATGTGGGGATGTACGATTAATTATGTTAGCAATATGGAAAAGAGTTGTAAGAATTCCCAAACTTTGTCTCAAAAAATAGATTCTACTAAAGGCCATGACCTTCCAGATAATGTTAATAAATATGGTGGTGATTATGATTGTTACTTTACTCTAGTTCATTCTAGAAAGAATAAGAAAAATTAAAGCATTGTGTTGCAATCACCTAGAACCACCCAATCACAAACTTTTCAACAACATTCTTGTGTTTAGGTCTATTATTTGGAATGTTAGGGGCATTGACTATCCTTCTACTAGAATTAGAGTTAAAAATTTATATCGTATCCATAATATTTATTTGCTTATCTGGATTGAACTTTTTTTTTTCTCATATTATATTGGATAATACTGCTAGGTATTTAGGTTTTAATCATGGTGTTGCTAATGTTTCCAACAAGATTTGGATTCTTTGAAAGGATCCTATGGTTATTAATATTGTGGGGGATTTTAACCAAGTGGTTCATTGTAGTATTGATTTTCTACATTATCAATGTTTTGCCTCTTTTGTCTATGCCGCTTCTTCACGAATTACTAGACAAATTTTGTGGGACCATCTTATCCACTTTCATGATATTGTTAGCTCTCCCTGGTTGGTGGGTGGAGATTTTAACACTATTACCTCCCCAACTGAAAGACTTGGAGGCTCTAGGAATGTTTTATAATCTATGGAATATTTTAATAATATGATCATGGATTGCAACCTCATTGATATTGGTTAAATTGGTAGTAATTTTACTTGGAATTGTGGTAACCTCTGGCAAAGGTTAGATCATGTGCTTTTTAATGATAGTTGGGTTAATTCTTTTTCCTCGATACATGTTGAACATCTTAGTAGAACCTTATCTGACCACTCTCTGTTACTTATTTCTTTACAATTGAATTTTGCTAGCTCTTCTTTAAACTTTAGATTTATGAATATATGGCTTCTTGACTCTTCTTTCATTAATGTGGTCCAAGAGAATTGGCAAGCTCCTCTTAACTCGTATAACTTAATTTTTTGGCTTGAATAGACTTTGGCTTAAGTTGAAAAGATTAAAGAAAAAAATCAATTGGTGGAATTGTAATGTCTTTAAAAATGCTTTCACTAATATTATTTATGTTGAAGAGAAAGTTAATTCTTTGGAGCTTATCTTTCAAAATAATCCTTCTGATGATAATTTTAGAACTCTCTTTAAAACTTACAAGCTCAGGAGGAAGGTAATTGGAAGCAGAAAGCACTTCTAAGCATCTTATTGAAGGAGATAATAACACTATGTATTTTCATGCTTTAGTAAAAACAAATAGTGCAAGGAATTTGTTCATAAAATTAATTATGTTGATGGCTCTTTCACTAAAGATGTTGAGAAAATTATCAATTATGGTGTGGATTTCTTTAAAAGTTTATTTTATAAAAATTTTACTGCTGCTTTAATTAAGGATCCTAACATTATTCCACATATAATTAACCAGGATGATAATTTAGCTCTTACTTCTTCTCCTACTTTGGATGAAGTCAAGAAGATGGTTGTTGATTTGAATACTAAGTCTGTTGTTTGTCCTGATGGTTACACCACTAAATTCTTTAAAAAAACTTGGGAAATTATTAACATAGATATTTTTAATGCCATTTTAGATTTCTTTGTTGGTAATATTATGCCTAAGTTCTTCTCTTACACCACTATTGGCTTATTCCTAAAAATAATGTGCTTATGTTTGGAATGACTTTAGACCAATTAGTTTCTATACCTTTTTCAGTAAGTTAATTTCTAAATTGCTTATGAACCATCTTTCTCCTTTACTTCCTAGAATTATTGCTTCTAACCAAACTGGGTTTATCAAAGGTAGATTTATTTTGGATAACATTTTATTAGCTCAAGAATTTTTGCATGATTTGGATGTTAAGGTGCCTAGGGGAAACATTATCTTTAAATTGGACATCATCGAAGCTTACAATAACATTAACTAAGATTTTCTTTACCAAGTCTTGCATTTGTTTGGCTTTAATGATATTTTTGTTAACCTGATTAAACAGTAGATAGAAAATTCCTTTTTCTCTATTATTATTAATGGTAAAAGTAATGTTTCCTTTAAGTCCACTCATGGGTTGAGATAAGGTGATCCTATCTCTCCTGTTCTCTTTATTTTCTCCACGGAGTATTTATCTAGAGGCATTTCCAATCTTTATGAGAACTTTCCTAGCAACTTTTATAGAACTATGGGTTGCTTTCTTATTTCTCATTGATGTTTTGCTAATGATGTAATTATTTCCCCTAATGCCTCTCTTAATAGGGTTAATAGAATCATGAGGTTTTTAAAAAAGTTTAAACGTTGTAGTGGCCTTTGTATTAATAAAAATAAGAGATGTTTTATTATTATTGCAACTCGAGCTTATGAGTTTATATTTTTGATGATAACAAATATTATGGCTCACTTTATATTATCTACTTGTATTTGCAATATATGTTTATTTTTGTGTATACTAACTTTTCATGATTACGATGAACCATTCAAGACTCAAGTTTTGGTAGAACATGTTTTATTTGTAATATTCATTAATGTATTTTTAATTTCTTGAGTCAAGTCCTATAAGAGAGTATGCTTGCTTGGTGATCATGCACACACACTTTTAGGGAAGTAAGATCTAGTCAAATCCTGAAGATCAAGTTTTGATCTAATCGTACTGGATGATTTTGGATCATCCAGGACGATACTTTATGATCTTGGAAAATTACTGCCAATGATAATTTAGGCAAGATTTTAAGATTCAATTTTTGTTCTAATCATCCCGGATGATCTAGATAATCCTGGACGATCAATACAAATCATGCCTTAATTGATCATGTGATTATGGGATTAATTATGGTTAAATTATTCAATCTGATCGTCCTGGATGATCTGTATATCATATAAGATGATGTTTGCCGGCATACTTAATTTTCCTTAATCGTCCAAGATGGAATAGCATAATTTTTCTTCTAATTGTCTCGGATAATCCACAATATCATCCTGGATGATCTGTACAAATTTGTACTGATCGTCCTGGACTATCATAATATCGTTCGGGACTATTAGGTTAAATTCTACACATCGTACTGGATGATCCTACGATCATCCAGGATGATTTTTTTGCGTCGGAATTGGTTTTTAGGATTTTTTAAAGCCCTCTTTTTAAGTGCATCGTACGAGACAATCATGTGATCATCTTGGATGATAATGTCAGTTTAGTGCATTTAAGAGCCTTCTTAAAGCTCTTCTTTTCAAGCTTTGTCAAAGACTTTGAAAGTGTCTTTGGGAGCCATTGAAGCTTCATTTTTCTAGAGAAAACTTGAATAGAGAACTTGAAAGGGAGAGAGGAAAGTGTGGAGTTTGAGAGAGGGAGAAGATCCTTGGAGGGGGTTTCAAGGGAGTGTGGATGGGGGTTCACACGGTTGCTCCGGCAAGCTTGCACCATAGTACCATCGAATTCAAGGTTCGTCTTGAGGGAAGTTTTTGGAAGAATAATATCTCTTTGGCATCAAAGAGCTCGGCTACTCCGCCACACCGGGGAAGGTGGAAGTGATTTTATAAGGGCTTTTTCGCCTAGCTGTGCAGGCTAAAGGAGAGACATTGAGTTTAGTACAATACTCTGAGAGCACCTCCGAAGAGTGGATGTAGATCAAGGTTTGATCAAACCACTATAAATCTGGTGTGTTCTTTCCTTTATTATTTTTCGTACTTTATTTTTATTGTGATTAACTACTTAGGTGAACTCTCTGATTGATATTTTTATTATTGATTCAATTCATTTCCATTGCAAGATATAAAAAGATTTCTCTTTTATTAAAAGAAGTTTTTTACCCCCCTCTTAGTTAGCCTCGGGACTAGTTCATAAGGGCTTAACATCCTTAATGAACTTTCAAGTGGTATCAGAGTCGGATTCATAAAATCTAGTTTTTGAAAACTTTTGAATTTTGATCCATAGCTAATTTTTGTAATCATAATATTGCAAAAGGATATTCAATCACCCAACCACCTTTATTTAAAAATATTACTTTTGATTTTTGAAAAATTGATATGTCAACTTTCTTGCAATATATTGATTACCGAATGTGGCAAGTGATTATAATTGGTTATTATATACCATCACGTGTTATAGATGGAATTAAAATTAATATTCCTTTTAATCAATAGAGTTGGAAAGAACAATTCAATGCTTAATTGAATACTAAATCATTAAACTATTTTTTTATGCTTTAAATTCTGAAGATTGTATGTTTATATCCACATGCACTACTGGCAAGAAAAATTGAGATAAATTACATACTATATATGAAGGTACTAGTGAAATCAAGCATTCTAGCTTGAATACTTTAATGCATGATTATGAACTATTTTGCATGAAATCTTATGAGACGATCATTGAGATGTATACTAAGTTTATTCAAATTGTGATATCATTACATGCTTTAGGTAAAGAATTTTCAAACCTTGAAAAAGTCAATAAAACGTTGTCTACTTGATAAGTTTGATGCCGAAGTTGTTGCCATTTATGAATAAAACAATTTGAATGAATATTCTATTGATAATTTGATTGGCTCACTCATTACCTACGAGCAAAGTTTGGGCCAAAGACTTTTGGATGTAGGAGAGATGATAGTGCTAAATGTTGAAAACATAGAAAAAAGTGGCTTAGTTGGTGACGAAAGTGATGACTTGTCAAGAAAATTAAAAAGCTCACCAAAACATAAGCATCAATAAAAATGGAATAAAGGTAAAAATTGTAAGAATGTTAAGATTTCTTTTGACGTTGTTTGCTTTGGATGTATGAAACCTGAACATATGAAAAATTAGTGTCCTAATTTGAGAACTCTTCATGCAAAACAAAAGGATAAAACTAAGCAAATTGTAAAAAGGGCAAATAATAAAAAGCAAAAAATCTCCTAGGCAAACCTTTCTTCTGAATCATCAGACCAAGAGCAAGATGATGTTTAAACACTTGTTTGTGTATTTATTTGTTTGTGTATGCATATTTTTGTTCGTTGTATTTTTGTTTATTTTTTGTATTTTCTTTGGGTTTATTTATTTATTTATTTTTTGTTCTTTTTCCTTTTACGTTATAAATTTAAATTTATCTTTACTTTTTCTTTTTTTGAAGTTCTCTCTGATCAACACATACATTCACTTTTCCAAAAATGAAAAACCTACCTCCTATTTTTCTTGAATTCTTATATAAGTTGTGGTTGACTTCTCTAAAAATAGGCAAAATAAAGAAACTTATGATTTTATCTCTCTATCTCTTTTCTTAATTATGTTATTTTATTTTTGATTAAAATTTTTTATCATATTTTAAATTGGATTTTGAAACTGAACTTTTCATCTCCCTATATTTTGGCTATCACATAGGAATCTTTTACAAGTTGTTGAATCTATCTCATAAATTTTTTAATCAAGTAGTTCATTCTATCAAAAAAATTGGTTTGCTTTTGTTTTTAAAATTTTAAAAAGGTTGCATATTTGAAAAAAAAAAGTGACCAATGATGCTAAATCAAAAGATGCACAATGATGCCAAAATTAAGAAAGGTACACAAAATGTATCAAAAATTAAAAGATGCACAAAGTGTGCCAAAAACTAACAACATGCATAAAATGAGCCCATAAAATATAAACTTACCTTTCTTGTACTTCTTAAAGCTTAAGAAAACCCTTAATATCTTTGATACTTGAGCTTGAAAATCAAGATTCTTGATTCACCAATTTTTTTATTAATTTTCTATTAGATATGTTTTATAAAAGGAGTTTTGAAAAATTATTATTTCTTTTTCTAATTTGGTCCTTGATTTAGATATTGGATTAAAAATTTTTTGAGCCTTTAAAAGAACTTGACCTTGGATTCACAATTTCTAAATTTCTAAGCTTTTTAGGTTATGCGTTGTCAATACATTCCTTACTAAGTTTTTGAATAAAATCAAGAGGTAACTTTCTCATTTTAAGAATATTAGATTTTTTCTTCTTCCACTTAATCAGGGATCATTTTATTTTTTAATTATTTTTATTATTTTGATTGTTTGTGCCCCTCCTCTTTTTGATAATGTTAAAGGGGGAGAATGTACTGTTGCATTTGTATCTATTTTATATTTTTTTTAAAAATAAAAATATCAAAAAAAATTTCTTTCCCTATTTTTAAATTTTTTTTCTGGTGGAGGGGAGATTACGAGAAAATGTTTTTAATTTTGCAAATTCAACCAGTAATATTTATCATCATAAAAAGGTGGAGATTGTTGTAACTCGAGCTTATGAGTTTATGTTTTTTATGATAACAAATATAATGGCTCACTTTATATTGTCTACTTGTATTTGCAATATATGTTTGTTTGTGAGTATACTAACTTTTTAGGATTATGATGCATCATTTAAGACTCAGGTTTTGGTAGAACATATTTTATTTGTAATATTCATTAATGTATTTTTAATCTTTTGAGTCAAGTCCTATAACGGAGTATGCTTGCTTGGTGACCATGCACACACACTTTCAAAGAAGTGAGATCTACTCAAATCCTAAAGATCAAGTTTTGATCTAATCGTACTAGATAATTTTGGATCATCCAGAACGATCCTTTATGATCTTGAAAAACTGTCGCCAATGATAATTTAGGCAAGGTTTTAAGATTCAATTTTTGTTCTAATCATCCCGAATGATTTAGATCATCCTGGACAATCAATACAAATTTTACCTAAATTGATCATGTGATTAGGGGATTAATTATGGTTAAATTTTTCAATCAAATCGTCCAGGACAATTTGTATATCGTACAGGACAATGTTTGTAGACATACTTGATTTTCCTAAATTGTCCAAGATGAAATACCATATTTTTTCTTCTAATCGCCCCGAACGATCCATAATATTGTCCTGGACGATTTGTACAAATTTGCACTGATCGTCTTAGACTATCCTAATATCGTTCAAGACTATCAGGTCAAATTTTTCACATCGTACTGGACGATCCTGCGATCATCCAGGATAATTTTTTGCACCTGAATTGAGCTTTTAGGGTTTTCTGAAGCCCTCTTTTTAAGCACATGGTACGGGATGATTCTGTAATCATTACGGATGATAATGTTAGTTTGGTGCAATTAAGAGTCTTTTTTGAGCTCTTCTATTTAATCTTTATCAAAGACTTTGAAAGTGTCTTTGGCAGCCATTGAAGCTTTGTTTTTCTGGAGGAAACTTGAAGAGAGAACTTGAAAGGGAGAGAGAAAAGGGTGGAGTTTGAGAGAGGGAGAAGTTCCTTGGAGGGGGTTTCAAGGGAGTGTGAAGGGGGGTTCACTCGGTTGCTCTGGCAAGCTTGCACTTTAGTTCCATCGGATTCATGGTTCATCCTGAGGAAGTTTTGGGAAGAAGAAGATCTCTTTGGCGTCAAATGACCCGGCTACTTCGCCGCACCGGGGAAGGTGGAAGTGATTTTGTAAGGGCTTCTCTGCCTAGTTGTGAGGGCTAAAGGAGAGACACTGAGTTTAGTGTAATACTCAGAGGGTACCTCTAAGGAGCGGACGTAGGACAAGGTTTGACCAAACCACTATAAATCTGGTGTGTTCTTTCCTTTATTATTTTCGCACTTTATTTTTATTATGATTAACTACTTGGATGAACTCTCTGATTGATCTTTTTATTATTGATTCAATTTGTTTCCCCTGTAAGATATAGAAAGAATTCTCTTTTATTTAAAGAAGTTTTTCACCCCCCTCTTGGTTAGCCTCAAGACTAATTCATAAGGGCTTAACATTCCTAACAAACTTTCAATTGTTTCTAATAAGGTTTCTCATGATAGGATGCATTCCATTAAGAATAGTATTGGTTTCTTACAAAGCTCTTTACCGCTTAAGTGTCTTGGGGTCCCACTTTATAAAGGTAGCAAAAAAACTTTTCTTTTTGATAATCTTACTACTTTAGTGCAAAAAAAGCTTTATTCTTAGAATTCTAATTTTCTTAGTTTTGGGGGTAGACTCGCTCTTATGAAAAGTGTTTTGTGTTCTTTCCTGTGTATATCTTTCAAACATTGCAATCTACCCATATTGTTTGTAATAGGATTTAGAAATTATTTAATAAGTTCTTTTGGCGTGGTTCCAATGTGAACTCAAAAACTATTTAGTCCTCATAGAACAATTATTGTGGGGTGCTTGAAGAAGGGGCTTTGGGCTATAAGAATATGATGGACATATCTTATGCTTTCTCTTATAAACTTTGGTTTAATTTTTATCTAAGCTTTCTCTTTGGTTCAAGCTCATGACTAATAAGTTTTGTGTTGGTAAGCAACCTACTATATATATATATATATATATATATATATATATATATATATATATATATATATATATATATTAAGCATGTTAATATGTCTTTCTATAATAATAATGATTCTAGGGTGTGGAGAAGGCTTTGTGATATCAAGTAGAGGGTTGAACCTCATGTTAAATGGGGACTGTGTAAGTCTCACCTCTTCTATTGGAAAGACCAATGGCTTAAAGGTCAGTCCATTGACTCTCTTATTTATTCGTCATCCATGGCTGCTACTGAAGTGGATGCCTTTATCTCTAAAAATAATTGGGATTATAATAAACTTGGTTGCATGATTCTTGATACTATTATTGTTAGAATTTTGAATCTGCCTATTAATATTAATTCTAAGGATTTATTGTTATGTGATTTATCTCACAATGGTATGTTTACTTTGAAAGATGCTTGGCATGAGTTCAGGGAGAAGCAATGCTTTAATAAAGTTTGTTACATGATTTGTCATACGAGTATTCCTAAGGCTATTTCTATTTTTTTTTTAAGAATTAGTCACATATATGTTCCTATGAATGACAATTTGAGAAAGAGAGGTTTTATCTTAACTTCTTAGTGTTAGTGTTGCTTTCGTGAGGAGAATATGCATCATGTCAATATTTCTTATCCGATTGTTGTTAAAATTATGTCTTACTTTGATGATATATTCAAGTTAAATTAGTTTAGTGCTCATATTTCCTTTAACATGTTGCTTGATTCCTAGTTCATTAACTATATAGGGCATAATAGAAATGTTATTCCTTCTTTAATTTTGTTTCTTTTTTGGATTGAAAGAAATAATTTTATTTCCAATAATTGTAGTATGGATTATCATCACATTATTAGGAACATTAAAGATAAAGTCTATAAACTTTTCATTGTTAACCTTCTGACCTCCAAAAATTTTAAAAATGTTATTTTTGTTTCTCAAAATCTTGGCATATCTCGATATTATAGAAATACTTTAGATAGTCCTAAGGTTGTTTATTGGATCAAACCACTCCATAATATATATAAATTAAATGTTGATGGGGCGGATAAAATTGGAACTTTTGGGTGTGGTGGCATTATTAGAGATGAGCAAGGGAACATGGTTATGGCTTTTGGTACACCATTTAAAAAGTGTTCAGTGGTGATGGTTGAGCTTTCTATTATTTTAATGGTCTTAAATTATATATTTCACTTGGTATTACTAATATATGGATTGAGACAGATGCCACTTCTAGTATTCATTGCCATATGAAGCAGACGGATAGTATTTGTAACCCGTATCTTTTTTACCTTATTAAGGAAATTAATTAGCCCTTATTTTTTTTTAAACTTTACTATTTCTCATGTTTATAAGGAAGGAAATTCTTGTTTTGATTGGTTAGCTAATTTAGGTTGCAATTTAAATTATCTTACTTACTACACTGCTACCAATTTACCTAATTTATTGAAAGGTATGATTTGGTTGGATAAAATGGGTCTAGCTTGTATTAGAATTTAGTTGTTTTCTACTCCTTGTCTATTTGGATATGTTTGTCATTGACTCTAATGAATTTAAGGTTTATTCCAATAAGCTTATTTGTATTGATTCCAATCTTGGTTAGGTGGACTTTTTATATGGCTTCTTCTCTTTTCAACACTATTTGTGTGTTGAAGCTTGGGGCTCGAGCTATGACTGACATTATTGGTACATTAATTTAAACCCCATTTATTCATTTTCTATACTCATGGATAACATTACTAGTTAGATGCAATTATTCTTGTTACTACTTAGTTAGGACTGGCATTTTTGGCCTATTTAGCTAGTTCTTTGGGGGTTCCTAGTATCCTTGAGGGGGGGGGGGGGGGGGGGGGGGGGGGATTGGGGCTTCTTTGTTGGGCTTTGGGTTTACCTCCTTGTTTGGCTTTCTTATGAATTTCTCTCAGTTGTTTTTATCCTTACTCTTATCTCTATTGCTTATTTGGTGGAGTTTGGAAGTGTTATGCTGCTACCATTTTGTTTGTGATGGCCTATTGCCTAAAGTTTCAAGTTATTACTCACGTCTGTTGCATTCTTTAATGCCTACAAGCATATGAGTTTAGAATTGAGTGGTATTTGGGTTTACATCATGATGGTTTCTTTATATTTTTCTTCCTGATGTCTTATGGCCCTAGTTCTTTGATGGTTGCTCTCATGCAGTTTTTGGCCTATACTCATGGATAACATTACTAGTTAGATGCAATTATTCTTGTTACTACTTAGTTAGGACTGGCATTTTTGGCCTATTTAGCTAGTTCTTTGGGGGTTCCTAGTATCCTTGAGGGGGGGGGGGGGGGGGGGGGGGGGGGATTGGGGCTTCTTTGTTGGGCTTTGGGTTTACCTCCTTGTTTGGCTTTCTTATGAATTTCTCTCAGTTGTTCTTATCCTTACTCTTATCTCTATTGCTTATTTGGTGGAGTTTGGAAGTGTTATGCTGCTACCATTTTGTTTGTGATGGCCTATTGCCTAAAGTTTCAAGTTATTACTCACGTCTGTTGCATTCTTTAATGCCTACAAGCATATGAGTTTAGAATTGAGTGGTATTTGGGTTTACATCATGATGGTTTCTTTATATTTTTCTTCCTGATGTCTTATGGCCCTAGTTCTTTGATGGTTGCTCTCATGCAGTTTTTGGCCTATACTCATGGATAACATTACTAGTTAGATGCAATTATTCTTATTACTACTTAGTTAGGACTGGCATTTTTGGCCTATTTAGCTAGTTCTTTGGGGGTTCCTAGTATCCTTGAGGGGGGGGGGGGGGGGGGGGGGAGGGGGGGATTGGGGCTTCTTTGTTGGGCTTTGGGTTTACCTCCTTGTTTGGCTTTCTTATGAATTTCTCTCAGTTGTTCTTATCCTTACTCTTATCTCTATTGCTTATTTGGTGGAGTTTGGAAGTGTTATGCTGCTACCATTTTGTTTGTGATGGCCTATTACCTAAAGTTTCAAGTTATTACTCACGTCTGTTGCATTCTTTAATGCCTACAAGCATATGAGTTTAGAATTGAGTGGTATTTGGGTTTACATCATGATGGTTTCTTTATATTTTTCTTCCTGATGTCTTATGGCCCTAGTTCTTTGATGGTTGCTCTCATGCAGTTTTTGGCCTATTTTGTTATGTTTTTTATTACATGTACTATATTATTTACTATTTAGCTTATTCTTATTATTATGGGAATGTTGTGTTAATTTCTGTAATCAATTATATGGGTTGGAAGATGCAAGGTAATTTTGGGGCTATTTACTAGGTTATTTATCCATTTTCCTTGTTGTTGCCAAAAGGTTTTCAAGATTTCTATGGTTGTTTGATGGGTATGGTTTCTCCCTTATTTTTAGTTGTTTATCCTTTTGTTATCTTGGTTATTTCTCCTTATTATTCTTAGATTGGTTCCAGCTGGCTATTGCAGGTTTCCAGGTGTTGGAGTTACCTAGATTCTTGCACTTGTTATTTTATTACACCAAGTATCATGAATTCATTTAATAGGTTATTGATCTTTATTTATGAAGGGATTATCTCCACATCTATTTTTTATAAGTCTTATTAAACTTCTCTATTATCTAGTTATAATCCTTTTTTATTACTTCTATGGTTTGTTGTGCTTATTTTCTTTTTGTTATCTTTATCTGTTGTAGGTTTTTGGGACTAAGTTTTTGGTGAATAGGAGCATTATTTTTTGCAGGAAGAATGTATGGATTGCATATTTTTTTATCTTTCTTTTTTTGGTGCTGATGGCTTGCAACCCTAGAATGTTACTAGGTGGTTTTATAATTTATGGTATAGGGGACCATCAGCTCTTAGGATTTTTTGGACTTTTTGTGTAGCTCTTTTGAGCATTAGTGAGATAAAGGTCCCTTTTGAGGATCTTGTAACCCTTTATTTATAATAACGCATAGGCCCTGCTATGGGTTTCCCCCCAAAAAAAAAATAATTACCAAGATTAGTTTCTATTATTTACATCCTTTGTATATTCTTCTTGATTTTCTTGAGAGGGTTTGGGTTTAGAATTAAGTGGCATTGGGGTTTTCATCATGATGGTTGCTTTAGGTTTATCTTCCTGAGCTCAAATAGCCCTAATCTTTCGTTGGGTTTTCAATTTTGGGTTTTGGTGTTTAGTCTATATTTCTAGATGTTGGTGCTGGATAAATTGATGCTTGATTTTTCTCTACAAATATAAGATTGATGTGTTATATCTTTTATTTAACTATAATTTTGGTGTGCTATTTTGCGGGTGGGGGTTCTCTAGGTCTGTGAACCTGATGCTTTATGGTGTTCTTCCTTGGATTTTCATATTTATTTGCATGTCCCCTTGCTGTTTGAGGGGGCCTGGTATTGCTTTGTTGGTTGTTTATGGTTTTATGCATCATTTTGTCTCTTTGTATGGTGTCATGTTGTGGATGGCTCTTTCAATTAACTAGTTCCTTTCACCTTTTAATATATTATTGGTATTCAATGGGAGGAGGAGGGAGAGGGGAGATTACCTATCCCTCTTGGCTTCTATGGGTTGTTGGGCTAGGTTGCTGCATCTAAATGGAAGTATTGGGTGTGTTTCTTTTACACTTGCCTATTTATATCTTTTCATTTATGCTTTTTTCTATTAACAGTATGCTTTTTAATAATTTGGTCATTTGGTCCATTACTAATAGTGGTTACTATGTTGTCCCAGTAGTCTCTCTTCCTTGTTTGGATGTTTGGTCTATAAGTAGGAAAGAGACTACTGAGAGGGACTTTGTCACCTATTTTATTTCGAATCTCTATTATTATCTTCAGTTACTTATGGTCACTATTACAGGTAGTTCTTATAATATACATGTTGTAAGTATCCTTTTCCTCCATCTTTATGGTTATGCTATTTGGTATATTATGGTTTTCTTATTTAGCAAAATTTCTAACATGTCCAATTTCCATTTTAGTACCTTTGTTTGTGTGTGTGTGTGTGTGTGTGTGTGTGTGTGTGTGTTTTGCAAGATTACATTTAATTCTGATATTCTAGATCTTGATTTTTTGTATGGAAGGATGGTGCTTAAGTTTATCAATTGCTCCTTTCCTTTTTATGGGTTTTGGCTTATTGCCACCCTAGATTGTTCTTAGGTTGCTTTTTATTTTTTCCTAGTAGTGACCTTGAGCTCCTAGGTTTTACTTTCTTCTTTTTTGTAGCTCTTTTGAGTAATAGTGAGCTCGAGGGCCCTTTAAGGACCTTGTAATTCTAATTGTAATTAACACGTAGGCCCCTCTATGGGTTTTCCCAAAAAAAAAAATAATTAATTAACATAGCTATTTTTCTGGTTAATAACTTCCTTATTATGTATGAGTAGGTTGGGGATCTGATTCGAGTGGCATTTTGGGTTTTTTCATGATGGTTGCACTGATTCTACATTCCTAAGCTTAGATGCCAATCTTCATCTCAGTTTTTTTGTTTATTATTTTAGATTTATGTTGTTGATGTGTTTGGGATTTATCTTCCTTGGGGGATATTGAGAAATGGTTTTAAGTTGGAAATAATTATGTTGGTTTCACTTTTGGGTTTTCTCAGTTTCAATTATAAAATGCCAGATAATCCTCTTGTTATTATTGTGTATATCAACTTCTTTTTAATGGACTTTGGCTATAGGGGATTCAATAATTACAATTGTATTATGGGGGTTACTGCTTCTCTCAATATCAGATGGAGTCTGAATCTATTTATTTTTGCTTATTATAAATGAGTTTATTATTTAGCTTCTAATTTTCTTATGTTATTGTTCTCTTTAGATGTTATCTGGTGGACTTTTACTTTGTTTTGCTGCCTTTTTATTGAACATGTAATTTCTATTGAGGCTATGGACATCAAATTTTTGTAGGAAGATTGTGCTGGATGTTTATGATTGCATCTTTCTTTTTTGGGTGTTGGCTCCTAGCTACTCTAGATTGTTACTAAGTTATTTTGTATTTTTGCATAGACAGGACTTTTGGCTCATAGGTTTCTTTTTTATTTATTTTGTAGCTCATTTAGGCATTAGTGAGTTGAAGGTCCCCTTAAGGACCTTGTATTCCTTTATTTTTAGTTAATGAGTAGACCCCTCTATGAGTTTTTTTTTAAAATACCAAATTAATAAACCGCTTTTTTCACCCTCTCTCTCCTCTTGAGCCTTTGATCTCTGGAGATTGTGGTTTCTACTCTGTTGGCAGTGAATAACTATCTTTTAATGTTAAATCTATGTTTGTCACCTTGTTGTATTTGTGCAATCTATTTCCTAAGGCCTTTTAGCCTTAGGTTTGTTATTTTAATCCTTTTAGATGTTGGCTCCTCTGGCATCCTCAGAACCAAAACTTTAGGGTGTTTCTCCCATTTGTTTGATTACTCAACAAACTAGATTTTTTTTGCCACTATTGAGGCAATTGATCTTCTAACTCTCGTTCTTTTTGTGATGTGTTGTATGGCGCGTATTCATTAAAAGACCAAGGTTTTCCTTTATTGAGTCCTCTGTGAAAGGCTTTCAAGCTATATTGGTTTCTAATGATGATGTCATGAAGTTAGCTTCTCCTTCTCAATTTACTTTGGTTGGAAAATTTTCTATTCGTAGACCTAATCTCATTTTGATCTGGTTATTTTTTGGAAACTATAAAATTTCTTGAGCTTACTTTGTTAGTTTATTAGATATAGGCATGTCACAATTCAGCTTTCAAATGACCTTGATTATAATTGTATTTTTGCAAGAAGATCCTACTTATTAACAAATTTAAAATGAGTTTATTAGAATGGACCCTTTTTTTTTATTTTAAGAAATTATCACTGATTGTTTCGATTTGGTTATCTTTCCCTAATTTAATGATACATTTTTAATCCTCATGTGTTACATGCTTTGGGTTTAATCTTTGGTATACCATTGTAAACTGACCAAGCTATTACACTTAGGTTGATACCATCTATAGCTAGGGTTTTAATTGAAATGGATATTACCAAGAAGCACCCCAAAGAGATTTGGCTTGGTTTCAAAACTTTGGGTTATTTACAGAAAGTTGATTTTAAAATTATTCCATATTTTTGTAACCAATATAAAATACAGAGACATTCAATCAATGAATGCTTTATGGTTCATCTCCATCTAAAAAAAAACTAAGAGGCTTTAAGGATGAGGTGAATTTTGAGTCTGGGGACATTAATGTGAATAGCATTAATGCCAAGTTATATTCTATTCCTTTTTCCTGTTGAGGATAATGTTATGATGGTCATGGGCAATGACATCGAAACTTAACCTTCAAAAAAATATTAGAGAGGAAAAGGAATTGATAAATGGTGATAATTTATAGATAAAATTGATGAGATTTTGGACCCTACGGATGTCCCTTATTGATTGATTTTGTTATGCCTGTATTGAGTGGGAAAGGTTATGCTAGTGACGTTAATGGTGTTGACGATGTGGTCTTAAATAATTCTTCTTCGCATGGTCTTATGGCTATGGATGTGGTGAGTGTGGTTGGTGTTGAAACTCATTTTAAAATTCAATGTGGATTAAATGAGGATGCATATTTTATTTCTGCTTCTTCTCTTGCCCTGAGTAAGGAGGATGTGGTTAATATGGTTGATAAGGGGGTTGGTACCTCATATTATGAATGGGGATGCGACCGAGGAGGGTAAAATTGTTTCTCAATATTCTGATTCTCCTACTACTATTAAAGAAGGTATACCTAAGATTTATGTGTCATCACGTGATCCTAAGAATACTTTGGAGGATATGGATGACGGGTTTTCCAAGGACCCTAAAATAAAAAATAAAAATAACAAGATCCTTGTTACCTATACCTTAAGAGTTATTAGAGTTGTTAATACCTTAAACAATTTTAATGGTTAAGGCACTCATTTGGAACATTAGGGGTGTAGATGATTCTCTTTCTAAGGATAGCATGAAAAACGTATATAGGATTCATAATATTTCTATGCTTGTGTTACTTTAACCTTTAATCTCATTTTCTAATTTTCTTTCATTGAAACTAGAATGATCAACCCTATGAATGTCATGCACTTTTTTAAACTTAAAAATTTTAACATTTAAACTAGCATGCATTTTCTTTAGCTTTCTATATGCATCATGAATTTTCTCAAAAACTTCAAATAATTCATCATATAAAAGCTCACTTACCACATCTTGATCAGAATGATCAAGAGTACATTTGTCATAAGGCATAGGTTTGTTACCTCCTCCATTACTTCTAGTTTTGAAGAGTCTGAAGTAGGTCTACCCAAAATGCCTTTTGCCGCCTTCGTTTCCCATTTTTTATCTTAAGATTCTCCTCACCCTTTTTCTTGATTAGGGTGAGCTTTTAATTTGGGGCAATTCAACTTTAGGTGATCTGGTTTCCTATATTCATAGCATATAATATTAGAGGAAACCTTTGTATTTTTATTATTTTTACTTTTATTCCAATGTTGATGCCATGTTTTCTTTCTTTTCAGAAAGCTCTTGAATTGTTCGGTCATCAATTTTATTTCATCATTCTCCTCATCGACAGAGCTATCACTTTCAGAGTCATTGGCTCTTAACACCATAATTTTCTCCTTCTTTTTTTCACTAGCATCTAAAAGTCTTTGACTCACACTTTTCTCATAGGCAATGAGTGAGCCAAGTAGGTTATTAATAGAATAGACATTTAAATCTTTAAACTAGCATACTACAGTAACTTTTACATCATAATTGCTAGGTAGACGAAGCAGAATCTTGTTAGCTTTAACAGAGTTTAAAAGTTCTCTATATATAGCATGAAAGAATGTCACTATTTGAGTAAACCAAGTGTACATGTCCGAGATGGCTTCATTAGGTTTCATATAAAAATGTTTGTAATCATGAAATAAGATGTTCAACCTAGATTGTTTGACTTGATTAGTACCTTTGTATGTAATGCATAGTATATCACAAATATCCTTTACAGTGGTATAGGTAAAAAATCTCATGTAATCTTTAGATTTCAAAGCACATAAAAGCAGTATAAATATTTAGCATTTCATTGAACTAAGTCCCTAACCTTATTACTCAATTTGCTGAAAGGTGTCTTTATTTTAACTCCATTAATGAATCTAAATGGTGCAGAGTACCCTTCTTAAATCATATGCCATATAATAAAATCTATAGATTATAAGAAAGTAGACATGTGAATTTTCTAGAAATCAAAAGAAATATTGTCAAATAAAGGTGGATAAATTATAGAATAACACTTTGCAGTATTTATATTATCAAAATGTGCCAAGGATTATTTTTCTTAAGGTTTTCTAAAATTCTACTTGTGAGACACTCTTTAATACCAATTGAAAGTTCAATGGAGGATGTTAAGCCTCGTTGAATAATCACTATACACACCAAGAGGAAGAGGTGAATTGGTTATTTAAAATTGCTCTAACATAAAATAATTCTTTTTGAGATTCTTTAATAACATAAAACAAACAATTTTTTCACCTGATACAAAAGCAAATTAATGAAATATAAATTACAATTGGTGATGAAAAGTTACTCAAATTAGTATAACATCAAATAGAAATTCTTCCAACGTGTAATTTTTAGAAAAAAAAAGTAAAATGCAAAAAATAAAAATCAGAATAAACACACAAAAATTTAATCATCATTCGGTCAAACAATGACCTATGTCCACTCTACGGAGTCCTCCTCTCTAGGTATTGCACTAAACATCTAGTGTCTCTCTGTCAGCCCCCACACAAGGTGGAGAAACCCTTATAAAATCTCTTTCACCAAGCTGGTGCGAAAGAGTACTAAAATCCTTTTCACGGGTATCTACTAAAGTTAGAGAACTTGAATCCTTTTTAACTCTCCTTGTAAAGGCAATGAACTTTGAAGATCATTGGCCTTGACATTCTTTTTCTATGAGACACCCTAGAAAATAAACAAAACTCTCAGAGGAACTAAGGTAGAAGCTTGCTGGAGCAACCGTGTGAAATCTACTCACACTACTTCCCAAAAGTTTATCAAGAGAGCTTAAATATAAAGGGGTCTAAAAACTTTAAATTTTTAATTAAGTAATAACTATTCATATAGTATGATCGATGATCATATAAAAAGTTCAAAAAATAAAATCATGTATTGTATGATGGAACACTCTATGGAAAAACTGTTCAAAATCTATATACTCGATCATACATTATAATTTAAAAATCATAATGTACAATCAGTTCATTTATTATGTGATCGTACATGATGATTGTTGGGATGATCGACAATCATCTCTACGTATCATATAAATGATTGACATCATATGATATTATTAGAGCAAAAATCAAGAATTTGTCCAAGAACATTTTCTGGATGAATATTCTTCGTACAGTACGATCTAAAGATTATATAATATGATTGCCTATATTAATTAACCCTTGATTTGATTGATAAAAACTAGTTTTCATTTAGTTTTAAATATCATATTGTATAAATGTAGTTATATAGTATGATTAATTCAAAAATTAAAATTTTAAGAACTTAATTGTTATTGGTAGCTAGAGTTTCTATTTTGAATAGATCATACAGTATGACTGGTTCATACAATTTGTTCAAAAAATTTCATTAAAAAATTAGCCATTTAATGTCTTTTCAAAATCATAAGATAGTATAGTATGATTTTTTATGATTAGTTCAAAAATGTAAAAATTATTCTCTTACTCCCCAATGTGTGTGCATGTTCACCAGAAGCATACACCTTTTATAGGACAATGACTCAAGAATTATAAGAATAAAAGAATTAAAGATTAGATATTATTTGTCATCTTATTCTACCCAAACTTGGGCCCTGAATCCTCTTACAAGGTGTATGATATACCTAAAATACTAGTATATACAAATATATATATGCAAAATATATAATAGTAGAAGAAATACAAATTTAATCAATAATGTTTGTTATCATCAAAATCACAAGCTCTGGATCCCAAATTGCAACACTGCTACTTTATTGAGTGTTGTGGTGCCTGAGCCTATTTCTATATAAATTATAAATAGTTTTTCTATATTTTTTGTGGTAGCTTCTTATTTAAGTATAGAGAAGAGTCTAAAAGAGACCAAGGAATAGTGAGATACATCATTTAGAGTGGCTGGTCAACATTATAATGATTTAAATTATTAATTAAAGAGGAAAGGAGTGTGGAGAGAAAAATTGTAAGAGGAGCTTCACTCTAGGAAGGGTCCATCAAAAGGAATTTATTTGAGACACTTTATTTTGAGTGATATATTCTTCATCTTCTATAATTTTAATTTCTTTCATGAGTTAGTAATAAAATTTGTCATGTTTAATTTATATTCCATGGCCGAATAAACTCATTATTTTTTTACTAATAAAGTGAAAAACTTTGTAATTCCTAATATAGGCTCTTTTATTTTAAAGTTTGAATGGTTATTTTCAATATCTCTCACTCTTCATTTAATTTATATAGTGGCTATGTATAAAATTAACATCTAGTATGATATAGTACCTTGAAAGAGGAATGTTGGAACAATTAGGAGAATTAAGATGGAATGCTTGCATGCCTAGACATAGGATTTTTAGCATTCCATGTCCTATGGAGATTTAATAATTATAAGAAGTCCACAAACCTTCCTTTACATCCTTTCAAGCTCAACATATATATAAGGATGCACATGCTCTAATTCATAACTAATGTGAAGGACTTTGCTTAGGATAAACTTCGGGTATTCACTATTATTAGTCCAAAATACTTTAATTATTGGTATCTTCATTATCTTATGCATTATCATTAGAGATATAGATTACCCATGATTTTATTTCATAGGATAAACACATGGCTTGAGTAAATAGTTTTTGAAATATTTAAGTGTATCATATATTTTTCTTTTGGGATTGTCCTCTTTCATGCACACTATTACTTGATCGATACATGCACTTATATTTTTATTGGGGTTATATCCAAGAAAAAAATAAACTAAATAGCTGACTCCCAACAAGTTTTTGGCACCATTGCTAAGGAATTTATTTATGCTGTTGCAATTATTCTTTATTATTAAAAAACTGCATATTTAATTCTACATGTATAGTATTTAGTTATTATCATTTATGAGCTATAAAATTATGATTATATGTAAAAATTTAGTCTTTATTTTTTTAGCAATTCAAGTCCTTTTTGTTGGTGTAAGCATTGTAGATCTAGTAAGAAACCTTTATTGTTTTCCTTAGAAATAAAAGGACTCTTATAAAAATAAAAAAGACTTTAACACTAGGAATGAGTCAACCAAATCCAGATTAGGACCATCCTAGACTTCTTATGGAGTATGTCAATCCCTTAATAGATGGAATTCATCAAAGTATCAACCAACCTATAGTTCAATCCAATAATCTTTAGGTAAAACCAATAGTTATCTAAATAGTTCAAAATTCATAATTTGGGAGAACTTCTATTGAGGATCCCAAACTATACTTAGACGGCTTCTTAGAAATATGTGCAATATTTAAGTATAATGGAGCAAGTAATGATGCAAGTAGGCTTCATCTATTTTCATTTTCTATATGAGACAAAGCTAAATTATGGTTGGATTCCTTGTTCCCATGCTCCATAACTACTTGGAATGAGTTGGTACATAAGTTCCTAGCAAACTATTTCCTACCATATAAACCTTTTAACCTTAGGAACGATATAACTCCTTTCCCAATTTGATGGAGAGTTAATTTATGAGAGCTGGGAAAGGAGAAGCTTAGAAAGTGTCATCATCATGGTTTACATGATTGGTTGTGATTCAAATTTTTTATAATTGGCTTATAGGATCCATTAGGTCTATAATAGATATTTTTCAATGTAAAAACACTTTGATGTGGCTTATGCCTTGATAGAGGATATGGTGATAAAAACTTCTTGTAGCCTTTTGATAGGTTGAATTCTAAGAGAGTAGCCAGTGTGTATGAGTCAGAGACTTATGAATTTTGACTGCTTAAGTTGCTACTATGAATAAAAAGTTAAACAATCTTGAAGTTAGTAAAAGATTAGGATCCCTTATACTTTTGCAGGAAAATAATTTGAATGTTGTTAATGAGTTGAGTGATCAAAGTGTTGAGAATGTAAAGGTTAATAGAAGAAAAAATAATCCTTATTCTAATACTTATAATCCATGTTAGAGGAACCACCTAAATTTTAGTTGGAGTAATAATAATGGTGCAAATCGATGGAATGCTAGTCAATCAAATCCTAGAGGAAATTGGAGTAATTCTTAACAACCTTTAGTGAACCCCAGACCTTCTTATCCTATAGAATTTAATCAAATTAATCAATTTAGAGAAAGGAAGACACCTTTGGAGGATTTAGTGATTCATATGAGAACCCAATTGCAGAGTCAACCTGCTTCAATTAAGAATTTAAAAATTTAATTAGGACAACTCACTACATTCTTTTAGTAATAGGCCCTATGGAACCTTACCTAGTATCATAAAAATTATCCCAAGGAAAAAAGGGAAAGATTAAAGTTTGGAGCATTTAAGGATTTGTAATGAAACATTAAAATTTAAATGAAAATCTAGGCAAGTCTGGTTGAAAATTATAAACTTTTCATTGCTTGGGAGACAACCTAATTCTATTGATGGTTAAATCTTAGCTTTGTTATTGATGCGAGATATACGTGTTCATTATTTTGGTTTAATAATTATGAAAAATATCATGTGTGTATTATCTATAAGATTATTGATCATGGTTGTGACTAAAATAATTATATCATAATTTTTGAGTATTTATATAATTTGAAAAATTGAACTAGTGCCACAACATTGGGTCTTAGAGCACCTTAGCATTTGCTAACTAAAAATTGCATCATCAAAATTTGGCATCGCTGTGCTAAAGTCTTAGAAAAATTTACTGTAAGGCAATGTTGCAGTGTTGTATATTTAAGCATCATAGTGCTACTTTTGCTTATAAAGCGCTTTAGCACTAATCCATGTAGCAACATAGTGCCAAATCATTTATTTCTATACTACTAAGATATTATATTCAGTTCTTCTATTCAAGTTCGCCTTGTTCATTATGATTCATTATTAAGCACTACAGTACTACCTTTAGCATAACATCATTAAGTCAAACCATAACTAGGTAGCTGCAGCACCGCATCACAGTTCCATTTCAAATATTGTAGTGCTTATATATGTCAAATACCGTGGATGTATCATAGAAAGGAACTAGCATTTAGAGTTCCAACGCTAGCACCACATATCATTTCATGTGCAGCACCACTATCTATTTGACCATTTATTATTTAGTCCTCTTTAGCACTGCAGCTTCACACATCACAGTGCCACAGTGCTAGTCAAGTTTTATAAATTACAAGATGACTCCAGGAGCTAGTTTCTATTAGATTACAAGATAGCTTGAGATTATCCTCTCTCTCTCTCTCTCTCTCTCTCTCTCTCTCTCTCTCTCTCTCTCTCTCTCTCTCTCTCTCCCCCCCCCTCTCTCTCTCTCTCTCCCCCCCCCTCTCTCTCTCTCCCCCCCCTCTCTCTCTCTCTTTCCTCTCTCTCTCTCTATCTATCTATCTATCTATATCTCTCTTTCTTTCTCTCTCTCTCTCTAGATGGTTTGAAGGTTTCTTGAACTATGGAAGGGAAAGAACAGCTATGAGAGAGCTGGGAGTTTACTAGAAGACTAAGGAAACAAATTAACCAACCATTTCCCAAAGGTAATTAGGGGTATTTTTAGGAGAGATAAAATGTTATGCATGTCTTAGAACTTTCCATCTAAGACAAGGACAATAACTATTTCCATAAGGGACTGACCAATAGGATCTAAGGGAATGTTCAGAGAGTTTGAAAGTACATGGTTGGTTGTTGAGAGCATTATGGTTGAACCAATCATTAGACTGAGGTTATATTAGGGTATTTTGCCACATCAGAAGTTAAGTTGGCATGAGCTTGACATGGGATGTAGGGGAAGGTTTTAGAGCCTATTCAAACCATTGGTTGGGTCAAATTTTGGGATGGATCAAGAATAGCCCTAAGATAGTAGGTTTTGAGTGGCTTGGTTTAACCCAAATGGTTGTTCCAGGTTAAACAATGTGTTTGGCCTCATGGGTCATATGCATAGGTTCAATACATGCCTACTACATCCATTTAAGGAATAAAATTTTATAAGGGTTGGGTTTTGGCTCATAAAAACAACTTTTATGCACTTGGTTCAACCCAAATGGTTAAACTAGGTGGGCCCATAGGCTAAACATTTTTCTAATGAATCATGGAGATCCAAGGAGCTATCCCCAAGAGTTCAGTTCAAAGGTGAGGTAAAAATCATAAATTTAAAATTTATAAAGTGTATAGGGTATGTTTTGATTAACCATGGTTGACTTGGTCAACCGATTTAAGTAAGGGTCAATAGTCGGTCCAACTAATTCCAAATTATATTTTGAACATATTGAAAGTGGTCGCATATGCAATGAGAAGTTCATTTATTCCAAAATTCATATTTAAAGGCTAAAATGGCCCTTTGGTCAACCTAGGTTGATTTGTTTAACTAGGGTTGACCAATGGTTAGAACTTGGTTTAATGCATTCTAAATGATGTTCATAGTTTGTTGGAGGTAGTCCCAATATTTGGTGAGTTATCTGTGCAAGTAATGTGGTTTAAAGTGGAAAAAGGGTTATTTGGTCAACCTAGGTTACCTTAGTCAAATAAGGTTGACCAAAGCTTGGGATTTAATTCAATGAACTCCAAATCATATTTTGGATATGATGGATAAAGTTGTGAGGCTTGGTTTGACTGATCCATAATAAGGTTTAAAGAAGATTTAGTTTTAATCATTTAAGGTTCTAGGGTTTAGTGGTCAACTATGATCAAACATGGTCAACCAAGGTTTAATAATGGTTTAATGCTATGTTTGATGTTTATTTTTTTAGAAAAATTATGTTTAAAATATCATTTTAGACTAAAATGCTCTCTTTCTTAATTACAGAGTATTTATTCAAAGCCTTTTGTGAATAACATTAATTAAAATAAGGTTCAATCTTTCACAAGGAAAAATCCATAATTAAATCTTATTCCATCATGTTGAAAAATTTTAAATGTGAAGAGTGTAGTGAGGTGTCTACTGAGCTTGCTTTATGCTTCCTTAATCAAATCTACATAGCATAACAACTACTATCTCGAAAGATAAACTATTGCTTGACTATCAATTATAAGGAATGTTAACTTCACCTCAAAAAATAAAAGGAATATTCACCTATTGATTGGGGTTCAACAATTTAGTTTTGGTTTTCTTATATATAACCCCAATGAAAATGCAAGTGCATGTGCTGATCAAGTAATAAATGAAATGAGAGGGTATCAATCCCACAAGGAATTTTTGTTCTATACATAAATATTTCTAGTACTATTTACTCAAGCAATGGCATTTATCCTAAAAAATAAAATTAGGGATAATCTTTATCTCATGTGAGAAATGTATGAAATAGTGATGACATCAGTTATTAAATTGTTTTTGACTTATGAAAGTGAATATCCTAATATTGTCCTAAGCAGACTCCTCTACATTAATTGTGAATCAAAGCATATACATCCTTAGATCTATGTCAAGCTTAAAAGGATGAAAAAGATAGATTTATTGCATTCCAATAATTATTAAATCTCTGTAGACCCTAGAATATTAAACATCATTTATCTAGGGATGCAAGCATTCCATCTCAATTCTCCTAATTGTTAAAATATTCCTCCATCGAGGTAATATGGTAATATATTACACTAGATGTTAATTATATATATGGCCACTACATAAATTAATGAAGAGCAAGAGATATTGAAAATGACCATTCACACATTAAAACACAAGAGTCTACATTAGGATTTATAATGGTTTTCACACCATCAGTCCAAAATAATGAGTTTAGCCATCCATGGAATATAAATTTTAAAAAACAAATTTTATTACTTGCTAAAGAAAGAAAGTATAAGTAGATAAGATGAATAAAATATCATCTAGAATGAAGAGTCCCAAACAAATCCTATGGATGGACCCTTCCCAAAGTGAATATCCTCTTACAACTTAACTCTCCACACTCCTTTCCTCTCAAATTGATTATTTGCTCACTACAATATTAGCCAATCACTCTAAATGATGTATTTCGCTATTCTATGGACTCTCTCAGACTCTCACCTAAGCTTCTCTTAAAATCTCAAACATTAAAAGATAGAAAAACTCTTTATAGTAAATACAATAATGGGCTTAGGCGTCATAGTCCTCTACAAGGTAGCACTGTAATCTTTTAATATGACATAGCTCCATGGCATTGCTTAAGTTTCTCCAATAAAGAGTTAAGCTAACCGGCAATGACTATTGACTAAATTGGTGTGACTTTTAGTTTAGTTGGCATGTTGCTTCTTTTCCTTAATGGATCCACCGAGACATTACAGAATATGGGTTCTTTAATGCTTTCGATGTTCTCTATCCAATGTTGAATTATTTATATTTTTTCTAATACTTTAGCTCTATAATTTTGATTTTTGGCACTAAATGGCACTGTGGCATTGTCCTTTAATCTACTGGGATGCTAACTTTAGTGAAATTTTCTCGAGACTCTGGTGTTGTAATGTCTAAAGTTTGTGGTAGGGCATTGATAACATGGTGCTAACTGTTGTGGCGCTATAGTGCTGGTTCTAAACATTATAAATTTTGGTCTATTTCTTGAGACATTCTTACTCAATATAAACTAAAACATACATTTTTATTAGAATTTAACAAAATAATACAACATAATTTTCACATAACAAATTTCCTCTAGCTTAAGCTCATTCTTGTCCTCTAGAAATTGTGTTTACACCTCTAATTAGCTTCATAATTCCAAATAAAATTTTTGTAATTAAATATTATTTAAATTTTAAACAATACTCTACCATTTATATGTGAATTTCAATTATTAAAGTGTGGTAATTTTAATTTAAACAATCATGAACAAAGCATCTGATGGAACCATCTTCATTAATATCTGACTTGAACACCTCAACTACAGGTGTAAATATAATTAGGCTGCTAATTTAGATTTAACAGTTTGTCATTTTGAAGTTGGCCATGTTGCAAATCTGTTTTCATGGATTATGATTTTGATGTTAGCAAACACTCTCGTTTCTCTACGACTGCCTTTTCTACTGACATTTAAAGGCCACAAGATTGGACGGAAATCAGAACCAGCTCAAGATTGGGTAAACTAGGTCTGAGTCCGTCTGTAATTTTCTTTTTCCCTTTCTTGAGTCAATTATAACCATTGAAGTGTTCTTATGCTAAGTAACCCTACACACACACTTGAGTGATTTTTTTATTTGATTTAGAATTTCTATTTTTATTCACATCGTCCCGGATGATATTTATATCATCCTGGACGATCAGGTTAAAAACTGGATGATACATGTATCGGCCAGGACGATAAGCTCAAAATAAAAAGAATCAGCCGCCATGATCTATTTAGGCATTCTTTATTTTTGGAAATTGGCCAGGACGATCGTGTATCAGCCTAGATGATTTGATACAATTATGCCTAAATTAATCTGGCAATTAAGGAAAGCAATTAAGATGATTGATACGATCACATCATCCTGGAAGATCTCAATATTGGCCGGGACGATCAGTTCAAAAATCTTAAGTTGCTCCCAGACAATTAATATTAGACAACTCATATTCCGGGCGATGGTCAGGATGATCAGGATCGGCCAGCTCATATTCCGGGCGATGCTCTACACGATTTTCCTCTGATTTGAACTAATCATTTGGGATGATTGTGAGATCGTCCCGGACAAACAAGCTATTTTGAAATCGTCCAGAACTCTTTTTAGAGCAATTGTCTGGCCGATAGTCTATAATTTGAACTAATCATACTAGACGATTTATGATCGTCCTGGATGATATGAACAACTTTCTTCTGTTTGTCCCAGATTGTCCCGGCTGATTAGGCTCAAATTGCACTGATCATACATGACGATATTACGTCCTGGAAGATAATGTCGGCAACTTGCAATTAATAAGCTATTTTGAAGCTCTTCTATTTAAGGGCTATTGTTCAACATTTTGAACAATCTTTTTTTGCTGTCTTGACCTGAGAAAGCATAGAGGAGAGAGAAAGAGAGGGAGAAAGAGAGAGGATCTTGTGAGGGGGAGCTTATAAGGGAGATTCACAAGGGTTGCTTCAAGCATCGTTCCACTTCTTCTTCCACCAGAGTCTCTTGTCCTTAGAAGGGTTGGGAGAGGTAAGCTTCAACGATCGATCGAGGTTCTCTGCTTGCTTTAGGAGGAAGCAAAAGGAGTTGGGTTCTCTGCCTTGTTAGGGGTGGAAAAAAGGAGGTTTTTATAAGGGCTTCTCTGCCTTGCTCTGGGAGCAAAAAGAGAGTCACTTTGGTAGTGCAATACTCGGAGGGTGCCTCCGGGGAGTGGACGTAGGTCGAGTTGACCAAACCACTAAAAACCCTTGTGTTCTTTTTCTTGCTTCCGCACTTATTTTTCTGTGGTGATTTTGGTTTGAGCTTTATTGTGCATTGGTTAAAAATTTCTTTAAAAATACCAATTCACCCTCCCCCCCCCCCTCTTGGTTAACCTTGGGCCAGTTCATAAGGGCCTAACATCCCTAATAAACTTTCAAGTGGTATCAGAGCGGGATTCATAAAAACTGAGTTTGAAAACTTTTTGAATTTTGATCCATACATAACTTTGGGAATCGTAATACAACGGAAGTATATTCTATCACACGACGACATTTGTTTGACAACCGACCTTTTAATTTTTTGAAAACTCACATGTCTACTTTTTTACAATCAATTGATTATCGCATGTGGATGCTTATTAAAGAAGGATATTCTCCACCTTCTCGTGAACTTAATGGAATTAAAACTGAAGTGCCTTTTATTGAATGGACCTTTGATGAAAGAGATTTAGCTCAACTTAATGAGAAGTGTTTAAACTATTTTTTTTTTGTGCTCTAAAGATTACATGCGTGTTTCTACTTGCTCTACTGGTAAAGAGATTTGAGATAGGTTGTGCATTACTTATGAAGGAACCAATGAAGTTAAGCAATCTCGTTTGAATATTCTCTTGCATGATTATGAACTTTTTCGTATGAAACCTTTTGAATCAATTTCTGATATGTATACAAGGTTTACTCAAATTGTAACTTCTTTGCATGCCTTAGGAAGAGAACTTTCAAACTATAAAAAAGTGAACAAAATTTTGAGATGCTTGCCTTCCTCTTTTGATGCTAAAATCACTGTAATCACTAAATCTAAAGATTTGAATACCTATTCGATTGACAACTTACTTGGCTCCCTCATTGCTTACGAGCAAGGAGTGAATCAAAGAAATTTAGATGCAGGTGAGAAAAGAAAGAAGAAAATAGTGGCATTGAAGGCCAACGACACAAACTTTGACTCTTTCGGGTCTGAAAGCGATGAGTTTGCCTTAATCACAAGGCAATTCAAAAGTTTTCTAAGGAAGAAACAAAAGTATCATCAAAAGTGGAACAAAGGTAAGGGAAATAAAAATTTTAAAAGTTCTAATGACATGGTTTGTTTTGAAAGCAGGAAACCTAGACATGTGAAAGCTGATTGCTCTACACTCAAGTCTCACTCAAGCAAAGAAAATGGTGAGGAGAAACCCAAGTTTAGGAAGGACAAAAAGAAATTTCAAAAGGCGTTCTAGGCGGATTCTACATCCGATTCATTTGAGACTGAGCCTAAAGATGAGACAACAAACCTGTGCTTAATGGCAGATGATCATCTTGATCAAGAAGAGGTATGTGAACTATCTTAAGACCAACTCCTTGAAGTTTTTGAAAAAATTTATGCATCATATAGAAAACTTAAGAAAACTCATGCTGCTTTGAAATTGGAGTTTTTGAATTTACGAAAAGAGCATGAAATTTTGATTAAAGATCATTCAACAATTGATTCAAATCATATGGCTCTACTTGATGAATTTGATGATTTAAATAAAAAGCATTCTGAATTAATTGAAGAGCATGATTCATTGAAAGTTTCACACACCTCACTTGAATCTGATTTTAAGAAAACTAAAGAGATAGAGCATAATTTGAGAGTTGATAATGATGCTTTAAATGATACTAACTTGAGGATTAAAAATGAATTGGATACACTTAAATAAAATTGGATGACACATACACTTGATCAAAAGCCAAAACCTAGGAAGAGGCATTACTACCCAAACCATTTAAGAAATCCTTTCCCTGGAGTTAGATGCTTTTCATGTGGCATGCTAGGACACATCTCACACACTTGCACTGTTCACCATAGTACACATTCGGTGTGGAGACCCAAATTGCATGATTCACAGCATAACACACATGCATTGTATTCTACTTTTCATAAGAAGGGACTCAAACCTGCTTGGGTTCCTAAATCTGACATTTGATTATTTTATAGGTGAGCTCTCACAAAAGGCCTCATGAGAGTATGTGGTACCTGGACAGCGGATGCTCTCGACATATGACTGTTGATGCCAATCAATTTGTTTCGCTGGAGTCCAGGACTGGAGGCAAGGTTACTCTTGGAGACAACACCACCAAGAAGGTGGTAGGCGCAGGTATAATTGATAATTCCAAGAACCTTGTGATTAAAAATATTTTGCTTGTAGATGGATTGAAGAACAATCTGCTCAGCATCAGTCAACTCTGTGCCAAAGGCTTCATCGTGTAATTCTTTGCAAATTCATGCATTGTAAATTTAAGTAACAATACTATTTTGCAGGGAAAGAGGATCAACAACGTCTACATGCTTGATTTAAATAACATTGAATGTGCTGCTTCATTTTGCTTAAAAACTGTTGTTGATGATTCATGGTTGTGGCACAGAAGATTTTGTCATGCTAGCATGAAAACCCTTAGGTGAGTGACCCAAAAAGACCTAGCTAGAGGTGTCCCCAAACTAAAATTTTCTAAAGACCACCTTTGTGATGCCTGCCAATTAAGAAAGCAAATAGACTCCACTTTTCACCCCATTAAGGACATTAGCATCTCTAGACCTTTAGAAGTCCTTCACATGGATTTGTTTGGACCCATTAGCACTGTCAGCTTCGAAGGGAAAGTCTATGGTTTTGTAATTGTCGATGACTACTCGAAGTTTACTTGGACTATATTTCTTTCTCACAAAAATGAGTTTTTTGAGGAGTTTAGAACCTTTTTACTTGGATTCAGAAAAAGCTAGGTTGTGAGATCTTGATCATCTATAGTGACCATAGTGGAGAGTTTGAAAATGAAAGATTTGGAGATTTTTGTGAAGACAAGGGGATTAGCCACAACTTCTCAGCTCCAAGGTCCCCTCAGCATAATGGGGTAGCTGAAAGGAAGAACCGGACCTTAGTGGAAGTCGCTAGAGCCATGCTTGTTGAATATTCACTTCCAAAATACTTTTGGGCTGAAGCGGATAACTCAGCTTGTTATGTGTTGAATAGGGTGAATGTTAGAGCCAAACTAGATAAGACACCCTATGAGATCCTTAAGGGTAGGACACCTAATCTTTCCCACCTTCATGTCTTTGGTTGTAAGGTTTTCATTCATAATAATGAAAAGTCTCACTTAGGAAAATTTGATCCAAAATCTGATGAAGGAGTGTTCTTGGGATATTCTAGTGTTGGGAAGTCTTTTATGGTGTTTAATAAGATAACTTTGATGGTGGAAGAGACTAAACATGTTGTGTTTGATGAGTCTAAACCTAAAAAGCCTGGAGTTGAGGATGATGATGATGTTGGAGAGATTATCACTGGAGTAGAAAATTTGGAGAAGGGAGTAAAATACCAAAACACTGAAGGAGTAGGAGAAGTTACCTAAGGAGTAGAAAATGTAGATCTGGAGGAAAGGGTTGGACCTTCACACACCTTGCCTAGAGATTGGAGATACTCTACAAGTCACCCCTAAGATTTGATCTTAGGAGACCCTTCTATTGGAGTTAGGACTAGACATGGACTTAGAAACAAGCTGAACCACTATGCCTTTATCTCAATGACTAAACCCACCAACATAAACTAAGCCCTTTCTGATGAGTTTTGCATTTTAGCCATACAGGAGGAGTTGAACCAATTTGTTAGGAATGATGTTTGGGAGCTTGTAGAAAGACCTAAGGAACAAAGTGTAGTTGGAACCAAGTGGGTCTTTAAAAAAAAGGTGAATGATTCTAGAGTGGTGGTTAGGAATAAAGCAAGATTAGTGGCTAAGGGGTATAACCAAATAGAAGGGATAAATTTTGAGGAGACTTTTGCCCCTATAGTAAGATTGGAAGCCATTAAAGTGCTATTAGATGTGGCCTGTTATAAAGGATTTAAGCTTTTTCAAATGGATGTTAAGAGTGCCTTTTTAAATGGGGAAATAAAAGAAGATGTGTTTATAGAACAACCCTCGGGTTTTGAGAGTTCCAAATTTCCAAATCATGTTTTTAAATTTAAAAAGGCCTTATACGGTTTAAAGCAGGTACCCAGAGCTTGGTATGAGAGGCTTAGCACATTCTTACTAGAAAGGGAGTTTATTAAGGAAAGCGTAGACACCACCCTTTTTCTTAAGAAAGTTGGAGATGGTTTGTTCATTGTTCAGATTTATGTGGATGACATATTGTTTGGATCTTCTGATAAGAAAATTTGTGATGAATTTTTTAAAACAATGAGTAGAGAGTTTGAGATGAGTATGATGGGAGAGTTGTCCTACTTTTTGGGGTTTAGCATAAAACAATTAGATGATAGAACCTTTCTAAATCAATCAAAATACAAAAAGAACATTTTGGAGAAGTATGATATGGATAAAGCCAAGCTAATTAATACACCCATGACTTCTAGTGTTCCGTTGTATAAGGACACAAGTGGTAAGTCTGTTGATTAGAAGAAGTATAGAGGCATGATTGGATCTTTACTTTACTTGACTTCTAGCCGACCTGATATAATGTTTAGTCTTTATCTTTGTGCTAGATTTCAAGTTGACCCTAAGGAATCCCACCTGACTGCAGTTAAGAGAATTCTTAGATACCTTTTAGGGACCCAAAGCTTATGAATTCGGTACCCTAGGCACAAAACTTCTTTTGAGATTATTAGATTTTTCTGATTTTGATTTTGCAGGATGTAAGGTGGATAGAAAAAGCACTTTTGGAACTTGCCAATTCATAGGAAAATCTTTGGTCTCATGGTCTAGTAAAAAGTAAAACTCTGTTGCACTTTCCACTGCAGAAGCTGAGTACATTGCTTTAGGAAGTTGTGTGTCCCAAGTCCTTTGGTTAAAATAGAAGGTACGGGATTTAGGATTACCTGTAAGCACCATCTCAATTTTCTGTGACAACACTAGTGCCATCTGCATCTCTAAGAATCCTATCCAACATTCAAAGACTAAGCACATTGACATTAAACATCACTTTATTAGAGACCATGTGACAAAGGGGGGCATTGAGTTACACCATGTGACAATTGAGAATCAACTGGCTGACATCTTTACTAAATCATTGGCCTTTGACACTTTCAGCTCTTTAAGGACCAAATTGGGTGTGATTGACATAAATGCATGAACTTGATTTTTATTTGCTTTTCTTTTTCTTTCTTCTTCTTTGCTTTTCCTTTTCTTTCTTCTTCTTTTCTTTATTGATTGCTTTATATTTTTTGTTTGTTGTTTTGTTTTTATGCTTTTTTAATCATCGCTGAAATGATATCGTATGCCTTGCTCTTGCTTTTAAAAATTTGTAGTCAATGTTTTACATCTCTTAATCCATTAAAGGGTAAAAATATATCATTGATTGTGTCTCTTTCTCTAACATATTTTAGTGGCACAGTTTTCTTTTCTAATCAATATTTTATCTCAAATTAATAAATGGAGTATGCAATTAAGATCTTTTCTAATCTTGCCACAGCAAATCTATCTTGTATGTATAATGATCAAAGTCTTTTGTCAGATTAAGAATTCCTTGTTACTCTTGTCATTGCATTAATTCATACGATTATTGATTCTATTTTATGGATTGTTCTTCTCTATATAAAAGAGTGAGTTTTTCTTCTCTAATATATAGAAGATATACTCAAAACTAAGATTATTTAAGAGTTTTTGAAAGAGAATGCAGCTTGCAAAAAAAAAAGTGGCCAATGATGCCAAAATCAAAAGATGCGCAATAACGCCAAATTGAAAACAAATATATACACAAAGTGTATCAAAAATAAGTGCAAAGTGCCATTTAAATTGACAAAAGGCATAAAATGAGCCCACCAAAAGCAAGCTCTCCTCTCCTTTCAAAAACTTTTAAAACTTGGAAGAATTCATATATCACTTGATAAAATCAAAGGCTTGATTTCGACTTTTTGAGATCGTGACATAATTACTTTGGTACATTATTCTATAAGATATTTTTTTTGAAATCAAGTGGTGAACGGATCATTTTTCATATCCAATTGAATTTTTTTGAGTTAGGTCATTGATATCAAAAGACTATTTTACCTTGAAAGAAGTCCAAGCTTAGGGTTAACATGATCGGATATTCTACCATTTTTTGGATTTTTAATGTTGTTAAATTATTAACTTATAAATCTTTAAAATCAATCACATGGAAGACTACATCATGTTCATGCCTTGGTAAAAAAAAAATTAGGGTTGTTTACTTTGTTTTTTAGTTTCCTCCTTTTTGAGATGTCAAAAAGGGGAGTAGTATGTTGGTGTTTGCACTATTTTATTCTAAAAATTTTGAACTATTGTTTATTATCGTCGAAGTGTTTGCCATCATCAAAAAGTGGGAGATTGTTGCAAATTTATTTTCATGGATTATGATTTTGATGTTAGCAAACACTCCTGTTTCTCTACGACTGCCTTTTTTACTGACATTTCAGGGCCACAAGATCAGACGGAAATCGAAACCAGTTCAAGATTGGGTAGACTAGGTTTGAGTCAGTTTGTAATTTTTTTTTTCCTTTCTTGAGTCAATTGTAACCATTGAAGTGTTTTCATGCTAAGTAACCCTACACACACACACTTGAGTGATTTTTTTATCTGATTTAGAATTTCTGTTTTTACTCACATCGTGCTGATCGGGTTCAAAATAGAAATCCTAATTAGGACATCTTGTTAAGGCAGCCGTCATTAGCCGGTCGGCTTGGATGATACATGTATCGGGCAGGACGATAGGCTCAAAACAGAATGAGTCAGCCTCCATGATCTATTTAGTCAGCCACCATGATCTATTTAGGCATTCTTTATTTTTTGAAATTGGCCAGGATGATCGTGTATCGGCCTGGACAATTTGATACAATTATGCCTAAATTAATCTGGCAATTAAGGAAAGTAATTAAGATGTTGATATGATCACATCGTTCTGGACGATCTCAAGATCGAACGGGACGATCAGTTCAAAAACTTGAAGTTGCTCCTGGATGATTAATATTGGATAGCTCATATTCCGGGCGATGGTCTGGACGATCAGGATCGGCCAGCTCATATTCCAGGTGATGTTCTGGACAATTTTCCTCTGATTTGAACTAATCGTCTAGGACAATCGTGAGATCGTTAAGGTTGATCAAGCTATTTTGAAATCGTCGAGAACTCTTTTCAGAGCGATTGTCTACCGATAGTCTATGATTTGAACTAATCATACAAGACGATTTATGATCATCCTGGACGATATAAACAACTTTCTTTTGTTCGTCCCAGATCGTTCCTGCTGATTAGGCTCAAATTGCACTGATCGTACATGACGATATTACTATCATCTTGGACGATAATGTCGGCAACTTGCAATTAATGAGCTATTTTGAAGCTCTTCTATTTAAGGGCTATTGTTCAACATTTTGAACAATCTTTTGCTGCTGTCTTGACCTGAGAAAGCCTAGAGGAGAGAGAAAGAGAGGGAGAGAGAGAGAGGATCTTGTGAGGGGGAGCTTGTGAGGGAGATTCATAGGTTGCTCCAAGCATCGTTCCACTTCTTCTTCCACTAGAGTCTCTTGTCCTTGGAAGGGTTGGGAGAGGTAAGCTTTAGAGATCGATCGAGGTTCTCTGCCTGCTTTAGGAGGAAACAAAAGGAGTTGGGTTCTCTACCTTGTCGGGGGTGGCAAAAAGGAGGTTTTTATAAGGGCTTCTTATCCTTGCTGTGGGAGCAAAAGGAGAGTCACTTTGGTAGTGCAATACTCTGAGGGCGCCTCCGAGGAGAGGACGTAGGTCGAGTTGACCGAACCACTATAAACCCTTGGGTTCTTTTTCTTGCTTCCGCACTTAATTTTTTCTGCACTTATTTTTCTGTGGTGATTTTGGTTTGAGCTTTATTGTGCTTTAGTTAAAAGAATTTTTAAAAATAACAATTCACCACCCCCCCCCCCCCCCCTCCCCCTCTTGGTTAGCCTTGGGCCAGTTGATAAGGGCCTAACATCCCTAACGAATTTTCAGTCCATTTTAGTAATTTTTAAATTCAATTATAATATGCAATAGCTTACTTATACTCTCCTTTCAAAAATTAAGAATTAGAATCTTTTTGGGATTCAACATCCTTAGATACTAATTTTTGATGTTATAGTAATCATTTTCTATTAGCTTTTTCATTCTTTTCCTTTGATCTTTTGGAATTGCATTTCTTTCTTTTTAATGCACAAAAGTACAAAAATAATGATTTCAAATATCTATTTAGCTTTATTTCCTTAAGTGGTCCTGAATTGGATTTTTATACATATAATAAAAGTTCATAATGAATTTAATAAATTAATCAAAGTACTTTCTTTTTTAAATTTAGCTATGCAATCCTTTAAATAACAGTCAAATCTTAGGTGTTATAGCATTAAGGATTAAAATTGAAGTGCTAATTTAGATCATTTTCCTTAGTTGCATGTGATTATTTATAAATTAAAAATTGTTGCTCTTTGTTCATTCAATTTAGCACCTAAAGTTCTGTATTATTCTTAATTAAATAATTGTTAATTGCTATTTTTATTTTGGTTAACTTAGCTATCACTTAAAATGGTAGAGGGTACAAAAAGCTGAAAGTCCGTATAGGTTTTTAGACCTAACGCAATTATCCCAAGGCTAACCAAGAGGGGGGTGTTTTTTTCCTCTTGAATAAAAAGAATTTATAAAATTATTTCCACAATTTAAGTTTTAACAAAATAAAACTTTTTTAGTAATAAAATTAAAAATTGCATAAAATAAAAATGCTAAAAAATAAAAAACATAAAGATTTATAGTGGTTCGGTCCAACAAGACCTACATCTACTCCCTGAAGACTCCCTCTCCATATATTATACTATTACCAAAGTGACACTCTTTTTCCTCCCACAACAAGGCGGAGAAGCCTTTAGAATTACCCTCTCTTCCACCATCACATTCTCAATTTGTATGAAATCTCTCTCATACGCTCTCACACATTTGCTCTCTAGAAAATGAAGAAGGATTCATCCATAGTCAGTTTTTAGGACCTTATATATGAAAGACAAAAAAATCGTCCAGAAAATTGAAAATTTCAATTTTGACCACACATGATCGTATAGTATGATCGATGATTGTATGTACGAATAGTTCAAATATTGCTCATATAATCATGTATGAAACATTTTTGTAAATGTACATTGTACAATACGAACCATATATCATCCTAGACAAACAGTTTAAAAAATTTACATGTTAGTATGGACGAAAATGTTAGAATTAATTTCATACTCTGGACATCATCTGTATGAAGGTAAGATCGTCCCAAATGAACAATTCAAAAATTTTACATATTCGTATGGACGAAAATGTTCGCATCAATTTTGTACCTTGGATGTTGTATATACGAATTCAAGATCATCTCGGACGAATATATAAAAAATTTACCTGTTCATATGGATAAAAATATAAGCATTCAATTTTGTACTTTGGACATCATCTGTACTAAGGAAACTTCGTACAATACAAATAATACTTAGAATATTTTTTTGTCCATGAATTGCTTATTTGCATATAGAGGTACGCCAAAGTCAAATCGTCTGGTACGATAAATGATCGTATAGTATGATAAGTTTAAAAAATTACAAGTTTTTACACTCCCCTTATGTGTGTGTGTACGGTTATCCAATTATAATCACACTCTCTCAGTCTCAAGAAAAGTAAAGATGTACAGACTTCAGTTACAATTAATCCTAGTATAATCTATCTTGAAGACTTCAACTGTCTGAAGTATGATTTTCCTAAAATATTAGTACACATAAATAACAAAGTAATATATCTAATATATGTTAGGTGAAACAGTAATAAAACAATAATATTTGGAATCATCAAAAACATACATAATATGAACATAGTTATGAAAACTAAGTTACAACCATCTACCCTTTTTTTATTATGGCAAAACAATTGTTTTTTGAGTTAACTTTTAAAACAAAATTTTCTCCTTAGTTTCCCCTAAATAAATGACCCATTAAAAAAACAAGGGTTTCCCCTGAAGATCAAAAATAAAAAACATCTCAAATTAAAACCAAATACGAACTTAAAACAACATAATATACGACAATAAACATACACACATACATCAAAACATACAACGAATATACACACATACATCTACACACATACATCAAAACATACACACACAATACACAAACAATATTACAAACAATTTCTTACTCCCCTTTTTTACAACAACAAAAAGAGATGTTGAACTTGAAATGAAAGGTTTCGATAGATAAACCAAAAGAATTGATCTAGAAAATAGTTTTAAACCAATTACAAATATAATATTAATTCCATAATACTAAAAAATAAAAATTCAAAATTTTAAATAAAAAAATAACTAAGATGAGAAAAGTCAATCAAAGTCATGATTCATGCTAGACAAATTAAATAAAGATGATTATTATAAAAATGACAAAATGATGATTAGTTAACTTCAAATTCAATATAAAATATAATTGTTAATTATATAGATTTCGATTAGAGATTGAATGATAGAGGAAAGAACATAACAACAAATTTCAATTTGGCGATATTGCATATCTTTTTAAATATTTGTAGCACACTTTGTGCATCTTTCTCTACTTGGGCTAATTTTGTGGCTCTTTTACTTTGTGAACCATTATGCATTCTTTCAATTTTTGAACACATTGTGCATTTCTTTTGATTTATTTTTTTGGGTCTTTCCAATATCAGTTATCTAAATTCAAATTTTAGTAATAACAAAAATAAGCATATTAAAAAAGAAATAAAAAATAATAAGACATCAATCTTGCAATAAAGATATTTTAGTTATGTTTGTCTAAAATCACATAAATTGATCTCCTTATCTAAATCTAGCTATAATTTAATTTAATTTTTTGAAAAATTAGATTTCATAAGGAAATTAATTTGAAATGCAAAATAATTTATAACTCATTTTAGATCAATCTCAAAAGGTTTTCATATTTATGATACTAACATTTCAAGAGCCAAGAAATAAAACATGGCATTGTTCATTGATACCATAAGGATAATATACATTCATTTCAAGTGATATCAACTTGAATAATTCACAACATCATCACATAAAAACTTAACAACATATAATAAACACTATAAACATGAAAGAAAAATATCATAACATCACTCTCAAAAGCTTGGTTGAAAGAACAACAATGAAGTACATCTAGAATTTGGAGGGGCCCTGATTTGAAGGAGGAGGCTGATTAAACATTAAAAATAACTATTTATCATAGCTACATTTGTATTGATCATGTCAAACTAACCATGGATCTAACCCATGTCCTCCTGATATCTTGCATCCTATTGATTTAGGTGAGTCTCAATTTGATCAAAATTTTAATCAAAATGAGTCTCTAAATGATCAAACCACTGAACCATTTTTCTGAAAGTAATTTTGATCAGGTCCAGGTGTAGGTGCAGGTGCTCCCTCTTCTCCCTCAATATCATCACTAGAACTCTGATCTCTCCCAAACAGTAATAAAAAAGAAGCATCAGTAAAGTAAATTGGTAGTTTAGTGGGAGGATCGGGATGAATGAGATTGTACTTCTTATGAAGGATATAGGAAACTAAATGTCCTAAAGACACATTCTTCTTCCTTTTATGGTGTGGAAGTATAATTTCAAAAAGATTATACTGGTAATCCATAATGAGTTGAACTTCATCAAATGGCTTTTCAGTCATATGAAGATATGTGACAGTGGATAAGAGTGGAGTCATATTTACTTGACCACCAGCCTTAGGATTAATCGACATTCATAAGACATGTTGGATGATCTGGGCATTTTAGTTCAAAGTGTAGACTCGAGCTAAATGATTAGCTTGGGAAACATCTCTAAGAACTTTATTAATTTCAGAACAGTCGTAATCAGCTCTAGAGGTTAAAGTGTGGGCTCGAATCCCTTGGGTTCTCAAATGAAGATAGTTCCCTAAATCTTCCTTTATTATTTCAACATATTATTTTTGTATATATGAACATATCCTAGAGTGGTCCTCACTGACTCTCATGTCGGCTAAGAAGTAATAAAAATTTTTTTGTGATAGGCAAAGATAAGAGTGAGAATGAAAGAAAGTTGAGTAGAGGCAAAAAAAGGCATTACAGAGAAGTGAAGATCATCATATATTAGAAGTCTAGATGGGGTGATCTTAGTAGCAATATACCTAAAATAGGCATCTTCATACTTCTTAGATAGGAAGTTTGAATCCACGGCACTTAAAGAAGAACAACCCTTAGAACCACGTTGACGTTTGCTAGAATTGGTCATTTCCTAGATAAGGGCTCTAGAGAGATTTGATAGGAATATGAAAGTGAATGAAAAAAATTTCAAAACCCTTATATATAAATAAAAATGAACAATCATACCATACAAAACTTGTATCATATGTACGATCATGAAATTATACCGGACTAAAATATTTTCATGCGTACGAACAGAAATGGCCAAAGATAAAATAGTTTTTCATAAAATGCCATTTCTAAGAAATTCTTTATATAGGCTTTTTGACTACTCGATCATACAGATGAACATGTGTTTGTCTGGGATGATCAAAATATTAAAGATCATTTTAAAGGTGGTTAGGTTCATCCCTTACAGAAACTGACATCTAGATCATACATATAAAGATGCTTTTGTACGTACGATCAGCAATAAATAATTGAACCTAAATGGTAAAACCATCCCCATAAGTATAAACAAATCAGTGCAAATCATACTAGATGATGATGTCATCATACAATATGAAACTTATGAAAAATCTAAGTTTCGCGTGATTAACTCCCAAAACTATCATTTATATGATACAGAATTCGTACGGGATGAAATAATTTTTGTGCATTACGAATAACACACTTAGAAAATAATACATAAAAATTAGAAAAAGTTCTCAAAATCAATTATTTCAATCAAGTGACATGCTTCCAGTTTTAACACACACAAAAATGAAAATTGAAACAAAAATAAACACACATAAACAAACAAAAAATAAACTAAACAGACACAAACATAAAACATTTCAAGCCTGCATAATATTTAATTTAAGAATTAAGATCAATCACACCTAACCTTGTTCTTAAGGTACTAAAAGTGTCAAAGGCTAGTGATTTTGTAAAAATATTTGCAAGTTCATTTTCTATACAAACATGATTTAATTTAATTTCTCCCTTGGTTATATGATCTCTAATGAAGTGATGCATTATGTCTATATGCTTGGTTCTAGAATATTGAATATGATTCTTTGAAATACAAATGGTACTAATATTATCATAAAAGATTGGAATTATACCAATTAAAAATCCTAAATCAATCAATTATTTTTTCAACCAAAGAGCTTGTGACACACAACTATCTAAGGCAATGTATTCTACTTCAGCAGTAAATAGGGTTACTAAATTTTGTTTCCTACTAGACCAAAAAACTAAAGAGTTACTTATAAATTAATAAGTTCCAGATATACTTTTCTAATCATTCTTACAACCTATAAAATTTGAATCAGAATATCTAATTATTTCAAAAGAAGAGCTGTACTTAGGATACCAAATCCCTAAGCTTTGAGTTTAAAAGATAACTTAAAATTTTTTTTACTACTGTCAAATGTGATTCTTTTGGATCAGATTGAAATCTAGTACACAAACAAATACTAAATATTATATATGATCTGCTAACAGTCAAATAAAGTAATGATCCAATTATAACTCTAAATTTCTTTTGATCAATAGAATTTCCCTTTGGATCCTTATCCAACTGCATTGAGGAACTTATTAGTGTAGTTACTGATTTAGCATTATCCATTTCATATTTTTTAGGAAGTTTTAAACATACTTTAACTTAATAAGAAAAGTTCTCTCCTCATTTTGCTTAATGCTAAAACTAAGAAAATAACTCATGTCATCCATTAAACTCATCTCAAACTCACTACTTAAAGTTTTTTAAAAATCTTCACAAAGATTTTTATTTATAGATCCAAGAATGATGTCATCAAATTATATTTTAATTATGAGTATATCATCTCCAAATTTTGTCAAAAATAGAGTGGTGTCTACACTTCCTTTCACAAAAGATCTCTCTGATAGGAAAGTGTTTAACCTCTTACACTAAGCCCTAGGTGCATATTTTAATTTAAATATGTGATTAGGTAATTTAAAATTTCAAAATCTAAAGGTTGCTCAACATGAACATTCTCTTGTATCACCCCATTCAAAAAGGCAATTTTGACATCCATTTGAAATAATTTAAAATCTTTAAAATAGGAAAAGTCCAACAAAACCCTAATTGCTTCAAGTCTTGCTACACGGGAAAAAGTCTCTTCAAAATCAATCCCTTATATTTTATTATACCCCTTAGCTACTAATCTAGTCTTATTTCTAATCATAACTCCTGAATCATTGATTTTATTTTTAAATACCCACTTAGTTCTGACAATACTTTGATCCATAGGCCTTTCAGTTAATTCCCAAACATCATTTCTTATAAATTGATTTATTTCTTCTTGCATGACCAAAATCCAAAATTCATCTAAAGTGCTTGATTTATATTTATGGGCTCAACCATTGAAATAAAAGTAGAATGATTCACCTTTTTTGCTAAGTCCATGCCTAGTCCTAACACCCTCACTATGATCACCTAAAATCAGTTCATTAGGGTGATTATTAGAAAATTTCAATTCTCTAGGCAATGATATTTCTATTTCCACATTCTCTTCTAAATCAATCTTTTTTATTATTTACTAATTATTTTCAATATGATCATTTTCCAACTTTGACTCTTCCAAAATGTCAAACTCACCAAACATAACATATGTGATCTACTCAATTACCAAAGTGCTCTTGTTAAAAACTCTATAAGATTTTTAAATACTAGAGTAACTAAGAAAATTCTTTCATCAGATTTTAGATCAAATTTTCCTGAATGAGTTTTTCTATTATTATGAATGGACACCTTATATCCAAAAACATGCAAATGTGACAAATTTAGTGTTCTACCCTTAAGAAGCTCGTAGGGTGTCTTATTTAATTTTAATTTAATGCTCACCCTATTCAAAACATAACAAGCTGTAATAACCGCTTCAATTATAAAATATTTTGAAAATAAGTATTCTGCCAATATGGCTCTAATGTCTTTAATTAATATTCTATTCTTTCTCTCTACTACCCCATTCTGCTAAGGGGTCCTAGGTGTTGAAAAATTGTGATCAATTCCTTTCTCTTTAAAAAAATCTTTAATTTTTTTCATTTTCAAATTCACCTTCATGATCACTTTGAATTGTTAAAATCTCGCATCCTAATTTTCTCTGAATTCAAGTGGAAAAATTTCTAAATTTCTCAAATAATTCACACTTACAAAATAAAATTTTAACCCAAATGAATCTTGAAAAATCATCAACAATTATAAATTCATAAACCTTACCTCCTAGACTTACAGTGTTAACCAATCCAAAAAGATCCAAGTGAATTAATTATAATGGTTTGCTAGTTATAAGATTCATAATGGAATGAAAGCAGGACTTCACCAATTTTCCTAGTTGACATGCATCACATAGGTGATCCATAATAAAGTTTAGTTTTGGTATTCCTCTAATAAGTTCTTTTTGGGTAATTTTTCTAAGATTTTTTATACTAGCATGATAAAGCCTCCTATGTTATAACCATGATTCATTAGAAATTATTTTCAAACAAAAAGCATTATGAGATTTAATATAATTCAAATCTAGCATATACACATTGTTTATCCTAGTTCTATGCAATACATCATTTTCATTTTGGCTTAATATGTAGCAAGTGGGAAAAAATTAACACTATAACTCTTATCACACAGCTGATTAATACTCAACATATTATACTTTAAGCCTTCTACAAGTAAAATTTTCTCAATAAAAAATTAGTTAAGTTTCCAATCATACATATGCTAACCATTTTCCTAATGGTATTATCTCCTAGTGCAATATTACCTCCATTGTTGGCTTCCAGCAAAATAAATTATATGGAGTCTCCAATCAGATGCTTTGAATATTTGATGTTCAGGTACTAAATGCTCTCGTGAGGTCTTGTATGAGAGCATTTCTACAAGATAATTAAACGTTAGTCTTGGGAACCCAAACAAGTTTGGGTTCTCCTTTCGGCAAAATTAAGCTAGATGCATATATGATATGACTTATTTTATGCATCTTAGCCCTCTACATTATATATAATTTATTATGAATAGTGCAAGTGTGAGATATGTGCCTAATCATACCACAAAAAAAAAATTTTAACTCCAAGAAAAAGATTTTTAAATTTATGTGAGTAAATTTGTCTTTTCCTAGGTTTTAAATTTTTTGTCTTTTTATCATGATTAAAAAATTATTCAGGAGTAGGTGGAATCCCGTTTTTCTTAAGTGCGTTCAATTGGGCTTTAAAAAATGAGTTTTCACTTTCTAACACAACATTGTCAACTTTCAAACAATGATCTCTATTATTAGATTCATCCATAAAAGTTTAAAATCCTTTTCAAGTTCAGTATGGGATGTTTTCAATATTTCATGCTATTTGTTTAATTCATCAAACTCATCCAAAAGTTTCATGTGGCTGTTATTAATTTGTGTATAATCTTTCCTAAGGATTTCATGATCTTTCTGTAATTTAAGAAAAACTAAATTCAACCTAGCATGCATCTTTTTAAGTTTTCTATATACAGTATGTATTTTCTCAAAAATATTAAATAATTCTTTATAAGTTAGGTCACATATCTCTTCTTGATCGAACTGATAAAGCTTATCGGCCATTAAGCACAAATTTATGACTTCTTCTTCTACTTCTATTTCTGAGGAATCTGAAGTTGAGTCCACCCAAAAAGCACTCTGAAATCTCTTCTTGCCCTTCCTCATATTCATTTTCTCCTCCACCTTCTCCATATTAGGATTGGCTTTAAGATTTGGACAATCTAATTTGATATGTCCAGATTTCATTTATTCATAGAAAATAACATCGCTAGAAATCTTAACATTTTTTATGGAACATAGATTTATTCCACTAATGGCAACTCCTGTACTTTCTCTTTAGAAAACTCCTAAATTGTATAGTATCAAGGCAATTTCATCTTCAACCTCAGGCTGAGACTGATCACTCTCTAAGTCATCCACTTTCAATGCTATATTCTTTTCCTTTCACTTTTCACCTGCATCAATCTGTCTTTAAGTCACTCCTTGCTTGTGAGCAATTAGTGATCCAAGAAGATTGTCAATATAATAAATAATTAAATCTTTAGACTCTATAATAGAAGTTATTTTAGCATCATAGGGAGTAGGCAAATAAAGAAGTATTTTATTTACTTTCTCTGCATTCATTAAATCCCTACCTAAAGCATACAATGAGGTGACTATTTGAGTGAAACGTGTGTACATGTCAGTGATCCATTCATTTGATTTCATGCAAAATAGTTCATAATCATGCAACAAAATATTTAATCCAAATTATTTCATCAATCCCTTCATATGTGATATAATGTCTATCTCAAATTTCTTTTCTATTTTTAAAGGTAGAAACACACATATAATCTTCCCTTGAGCATCTTCAAAGAGTAAAGAAGAAATTTGCAATAACCACAAAGAGATTTTCACCTTTGAGTAACCTTGCGAACCCTTCATACACTCAATTTGCAAGAAATCTCTCTCAAACACTCTCCCAAATCACTCTCACACTTTTGCTCTCTAGAAAAATGAAGAAGGATTCATCCATAGTCAGTTTTTGGAACCTTATATATGAAAGACAAGAAAAATCATCCAGAAAACTAAAAATTTCAATTTTAACAACCCACGATCGTACAGTATGATCGATGATCGTATGTATGAATAGTTCAAAGATTACTCGTATGATCTTGTATGAAACATTTTCGTATATATACATCATACAGTATGAACCATATATTATCCCGGATGAATAGTTCAAAAAATTTACATATTTGTATGGACAAAAATGTTCACATCAATTTTGTACTCTAGACACCATCTGTACGAAGGTAAGATCATCCCAGACAAAAATGTTTGCATTATTTCATACTCTTGATGTCATCTGTACAAACTCAAGAACATCTCAGATGAATAGTTCAAAAAATTTACTTTTTTATATGGACAAAAATGTACACATCAGTTTCATACTCTAAACATCATCTGTACGAAAGAAACTTCATACAGTATGAACAGTACTTAGAATATTTTTCAATCCATGAATTGCTTATCTGCATCTGGAGGTATGCCAAAGCCAAATCATCCCGTACTGATTGTATTGTACAATTAGTTTAAAAAATTATAAGTGTTTACACTCTCCTAATGTGTGTGTACGGTTACCCAATTACAATCACAGTCTTTCAAACTCAAGAAAAGTAAAAATGTACAGATTTTTGTTACAATTAATCCTAGTCTAATCTATCTTGAATTCTTCAACTGTTTGAAGTATGATTTTCCTAAAATGTTAGTACACATAAACAACAAAAGTAATATATCAAATATATGTTAGGAGAAACAGTAATCAAACAATAATATTTAGAATAATCAAAAATACACATAATATGAAAACTACGTTGCAACAAAAGCTTTTTTCAATAAAACTAATCTATTAACAATAATACAACAATAATAAGTGAATCATGCACTAAACTCACTTAAGAACAACACTAAAATAGACATCATAGGGACCTCCTAAAGCAAAGAAAGTGAAACTTGAAGAAAACAAAAATGAACAGTAATAACAACAACATCAATCCACTTCTCTTCTTCCTCCTCTCTCTCACTCTCTCAAGAAAAGAAAATCAAAGAAAAATAAATTAATGAGTATAAATCTCAATCCTCCTCCTCTTCCTCATCATCAATATATATTATCGCTGCTATTTGTGGTTGCCACACATAAGGGCATATATAAAAGTGGGTAGAATTTGAAGCTAATCTGCATTTTCCATAAATGGATTCATCTTAAACATGATAACTAATGCTTTGTTAAATTATAAAGTATTATTGTATTTCCTCTATTTCATGTCCATATAGTGGATAACTTGGTGGGACAAACCTTGCTGTCACTCCCTACTCTCCTCATAAAAAGAAGTAACACCCTCCAACTACTCTCTAAGAACTATAACATGCTCTCCTAAAGATCTAAGGGTATGGTCACTTAATTGACTCTTACTAGGAAGATTGGGCAAATGAGGCTCATTAGGTCCTACGTCCTCCTCCTCACCTCCCTTCTTAAGTCTCTCTATTTTATGCTTACTGAGAGCAGAAATGGGAATAAGTTGCTCCTCACCACTCTTCTAACACATCTATGGAGACATAAAGGGAATATATAAGAGAAGGATGACCTAAAGTGGATCCTCTAATGATATACATTAAAGAGGAAAATAGTAACTTTTTTATATCAATTAAGTGACCCACTTGAATTGTATAATTCCAAACCACCCTTTCCCAAGTCACCTTGCTAATATTTTTTATTGGCAGGAATCTAGCATAAATGAGGTAATGTTAAGCTTTGGACAATTTATTTAAACATAAAGAAGGGAATTAATGACTTTTCTATCTCTTTCTTTCTATACCACTCCACTCATATGATTAGCTAACACTCTCAAAAGCTCATGGGAATTTATAGGTGTATCACTAAAAGAAAAGTAGTCATCAAACTCTTTATCATTTAGTTCTTAGATCTTATTAATACTAGAGGGATAAAAAAGGTAACCACTTACCTCTTACAAAATGCCTATTTTTGTGAGTTAACCCCTCTTAAAATTTTAAATTCAAATTGAAAATACATGAAGATCTCAATACATGAAGCCTCCAAAAAAATATATTAAAAGATTAGTATACCTTGATCCTCTATTTCAAAGTTTATCAAATTTGCACGGTTGGATCAAAAGTTATACACATTTAATGTCATAATTTATTTTTGAACTGTGAAAATTTGCATGATCTGGACCGTTCAACTGTGTGTGTATTATGATCAAACAGCTCAAATTGCACTGCCATGTAGTTTGATTTGTTGATGATATGGTGCAATCCCAATGCTTTATTCCTCCAATATCTTATCCAACGACATCACCACATAGCTGACATGGTTAAGTGGTATGCAATAGTGTGCCACATGTCCCGTGACATACCATGTTGTGCAGTGCACAAAAATGATTGTGCCACATGTTTAAATTGATTAAAATGAATTAAAATTCATTTAAAATGCTTTTAATTTTGAAAATCATAAAAACTCCAAATCAACTCCAAATTGATTGAACTTGGGCTCATTGGAAAGGGATTGAACCCAACTATTTTATAGAATTATTTCTAAGATATTTTGTTCACTGTAATATGAGAAATTTAGAGTTGAATAATTTTTTAATTTCTTAATTTTCTCAAGATCCAATGGTCAATTTGAGCTTAATTTTGGAGGGTTGATTCCTAAGTATGTTATTCACCTTCTATAATTTTCTTGAGCCATGTTGAGCTCTAGATTTTTTTTATTTGAATTATCAAAGTCATTTGTTTATTTTGGATCCATAATTTAAAAATTTATAACTCTTAAAATATTAAGAATTTTCTTACCATTTTTTGGTGGTGTGTTTATATTTAAGCAAGGATTAGTTACCACTAATTATGCCCAAGTCCAGTCAATAGAGCTCCTGAAATAAATTATCAAAGCTAAAGATTTGTTTAGCTTTGATGATTGATTTTAAAACTTAAGAAGGCTTTGATGAGCCCAAATTTAGTTTTGAAGCACATGTAAACATGTACCTATGTTTCAAATTTCACTGCATTTAGAGGTCACTTAGTCTGTCATTTAGTGAACCCAAGATTCATATACAAAATTAACCTAAGAACTCTAAAAATTCACAATAAATCTATGTTAAATCCAAAAATTAAATTTCACATATCAAAATTCTCAAAATTAAATGCTTAATAGAGGTCCCTTAAAATTCACTCAAGATAAAAATTAATTTAATAATCACAAAAAATCAAAGAGTTAATTAAAATAAATAAAAAATATAAAAATACCAAATAAATTTTAAACTTTGGAAATCATCCCTAAGATTCATTCCTAACATTTGGGAAAATTTTCAAAAGGTTTGAAGCGGATTTAGTAAAAAATAAGAAAAGAACCCTAATTAAACAATTAAATAAATCATTTAAATCACCAAACATCAATAATACATAACTAATTCTAGAAAAATTCAAATCTAGTAAACTCAAATAAATTGAATTCATAATCAGATCTAATATTTATTAAAAATATAGAAACCACAGAAATCACTATAAAATGTTAACTAGTTGGTCAAACTTAATACATAAAAATGCATTAAACTTGTAAAATTCATAACTAATTCTAGAAAAATTCAAATTGAACAAACTCAATAGCATTTTACTCATCGCTGGTATAGTATTTCTAAAAAATATTAAAACTCTAGAAATCATTATAAATCATAAAAATAAAAAACCAATTGGTCAAACTTAATACATAAAAATGTATAAACTTATAAAATTCATAAGTAATTATAGAAAAACACAAATTAAATAAACTAATATTTATTGAACTCATAATTAAATCTAGTACTTATGAAAAATATAAATATTATATAAATCATTGCAAATTAAAAATTCAATAAATGGGTTAAATATTAAATGCATAAAATATTCAATAAAATATGAAAAATCAATAAATTATTAAAATTTCAGTAAATCATCAACTTAATGAGTTAAATCACATAACGATAGTATAATAGATATCCAAACCACACATAGCCTTCTATACGTACACCTACAAGGTTTGCTAGGACAACCAACTCTATCCCATGCTAGGCTAATAATTTGATTTGGTTTATTTTAGTGTTTTGCTTAGAGGGTACTCTTATGTATATGTTTACTTTTTATACTTTGGATGTCATATTTACTTTCTGTTGGAGCACAAAAGATTTGAGTGAAATTAAAAGGTATGATATATTTCTTTTAATAAGTGTTAAGAGTTATAAAAGATTGAAAATGATTGTTTATATACATATATATGTTCCAAAATAAATGATTCTTCTTCTTTTGAAGATTATTATCTTTTGGAATACTATAGTAGATTCATCATCCAGAAGATTGAAGACCAAATAAATAAATAAGTATATTCAAATCTACACTTGTATAGTAGTAAAAATTCAAGCTTGTTATTTGTAGAGCTTAGCCACCTTTTCTTTACAGTAGATCCTAGGTTGTACTCTAAAATTATAAATGAATAAAAGTTCTTTTATTTATACATTATGATTCATTCATCATTTTATTGCATGATCATATACATAATATAAAGTATTGATTATAAATTTTTCTAAAGTTTAATTCCTTGATTCTTAGGATAGAGCCTACCTAATTTTGCATTCATGTCGTGATTGATTATACTTAGGATTGTTAGTTGGCAGCTTACTATAGGAAAGTATAAACCCAAATTGCATGCATCGCTCAGTCCCTATTCTGCTTTCAAAATTTAAAAATTAAATTCTAAAGATAACTACCAAATTTATAATCTAGAGCTTGTATATTGAAATCTTATTAGTCCAAATATTTCTTTGAATCTGTATGAATTTGTAAATTATAGTCTTCATAATAATCGAGAGTTTCCTCTTAGGAGATATAATTAACTACAGAGACTTGCCCTTATATGAAGTCTAGAACCCAAAATTAAAATAAAGCACACCTTAATTCTTTTCAATGATAGAGGAAATTTTTGTGGACTTAAACCTAAGCTTTAAACATTGGTTTAATTTCATAATCAAAAGATGAGTGAATATTCTTATTATCCTTAGGGGAAAATTGAATATTCCTTATATATTTGATTATGAAGATAAATATATAATTTTAGCCTTATGACTAAATAACAAGTGAATATTCTTTTTATCCTTAGTGATGAAATGAATATTCTTTATGTAGTTTGATTATAAAAGCAAATACTTTAATTTAGTTTCATGATTTAAATAGTAGGTGAATATTTCTTTTATCCTTAGGGACGAATTTAATATTCCTTATGCAGTTTTGATTATAAAAAAAATCATGTGTTTAGTTTTATGATTGAAATGATAAGAGAAAAATTTCTTTAAACTTTGGGATGAATTGAATATTCCTTATGTTGTGTTTGATTGTAAAAAAAATAAAGGTTTCTCTTTTCATATTGATTGTAAAATATTAGTTCGTCCTTCGGGATGGTATAATGTCAATCTATACATATTTGACTAAGGAAACCCTAAAACTAGTTTAAACCAAATCATGTGTGGTAAGTAATAGTAAGGAAAATTTTTCCACACCTGGTTTTCTACACATATTACTTTTTTAAAAGGATTGAAATTATTTAATTTTAAGTTATAAAGAATCGTGATAATTAATAATCTCAAGAAAAGTATGGGGTTACTAATCATCAAATCTTAAGGCTCATAGTTGTGATTCTTTTATTCCCCCTTGTAAGATAAAATGATTGCATAGAGCCCATGGAGTCTTTATTGATAGTTATTTTGAAGAATATATGAATTAAAAGCTCCAAATTTCTTTGATGTACCCAACCAATACATCATAGGCTTATCAAGCTAATGCACATATGTCATCTCTTACACTACAAGAAATTCAGGCATTACCTGCAATTTTTTTGGCAGTTCTTGTTAGATTTCTGGCGGTTTTGTAAAATACCGATGGTTAGAAAACTATTGGAATAAACCGCATAGGAAATGATTTCCAGCGATCCATTTTAAACGGTTATGCTTGTTGGCAGCTTTTCCACAGCCTAAATAGTCGGTAATTTATGGCGGTTATAGCGCCGGTGACTATCGATTAATCACCAGCCGCTTAACGACCATCAAAATCACCGATATTACCAGTAGCCAAATCGCCAGGTCGATGCCATTTTATCACTGGTGACTTACCGACTATCAAAAATCGTAGGTTTTATCAACGGCTAAACTGCTAGGTTACTACTATTTGACCACCGGCGGCTACTGGTAAACCACTGATATTTATCGGTGCCTTTATTAAACATTTGGTGGCTATAATAAGCCATCTGGTATCAAAGTTTCTAGTGGCCAAACCACCGATTGGCCACCAAAAACTCATACCATTTTTTAAAAATAAATTGACAGCCTCCCCTCTATTTACTCAATTTTCCACATATCTGTACAGAATAGAGAACATTTATCACAAATATAGACAACACGCCACTATAATCTACCCACAACTATAATCCAAAATCAACATATATAGCATTGAAATGAAATCCATAATAAGCAAATAAAGTCTACAATGTTCATCAAACTAAATAAACTCATCAAACCAAATAAAGTCTACAATGAACATAATATATAAATCCACAATAAGATGTACATATCCTCGCTTTCACACAATAAGTTCATCAAACTAAATATTTAAATCAAAAGTTCATCAAATAAATAAGAGTACTAATCATCCTCCATGTCCTCACTATCTAGTGATGCATGTGGTTATTCTTGCTCTTTCTTCTTTTGATTTTCATCTCTATAGAATCAAAGCTCTGCTTGCATCTTATTTTGAACCTTTCTAATCTCTTATATCTCTCTTGTCAGGGCTGCAACCCTTTCACTTATAGTTTCTTCAACTCCACTAGGATCATAAAATGTTGATATGGATGAACTTCCCTCATAAGGATAGCCTTATGAACCCAAGTTATATACCCTCCCCCTCTGCCTTCCTCCAACAACATCTAATCATATTTGATACTTAGAATACTGGGTCGATCCTGAAGATGATCTCTCACCAGTAAACTAATGACTTTCTCGAACTGGTATAAAACCATCCTATGAGAATAAATCCATAAAATAAATTGATATTAGAAAAAGTTTTTTAATATTAAATTTATATTCCTGAACTTCAAAAATTAAAGTCACATGTCCCTAAGACTGGTCGATACTCTCTTCTCAAAATTTGTTATGATCCTCGTGCTATGCTTAGGTAACCACCTAAAATCTTTCTCTAAAAAACTATATACATAATAAATAATATTAATATAAATTTAATCAAATATTTTAATTCATGCCAAATAAATATACCTGAAATTCTCTAAATCATATATCCCTAATTTTCTTTGAGATCTTCTTTCATGATAAGTAAGGAGCATCATATTTGCTCCTTATGATGTCCCGAATCTTGTAAGTAGATGGCTTTGAGGGATTGAAGCAGCAAGTTAAATTTTTTTGTTAATAATATATAATATATCAAATTATAATAAACTTAACAAAATAAACTAAACTTATGTATCGCCCTCAGGCTCAATGTATAGACGCTTATTTGCTACAATAGTAGGATCCCCAGTACCAACCTTTATTGGTGTAGATGGTCCACCATATTCTGGCTACATTGAATATGGGTAATAATATGGGTGGGGGTAAGGAGGGTATGAGATGGTGAATTGACCAGTTTGTGATGCTAGTGGGGGTAATACAGATAGAATGAAGCTGTATGTGCCTGATCTGGATAGGGAAATCGAGGACTCGTCAACACAGGAGGGAAGTACCCAGGAAAGGGTAGTGGTACACCAGTAATAGGTGGATCTGACTCACCCTGACCTTGCTCACTGGGGACTACTGCTGACATCTTGGTGGTGGTGGTGATGGTATAACTGGTGGAACAAATCTCTGCCCCTCACTTTCATCAGGATATCTAGGTCTGTTAGGTCCAACACCAAACTTTTTTCAATAAAACTTTGAGGTAAAGGATATACGAGGAGGATCATCACCTGAAGTCATCTACATTAAAAGAAGTAATTAGTACATTATTATAACATATAAAAAATTAAATTATAAGTATTCCAGAGATTTGCATAATTAAAAATTAAAAAATAGAATATAGATAAATTACTTATAATAAACATAAAGAATTATATAATACACAATAATGATTAACATTTAAAATAGATTTGATAAGAGACATTTAGCAATAGAATCATATGTTTACTAATTTAATTTAAAAAAAATATAATTCAATAAGTACATTACAATAAATTTAGTCACTTAAATTATAAAAACTACTCAGAATAAGAAATATTTTCATTACTCTTCAGAGTATCTTCACTTTCATCCTCATTCTCATTTGATGAGCCAGTTGAACTATTCACATCTTTTAAATACATTTTAATATTATGAATTGTAATTGGCATCTCCTTAATTTCAACAAACCTATAATTTGACATCTCATCCTCTTGATGTGCAGTTGCTACAACATATTATTAATCAATTATCCCACATTCTTTTATTTTTATGATAGCTAGCCAATCATGTTCATTCTTACGACCACTAGGATATTTGTTGAAATAAACTTAAACAGCTTAATTTGCTAATACAAATGGATCAAACTTCTTGTATCTTATACTATGTTTTATGTCTACTAAACCATATACAAGATGAACCCTTATGCCTCTATTATGTATTGGATTATACCATTGATAGTTAGATAAACATATAAAGTTCTCATCTTCACCTGGGTACTCCATGTCAAGAACCTCATTTAGATATCATAATAATAAAACTCATCTTCTTCATGAGTATTCCCTCTAACATATACTCCATAATTTTTAATTTTTCTTTCTTTCTTTCACTACTTTAAATGAAATATGAACCCATTCACTATATATTGGCCAGGTCTTTAATTTTTCTATTGGGCCCCATATTGGTGCTTGTAGACCTTTATCGAAATACTTATTATCAGCATTATGTACCTAAGAAAATTTTTAAATATTAGGATTTTCAGTATCAAATAAGATGTAATTCAAATAAAAAATTTTAAAATTTAAGGGCTCCCATAAGATTTAAACCAAACTATGAATTTATCTGCAACAATTTGATCAATATCTGTAGTATCTATTAGAGGAAAATTACTTATGAAATACCTGGTGACAAATCATCCAAATAATATTTTATTATTTCAAATAAATATTATTTATTCTATACATTATAGAAGAACATACTCTAAAATTGGTTGAACTTCTTCACAGTTCAGTAGCATATATAAAGTCATTGTTTTGATTTCTAAATTATTGAGAAATCTTTCGACACATTAGCCACTGGGGATTCCATGACTTCTAAAGACTGAAAGTGCAACCTATGATTGTTCTTCTACATCAAAGTTCATGTTATGACCAATCTTTATTTTTATACTTCTTACATGAGGCTCAAAGTAGTAGGAGCAGAAGTGAAAGGTTTCTTGTGACAAATATGCTTCACATATTAATCCTTCTTATCATATTTTATTCTTAATATATTTTTTCAACTCGTTCAAATAAATATTAAATAATTACAATTATCAAGTTAATAAATATATATTTTTAACTTGTTCAGAAATATTAAAAATAACTTTAGTAAAATATGTTTTACCTCTCGAAAGGGTACATCCAACAATATTATACAGGTCCACCAAATTTAGCTTCGTAAGGTAGATGGATTAGAAGATGTTTCATAGAACAAAAAATTTCCATGTGAAAATATTTTTCTAACTTGTAGAGGATGATTGGTATGCTCTCCTCGCTACTCCATAAAGCATCTTCACTTAGTTTAGATGAACATAGGTCTTTGAAGAAAATGCTAAGCTCAACCGACATATTTGATATGTAATCTGATAACATATATACTATGATCAAAAGGAGAACCTCCATAATTATATAACAATCATGACTTTTTAGTCCAAATAATCTCATAGATTTAAGATCAACACATCGGTTTAAGTTTGATCCATAGCCATCAGGCATTTTTAAACCTTTAAACCACTAACATATTGATCTTTTTTTCTCTAACATTAAAAAGTAAGGTGCTTTTGGATTCATTATTTTGTAATCGATGGTTGTTACTAACTCTAGATTTTTTCATCGGTAGTACTCTTTAATGTACATCCTAGCTTTGGCATTATCCTTGCTCTTACATTTAACATCCATAATTGTATTTAAAATGCTATCTATGAAGTTCTTCTTAATGTATATAATATCCAGATTATGCCTTATCAAATTTGTTCTCCGATATGGTAATATCCAGAAAATAGTTTTTTAATCTAATTATGTTGAACACCATATCCCAAAAATTTAAACTCTGATAACATTAGAAATTCAAAAATTGATAAAAAATCAGAAAGTCTTTATAGCACATCATTAGCACTTAATCTAGGTGGAGGATGTGACCTCTCAACTCTATTTTTAATGAATGCTTCTTTATTCATCCTAAATGGATGATCAACAGGTAGGAACATACGATGACAATTAAACCAAGTATTTTTCCCTCTATATTTTAGTGTGAAAGCTTTAGTATTCTTCATGTAGTAAGGGCAAGCTAATTTTCCTGCTGTGTTCCATCCAGATAACATACCATAAACTGAAAAATCGCCAATGGTCTAAAGTAATGCAGCTCAAAGGAGAAAATTTTATTTTGTTGAGATCTCATATATGAGGACATCTTCTTCATATAATAACTTGATATTATCAATTAATGATTGTAAAAAAATATCAAATTTTACTTTTAGATTATGTGGTCTAGGTATTATAAGTGTTAAGAATATGTACGAAAAAATCATACACATCTCTAGTGGAAGATTGTATGGTGTTAGTATAATTGGCCAACAAGAGTATGGTGAAGCTACTTAACTATATGGGGTAAAACCATTAGCACATAATCCTAATCTTATATTGTGTGGTTCAGCAGCAAATGAAGCATGTACTCGATCAAAATATTTACATGTTTCAGCATCTGATGGATGAGAAAGAACACCACTATTTGTTAATTTCTCCTTATGTCATCTCATATGACCTGCTGAACTTATTGATGCATAGAACTGCTGAAGTCTTGGAATGATCGGTAAATAAAATAAACAGAAATATGGAACATTTTTCTTTTGACGACGTTATTTTCTCGAGTTTAACTTAAATTGACGCGCATTGCAGGTACGACAATCACTACGGGAAAACCCGTCATTACCGGCAGAAATTATCCGTCGCAAATACAATATTTCCGTCGGAATTATAAGTTTCCGGGGCACGTTTCGGCGGAATCATCTGTGCCAGTTTAGGGCGCGTCGATAAATGTCTTACGGCATAAAAAATGCGTCGGAAAACTTTCCAGCGCACGTTTCGACGTAATACCGGCGAAAAAAATGATGGCGGTCGTCGACAATTCGACCGCTCATTCCGGCGACATATGCGTCGGTAATTTGCGTTGTATGTGTGCGCCGGTAATTACCGGCAGATAAAACGCCATTGAGACGCCGTAAATAACCTTCGGGCTGTTTACGGCACAAAATCGGCGTCGTAAATCGTCGGCGGCTAATACGCCGTAAATTACACCGGTAATTTCCGTCGTACGAAATGACGCCGGTAAGCTCGATACGGTTTGTTGTATCATCGTTTCCGTCACATTACCGGCGCAAAATCCACCGAAAACCTGTAGCATTGACAAAAAAAATTGTCTTCCTAGCCAACAATCAGATTTCCACACCTGCAAACCTATACAAATATCTATCCACAACAGTTTATAACATATCCAGAACAGTTTATAGCAATTCAAAGATGCACAAAAACATAAATACTCATTAAAAGAAACTGTTCAATGCTAACAACCAACTAAAAACATCACATATTGTTCAATATTACAGATTCAAAAAAATTAAACAAGTTCATAAAATAAACTAAACTACTCTGAATCCGTGGACTCCTCCTCAGCTGGAGCTTACTCTTTTCCACTCATCTGCTCTCTCATTCTACGCATTTCATCCAACAACTGATTCTGTTGCTCCTGCATCTGCATTTGCATTTGAACCTGTGCTTGCAACTGAGCTTGCCAATCAGCTTGTGATTTCCTTACTTGTTCTAGCTCAGCTTGTAGGGCACTTATTTGTTGAGCTTGCAAGGAGTCGTGAGAAGTGGATGTGAAGCTGGATGCAGTAGAGGAGGTCATCCCCTCGCATGCCTGAGCTTGCGCACCTAAACCATAAACTCTCCCATGTTGCATTCCTCTGATGGCCTGCGACCAGATGCGATACTTAGAAAACTCCACAGAGCCGCCAGAAGAGCCCTCACCTGCTGCGACATGAGTCTCTCGAAGTCGTGTATATTCCTCCTGTGAAAGTAGAGTATTAATTTGTATTTTATATTTAGAGGTAAAATAAAGGGGATTTTACCTCTAATCAATTTGAATTTTTTTGACTAATCTTTATTGCTCGCTGGTTTTCTATTCTTGGAAGAGTAGAAATAGTTTTATTCATAATGGAAAAGAACTTGGAACTACTTCCATTATTTCGAACGCCATATACCAAGCTGCCAGCTCTTCTTGCTTGATTCTTACGGACCACTGGGATGTTAAGCAGCATAATAAGCTGATCTCTTCTTATTGGCATCCCCCTCCACCCGGTTGGATCAAGGTAAACTTAGATGCTGCTCTTCTACGCTCTAATGAAGCTGGGGTTGGAGGAATAATTAGAGACCATAAAGGAAGGATGCTCTTGGCCTTTGGCTTCTCTTTATTGCACTGGGATGTTGGATTTCTTGATGTCTTTGCGGTTTGTTCTTTGAAGAAGGTATTACAAAATTGGATGTTGAGTACTAAAGGTTTAATTGTGGAGGGAGACAACCTAAATGTCATCAATCATTTACAAAAAGGTGCTATGAACCAGAATTTAAAGATGGGGAATTCTAATGGAGAGGACTTCGACTTTCTCAAAGACTTTGAGGTATTTCTATTCCAATTTGTAAATAGAGGTTGTAATAGGTTAGCTCACTGGTGTGCTAACCATGCCTTGAGAGGTGATTTTATTTGGGATTGTTTAGAAGTGAATAAGGTTCCTCCTACTTTCTTTTCTTTGTTAAAGGAGGAAAGTGATAGGATTACTATCACTTAGTTGCTTGTTCCTTTATTTCTTTTATTAATGCAATTTGCAGTTTATCAAAAAAAAAAGTAGAGTATTAATATATATAATAAAAATAAAAATAAAAATTATTAAACACATAAATATATACTTACATGGGCTTTCCTATCTCTCTCATCAATCCATTGTTGATCCTCCTGTCGCTTATGAGTGCGACTATGCAATTCCACAGGAGTTGGTTCTCTACCAAGCATCTCTTTCTGTTAGAATTAAGAGAATTTTATTAATACAAATTAAAGAACAATTTTAAAAAATATTTAAAATTCATTACCAAATGACGCCTGTGCTCAGTATGTGGAACGGAGCCTCCTGTATGAAGTGAACTACCCAAGCCCCCAACATTAGAAGCTCTGTTCTGTCGATTTTGATCCCTCCTTCTAGTGTACTCTTTGCTGCCCCAAGCTGCATTCAACTCAGCCCATATATCCTCTCCAATCCACAATGGTCTCTTCCCATGCTTTCTAATATATGTGAACATGTCACGCATCCGAGTAGACCCACGCTTCTCAAAATTTTTTCTAATCTTGTCATTGTGTTGCGGCAGCCAACAAAATTCTTCATGTATTCAAATACATATGATATATAATATATAAGATTTTTAGATTAAGTAAAAAAGAATAAATTATTTTACATAAAAAATAAAACCAAAAAATACCTCAAACTCTCTAAACCACATCTCCCAGACTTCTTTCAGGACTTTCTTCCAAGAAACATAAGGAGCGTCAAACCTGCTCCGTATGATGTCCCGTATTTTATGTGTCGGTCTGCTGAGTGAAACTGAGGGCTACTGGCTCCAAGAGTGGGTAAAGGCTGTGTAGCAGGCTGAGGCTGTGTAGCAGGCTGAGGCTGTGTATCAGGCTGAGGCTGTGTAGCAGGCTGAGACGAGGTGGTCCCCTCAGTACGTACTGTCCTAGCTAGTCCAACTATAGCTTTCTTAGTGCGCCTATTAAAAATGGTTTTTATCAATCCTCTACTAGGCTCTTCACCTGAAGCCATCTACACATAAATAAAAAAGAAATATTAAGAACGTGAATTATAACAAAAATTTAAGAAAAAATAACGCAGCAATAACAATAAAATAAATGCATTGAAGTAAAATGCAGGGAAGTAAAATAAAATGCAGTGCAGTAGTAGAAAGAATTTTGGTGGGCAAGAAGCTTACTCTTTCAAAAATTTCTTCACTACTGAATCTTGGAGGAGGATGAAACATCACCATTTTATTTTTAGTAAATGCTTCTTTATTCACCTGAAAGGATGACTTTGAGGCAAAAACATTCGATGACAATCGAACCAAGTGTTCTTCCTACCATACTTTAAAGTGAATGATTTTGTATTTTCCATACAATATGGACAAGCTAACTTCCTTGAAGTGTTCCAACCTGAGAGCATACCATATGCAGGGAAATCACCAATTGTCCAAAGTAATGCTGCTCTTAGTGTAAAATTCTGTTTGGTAGAGATATATAATATACTTACTCCCTCTTCCCATAATAAACTTAAATCATCAATCAAATGTTGTAAGAATACGTCAATCTTCAATTTTGGATTATGTGGCCCTGGAATTATAAGTGACAGAAACATATAAGGAGTAGTCATACATAACTCTGGAGGCAGATTGTAAGGAGTGAGTATCACAGGCCAACATGAGTACGGTGTAGCCGACTGACTGAATGGAGTAAAACCATCTGCGCATAAACCTAATCTGACATTTCTTGGTTCTGCCGCGAATATGGGATGTGTACGATCAAAATGCCTCCAAACCCCTACTTCTGATGGATGTGTGATAACACCTTCTTGTGGAATGTGATTATTATGCCATCTCATATGTGCAGCAGATCTCATGGATGCATATAGACGTTATAGTCTCGGAATTATTGGAAAGTAGAATATCCTACTAACAGGCACATCCTTCTGCTTCCTTCTATTTTCAGATTTTGGTTTAAATCTTGGTGCATTGCAATGACGACATGCAATTTCTGAGATATCTTCTTTAAAGTATAACATGCATCCATTCACACAACAATCTATCTTTGTGTATGTCAAACTGAGTTTGGAAACTAACTTCTTTGTCTGATATAGATCTGTAGGAATTAAATTATCTGTCGGATTGGTTTCCTTAAGCAGCCCAATGAATTGATTAAAACATTCACGAGCAATATTATATTCAGCCTTGATGCTTAACATCTTCACAGCAACAGATAATTCTGAGTGAGTCGTGCACCCTTTCCAAATTAGTTGTTGGGCAGCATGCAATAAATCATAAAAATTTTGTGCCTCCGTATTCGGTAACTCTTCTGTATTTTGTTCAATTTGTATTCCAGTTGCATCATGAACTAATTCTTCAAAATTTGGTCTGATATTTTCAGCCTCAGCTATATTAGTACTTGTAGAAGGACCGCATTGATAATCAAATTGTGGCTCATACTCACCATGACACATCCAATATCAATACCGTGGCATGAATCCTCTGCGATACAGATCAACAGTTACATCATCTGGTTCTAGGTGCACTAGATTTATTTGTTTAGAGCATGGACATCGAAACTTTCCTTCTGATATAAAGCTGGGTAGTCGCTTCGCTTGCTGAATGAAAAAGTTCACCCCATTAATGAATTCATCTGTTAATGTCTTCCGACCTTGAGATAATCAGTTATACATCCAACTTCTTTGATTTCTAATATCCATAACCTACATGTAAGAGCAAATAAGTAATGGATTATCGCGCTTAAGTAGATCTAAAGCTGATTATATAGATATGTAAAAAGATACGATGCTTGTAGAAAAGTATTGTCTCTAAGAGTAAAGACACTCATTCATGTACATGAGCATCCTCATCTCTGCAATACTTTTCTATCAATCACACAATAGGCCTGAAGCATTGTCGCCATTTAGCATTGTCTCTAAGAGTAAAGACACTCAGCCACTTGAGCATCCTCATCTCTACAATAATCAACTTAATTTTTTACTTCTCTTCTAATGGCCAACATTATGTGACATAAACCATTGCAGGTCTCACCATCATTTATAGAATTTTCTCTTAAGTTTGAGTGGTCATTTTCTATCACACAACAGGTTTGATGTATTCCTCCACTTTAACCAACCAACTTGAATTCTACTAATAACATCCCCATTTATTTCACTATCACTTTGAACAAAATACCCGATATATCTAAAACATGTTTTCTCATTAATGACTTGATCGCCCAAAGCACTTATCCAGAGCATATGTAAATCCTTTGTTTTTAAAATTAACTCTCCATATCACTTCTCTTTGAACTTTATCATATATTTTTACATGAACATAATAAAAAAATAACTCTCCGTAACATATGTAAATCCTTTCTTTTCTAGTGCTTGTAGAAAATTAAATCTTCATCTATTTTGGAAATGTATGCAAAGAACATCCATGGCTAAAGCAAAAAGCATACAATAGGGTACATCCTCTTGCAAATGTATGGTAAGAACATCAATGGCTAAAGCAAAAAAGAAATTCATGGCTAAATCTACGTAATCCAACTGAAATAGGAAAAAATTTCATCAAAAAGAAATGAAAAAAGAAAACCTTCCGTCGGCGAAGATGAACGACCGTCGGCGGTGAAGCGACCACAAAAGCTACGAGACTCGTCGGCAAACTTCTCAACCGCTGGCGACGGCGATCTCCGGGCGAGCGACGGCAATCTACGGGCGAGTGAACGGAGGGCGACAACGAGCGACAGGCGAGGTGAGAGAATGAAAGGAAAGAAATGACGAGCTAGAGGGGCTCGGGTTCGGAAATAGGGATTTCGCCGACGGATATGACGCCAGAGATTTTTTCGGCGCAACATGCGCCGGTTTTGTTTCGTTGAGTTTAAATAACCCGGCGCAATATCCGCCGGTAATTGCACCGGTAAATTTCCACCGTAAAGTGCAACGGAAATAATGAGATGTTCCTTTATTCTGACGAATAGACCGGCGCAAACGGCGCCGGAAACTTTCCGGCGACATTGGCGCCGGAAATTCCGCCGTAGAGTTTTCGGCGCAATAATGCGCCATTAACTACACCGTGCTTACCGGCGCAAAAATATCCGCCGGAAATTCCGACGGTAATCGCGTGTTTTCCCATAGTAAATAAACTTCTATTGTATTATCCTTATAATATAATATATATCCATTGATATAATAATCAATTTTTATAGTAGTGAGACCCAACTTGGATACTAATTGCTTCATTCGGTATAAATTTGAGGGAATTAAATTGTCCGTTGGATTAGTTTCCTTGAGAAGATCAATGAAGTCATTGAAACAATCACGAGAAATATTATATTCAATTTTAATACTTAGCATCTTCACTATATCTGATAATTCTGAAAGAGTTTTATAATCATACCAAATTGATTTTTGAGCTGCATGTAGTAACTCAAAGAATTTTTTGGTTTGATGACTCTTCCACACTAGCCCTTAAATTAAGACCTGTTACATCAAAAATAAGTTTTTCATACTGTCTAATTATTTGATCTTCATCAATTGTTTCAAAAGTTA